>CM040119.1:91609655-92809655 GCA_022559845.1 Amorphophallus konjac
TTCTCATCTTTAACAACGTATAGGTTCTCTAAACTCCAGGGTACAACCAGCCCGGCGTCCGTGAGGGAATCCACGGGTGCGGGGACTTACGGAGGTCTTGGAAAAGGGATTTTCGGTCCAAAGAGACGGAATGCTCAATGGAGGGTCGTCCCGATTCCAAGAGGGGTGTGTGGATCCTAGGATAGAGAGAGGAGGTCTCTCAACCAAGCCAACAAATCAAGACAATCCAATCAGCAATGTAATATCAAGACAAATGCCCAGCAATGAATAAGAGCCAATATGTGAAAAAGAACAGTAAAGACACGCCCTTGGAAAGGTCGTGTTCACAGCAAGAGGAAAGACACGCCTTGCGGTAGGTCGTGACCAAATTAAAACACGGTAGCGTGGCTGTCGTAAATTCTGTGAGGGGCTCACAGACGGTAGGAAAAACACGCCTTGAGGTGAGGCGTTCTAAAGAAAGGATGCCTACGCAAAAGGGCGTCAAAACTCAGAGAAAAATGCCCTGATGATAGGCGCTGATAATAAATGAAACGCCTCTGAGAGGGGCGTTAATTCACAGGCAATATGATAAGGATGCAGCAGACGGCAGTTATGATAAAGAGAAACGCCCTAATGACAGGCGTTGATAAGAAATGAAACGCCTCGAAGAGGGGCGTTATTCCACATACAGTATAATAAGCATGCAGCAGACAACAGTTATGGTAGAAGACGCCCTGAAGGTGGGCGTTACTCAACGAAACGCGTCCCTGAGAGGGGCGTTAAATGGCAGACGAGAAAAATACTAACAAAACGCCAGCAGGTGCAATAAACACACGCCCTGGAGGGGGCGTTAATTAATCAAAACACGTCCCTGTGAGGGGCGTTAAATCAAAAGACGCCCTTGTTGAAGGCGTTATTAAGCAGAAATTGACTGATCCGGGGAGTGTGCAGGGTGCACAATGGAGGGTGCACGGGGGGCACAAGGGAAAGGGTACCGAGGGTACCGAGGGGAAAGGGCACGCGAGGGTGCCTAAGGGGAAAGGACACACGAGGGTGTCAAAGGGAAAGGGCACACGAGGGTGCCAATGGAGATGGTAATCAATGAAGAACACAGTGGGTGTCCCACCGTGATCGCCAATTTGTAGATCGGATTAAAAATCCTCACTTTTGGGAGTGAAAAATAAATAACATGACAACAACATGTATAAGATGTGATAAAAAAATATAGCACGAGGTGCAAAAGGGGAGTTGTGATCGCCAGAGGGTTTACCTCAATAAGAAGAAAATGAGATCGCGTGTACCTGGTGAAGAGTGGGATGCGGGATGAATGTGGATTTCCTCCTCCAACTCCAATCGGCCGGCCGATGAAGTGGGTTTTCTTGATTGATTACCTTGTAAAAAAAAAAAGACAATGAAAAACAAGCAAAAGAGAGGGGGATCAGCCAAAGTGCAATACTATCAGTCAAAAAACCAACATAAAATGATGAAAAGACATCAACATGCGCACCTCTTTTTTGTTTTATAAACCCCTAGCAGAGAACTAGGGAAGGGATATGATAATGCTTAATGCAATAAGAAACTTACAGTATGATGACAATGATGGAACTCAAATAAAATAAGCACAATATAGCCCTGCTCTCCCTGACGAGAGTGGAGGGAAACTGTGAAGACGTTGAACGGATGCAGAGGACACTAGGATGAAGCCCGATCGGATGCAGAAAACACCAAGATGCAGTAGGATAAAGTGCACAGACGTGATCTTCTGGGTTCAAGGCGTTCAACCTCTTTAATGCTCGATATGGAACCTCTTATATAATGTTCAATCGGATGTGATCAAACAAGGTAAGATAAGAATGGGTAATGAGGCATCCAGGGAAGGATTAAGATCGGGCAAGAGTCCCAAGGATAGTAGGGAACTGTGGGGGAAAGATGGAAAAAAGAAGGACTCTGGAGTGAAACACGCCTTAATCCAGGGCGTCTATTTATTAATTGACGACCTGCACAGAGACGTTTCTTGAAACACGACTTAGGAAAGGCCGTTTCTTCTTGGATTTAATTTTGGAAATAAAAACCTCCTCTGTTTAAAAACTGAGATAACACGCCTGAGATATCGGCGTTTCTTCAAAACACGCCCTGAGGAAAGGCGTTACTCACAAAATGCCTTTTATTTTGAAAATAGATAATTCCAGAGAGTAACAGATAATACCAGGAATTGACGCCCTCACCTACGGTCGTCCTTTCTTTGAAAACGCCCTATGACAGGTCGTTACTTTAGAAAGTAACGCCCTTAATCAAGTCGTGATTCACAAAAATGTAGGAAAAATGTAGAAAAACTCACAAAAATAGAAAAACTTTATGTTATAGGAATATTGAAGTCCACTTGGGGCGTTTATATAATAACATGAGGTTTGATCAACAAAACGTCAATTTTGGCGTGTCTACAATAGAGAGGTCGTGAAGAAGAAGAGAGCTTCATTGTCTTCACTGGAATTTGGATCAGATCCAATCCAGTTTGCTCCTACGAGAGCTACTTTGTGCTTTTCATTTCTCCAGCTTTCTGTCGCTGTGATTTTTATCTTTTATTGTTTTCCTTTTACCCTGTTCTTCCGATTGCCCTGTTAGGGATCGGGTTCCTCCTGTGGTTTCAGGAGAAGGGAGATTTGTTTCTTCAGTTTGCTAGTGACTTTGTGTCATCAGTGGTTCCCTCCTTTGTGGAGGAAGAGAGGTCCGAGACCTCTGGTTTGCAAGTGACTTGGTGTCATTTGTGCTTCCCTCTGGGCTTCAGAGGAAGGGAGACTTGGGTCTCCGGCTGTAGGTAGTAGTTGCTACTTGTAGGTCCCCTCCTTGGTGGAGGAAGAGAGACTTCGGTCTCTGGCTTGCTAGTGACTGTGTGTCACTAGTGGATTCCCTCCGGTGTGGAGGAAGAGGGGAGGTTGTTCTCCTGGTCAAGCTGTGTGGCAGCATTTGTTGCAGATTGCGTCTGCTGTTCTAGCGTTGCTAGTGGAAGCCTCACTCCATTTTGGAGTGAGGGGTGGACATAGGTCTGTGGACCGAACCACCTAAAAATCCTGGTGTCCCTTGTGGTTTGATTTTCTTATGTGTTCATCTTATTGCATCGCACATTAGATGCTTACTTAGGATCGAGTGAAGGTAAATTCATCTGTGCTGTTTTGCTGAGATCCTCCTAAGCATTCACAGAATATTGTTGCAACAGGTTATAATTCCGCATATCTGAGCATAAGTTTTTAATTAGGCTATAATTTTAATGGGGAGATTCATTCACCCCCCTCTGAATCTATCGCACCTGTCTCAACAATTGGTATCAGAGCGGGTTGTTGTGCATAGAATCTAACAATCCGCAGCAGATCCTGCATCTTCTGTGGTGCATTTCAGAGTGGGTTTCTGGTGCTCGGTGTTTTACTTCACTGTCTTAGTGCCTAGCTTTGCTCATCTGTTTGTTGTGCATTCTTGTCGATTGTCTTGTGTGCCGTTGCTTTCTATCTATTGTAATGGCTCATCCGCCAATCTTCAAAGGTAATGATCTTGATCTATGGCTGAAGAACTTACATCAGTATGTTAGATCGACTGATCCTGAACTTTGGAAAGTCATTGTCCACGGTCCACACAAATTATCAAAAGATAAATCTAGATGGACTAATGATGATAGATTGAAAAACTCTGTCAACTTGAGAGCTTTAAAATTAATGAAAGCATCACTTGACAGATCTCTAATTTCATGTGTTTCTTCTTGCAGGTCTGCCAAGGAGATTTTGGAGAAACTAAAGCTCACCAGGAATCACAACACATGTCTGATGGTTGACGATGATGGGCAGCAAGAAGAAAATGAAGAAGAAGATGAAGATGAGGTACCTTCTAAATTTGAGAATTATGATATGGGTGATTGGATTGATGCATACAATGATTTACTTAATTCTTATGAAAAGCTGTCAAAATGAAATAACTCTCTAAAAAGGAAGTTGAATGAACATGTGAATGCTAATTCTAGAGGTGAAAACCCTAAAATTCTGAAAACTGAAAATGAAATATTCAGAAGACAACTACAAGATTTTGATTCTGTTACTTCAGATTTAGATCATTTGAAATCTAAAAAATAAACTCTCATGAAACAAAATGACTTACACAAAAAGGAGAATCAAGAGCTTGTTTGTGAAATTACTGAACTAAAGGAAAGACTTAGTTTAACTGATGATGATCAGACTCATAACAATGATGTAGTTCAGTATGAAAAACTCATAAAAGATTTAGAGTGTGTTAGCTCTGAATTGAATGTCTTAAAATCTGAAAATGAATGTCTTAAGAAAAAGAGCTTAAAAGTCAATGCTGAAACTACATGTGAATCTGATTGCATGGATTGCTCATGTTTGAAAGAAGTTAACGAGAGTCTTCGTTTTGATCTTGAATGGTACAAGGATCTTGTTGCCTCATTAAGAAATGAGAATAATGAATTGCTCAATGAAAGTTTAAAAAATGAACAGAGAGAAGATGTTCAAATAGAACAGCTAAGTTCCATTGCTAATGACAAAAATTTCGCTGAACAAATCAAAAATTTGAAATCTGAAAATGAAAAATTGAAACTGATACAAAAAGGGAATGAAGAGTTGAAGCAGTTAAACACTGCTATGTCAGAGAGACTACTTACTCTAGAAAAAGGAAAATGTGTTGTTGATGAAAATCAATCTGAAAATCTTGCTAAACTCGAACAGGAAAATGAAACATTGAAAAATCTGAATGATGCATTGCATAATCAGGTCATTTCTTATGAAATTGAAATTGTAGGCCTAGAACTTAATGTTTCAAAACTTGAATCTGAAATCACTAGCTTGAACAAATCTCTTGAAAGATTTGTGAGTGGAAAGGATAATTTGGACAAGCTCCTTGGTTGTAAAATTAATTTCCAACGTGAGGGTTTGGGTTTTAACCCAGCAAATAAAAAGGGCATTGATAGTAAGCTTCACACTTCATTTGTGTGCAGCTCTGAGCCAACTAGTACATCTAGTGCACCTATCTTCAAATTCAGTGCTAAAAAAAATCAAAAATCCACTGTTAGTCCCAAAACTGTAGAACAAACTCAAAAATTGAAAAAGAATGACAATCTACAGAAAAAGGACAAAGACACTCCTGTTGTTACGAAAATTGCTGCACACAAGTCACATGATCTCCCACAAACTCATACTAAAAAGGGGTCATGTTATTATTGTGGGAAATTTTGTCATGAGATGACTGAGTGCTTTGTGATGAAGGAGGATGATCTGAAATTTGACAAAACTCATGCTAGGAAAGACCATATTAAGAATCATGGTTTTCTGAAAAAGAAAATTCAATGTTATTGTTGTGGCAAGCTGGGCCACATTGCAGCCCACTGTTAGCATAAACAGGGAAATAAACTTAATTTTGAATTTGTCAAATTTTCTGTAAATAAAAATGTTTTTGGTAGGAATAAAACTATTTTTTAAGAAAAGAATCTTGCATGCTTTGAATGTGGAAAAACTGGCCACCGAGCTTCTGAATGTTGGTGGGCAGGTAATGGTTTTAAAAGTAAGCATATCAGATGCTTCGAGTGTGGGAAAAATGGCCATACAGTCAAGGACTGTTGGCATGTTCAGAAGAAGTCTATTAACCCCCATGTAGTCAAATTCCCTGCAAAACCATTTGCAAGACTTTCATGCTATAATTGTGGGAAGCAAGGTCACAAATCTTCTGAATGTTGGCTGATTAAGAATAAGATACAAAATGTTCATGTAAGCAATAGACAATCTTATACTCATGCACATAGGCCTCATGTTTTTGCTAATGTGCATCATAATAAAGTCAAAAATTATGTTGGTACATATAGATATTGTGGAAAATTTGGACATTCTATTGATGATTGCTTTCTGATGAAATTTGATGTTGATCTAGGTAAGAAACAGGTTAGAACACTTGTCAGGGCTAAGGCAGGACCCAAAGCTGCTTGGGTCCCTGCAGGATCAAAATGATCAAAATTTGCAGGTGTGCCTTTGATTGAGGAATAAAAAGAGGGGTAAATAAACCAAGGCACCCAAGATGATAAAGCCCCATTCAGGTAAATTCTGAAAACTCTGTATTCTAAATTTGTGTGATCTGAATGCACTGCATATCATGATAATTCTTTTGTGCATTGTCTAACTAAATCTAATTGAAAAATCTGAAATGCCCATGGAAATGATTGTAGTTTATCTCTGAATGCATTGCATATAAATGTCATGATGCATGATATGTCAAACTTCTTGTATGTTGTATTACACTGATTTACATGACCACTATGGTACATTAAATGGTAAGGTACCAAAAGGCAGGGAAATCTGTCTGAAGGCTCTTACTATGTGTGAGGTGGTCTTTTAGACCAAGTGCTCCGCCAAGTACCAAGGGTCAAGAATTCATATAGAGTAGTGCATTGCATAACATAAAATTTGAAAAACCTAAAAGAATATTCCATTGCATCTAGACAGGGAGAGCATTCTTGTTTGATCACTTCTTCATCTCTTGAACTCCTACTGTCTAGCAATCTGATTCATTCTCTTGGCAATTGTGTGGTTCACTTGAATTCACTACTGTTTCCACTTGTGTAGCTGTTCTGTCTGTACTCCAGACTCAGGTATTGATTTCTAAACATCACTGTTCTAATGTTCACCCCTTGTCTCATCATGATTAATTTCTGCTATTCTCTCAATAAAAATGTTTTGTTGACTCCACTGATGTGCTGCAATGTCAATGTTGATTCATCATGAATGAGGAAAGATTTTAGTCACTGCACCCTAATCAAAAATCAGACATATTCTGAAAAGAAGAATCTTCTATTATACTTGCTTAAGAATGTCTGATGTATCAAATTGATTTAAGACTAATGTATTCATTAAGCTTTGATCTAAAAGACATGAAAGTATCTGAATCATTTGCTTAATAAATCTTAACCAATTATCTCATATAACTTCATGTAAAACTTTCTGAAATCTGAAATTTTAAAGGACATGGCTATCTTTGGTTAAGATACAGGTAGAAAGTATTGTTCTTAAACAATTCTATGTACTGAGCTTTGTTTGAAAATTCAGAAAATATTTAAAAATTTTAAAATAAGAGCAATGATTTTGGTCACAGAGAAACTGGGGTGTCCATCAAAGAAATAGAGTAACCCATGTCATGAAGTGCAATAATTACCTCTCTTATAAAAATGATTGAAAATCTGACAGAGCAATGGCATGGTTGTGTTGAGTAACTAGGGATTCTGGCCTCTGATCAAGGTGTCTCCTCATGTAAAAAGACACTCCTCATTGCTAACTCTGTTCTCCTTGAGAGGCAATATGGTTGTCACACTGAGTAACTGGGTCACTTCACCTAAGACGTGTTGTGCCTCACGTAAAAAGGTGTTGACTGAACAAAACTTGCTCAGGAAAAATAAGTGCTGATAAATAGAAAATTCTGAAAAACTAAAGGCAAATTCAGACACATTTTTTCTTGTTTAATCTCAATATTATCTTGTGTAACTTCCATAGGTGACATTGAATTTAAATGAGTAAGATGGAAGGAGGTTAAACATGAATTTCAGATGAGTCTTTGGTTCACTACTATTAAAAGGTGTTTCAGATATGAGTATTGAATTTTCTTGATAAACTTTGAATACATCACTCTTAAATCATGAAAGTAAGTTTCAACTCATTCATAATCTATTATAATTGAAGAGTCTGAAATTCGGTCATCAAGATTTATGAATTTGGTGTGTTAACGAAAATCTTCTTCCTCATTTATTCACTGTGATTACAGACTGTGGTAATCCTTGAGTACCCATGTGTTTTGCTGATAGATGCTCATCACCTCTTTCACTCCATCTAATCAGGGGGAGCTTTCCTATCATGCTGAGTGTCTTTCATAAAGGGGGAGATCTAGTCAGCATTCTTGAGTGTCCCTGTGCTTTTGTTGATATTCTCCCTTCATCTCAATTGGTTTCAACCTTCAAAAAGTTTCTGATCATTATTCTATTCAGGGGGAGCTAATTGCCATTAAGGGGGAGCTTAGTCAAAGGGGGAGCTTTTAATTCACTCATCATATGTAGTCTTATTCTTCCCTCTTCAACTAATGTCTTTTTGCTGAAGTCAAAGGGGGAGACATATTTGATCAAGTCAGTATGACTCATAGTGTTGACATCATCAAAAAGGGGGAGATTGTTGTGTCCCTGTGATTTTGATGATAGCAAACACTATAAGTCATCATCTGTTGTGTCTGCAGATGAATCTGTTTGTGTTGCATATGTGAATGTTTCAATGAACATCTTATTTGAGTATCATTACATCGAACAGGCTGTGTGCATTGGTGCATTTCATAACTGCCATAAGTCAATGAATGTCTACATTTCATAACCTTGTTTCTATGAATGTCTAGACTTAGACTCATGCATTTCATATCTACTCAAGTTAAGTCTGTACAACGAGTGTTGTCTGCACAGTCAGGTTAAGTCTGTACAACGGGTGTTGTCTGCACAGCCAGTGTATCACTCTCTCTGCACAGTCTATACATCCTTAGACAGCCTACCTGAAGCTTGATAGCTGAAGTCTATACACTCATCTGCTGTTAATCGATCAAGTCTGTACAGCAAATGCATTTCATGCATCTTATGCATCATGTCAAAGTCTGTACATTGTTCTGGTCGCTCTCAAGTCCATACAGTGTCTTGTCTGCACGTTATATAGTCTACACAATGCTGCAGGCTAAGTCTGAACACTCTTCAGTAAAGCCTGTACCCACTTCAGTTAGCAAGTCTGTACACTCAACGTCCCATGCTGTGTCTTAACACAATCAGCAAGTCTGTACATTCGAGCGTCTCACGTTGCATCTCACTTTCATAGCAAGTCTGTACAGCCTTCAGTTGCATAACTTAAGTCTGTACATTCGTCTGGATGCATAATGTGAAGTCTATACATCGCACAGCATGCAAGCCACTAAGTCTGTACATTGCTGAATTGCAAGAGTCCAAGTCTGTACATGCCTCATTTCATCAAGTCTGCACATTCATAGCAAAGCCTTGCTGCTGGGAAGTCTATACATCGCATGGCACAGCATGCGTCCAAGTCTGTACATTGCATAATGCATGTGTTCAAGTCTATACATTGCTGAATGTAAGACTGTACATTCTCACCTTTACCTACGTTGTGTGAACGAAAGTCTATACATTGTGGTCTTCACCTACGTTCAAGTCTGTACAGCGTTCGCTTAAAGTCTATACAGCCAGTGTCTATACATTGCCTTGCCTCTCATTCATTTGCTAGTCTATACAGCTACAACTAAGTCTATACACTGTGTTGCATCGCATGCATTACCTAAAGTCTATACATCAGTTTGCTTTTTATCATGCATGCATTATAGCAAGTCTAAACATTGTTCTGTCATGCACGCAATCAAAGTATGTACATCCTTATGGCTACATACATCAACTCTAGACATCGTCTTCTAGCGTGCACACTAAGTCCATACAATCATGCTACATCATGTCTGTACACGCTTCAGTCTTGCATGTATGAAGTTTGTACATGTGTCTAGCTCTGCATTCATATAGTCTGTACAGTCAGTGTGTTGCTCGAACCAAGTCTACTCATTGTCTCAGCACACACATGCAAAGTCTGTGAACTGCATCTGGCAGTCTGCACAGTAAGTCTATACAACATCCCACGACAGCACTGCAATGTCTATACATCGCTGGCAGCCAGCACTGCAATGTCTATACATTGCGTCCCACAGCCTGCACAGCATGTCTATACAACGTCCAGCTGCCTGCCGTAAAGTCTGTACATTGCGTCCCACAGCATGCAGCAAAGTCTATACATTATTGCCAACCTGCACGCAGCAAGTCTATACATCGCTGGCAGCCTGCACGCAAAGTCTGTACATTGCATGCACACTGCATTGTTAAGTCTATACATTGCTGCTTGATTGAACTATGTACAGCCTGTGTTGATTCTGCTGATCGACTGAACTCTTCATTAAACCTACAGAGTCTGGGCACGTGATCCGAGGCTGGCACCTGACACGTGATCCAAGATGCTGAGAAGCCGCCACATGGACTGAAGCTAGGGCGGGAATCGAAGAGAGCATTAGCCCTTTCCTCTACTGCTATAAAAGGAAGCCTTCTTCCACTGAAGAAGATGGATGAAGTGGATGAAAGACAGAAGAAAAAGAGTGATCGAAAGAAGAAGAGCTGAAGCAAAAACGGCAGAGAAGTAGCAGAAGAAAAAGAGAAAAAGAGAGAGCATGAGTTGAGAAGAAGAAAAAGATTGAGAGATAGAGAGGTCGTGAAGAAGAAGAGAGCTTCATTGTCTTCACTGGAATTTGGGTCAGATCCAATCCAGTTTGCTCCTGCAAGAGCTACTTTGTGCTTTTCATTTCTCCAGCTTTCTGTCGCTGTGATTTTTATCTTTTATTGTTTTCCTTTTACCCTGTTCTTCCGATTGCCCTGTTGGGGATCGGGTTCCTCCTGTGGTTTCAGGAGAAGGGAGATTTGTTTCTCCAGTTTGCTAGTGACTTTGTGTCATCAGTGGTTCCCTCCTTTGTGGAGGAAGAGAGGTCCAAGACCTCTGGTTTGCAGGTGACTTGGTGTCATTTGTGCTTCCCTCTGGGCTTCAGAGGAAGGGAGACTTGGGTCTCCGGCTGTAGGTAGTAGTTGCTACTTGTAGGTCCCCTCCTTGGTGGAGGAAGAGAGACTTCGGTCTCTGGCTTGCTAGTGACTGTGTGTCACTAGTGGATTCCCTCTGGTGTGGAGGAAGAGGGGAGGTTGTTCCCCTGGTCAAGCTGTGTGGCAGCATTTGTTGCAGACTGAGTCTGCTGTTCTAGCGTTGCTAGTGGAAGCCTCACTCCGGTTTGGAGTGAGGGGTGGACGTAGGTCTGTGGACCGAACCACCTAAAAATCTTGGTGTCCCTTGTGGTTTGATTTTCTTATGTGTTCATCTTATTGCTTCGCACATTAGATGCTTGCTTAGGATCGAGTGAAGGTAAATTCATCTGTGCTGTTTTGCTGAGATCCTCCTAAGCATTCACAAAATATTGTTGCAACAGGTTATAATTCCGCATATCTGAGCATAAGTTTTTAATTAGGCTATAATTTTAAAGGGGAGATTCATTCACCCCCCTCTGAATCTATCGCACCTGTCTCAACAATAGTGAGCCGTCCGAGGCCGAAATAAGATGAAAACGAATGCATATGACGAGGTCACATGAAATACTTTTATCTATCATGCAAAGGAGGCATGATTTATTGAGTTGGAAACCCTCGATACATGGCGGAGGACATAGGCCCGAAGACCACCATCGCGCATAGCAAAGGCTTCCAGTCGGGTGTAACTCGACCTTCCGTCAGTGCCATTTTATATATCGAGGGTCCATGCAAGCATGCATGCATTAACAAGGCGCTCATGATTATACTAAAGCATGATAATAGAATCATGAATATAGACAATGAATAATCGAATTTATTAATCTCCACCGAGGGAGAAGAAAATGGTGACAGAGGCATGATAGCCAAAGCATGATAATACCAAACGTAATAATAGAAGCATAATAGGAAAATAGTTTGGACTTGAACAACCCCTTTTATTTTGTTTATTATTGATTGGGGTTTATTAACCTCGACTGTGGGAGGCAAAGATTGCTCCGAAGGCGAGTAAGGGATTAAAATAATGTGATAGAGAGTATTTATTCGAAACCGGCGCAACCAAGCGTAGGAGAAGAGTTCCCCGATGCAGCCAAACGTAGGTAAAGGTGGTAAACCGGCGCGGCCATGGCAAGATGTTCACCCAGTGCGATGACCTTGGGGCACGTCGGATTAGGGCGTGTCGGGTATAGGCCGTTTAAAACCATTTGAATTTGAGTCTAGTGTTAATCCGACGCGGGGGGGGGGGTACCGTGCCGTATTAGGGCACGCCGGGTTAAGGCCGCGCCATTGAAGTTGATTTTTTGGGGTATTTTTGAATCTATTTGGTTTATTAAGATGTTCTTGAAGATTTTGGGTTTGATTGGGTTAATTGTTTATTGAATTGGAGTCTCGGGCTCTCCATGAGCAGAGTCATAAGCTCGTGCGAGGTTCATACTTAAGCACAGAAGTTCATTTTTTAAGAACACATGTTTTATTAAGTCCAAATCACGAAGATAACTGATTAGTTAAAACCTGGTGAAAGTTGGGTAGCATCTCCCCATCCCTGAAGGATTGCAGGGAAGAAGCGGGGTCATACTCATGTGCGGAGTAAGCCCCTAACAAGTCGGATGGCACAACGGCGGCCAGTGGATCTCGATCGGATAGGAAACCCCGATGACTAGCCTACGAGGGGCACCATGGTTCCGTGGGTTGAAAACAATCGGATAAGATGACCAATAATGGAAGGAAAATCCCGAGGACTAGCCTACGAGGGGCACACGACCCGTGGTCCAATCACGATCCGAAAAGGGATAGCCGGTAGGGAAGAAGAGCCCCGAGGACTAGCCTACGAGGGGCATACGACCCACGGCCACCACAATGTCCCTAAGGACAGTGCATTTGCTATCAGGTTAAACCCTATCAATATTCACCTTATCGCCCAATGGGGATGCTCATCACTCACGGATGGAACCCTTTGACCAAATGGCGATCTTGAAATATCAATGGGTATGCCCCCCTCCTCGGAGTATCAAAGCTAGTGTTCTCAAGAACAACGAAGCTCGGAAATCATGAATTGTATGTAGAATAGGGGGGGAATACAACAACATAATATAACATCCGATGAGTTGGCAAATCGTCACTCATAGGGTTAGCAGGTTAGCATTGCAAACTACAACGATTAAGATGTAGAGAACAACCATTAGAACCATTAGCATATAATGAATGCATAGGTTATGGAGATGACCCTGTTCCCTCTGGACTATGAAGAAGTGCAGAGGGGTATTGATGGGATCGACCTCGGAACAGGAACAGGTAGAGATACACATACGAATGTCTCTCTAACCGTGAACTCCACAACGCGTATACAGCAAATTCGTCATAGCCATTACTTTAGAAAGGAGAGAGCCCCGGGGAGGGGAAATTGTTTCTCTAGCCCGTGCTAGTTCCAGGGTGTATTCGATGTCGTGAAACCAAACTCGAAGACTAGACACGCAGGAGATGGTTGGACATACAAATTGAGAAGAGAATGGGAGAAGCATACATAACATTAAGCACCATTCATTCCATCAATATATCATTCATCCCATCAACGGGAGGCGAAAGACATGGACTATCATAAGCATTCGGTGCGGCCCGGCATTGTCGCTTGGAAACCACCTCATCTGTTACAATAACGGGATTACAGAGGAAGAAGAGATAGGCAGATGGTGAGGGGGGGAGATAGGCTCATATCATCACCCCTTCCCCCTCACTTACACTATATCAGGAAGAAAGAAACAAAGGGGGATCGTCGGGAGAAAACCAAAGGAACCCACCTAGCCTTCGCTACGAAAATAGAGTATCGGATTGGTGTCTCCTCTCTCACGCCGGGCTCTTCCTGGCAGACAGACGGTAGTGGCCTCTCTCCCTCTGGTTTCTCACTCAGCGAAGCCCCTTTCTTGTTCCCCAATCCTCTCTTTTTTCTTCTTCGATCATCCTCACGTCTTCACTTCTCTACTTGGTCGAACCCCTTGGCCTTATATAGATGGAAACCCTTCCGGCGTAGAGAATGCGTGCAGTCAAATTCTTCAGCAAGTTGTTTCTGCGCGCCGGGTAAGGGGGCACGTCGGATTAAGCTTCTTTCACCGTGTTCGTTTGACACGGGTCAGACGGTGGGCCCTAGACTGGCTCCAAGAGTTGACTCGGTCCTTAATCTCATTGCGGCTTCGCGAAATCGCAACGAGAAGTATTGGTAAAGCCTTCAGGCCACTGAAAGGCAAATTCCGGAACCTTTTGTGCCTTTGGTTCGGACACTCGAGTTTTCCGCTGACATGGCCTTCGGCACTATAATTTGTGCATGCCGGGCCGGCTTCACTTGTATTTGTAGCTTTTTGATTGCTTCTTCGGGGGTGGTCCCAAATATTCATCTGAGCTCCCGGGTCTTGCCTTAGCGGCTATCCGTTAGAGCCGAGCATCTTTTCTTTTCTTATTTTCTTTGGTCTCATCTTTTGTTAGGCTTCCGCCATTCTTTTTTTTTTCTTTTCTTGTTTTTCTTTTCTGTCGGCACAAGAGCACCCGATCAGAACTTAGGACCTGCAGAAGTAGAAGTCAGAAAACATTAGAAATATTTTTAGTGTCCACAAATGCCCCCCACCCGCTGGTGTCGGGACAGAGGGACGAAAGAGCGGGACGTGCTGGTGTAGCCCATGCCCCGTTTGAAAATATTGGATGGATCTTTTCATTATCCATTCTTGTTATTTATTCTATTTTCATTTATCATCATTTTATTATATATATATATTTTATTTTGCTTCATTGCATCTCTTGTTTTTATTTTGTCATTCATTTTATTTATTCACCTTATATAGCCTCACTCAAGCACGCATGCATTCATCGTCCGCAAGCATAGAGTAGATATATGTAGCATAGGTCCTCTATACCAGGGATAGGATAAGGATAGCGCCCAAGCTTCGCGGACATAGTGCGGCTCACGAAGCACAACTAAAGGAGATGTGCTTACGTAAAGAGGACGTTGCGTAGAACATATGCATAGCATAAATCATAATTTACACCCAGGACTATTCCTCCATAGTGTGAAAGTGCGATTATATGGGTAGTGAACCCTAGACATAGGGACGTGCAGACGTTCTGAGTAACACTAGAGGATTACTTTATCGCCTACACATACATTTGGGGATCTCGGCTTTTGGTAGCTTCGCACAACCCCCTTTTATTCAAAAATTTCAAACCTTACCGTTCAACGCGAGTTTCCTCATGTGTCTCAATGGGGATTCCCAGCTACTAGGATTCATCCTTTATTATGATACTATTGTGGATTTCACCATTTGACGCGAGTCTCCAAATTTATTTCAGTGGAGATTCCCGGCTATTAGGATTCATCCTATATTATGATATTATTACAGATTCCACCGTTTGACGCGAGTCTCCTCATATGTCTCAATAGGGATTCCGGGCTACTAGTATTCATCCTTATTTTAATTGTGGAGTTTGCTGCACCGTTTTCACGCAAGTCTCCTTATTTGTTTTAGTGGGGATTCCCGGCAACTTGGATTCACATTCCACTTACCATTATCATCATTTTTTTCATTTTCATCATTTTTTTAAAGGGGGCGGGCATCATTTTCCTCACGATCACCCTTTATGCGAGTGTAGAGATTTAAGCATCCATGAAGTGTTAAGAAGAATTTATGACGTCCCTATGACTAAAGACCATGGCTCATATTATGTGCGAAGTGTAGGAGTTTTGTCTAAGGTGTATTCAGTTAGTTATGCCAGCGACATGGCTACGACTCTTCCCCTGATCGTATGCACTCGCCGAGAATTGACTTTTCATTCCTTAGTGTGTGTCGTGAAGCAAACATATCCTGAACCAGGGCAGTACTATTTACGAAGAGAGTACGCGGAAGTGTGTTAATACTATATTTCAGGCAGACATGTACATGAGACAAACAAGCACACAAATCACGTCATGATTGTCATTTCTTCTTCTTTTCTTTTTCATTTTTTTCTCTTTTTTTTCTTCTCTTTTTTCTTCTTCTTCTTTTCCTTTCTTTGCTCTCTTTTTTTGCTTTCTTCTTCTTCTTTTTTCTTTCTTTACACTCTCTTTTTTTCCTTTTTTTGTTTCTTTCTCTTTTTCTTTTTTTTCTCTACTTATTTGTTTCTTCTTTTTGTTTTCTCTTTTCTAAAGGGCTTAATGGGCATGCCCGTAGGTTGGTGATTCTGGCGTCGGGAGCCCGATGCCATGATAGTGGAGAAAAGGTGTCATATGTGGTGGTAAATCCCTAGAGGGATCACGGGTTGGTATGAAACCAAATGAGGTCTTTTCGTTCGTTAGTTCAGACAACAGTTCTGAGCCAAGGGTAAGAGGTTTGTCGGCTTAGACTAAAGGTCATGACGCCAAATGACTTGGCTTAGACGTAAGGTCATGACGCCAAGGGGGAATATGTAGCGGCTTAGACATAGAGTCATGATGTCGTACAACTTGGCTTAGGCGTAAGGCCATGACGCCAAGGCAGAACATTTAACGGCTTAGATATACAGTCATGATGCCGTACAATTTGGCTTAGGCGTAAGGCCATGATGCCAAGGCAGAATATTTAACGGCTCAGATGTAAAGTCATGACGCTGTACAACTTCGCTTAGACGGAATGCCATGACGCCAAGGCAGAACATTTAACGGCTTAGATAAAAAGTCATGATGCCGTACAACTTGACTTAGGCAGAAGGCCATGATGCCAAGGCAGAATATTTAACGGCTAAGACGTAAAGTCATGACGCCATACAACATATCTTAGGCAGAAGGCCATGACACCAAGGTAAAATATTTAACGGCTTAGACATAGAGTCATGACGTCGTACAACTTGGCTTAGGCGGAAGGCCATGACGCCAAGGTAGAATATTTAACGGCTTAGACATAAAGTCATGACGCCGTATAACTTGGCTTAGGCGGAAGGCCATGATGCCAAGGTAGAATATTTACCAGCTTAGGCGAAAAGTCATGACGCTGTACAACTTTCCTTAGGCGGAAGGCCATGACGCCAAGGCAGAACATTTAACGGCTTAGACATAAAGTCATGACACCGTACAACTTGGCTTAGGAGTAGGGCCATGACGCCAAGGTAGAATATTTAACGGCTTAGACATAGAGTCATGACACCGTACAACTTGGCTTAGGCAGAAGGCCATGATGTCAAGGCAGAATATTTATTGGCTTAGGTAAAAAGCCATGACGTCGGACAACTTGGCTTAGGCGAAAGGCCATGACGTCAAGGCAGAATATTTACCGGCTTAGGCGAAAAGCCATGACGTCGGATAACTTGGCTTAGGCGGAAGGCCATGACGCCAAGGCAAAATATTTAACGGCTTAGACGTAAAGTCATGACACCGTACAACTTGACTTAGGCGGAAGGCCATCACGCCAAGGTAGAATATTTACCGGCTTAGGCGAAAAGCCATGATGCCGTAGATAGAAGGAGTCTTTTTGTTCTTCAACTGGATGGAAAGGTAGAGTCACAAGTAGAAAGGATCTTCTTTTTTCCTGGCTAGGCGAAAGGCCCAAGCCAAAGGTGACGGGGTCTTTTTGTTGTCTGGCTAGACAAATGGTCTGACCCAGAGGTAAAAGGGTCTTTTTGTTGACTGACTGGACGAAAGGTCCGAGCCAGAGGTAAAAGGGTCTTTTTGTTGTATGGTCGGACGGGAGGCCCGGACCAAGGTGAAAGGGTCTTTTTGTTGTATGGTCAGACGGAAGGTCCGAGCCAAAGGTGAAAGGGTCTTTTTGTTGACTCACTGGACGAAAGGTCTGCGCCAGAGGTAAAGGGGTCTTTTTGTTGTATGGTCGGACAGATGATCCGAGCCAAAGGTAAAAGGGTCTATTTGTTGACTGATTGGACGAAAGGTCCGCGTCAAAGGTGAAAGAGTCTTTTTGTTGTATGGTCGGACGGAAGATCCGAGCCAAATGTAAAAGGGTCCTTTTGTTGTGTGGTCGGACGGAACGTCCGAGCCAAAGGTGAAAAGGTCTTTTTGTTGACTGACTGGACGAATGGTCCGAGCTAGAGGTGATGTTGACTAACTAGACGAAAGGTTCGCGCCAGAGGTAAAAGACGGATGTTGACCCAATGGGATGTCAGAGCCAACAAACCTTGCTTAGACGGCATATCCAAGACAAGGGCAGACATAAAGTAATGTTGTCATCTCGACGTCATGTCAAAAATGACCAACCTGGAAGAGACAAAGGGTCTGGGCCAGGGAAGAATATGGTTGTTGACTTGACAGACTTGCCAAAGTCAACCAACTTGGCGACGACGTGGGGTCTAAGCCAAGGAAAGAATATAAGATATAAATGTTGACCCGACGTCATGTCGAAGCCAACGAACTTGACAGCGGTGTGAGTCCTAAGCCAAAGGTTGAATACAAGATAGGCGTTGACTCGACGTCATGTCGAAGCCAACGAACTTGGCAGAGGCGTGAGGCTTAAGCTTGGGGCAGAGTATAGGATATGAATGTTGACCCAATGGGATGTCAGAGCCAACAAACCTTGCTTAGACGGCATGTCCAAGACAAGGGCAGACATAAAACATTCTTGCCATCTCGACATTATGTTGAAAATCACCAACCTGGAAGAGACAAAGGGTCTGGGCCAGGGCAGAATATGGTTGTTGACTTGACAGACTTGACAAAGTCAACCAACTTGGGAAAGGCGTGAGGCCTAAGTCAAGGGTATAATGTAGGATAAGTGTTGACTCGACGTCATGTCAAAGTCAACGAACTTGGCGAAGGCGTGAGGCCTAAGCCAAGGGTAGGATATAGGGTATAAATGTTGACTTGATGTCCTGTCGATGCCAACAAACTTGGCAGAGGCGTAAGGCCTAAGCCAAGGGAAGAATGTAGGATATGTGTTGACTCAACATCCTGTTGGAGCCAATGAACTTGGCAGAGACGTGAGGTCTAAGCCAAGGGCATAATGTAGGATATGTGTTGACTTGACGTCATGTCGAAGCCAGCGAACTTGGCAGAGGCGTGAGGCCTAAGCCAAGGGTATAATGTAGGATAGGTGTTGACTCGACGTCATGTCGAAGCCAACGAACTTGGTAGAGGCATGAGGCCTGAGCCAAGGGCATAACATATGATAGATGTTGACTCGACGTCATGTCAAAGTCAACGAACTTGGCAAAGGTGTGAGGCCTAGGTCAAGGGCATATTGTAGGATAGGTGTTGATTCGATGCCATGTCGAAGTCACCGAACTTGGCGAAGGCTGTAAGGCCTAAGCCAAGAGTATAATGTAGGATAGGTGTTGATTCGATGTCATGTCGAAGCCAACGAACTTGGCAGAGATGTGAGGCCTAAGCCAAGGGTATAATGTAGGATGGGTGTTGACCCGACGTCATGTCGAAGTCAACGGGCCCTACCCCGATAGAAGGTTTGGGGCGAGGGTTGACTAGAATGTAGACGTATGAGAGGCCCTGACCCAGGGCTAGATATCACTGTCAACCCGACGATGTGTTGGAGTCAACCAACCTCGCTCAGACGAAAGGTCTGAAACCAGGGTAGAATGTTTAGATGGAGATGTCAACCCGTCATCATGTCGAAGTTGGCCAACTTGGCGAAGACGTGAGATCTAAGCTAGGATAGAATATGGACGTTGACCCGTGGAGATGTCGGGATCAACAAACCTTGCTCAGATAGAAGGTTTGAGACAAAGTGAAGGAATCTTTTTGTTGGTTTATTTGTTTAGACTGGTTGGGTTTATTGAATTTGTTAAGTTTATTGAGTTTATTGGATTTATAGGATTTGTCGATTTGGTTGAGTTTGTTAAGTTCATTGGATTTATTTGTTGAGTTTATTGAGGTTTATTTGGTTTATAGATTCATTGATTTTGATTTTGATGGGTTTATTTGATTTGTTGAATTTATTGATTCGATTGATTTCATTGGTTTTATTGAGTTTATTAGGTTTATTAGGTTTGTTAATTCATTAAGTTTATTTTAAATCATCATTTTCCTTTCTTCATTCATTTTCTTCATTTTTTATTCATTTCTTTCTTCTTTTCATTTCCATTTTTTGTTATTATTTTTGTTATTTGTTTTTTTTTGGCTCCCTGACGCAATCTCATCTGCGATGATGGATATTTTGTCCGGTGGGACTATTCTTGAATTTGACTGTTTATTCAACTGGTGGGGCTAGGGATTGATGTCCAAGAGCCCGACGGACCTGGCAAGGGCTGAGTGCCTCAGGCCAGGGAAAAGGGTTTTATGAATCCTGCACAGTGGGACAAAGGATAATTTTAGGGGCTTGGCGAGGGCGGAGTGCCTCAGGCCAAGGAAGAGGGCTTTATGAATCTTGTCTTGTGGGGCAAAGTTTATTTTTGAGCTCGCGGGGGCGGAGCACCTCAGGCCAAGGAAAATACTTTGTGGACCCAGCCCGATGGGACAGCAGGTAATTTTTAAGTTTGGCTAGGGCAGAGCGCCTCCGGCCGAGGGAAAGCTTTATGGACACAGCCCGGCGGGACTGATGGGCAAATTATTGAGCTCGACAAGGGTAGAGCGCCTCATGCCAAGGAAAAGGATATTTTATTGGGCCGACATTGGGCAAGGAATCTGAACCGACAGTGATAGGAGAGTCCCTTGGGACAAATATGGCATTGTCGTGGCTGAATGCCGAAAGGCCATGAGAGTGCATTGGCTGGGAGCATAGGTCTCAGATCAAGGGTGGAGGGTTAGTCCCGGTGGGACGAGTGGGGAGTATCCCCGTAGGATAGGAGGGCGGCAAGGCACCATGAATTCTGGTGGGACCAGGGGTGCTGAGATAGGCCACTAAAAGCTGAAAGGCGCTTATTTGTCGACTTGATGAGGAGAAATATCTCCCTTGACAGATGCAGCCATCAAGGCCTCCTTCAAAAGAAATTTTTTTCTCTTTTATTTTCTTTTTTTTTGGGAAGAGACGACATCTCAGATTCAATAGGTGGAGCCTTATGTCTATATATGCAAATTTTATTTGCCCTCCTTTTTTTGCTCATTTTTTCTTCTCTCTTTTTTTTGGTGCCTGCCCCCAGAATAGGACCTTTCCTTTCTTTTTTTTTTCTCTTTTTCCCCCTTTTTTTGCTTCATTTGCCATTCTTCTTTTTGTTGGCAAGCATCCGCATTCAAGCTATGCGGGCCTGCTAGACATCAGCTTCAGCCAGATTTGTGAGGAGCAGTTGAGGTGATAACGCCGCACGGGGCTGCTCTTTTAACGATCGATATTTGATGAGGGCACGGTGGGTCAACCTTATACTCGCCTATCTGTAGTTCGCCTTTCCTGATCAGGCCTTCAATAATGTCCTTGAACACATATCAATCCTCAATGGGATGCCCCAACATTTGGTGATAAGGACAGAATTGTGGATCGTCTTTTCTTTCAGCATCGCCTGGCTTCTTCGGCTTCGGAAGCACTACTTTTCCGTATTCATGGGCCCA
Organism: Amorphophallus konjac; assembly: GCA_022559845.1. Taxonomy (NCBI): domain Eukaryota; kingdom Viridiplantae; phylum Streptophyta; class Magnoliopsida; order Alismatales; family Araceae; genus Amorphophallus; species Amorphophallus konjac. The sequence continues at coordinate 91,630,739 of CM040119.1, forward strand.
CTCAAAAAGTGCCCTAGTCCTATCCTTTGGAAAGGAATACAGTTTCATCGTTTTGCCCCTTAATGAGGGCCCTTGTTTTACCGGATCGGCGGAAGATGCCTCTTTCATTTTCTTCTTCTGTTGCTCGAAGGGTTCAAAATTTGAGGCACAAACTTCTTCTTGTGCCGGAGGTTTGTTGATTGGTTTATTCTTTTGACTCGAGGCCGTGGGGGCAGAGCAAAGACTTGCCAGAACTACTTCAGCATTGGCTACGACATCACTTGGCTGTTCAAAGTTTGTGACTTCAATGTCAATGACCCATCGTAGAATTTCTATTCTCAAATTTTCTTTGCAGATTTGAACAGAGTCCCCGTAGCTCGGCGGATGTCTGCATCTTTCATGGAGATTCTTCCACCTTCTTATGTAGTCCATGATAGACTCATTATCTTTTTGTTTGGTTGCCTGTAATTCGGCCTCGGTGACTTCCTCTTCGGCCGTCTTTGTATTCATTGTTTGTTTCGCCTTTAGCTCGTCTGACTGCATGCGCGGTCTCATTGGCACCATCTTCGGAGATGCTTTAGTTGCCCCCTGACGTGCCTAGGAGACTGTATGTTTGAGTGGCTGAGAGAGGATATCCCCTATAAGATCATGTGCTATTCAGGGTATGACTAGCCGTGCTGAAGCTTCAGGTGAGCTAGCACTACCTTGTGTCACCTCATGTAGATGTCCTGCCAATTGCGGCATAGGTGGACTTAGATTCGTTTCATTCAGCTGCCTTTGCAGCATTTCAATTTCCTACTGCTTCTGGTATAGCAGTGCCATCACAGCAGGGCCTTGCCAAGAGGGGCCGGGAGTGCTATCTTGCGCCTCCGGTTTGACTAGGGTGAGTGGCATCCCGTCACTGTTGCTGGATGCGCCCGATTTCTTCGTGATGAACTCCCTAGGTTTTATGCCTCCGAGCCGAGGAGGAACGTGGTATTATCTCCCCTTGTTGGCTGGCGGGTGTCTTGATATTCTCCCGGATCCGGCAACACGGTGGGAGGCAGAAAGTTCAGCCTGATTTGTTTCTTTCGGCACAAAGCAAATCTCTTCATCTTCTTCGTCAGCAGCTTGAGTCACACTGGATGATGCTGACAGCATGTTCCAGGAGAGAGAAGCATACTTTGTTTTGGCCTTTGTATTCTTCTTTTCCTTCCCCTTTATGGCTGGCATCTGCCCCCACAGTGGGTCGTTCGGTGCATTGAACACCCTTGCCTTTTCTTTAGTTTTTTTTGTTAGCCCATGAGATTCATTGCGTCTTTGAGGGGCATGCTTCTTGAGCTGCATAGGTCGACTCTTGAGCTGCTCATGCTTATCAAGCCCACTTATAATAGCTTGTGGCCGCTCCATGGCTGAGCTAGCTTCTTCATGTTCCCGTGACGGGGTTTGTTTCTTCTTTTTACTGTTGATTGACCTTTTTATAGCCATTGGAGAGGCTGCTTGAAGGCGGGCAGAGACTGCAAGAGGCCGAGTAGGCCGGTCCATGGCTCCACTAACCTGGACTCTCGGAGTCGGAAGGGATGTTGAGCTTGTTCTTTTCTTTATTGACGATGCTTGCCAATTTCTTTACTTTTCTCCAGGCGCTAGGGCACATTCTTCATTGGTGTGCTGGCTGTAAGCCTCTAGCGCTTCTTCGGGCGACTGTTGGCATACAAATATCATGTTAATTGATGCCTCCTGAGTAGGCACTTCACGAGGGCGCGGAGGGTCGACTCTGTCCTCCCCCATTTGTAGCTCTCCTCTTTTTATTAAGCCTTGGGTGATGTCTTTAAATAGTTGGCAATCTTCAATAGGATGCCCAAAGATTTGATGGTAGGGGCAGAAATGAGGATCATCTCTTCTTCTGCTGTCACCAGGTCTCTTTGGCTTCGGAAGAGTAATCTTGTTATATTTGACTGCTCACTCGAACAGTGCTTGAGTCTTGTCTCTTGGGAAAGCATAGAGCTTCTTTTCTTTATTCTGCCAGAGAGGCCTTTCTCGACATTCAATAGGTTCATTGGAAGGAGGATTGTGCACCCATTTGTGCCTTTTAGCCGTGAGGCTGACAGCATGAACTGCTTTCAGTATCGTCCGTTTATTAACCTGCTTGGCTTCATGACTTGAGTTAGCAGAAATGGAGGGATATCTTGTGAAGCAATCTTCAACCTCCGTGGCAATATCACTTAATCGGTCAAAAGACCGGATTTCTATTCCAATCATCTTTTCTAGAATCTCTTTCTTCAGATTTTGTTTACATATTTGTATTGCATCTTCTGGATGCGGAGGACGCCAACACCTCATGCTGAGATCCTCCCATCTCTTGATATATTCTGCAGTTGTTTCATCATCTTTTTGCTTAGCTGCCAACAACTCAGCCACGGTCACCTCTACCTCGATGACGTGGAATCTTTCACTGAATTTCTGCTGCATATCTGGCCAGTCGTGGATAGACCCGGCTGCTAAGTTGGAATACCATTCGAAGGTAGGTCCTGTCAGTGAAGACCCGAAGAACTTCAGTAGGTATGACTCGTCCGCCGCCAAGTCACCCATGACTGCTATATAGTATGCAACATGCCCTTTCGGGGAGCCCTTCCCGTTGTATTTGTCTAATTTTGGGAGTTTATTGATGCCGGGCAGCAGTCTTTTGGCAGCATGGCGGGCTGGATACAGCACTTCATATATGTCGAAGGAGGCGTAGTCATCACCACCCCTCTTTGCCAGCCTTGCTTCGACCATCTGCTCCACCATTAGCTTGTTCACCATAATTGGCTCTGTTAGTTGAGCGTAGAGGTGGGCGGTCCGCACTAATTGTGTAGCTGGAGCTACAACATGAGGTGGCAAGGGCTCTGACATGGGTGCCTGCTGCTGTATTTGAGGAGGTGTTAGCCGTGCTGGCTGGAGACATTGGGAATCGTTCTGATCAGCAATTTGTAGAACAGCTGGTGAAGGAGCATTCGTGGGGTTGAAACCTTCTTGTGATGGCCCATCTTGTGCCCCCGGTTGCTCGGGCGCTACAGCATGTTCAGCCTTTTCATTTAATTTTCCCTTAAGTAGTTTTATCTCCTACTGGTATCCTTGCAGCAACACCAGGGCGGCAGGGTCCATGGTTATTTTATTTCTGATGTCTTCGAGTGTATTATTGGAGGCACACTCAATTGGAAGAGATAGAAGTACTCCTTCTTCTTCAGATGCCACCACCGTGGTCGCGACGGTAGCGATGTCTCCATCAACAACCTGCTTGCCCTTTGCGGCTTGCAATAGCTCAGCCTCAGCTTTGTCTCATCTTGTCATCGGGTCTTTTCTTCCAGCAATCTCGATTGGCTCTTCTTGTTCATTTGGCAGGATTTCAGGTACGCCCATCACCCCTGTCATATTGCAGGTGAGAACTTGCATTCCTCTTTTCTATCTATGAACCTTCCTCTTTGCATGCTCCGAGAAGGTTAACATCTTAAACACAGAGATTCTTTTTCATTCTTCCCACCGAGGGGCGGTCTCATCGGCTTCATAACCATTATCATCGATCGACGACGTCATCCTTCTTTCTTCTTCTTCTTATTCAACTGCCATTGGTGGGCAGTAGTCTTCTTCAGCCACGGCTGCTTGTAGTAGCCGTTGTTGGCCCAGCGAGGGGTTGCCTAGTCCCTTGAAGTGGCTTTTGACCATGTTGGTAATTTCTTCCTGCCCCCATCCCTGATGTAGGACTGGGGATAGTTGTTGACCCCCCATGGGAGGGATGTAAGCAAGCCGGGCTCGTCCGGCGAGTTGCTGGAATCTTCTTCCCACTGTGGGGATGTTGGCTTGTCAGGCGCAGGCCCTGAAACTTTCACGGCGTGGAGGGTCCAGAACCATCTCTTCCTTTCTTGGGGCCAGGCCCTTTTCCTTCTCCATTTTCGCTCCGTCACATGTAGGGCGGTGACGGACTGGTGCGTCCTCGTGGGCGGGTTGGATCTTCTTAGGGACCCAAACCTGTTTGAACTTCTTCGGCCTGGGGGCCAGCTTCTCATGGCCATGGCGGCCGGCATCTCCTTTCTCAGCACTCCTCCCAGAGAGGGCCTGGTAGGAGTTGTAAATATGTACGGCGGGGATGACCCAATCCGGGACCACCCGACCATCGCGTCCGTCCAGGAAAACGCAAACTCCACCGATCAGCATGGATTTACAGGACACAGAAAGACGTCCGGTAACAGTAGCAGTATCCCGCCGGAAGCCTCTGCGTTGGCGTCCTCCGGAGTTCTTGGCAGGAATGGGGCGGTCCCCATTGGTGATGTGGTGCACTAGGCAACTGGCGACTTGAATTAGACTCTTGAGCGAGCCCATAGAGCATCGAGCGTTCAGGGCCTCGACTTTCATCGCAATCTCCTCAGCAGGCTCCGAGGTCTCCACTTGAAGTAGATCGACGAAGGCCAGCCCCAAAAAATTGGGGAAGCCTACAGCGACGGGGAACGTCCCGAGGACGGTGGGCACCTCCAGGTACCCATGTTCAGCATGACCGGCGATGATCGCGGGGCCAAAGGTAAGAGTAGCAAGTCCTGATGATGCCATTGTCTGCCTGCCACACAGAAGAAGCAAACGATCAGCAGTCTTTGGGAGGGCCTCGGGGCCCATGTATCTCGACAAAGAGATGAAACGTGACATTGGTCCCACCGGGCGTGTCAGACTATGTTTGATGAGATTTTGTTTCTTTTTATTCTGGGGTCGACCAACCAATTAATTAATTACTTGATTAGTTGACCGCACAGGCGTGCCAGTCACATAAGTGACAGGTTTATTATGCGCTCATTCTGACCCATGTCGGGCGAGAGTGAGATTCGGGTCGGGACCAACAGTCCGCCATTCCATAAAGGCTATGGCGTTAATTGCATCCCTATAAGGGAGAAAAACATTGATTAATTTTCGAGATAGTGAGTCGTTCGAGGCCGAAATAAGATGCAAAAGGATGCATATGATGAGGTCACATGAAATACTTTTATCTATCATGCAAAGGAGGTATGATTTATTAAGTTGGAAACCCTCGATACGTGGCGGAGGGCATAGGTCCGAAGACCACCATCGCCCATAGCAAAGCCTTCCAGCCGGGCATAACTCAGCCTTCCGTTAGTGCCATTTTATATATCGAGGGTCCATGCAAGCATACATGCATTAACATGGTGCTCATGATTATTGATGGGTCTCCTCTGAGATGGTATGATGAGGGAGAATGTTAGATCTCCTCTGGATTGTTAAGCAGTATGTGTACTGCTTTGGGCTGAACTATTTTAAATGATTGGCAACATGATGAATTGTTTTGAGTGATGGCAATAGTCTAGTTTGACTTGGATGACTGAAGTCTTGACTTTGTCAACTTTATCTTGACATGATGATGTGTGTATTTTGATATGCATTTTGATGACTTTTATAAGTCAGTTGATCATAAACGATGTTGGCATTTTACTCTTAGTCTTTGCATAAGAATAGAGTCAGTGCAACACTTAGTCCATTCTGTATTGAGTCTGTGCACATGTTGTATTTCAACTGAATAAAGTATGTGCATGCTTGCATCAAGTCGGTGCAACTGTCGTTGCTGCACGCGACCAAGTCGATGCATGCCAGATCTAAGCTTACAAAGTCAGTGCAACAATTGCTCTCGCACGCCATCAAGTCGGTGCAACTCTTGCACCGTGCACATAAAGTCTGTACACACTTTGTTGGCTTGCATGTGCATGAGTAGTCTGTAAGTCGTGAGTCTGTGCAAATCATGGCATGCTGCATATATAACGTCAATGCATGTCATGCATTATGTTTTAGCTGACTCTGTGCATAACACTATCTCACAGCGTATAAGGTCTGTGCAATCCATTTCCATGCAGGCATTAAGTCTGTGCAAGGTTGTTCACGGGACATTGGGTCAGTGCAACGTTCTCTCTTTGATCATACATACTCAATGCACCATTTGCAGTTTGCATATATAATGTCTGTGCACTTGCTAGTCTTATAGACAGATCATGTCTGTGCATATGTTTGCTGCGTGTAGATTAAGTCCATGCACACATAATCAAATGCTGTGTTGAGTCTGTGCATTTCAGTTCTGACTAAATTTCAACTCGGTGCACTCTCTTTATCTCTTATATAACTGTCATATGCTGACGTTGAGTCTGATACTTCGATAGGATACCTGCTCGAGGAAGTTAAGAAAGACACGTGATCCAAGAAGGGAAGATGTGCCAGGATCGTGACATGTGGAAAGTAGTCAAGCTGGGATGCTGCCACGTGGCCAAGGAATGTCAGATATGGATAAGGCAATTGGGCGGGAAGCATGGTGAACACACGCCATACCTCTCAGATGCTGCCTACTAATAAGAAAATGCTAGTTCAAGAGAAGACAGATCGAGGCAGAAGAGTCAAGTGCGATATTGAAGAAGCTGAGTGAGAAAAAGAGAGATCCCGATCCAGAGTGATAGAGAGCAAATCTGAGAAGAGAAAGCCAGAGAGTTTTGAGAGAACTATTTTGAGAGAATTTTGGTATCAGTCTCCTAGTTCAAAACCAGAACTGATCTGCTCATTGTTGAGCTACATTTCGTGTACTTTTTGAGTTTCTATTTTCTTCGTTTGTTTTGAAACCTCTGTTACTCAAGCTATGTGTCAGCGTTGCAGAGAAAGATTTCTCTGGACATGTAAAGCTGTAATCCTCAGCGGGCAGAGGAGGATTCCTCTGAACATCAAGTTGTGAAACCCAGCGGGTTGTAGGGATTTGTCCCCGAAGCTATGGATCAGCGGTAAGCTGTGAGTCAACAGTGCAGTCACACTCTGGTTTGAGTGTGGGGTAGACGTAGACCTCTGGATTGAGGTTGAACCACCTAAAACCCCTTGTCTACTGTGCAATTATTTTGTGACTTGTGTTCATCTTTGCTTCATGTTCATCGTTCAGTAGATGGTTGTTTAGGATCGCATAGGGGCTGATCTACTTGATTAATTATATTTTGATTGCGATTGAGTGCTTTCAGACCGTCCTGCAGTAGCTTGTTTTAATTCCGCACTAGTAGCCACTGTAGTAAGTTTTTATTAGGTGATTGTTCTATTCACCCCCCTCTAGATCACTCTTCTGTTGGTATTAGAGCTTAACTCTTTTGCAGGGATCAACATCCTAAAGAGGAAACAACCATGGACGCTAAAGGGATGACGGCTGAGAGACATTCTACAACCAAGCCCCCATACTTCGATGGATCTAACTATGCATACTGGAAGAACCGTATGCAAGTCTTTCTAAGGGCGAAGGACTGTGAAATCTGGAAGGTGGTAAGCAAAGGACCGTTTGAGCTACACCCGAATGAGGATGTGTGGACGAGAGAGGAAATCAGGGAGTCCACTCTCAACTGGAGCGCCATCAATGCAATTCAGTGCGCTCTTCATCCAACAGAGTTCTCCAGGATTTCATCATGTGCGACTGTAAAGGAGATGTTGGATAAACTAGACGTAATATATGAGGGGACCTCACATGTGAGGGAGACCAAGGCGAATCTGCTGGTCTCAGAATATGAAGCTTTCATAATGAAGCCCAGCGAGACCATTACAGAGATGTACGCACGTCTCACGATAATCACAAATGGTCTTAGAAGTCTGGGGAAAACTTATTCTAACTACGAGATCGTCAGGAAGATACTGCGATCTCTGACTCCGACTTGGCACACCAAAGCAACTATTATCGAGGAGTCCAGGGATCTGCAGAACATGAAGGTCGATGAGTTGATTGGCTCATTGATGACTTACGAGATGAATCTGCCGAAGATCGAAGAGCTGGAGAAGAAGAAGAAACCAATCGCTCTGAAAGCAAGCCCCAGTCAATCCAATCATAGTGGATCATCCAGAGATCAGAGCCTCTCTGGGTCAGAGTTTGAAGGAGATCAGCTTGCTATGTTGACCAGAAAGATCAGATCGTTTCTGAGAAAGGAAGGAAGAAATTTCGATAGAAGACAGTATGGTGGTCGAAGGCAAACCAAGTATAAATCTAATCCTGCAACGAAAATTGATACTACTGTTTGCTATCACTGTAGAAAGGCTGGTCACATGAAGGCAGACTGCCCGGAGCTCTAGAAGGTTAAGGAGAAAGCCAAGAAGAAGAATCCTAATAGGAAAGCTATGGTGAGTACCTGGAGCGATGAGGACGAGGGCACCTTGAGCTGTACCTCGGAAAGTAAAGATGAAGAAAAGCCAATCTATCTGATGGCTAATGATGATAAAGAAGATGAAGCTGATGAGGTATCCTCTCCTTTTGAACATTATACTATTGCTAATTGGGAGGATGGATATGGTGATTTGTTAGATAAAGTTGATGTCATCAGAAAAGAAAATAGATATTTAAAGAAGAAAGTTAATTCTGTCATGAATGATAATACTTTGTCTGATAGAGTTACCTTTCTTGAAACTGAGAATGATATATTAAAGAAAACCTGTGCTGAATATGATGACATGAAAATTGCCTTGACTAATGCTAGAGAAGAAAACGAAATGCTGAAAAATGACATTGATGAATTAAAACTTAAATTGCAGAAATGTGAGAATGAAATAAAAATGGTAAATGAGAAATATGATGTTGTGTTGTGTGTTAATGATGAATTGAAGAAAACAATAGAAAATTTTGAAAAAGATAATGAGGACAAATAGAAAATTATTGAAAGCATGACCCAAGGAACAAAAAATCTGAATGCCTTATTGGGGTCTAATGTTAATTTCAGAAAAGATGGTCTCGACTTTAAACCCACAGCCAAGAAAAGCTTTGAATTGAAAACAATCTCATTTGTGGTTGAGAAAGAGAAGGGACCTCTTATTAAGATTAACTGTGGAAATTCTGTTGTTAAAAATGCTAATTCTAAAATACCCAGTGCCAAAGACAAGGGCAAGCAGAAAGTTGGTGAGACTAGCCATGTTAGTACAAACTTTCCCACTCCTTAGGGAAGGGCTCAGGAAAGGACTAAATGTACACCCATGCACACTTCAGTTGCTTCTAAGATGTCTGGGAGATGCAATTCAGAAGGGGGTCAATCGAGTCAGTACTACCAACCCAGAGTCCAGACTTATCACACCGATTATCATGCATAGTCACATCATATCAATAAGTCTGGATGGAATAGAATTCAAGGGAGGTCTGAATTTCATCTATATCATACTCAGAGTAACAGACCTCAAACCATGAACTGGGTTAGGAGGTCTAGGACATGGTCTCCTAGCAGACAAACTCCTTTCGGTCAGCCTAGAACCAACGCTGGTCACAATTTTTTGAATACTCATTGGCCTAGGCACTGGCACAAACAAACCCACACTGCTAATAACCATGGTGCCATGACATAAAACAAGAAAGGAAAGACTCAATTTGTCAATGTTGAAAGGAAGAGAAACAATAAAAGGAATGTTAAAAATTCCATCAAACAAACAACGTTTAAACAAATATGGATTCCAAGGAATTTGTTGTCTTGTTTGAATAGCTCTGCATCTGCTTTGGAGCCCAAACACTATTGGGTTCCAAACTTTTCTCTGTGATTGTGATTGCAGGTATGCTTGGTAGCCAAGCACAACATGTGGTACCTGGATAGTGGTTGCTCCAGGCATATGACAGGAGATAAGGCTAAATTTTGCATGCTGACTGAGAAGAATGGAGGCCTTGTCACCTTCGGAGGAAATACAAAGGGTAAAATCATCGGGTCAGGTAAGGTAGGTAAGTGTACTACCTGCTGCATTGAAGAGGTGTTGCTGGTTGATGGTCTTGCATATAATTTACTTAGTATCAGCCAGCTATGTGATAAAGGACACAAGGTAGTCTTTGACTCTCATAATTGCAAAATTTTTGAACCTGATTCCGATATAGTTAAGTTTTCTAGAAAAAGAGTAAATAACATCTACTTGGTAGATTTAGATGACATCACTCACTCTAATCTCTGCCTCACTGCAAATAAAGATGATTTAGCATTTTTGTGGCATCGTAGATTAGGCCATGCAAGCTACACTGTTTTGCATAAATTGAATAAACATAGTATGGTTAGAGGACTTCCTGAAATTTCATTCAAAAAGGAAAATAAAGTTTGTAATGCATGCACACAGTCTAAGCAAACAAGGAAGTCATTTAATTCTAGAACTCAAAACATGTCCTCCAAACCTTATGAGCTGATTCATATGGACCTTTTTGGACCCACAAGATCTGTCAGCTTGTCAGGTAGGAGATATGGATTTGTATTAGTTGATGACTTCTCTAGGTTTACTTGGGTATTTTTTCTTACTCATAAAAATGATGCATTCACAGAATTTCAAGAGTTTTATTTGAAAATCAATAAGAAAAACATAAATTCAATTGAAAATATCTTATCTGATCATGGTGGTGAGTTTGAAAATTCACAGTTTGATTATTTTTGCAGGGCTAATGGGATAACTCATCGGTTCTCCTCACCTAGAACACCAGAGCAAAATGGAGTAGTGGAGAGGAGGAACCGGACTCTTGTGGAGATGGCTCGTACACTGCTAGTGGAAGGTAGTCTACCAAGGAAGTTTTGGGCAGAGGCAGTCAATACTACATGCCATGTAATTAACAGAGCCATGGTAAGGCCGTTTATCCAGAAAACTCCATATGAAATCCTCAAGGGTAAGAAACCCTCACTTGCTTACTTCAAGGTCCTTGGCAGTAAGTGTTTTATTCACTTCAATGATAAAAGAAACCTTGATAAGTTTGAACCTAAAAGTGATTCAATGATTTTCTTAGGATATTCTGAAACTACTAGAGCATATAGGGTGTACAATCTAAATTCCAAAACTGTCGAAGAATCTCCACATGTAGTCTTTGATGAATCCCTGACTAAATCTTATAATGGTCCGTGCAGGAAAGAAGATGATGGAGAGATTTAGAAGGAAGGAAAGTCTGCAAATAAATCAGATCAGGAAGATGAATCTGAAGATAACAATGCAGAGGAGCTTGCTGTTCAGGGGGAGAAAAATGAAGGTCAAGGCAACCAAGTTATCAATGTTAGGTTTCTTAGAGACCATCATGTAGATAATGTCATTGGCAACTTGCATGAACCCCCTAGGACTAGAGGTTACTTTCGAGCTCAAAATGAATTGAATGCATTTGCATTAGTTTCACATGTTGAGCCCAAGACCATTGAAAATGCCCTAAATGATGTGCATTGGATCAATGCCATGCACAAGGAGCTTAATCAGTTTGACAGGAACAAAGTGTGGCACCCAGTCCCACCTCCTGATCATGGGACTGTCATTGGGACTAAATGGGTTTTTAGAAATAAAACTGATGAGCAGAGAAATGTGGTTAAGAATAAAGCCAGACTTGTAGCTCAGGGGTACAATCAAGAATTTAGAATTGACTTCGAAGAGTTTTTTGCCCCTGTAGCTAAATTAGAGGCAATCCGAATTTTTCTTGCTTATGCATGCTCACTAGGAATAACTCTCCAGCAGATGGATGTGAAATCTGCTTTCTTAAATGGGGAAATAAAAGAGGATGTCTTTGTGAGACAACCTCCTGGTTTTGAATGTTTATATTTCCCTAGTCATGCTTATAAATTGAATAAAGCCCTCTATGGTTTGAAACAAGCTCCTAGAGCTTAGTATGACAGGCTTAGCAAATTCCTTACTGAAAAGAAATTCTCAAGAGGTGAGATTGACCAAACGTTGTTTACCAAGGTATGTCATTCAGATATTCTCATTGTTCATATATATGTGGATGATATTGTTTTCGGTTTAACTAACCCGAAGATGTGTAAGGAATTTTCTGACTTGATGACACAAGAATTTCAGATGAGCTCAATGGGTGAGCTAAAATTATTTCTTGGAATGCAGGTGACCCAAACCAAAGATGGAACATTCATCACCTAGTCTAAGTACATAAGGGACCTACTGAAGAAGTTCAAATTCGAAAACCTCAAGGAATTTGCAGCACCAATGGGTACTTCAACAAGTATTGATGAAGACTCCAAAGGTAAAATAGTTGATAACAAGATGTATAGAGGTATGATCGGATCCCTTCTTTACCTTACTACATCTAGGCCTGATATATAGTTTGCAGTGTGTTTATGTGCTAGATTTCAGGCTAGTCCTAAGGAGTCTCACTTTAGTGCAGTGAAAAGGATTTTTAGGTATCTATCAGGCACCCAAGAGCTTGGGCTTTGGTACCCTGCTAGATGTGCGCTGGAGCTTCTAGCATACACTGAAGCAGATTATGTTGGGTGTCGGGTAGATAGGAAAAGCACTAGTGGCTACTGTCAATTCCTAGGTGGTTGCTTAGTATCTTGGGCTTCAAAGAAGCAACACACTATTGCTTTGTCCACTGCAGAGACAGAATATGTCGATGCAGAGAACTGTGCAGCTTAGGTACTATGGATTAAGCACCAACTTTCAGATTATCAGATAAATTTGGGATGTATTCCAATTTTATGCGATAATACCAATGATATTTGCCTAACTAAGAATCTTGTTCATCACTCTAGGACTAAGCACATTGAAATAAAACACCATTTTCTTATAGATGCAGTAAGCAAGAATGAAATTGAATTAAAATTTGTTGAAACAGAAAGACAGATTGTTAATATTTTTACTAAGCCTCTTGGAAATGAAAGATTTAAATATCTAAGAAGAGAATAGGGGCTATGTAGATTTTAGCATGAAAATGATTCATGATTTCATTATTTAATTGAAATGTAAATGGCTTGAAAAATAATTCTGTGTTAGCCTGTTTCTAAATTTTGAATAAACAGCTTCTGATGTCTGAATAATTGCTTTGCATAGTTGAAATGTAACATGCATGCCTTGCACTGTTAAGTTTTGAAGTCGATGCATATTCTTGCACAGAGTATAAGTCTTTGCATTTCTCGCATATAGTCGATGCATGGTACGAGCATTTAAGTCCAATGCATGTTCTGCACCGAGGTTGTGTCAATACAATTTTGCACATAGTCGATGCATAATGTGAGTTTTCTGCATACCAGGTTGGTGCACCATGTGTTTAAGCCACATGAAAGTCCGTGCACCTCGTGTCTTCACATGTCACAGTCGATGCATCTTCACATCATTCGCATACATAGTCGGTGCATTATCTACGTCCTTCATGTTAAGGTCGGTGCAAAGTCTGTTCTTTGCATATCAAAGTCGATGCATCATGATGTCAGGGGGAATTAAGTAGAGTCTGATCTGAATACAACCCTTTCTACTCTCTCCTCATTTTTAGAAGTTATTATCACATGGCATCATGTACATTTGGTATAAATGGGCCTTGCATGGAACTTCTCTCCTTGAAATTCCCTTGAGTTGTTTCTACACTTCATCGTCTACTTCCTTCACTCAGAATTGATAATAGTCTAGCAATTGGTTCATTGTCATGAGCATGAATTATTTCAAGTCTTCTTTTATACGAATCTCACTTGCTCCTTGAATGAGTGAAAGGTTTAATTTTAATAGACTGTAGAGTCAAAAGAATGTTCTTCAGAAAATAAGGTGATAGAAAACTTTTATAGCTCTTAACCTTTCTTTCATGATTTTAATAGGAAAGATCTTTATGGTATCTAAACATTCCAATTTTTATGAAATGTAGACTGGGAAGACTAGAATGGGTATTCTTTTTAAGCAAGTCACCTTGAAAAAAAAAAGGGTAGCAAAAATGATATCTGTAATGAAAGAAATGAATAAAGTGGTAGAGCAATGACTGAATTGCACTGAGAAACTAAACCCTCCATCAAAGAAGTGGAGAGGACATCATGTCATGAAGTGCCTCATGTTATCTCTGATCACATGATCAAATCTATAGGGCTGGTTTCACTGAGTAACTGGGGGTACTGGCGTCTAATAAACATGTACCCTTAATGTCAAAGGTGCAAATCATTTTGGTAGTTTTTGATCAGAGACAGATATGGTAGTTTATGCTTAGTAACTAGGGGTACTTGCGTCTTACCCACGTGTACCCTTAATGTCAATGGCATAAATGACACTTGTCTGTTCACTGAGTTCAGATTCAAAATCAAAAGTGAAAAAGTATGATGTAACCCTTCAAGTTCAAAGTGTTATGAAGTGTCAACTGTTTAACCTCAATACACATTCAAGTCCCTCTTCTTGATATTCATTGATTCTAAAATCAGTAAGATATTGTCTTGAACTAGTCTATTACGGTTCTGTGACTTAGGTTCACTGCTATAAACGGACACTATAACCCTATTTCAGAGAGTCAGTGAATTCACTCTACTTTCTATAACTGTTAAACCTGAATGATATCAAGAATGCACATTGCTTGATTCGTATACTTGAAGAACTGTTCCATAATTTGCTCATATTCTGAACCTTTACATAGAATGTTGTTCAATCTCATCTATCCTCATTGGTTTCTGTATTATCCTCTATCCTCTATCTGCTCTATCCTCCTTATTTGCTGATGGCAAAGGGGGAGAGTTTATTATCTCTATCTAGTAGAAGGGGAGAGGATTGTGTTCGCGTTCTGTTGGCAAAGGGGGAGAGACTATGCATTTAGGGGAGAGCTCCTAATAGAGTTCAGACTATTTTTAATTAAGCAGAGTCATAAATTCAGGGGGAGCATCGAGCATCTTAATAGAGTTTGCATTTGCATGCATATCATAGGACTATGCTTCATGTCTCATCAAAATACATCATTGTTATGGCATTCAATTTTGGAATTGTCATTGGGGCCATTGTGGTTGCCATCATCAAAAAGAGGGAGAATGTTGGGTCTCCTCTGAGATGGTATGATGAGGGAGAATGTTGGGTCTCCTCTGAGATGGTATGATGAGGGAGAATGTTGGATCTCCTCTGGATTGATAAGCAGTATGTGTACTGCTTTGGGCTGAACTGTTTTAAATGATTGGCAACATGATGAATTGTTTTGAGTGATGGCAACAGTCTAGTTTGACTTGGTTGACTGAAGTGTTGAATTTGTCAACTTTATCTTGACATGATGATGTGTGTATTTTGATATGCATTTTGATGACTTTTATAAGTCAGTTGATCATAAATGATGTTGGCATTTTACTCTTAGTCTTTGCATAAGAACAGAGTCAGTGCAACACTTAGTCCATTCTGTATTGAGTCTGTGCACATGTTGTATTTCAACTGAATAAAGTCTGTGCATGCTTGCATCAAGTCGGTGCAACCGTCGTTGCTGCATGCGACCAAGTCTGTGCATGCTAGATCTAAGCTTACAAAGTCAGTGCAATAGTTGCTGTCTCACGCCATCAAGTCGGTGCAACTCTTGCACCGTGCACATAAAGTTTGTACACACTTTGTTGGCTTGCCTGTGCATGAGTAGTCTGTAAGTCGTGAGTCTGTGCAAATCACAGCATGCTGCATATATAACGTCTGTGCATGTCACGCTTTATGTTTTAGCTGAGTCTGTGCATAACACTATCTCACAGCGTATAAGATCTGTGCAATCCATTTCCGTGCACGCATTAAGTCTGTGCAAGGTTGTTCATGGGACATAGGGTCAGTGCAACGTCCACTCTTTGATCATACATACTCAGTGCACCATTTGCATTTTACATATATAATGTCTGTGCACTTGGTAGTCTTATAGACAGATCATGTCGGTGCATATGTTTGTTGCGTGTACATTATGTCCGTGCACACAAAATCAAATGTTGTGTTGAGTCTGTGCATTTCAGTTTTGATTATATTTCAACTATATGCACTCTCTTTATCTCTTATATAATTGTCTTATGTTGACGTTGAGTCTGATACTTTGATAGGATACCTGCTCGAGGAAGTTAATAAAGGCACGAGATCCAAGAATAGAAGATGTGCCAGGATCGTCACACGTGGAAAGTAGTCGAGCTGGGATGCTTCCACGTGGCCAAGGAATGTCAGATCTGGATAAGGCAATTGGGCGGGAAGCATGGTGAACACACGCCATACCTCTCAGATGCTGCCTACTAATAAAAAATGTTCATTTAGGAGAAGACAGATCGAGGCAAAAGAGTCAAGTGTGATATTGAAGAAGCTGAGTGAGAAAAAGGGAGAGCCCGATCCAGAGTGATAGAGAGCAGATCTGAGAAGATAAAGTGAGAGTTTTGAGAGAATTGTTTTGAGAGAATTTTGGTATCAGTCTCCTGGTTCAGAACCAGAACTGATTTGCTCATTGTTGAGCTACATTTCATGTGCCCTTCAAGCAGGTCCCTCACGTGACTATAGCGAGTTTGTGCTTCAGGAGGGTCACCTATTCCGTGGTGACAAGTTGTGCATCCCATGGACTTCTGTTCGTGACTTTCTCACGTGGGAGATGCACGCGGGAGGTCTTGCTGGCCACTTCGGCCAGAATAAGACCATAGAGTCGGTTGAGCATAGATTTTATTGGCCTAGCCTTAAGAGGGATGTCGCTCGTATCGTGGCCCAGTGCCGCACTTGCGCTATGGCCAAACAAATGAAGCATAATACTGGCCTCTATACTCCCCTCCCCGTCCCAGATAGTCCATGGAAAGACATTAGCATGGACTTTGTGTTGGGATTGCCCCGTACCCTCCGAAAGCATGATTCCATCTTTGTAGTCGAAGACATGTTCTCCAAGATGGCATTATTCATTCCATGCTCCAAGACTTCTGATGCCCCTAGAGTTTCTCGTCTGTTCTTTTCTCACTGCGTCTCCAGGTTCAGACTCCCACGCACTATAGTGTCAGACAGGGATGCGCGATTCACTAGTTATATCTGAAAAACCCTATGGCATATGATGGGCACCCAATTGAAATTGTCCACTACATACTTCCCCCAGATCGATGGTCAAACTGAGGTAGCTAATAGGAGTTTGGGGGATCGTCTTAGGTGTCTAGTCTATGATCGTGTCAGGGATTGGGACTTAGTCTTATCATTAGTAGAGTTTGCTTACAATGACTCGGTCAATAGGTCTACAGGAATGAGCCCCTTTAAGATTGTCACTGGTCGTAGACCTAAGAAGCCCATAGACTTGGTCCCATCTCCCATCAAGTCCCGTATGTCAGAGTGGGTAGAGTCCTTCGCTGATCATATTAGGCAGTTGCATGAGCATGTACGTCGTCATATTGAGACCAGTAATGCACGATACAAAGAGTTGGTTGATGCCCACAAGCACCATCGTGAGTTCAAGGAGGGCGAGTATGTCATGATCAGGGTCAGACCTGAAGGGCTTCTGTCATGTCCCGAGAGCGAAAGATACCCGGGTGCACGACACGTCTATATCGATCGTGTCATTCATGTAAAGACAGAGTGCACATAGTGTGAGCGACATCACGCGGTTCGGGGAAGAGCGGAGAGGACGCGGAGCTCGCGCGGGCTCCTTCTTTTATTTCTTTTGGTGTTTGTTTGCTGCAACACAGAAATAAGAGAAGAGAGAGAAGGGGCCACCACGGGAGATTGCTCCGGCGGGGCGAGCGGGACAAGTGTGATATAGCAAAATATGGGGTTTAAACGGCCATAGCGGGAAGTGACTCGCCGCGGCCTCGGGGGGACGGGAATGGTGCAAAAATTAAATAACAAGAATTGAAACGGCCATTGGGGAAGTGACTCGCCGCGGCCTCGAGAATATGAGCAGATAATAAGATGACAGAATATAGAGAGAATACAAAGAGCGGGAATTTAAACGGCCATTGGGGAAGTGACTCGCCGCGGCCTCGAGAACACAAACAGATAAGAATATAACGTATAAGAACGTGAATTTAAACGGCCATTGGGGAAGTGACTCACCGCGGTCTCGAGAACACGAATAGATAAGAATATAACATATAAAAACGGGAATTTAAACGGCCATTGGGGAAGTGACTCGCCGCGGCCTCGAGAATATGAGCAGAATATAACAGAGTATAAGAGAATATAAGAACGGAAATTTAAACGGCCATTGGGGAAGTGACTCGCCGCGGCCTCGAAAATAAGATGTGATCGCCAGGGGCCGAAAGACCCCAAAATAAGAAAGTGATCGCGCCTACCTCAAGAGCGGGAGATGGCGGGTTGCTTCTTCCTCTCCCTCCGGCCGGCCGACGGAGAGGGCTTTCCTCGGCTACCCTTGCAAAACAACGACAAACAAATGACAAGTGGATTAGAAAGATGGAGGTGTAGTATTCAAATCCTTGCGATAAAAATAACGAAATGATGGCAAGACACACACCTGGTTGGTGTTATCTTTTAAACCCCTCTCGGACTCGAGTAGGAGGAAAATGAGATGATGGATGCAAGAAGTATAAAAGAAGAGGCGCCCTTATGAAGGGGGATAGAGGATGCGAGATGACGAATGCAAAAGAACTACGAAGAAAAAAGGGGAAGAAAAGGCTTATTGGATGAGCCGAGGGTGAAATCCGGCGGAGCTCCGGCAGCGTGGGGACGACGTGGAAGCGCGGTGGATGAAGACGACCTTCCTCTCGCGAGCGTGAGCACCCGAGAAGCCGGCAGAACCTCCACCTACAAAAGAACCCACGGGTTAGAAAATGACTCCGTAGCCTCTGGGCTCCGGCAGCCTATCGGATCACTTCGAGGCTCTCCCAGAACTGAGGGGGTGGACCTCTATTTATAGAGCTCCGGAGGGTGGAGGCGTCCAGGACCCTAGACACCTCCATCAGGGCCGAAATAATATTTTATTCTATTTTTATTAATTTTTTTGGAATACTTTTGTGGAGGCGTCTAGGGTCCCGGACGCCTCAAGCAGGTCCACCGAAAGCCGACGACGGCCGCACGCGGTTTGGCACAACGCGTGGTTTTGTGAGCGGTGCCTCGTGATTCAGAAATGGGCGCGTCCAGCTGACTGGACGTCTCTATAATTTGGATTTTTTCACACACGACAAACCGTCGTTCGGTGGCCGGCGCCCATGAGGGTTTTGATGGAGGCGTCCAGGGGCCTGGACGCCTCTAAAATTATATTATTTTTTATTTTTCTTTTGTCTTTTATGCCAAGGCTGGCATTTTAATTTTTTTTATTTGTTTTTATGGAGGCGTCCAGGGGTCTGGACGCCTCCATTAATATATATATATATATATTTTTATTTTTTTATGCCAACTGGCATTTTACATACATTTTTTTTATTATTGTTTTTATGGAGGCGTCCAGGGGCCTGGACGCCTCCATTAATATATATATATATATATTTATAATTAGTTTTGGGCCCTGAGAAAAGAAATAAAATAAATTAAAATCATGGGGGCGTCCAGGGGCCTGGACGCCCCCATTAAGACCCACCCGGGTCCTCAATCGGCGGCCGCCCGGCAGTCAACATCTTGGTTCCGGAACCTCTTGATACGTCTGACTGGTGTTGATGCCGTCCGAATGCCGTGACGAGACGATTCCGGATGCCGAAAAAGACAGAAGAAGACCCGAGAAAAGGAAGCACTCGAGTGATTCAAAATGCGTAAGCCGTTGCGGGGCGTTGTATAGTAATATGAGACTTTCTCAGGAGACGTCAGGAATGGCGTGTCTACAGCTGCCCCGCCTTGGCGTCTGCTTTGCAAGGGAGCGACACGTAGTGGAATGGTATCGAAGTGGAGTGGAGTGAAGTGGGAGCGGACTGATAAGTTGATGCCAAGGTGTGATGAGACACGCTTTTGACGTTACTGTTTGGAATCTTTCCTGGAGTTTCAATGAGGCGACCTTGAAGAATGTCTTTCAAATATTGACGATTGCTTGGACGGAGATCAAATAAGGGAGGGTGAGATGTGCGCTCAGGCACGAAACAAAAGGAGACCAACTTCTCGGTGTGGAAGTACCTGGGTCATAAACCGGAGGTTTCACCTTTGGGGAGCGGTTACCAGCCAATGTGGAAGTGTTGCGGCCAAGGTGGGTCAAAAAAAGGTAAAGGAATATCTGAGGGTCTGTCCAAACAAGGGTCTCCTTTGGAAGAGCAGCGTAGGGCTGTCTCAAGGAAACTCAGTATTTCATTCGGAGTGGAATATCTCATATTTGTGGGAATTGGAGCACAACGGCTTTCACAATCGAATCACTTGAATGATCTTCCGCAATAAATCAAAGTCCTATATGAATGCATGCTGGGTTCAAAGAAAAAATTTAAAACAAACTAAAATAGAAAATAGCCAAGGATAATATTGTCAACTTGTGAAGAACGGGTCAGGATACCGACCCGGTGAGCTGATACTGGGCTGGGGCCCGTTTATCCGCATATCAACTCACTGAATGGAACCGTCGTCCCCATTCTATCACAAGTTGACGGCCTATCCGTACAACCCAAATTCCTCTGGGATCATCACCATTTTTGTTGAAGGGGAACTCAGATCCCAGATTCGTTCGAGCCGCAAGGTCCTTGACATGTTCTAGTAGCGTAAGTATCATATACTACGATGCATGACAAGGTGGGACCAACCAATGAAAGGTGGAACAGGAGATAGGACAAAGACGTCCGTTAGTAAAACCTGCACAGACTAGCAAAGGTTAGCAACATCGGAAAGTAGCAGAATCACAGCAGAATCGCACCACAGTTCAAAGGAGATCCAGACAAAATCCTGATAGCGACCGCTGATGTGACATGTTCTGTCCTGTAGCGATCTTCCCTTCCTATAAGAACTCCCCTTAGGCTAGTTCATTCAAATGCACCAAGGTGGGTTTTGGAAGCTCAGGAGAGGAAGGAGAGGAGAATCTAGAGATTTCAGGATGGAAGGAGAGTCTTCCTGCGTTATGAAGAGGAGCAAGCCTAGCAGCGAGATTAGGCCACTTTCCGACCTCGAGGGTCATCTGAGTGGGACGATCATGTCGCACATGGTAAGCTGACTCTTTTCAAATTTCTCCACGTGAACCTTCTTCTTACTTCCTTCATTTCTTCTTCTTTCCTCTTCCAGCCATATCCACTCTTTCCAGGCCCAAGGAAGTTTTCCAAGCTGCCATGGCTTTCAAAGCTGACTTCCAATATCTCCATTGGCATGAGGGCCATACTCTCGAAGTGGCATCTGCAGGGGCTCCTTATTCACGCCAAGCATTACGAGAAGATTCGTATGGACTGGGCGGCTATGGGCGCACTAGTGGAGATCTGGCATCCCCAGACCCACACTTTTATCTTCCCGACCTTCGAGGTGATCATCCTCCTCGAGGAGGTGGAACTTCTGCTCGGATTGAAGAAATTCAAGAGTGACGGGAAGGTGAAAGCTATGCGGATGCTGACACGGGGGACTTCTGAAAGCGTCCTTGGAAGCTTCATGCCGCCCGACGCAGCCAGAAAGGTCCGTACTCAAAAGGGGATCGATCTCCAAAAGCTTGCGGAGTGGGTCATGGACGCCCTGAGAGGGTCACCAGACGATGACTATTTGGAGGGAATCATGAAGGGGTTCACCATTTGTCTGGCGGGTGCTCTCTTGTTCCCTTATACCGACAACATGGTGGAGGAAGACCAACTGGGTGCTATCTGCGGGATCTGGCGTGGAAAGAGGGTGGGACCCGCCGTCCTTGCCTATCTTTACAGCGGTCTTACTGCCTCGAGCATGGGTAAGCCTCCATTTGGTTGTGCACTTGTCTTGAATTGCTGGCTGGATTTGCATTTCAAATTCGACCACCGCGAGGGAATGCCAACTGCTTCGAAACTCTTCCAACAAAGCCCTCTTCATCACATAGCCGACGTGTTAGGCTTCGGTGGTACTGTAGTGAACCGCGTTCCGTGGCTGAAGAAATGTGAAGACTGGCGGTCTCACTTCCGCACCGTGACACAAGGCTTCTTTACTTGCGCACCGGCATGTTTACTTTCGCTTGATCTCCTCATGAGGCCTTCCCCCAGAGTTGATCTTCAACTGATCGGCGCGACCGAGTTTGTTCTTTACAACGCGCATCGGTGCTGCCTCCAGATTGGCATCCCACGCCATTCGTTCCCGCCACCGACTGGCATCGTTCCTTTGAAGAAGAGGGAGTTGGGCACTGAAGCGGACGCGAAGGAAGCGAAGGCCATTAAAGCTCCCTGGAAGACAAGTATTGCGGGAAAGGCCTTAGCGCACGTGGTGGAAGAATGCGAGCCGTGGAGGGCTTATGTAACCGAACTGGGGAAGTTAAGGCCTAAGGCGCCTAAGCCCCTGATGTAGCTCATTCTGCTTTCTGATGGAATAAAATCTGGCATTTGGATGTTTCGGACCCCCGTCCCCTTAATTATTATCTTTTTTGTGGTTTTTCTTTTTCTTTCCTTTTTTTCTTTTGTTTGGATTATATACATACTCTAACCCCTTTTTTTCTTTGTATTATATTTTTTATTATTTTTTATTATGGGGGCGTCCAGAGGCCTGGACGCCCCTGTTTTTTTTATAATTTTTTTAAAAAAAATTTTTTGGGGGCGTCTAGGGTTCTGGACCCCCCTAATTTTTTATTTTTTTTATTTTATGTTTTGGGGGCGTCCAGGCGCCTGGACGCCCCTAAGTTTTTTTGAATTTTTTTTTTAAAAAAATAAAAAAGTGGGGGCGTCCAGGCGCCTGGATGCCCCAATTAAAGATCAATCTATATATAGGGGGGGCTTCCCCCCCTTACTCACTTACTGTTCATTCAAACGATCCGGTCAAACCAGACAGACCCATTCTTCGCCCCAATGGAGTTAGGAGGCCCGAACCGAGGTGGAGACAAGCGTAAACGACTGGCTCGTCGTCCGAGGAGACTGAGAGACGATGCTGAGGAGGCCGTAGCAGAGGAGATTGCTGCGGAGGAGGAGATGGAGGTGCCGCTTCTGGCCGCGGAGGCCGCTGCGGATGCTGGTGACGCGGGAGAGGACGATCATGACCCGGTAAGTACTTCGGAATTCTCACTCTGTGGTTCAATAGGCTAAAACGGGCGTGCGAGACGCTGTGAGAGAAGGCCGGGTAGTGAGAGAAGGAGGCGTCTAGGGGCCTGGACGCCTCCACTTTTTCTTTTTATTTTTGTTTATTTATTTATTTACGTAAATAATAAAATAAAATTAAAAAATAAGGAGGTGTCCTAAGCACTGGACGCCTCCATAAAAATATACATATTATTAATTTTGTTTTGGATTTTTTGGGTTTTTTTCTAAAAAAGGAAAAATGTAAATTAGAAGGAGGCGTCCATGGAGTTGGACGCCTCCACAAGAAAATATAAATATTTTAAAAAAGTAAAAATAAAATAAAAAGAATAAGTAGTATATATACAGTGTTATTGTTTATTACTGTTCATGATGCTGATGTGTTCTTTGTTGGTTTTGTGGTTTGCAGGGCGTGATGAAGGGCCGGATTAGCTGGTCCCTGGTGGTGGCAGCATACCGTGGGCTGCCGGATTTCCAGAGGGCGCGTGTGGACGCCATGGGCTTTGGAGCTTTCCTTAGGATCGAGCCCTTCCGGCTCGACCTTCCTCTTATCCAGGCATTGAGGGAGCGGTGGCACGCACCGAGCCGGGCGTTTTTGATGCCCTGGGGGCACATGGTGCCGACACTAGAGGACGTGGCTCGGATTACCGGGCTACGGGTTGACGGAGAGGCAGTCAGCGGGGTCACCTACCCCGACTACCGAGAGAGTGCCCTGGACCTGCTGTGGTTAGAGACGAGCGTGACTGATAGAGACAGCAGGGTAGTCGGCCGAGTGGAGATCATGGAGGCGCTCGGATTCGTCGACCCGCGCCAGCGGGTTAGCGAGACTGGAGCGGAGTGTCTGGCTCGACTGGAGGGGGATGCTCGTGCAGCTTTCACCCAGGATCCGAGCGAGAGGGAGCTGGTGGACCTAGATCTTCGGAGGTTTCTTTTCTTCTTCCTGGGCCGCCTTCTGCTGGGGACGAAGGGGGATGGCATCCACTGCCGTTTCCTCGGGATCTTGGCGGATCTGGATAGAGTGGGACACTACGCGTGGGGAGCGGCTCTGCTTGCCCATTTGATTGCTGATCTCTCCCAGACTTCGGAGAAGGAGACGACAGTCAGCGGCTTCGCACCTTTCCTCCAGGTAAACATTTTATTTATGCATTCCCACAGTTAAATATGCAATTATTGTACTAATGATGTATGATGGATGCAGGTGTGGAGCTATTACTATTTCCCGATGGGGAGGGCTAGGCATGGGAATAGGAGGGCCGTGCCTCTGGCGCGGCAGTGGAGGCCGGTCGTGGTTGCAGCACCCCACGGCTACCAGCTGGCGTCACTTCGTCGGGAACTGAGCGAGTATCCCGAGGCCATGGTATGATGCGTATGATTTTTTTTGTGTTTATGCGTGTGACTGAATGGTAACTAACATAATGTATGTATGGTGATGCAGGTGGTGTGGAGGCCCTACCTGGGCATGGGCGATGCTGGCCAGCCCTGGGTTGTAGCGGGTCTTCCTCGCTTCAGGCGGGACGTGTGGGTCCATTGTCTGAACGAGATCGAGCCGCTGCGGCTTAGACTGGTCATGAGGACGTTGGGGCTAGCCCAGGAGTGGGTTGATGTAGATGCGCCGGCCCGCATTGGGCGGAAGACCAAGGGGAAGGCGAAGGTTGTGGACTGGCGTACGAGCTTCCCAGCACAGTACCAGGACTGGCAGCAGGGCGGGGTCCCAGTGGTGTCCCATGTACAGGACAGCACAGATTACATGAGACGATATCGAGCTACGTACGGGGACCGCCTCTCCCTCGGTGGTATGGCAGGGGTAAGTGTGAAATGAAAATGCTTCACCCTTCTATATGTATATGCATGTGGTACTGACTTATGTGCAATGCAGGATGCTCGTGACAACATGATTGCCGACCTGCGGGCCCAGCTGGCGGACGCTAGGCGGCAGTTGGTGGCCATCCGACAGGAGTTGGAGATCCTGGTGAGTCTATGCAATACATTTTTTTGTGACCTGGATTTTTGATGCTTAGCCTTTGACTGATGTTTGCCCCGTGTTTCAGCGGGCCCACCAGACAGCGGCAGCCGGGATGACTGGTGGAGCGGGTTCCAGTTCGCGGGGCCCTCCTCCGGAGGTTTCTGCCCTCCAGGAGCAGCTGGCGCACGCGGTGGCTCGGGCTGAGGAGGCCGAGCATGACCGCGAGGCTCGAGTGAGTGCTTGCTTGGCCCTGACCCTCTTCTAGCTGCTTTCCTTCTATCACTGTTCTCTTACGGTGCATGCGTGCTTTGACAGGTGGCCGAGATTCGGGAGGCCCTGGCCCGTGCTGTTCGTGCTAAGCAGGAGCGCGATGCCTGGGTGGCATAGCGCGATGCCTGGGTGGCAGAGCGTGACGCCCGGATTGCCGAGCTGGAGGAGGAGCGTCGACGGGAGGCTGAGGAGCTCCCTCGTGACGTGCTAGATCTGCGGATCGCCTTCGAGCTGTCGAGGAGGAGGCGGTGAGGAGAGAGAGGAGAGGGAGAGGGATAGGGAGAACGTGGAGAGAGAGAGGGAGAGCGTGGAGAGAGAGAGGGAGAGGGATAGGGAGAGAGAGAGGGAGGAGCGACAGCGGGATCAGACCGAGAGGAGGGCTCTAGAGGCCCAGCTGCTGGAGCTCCGATTGAGTCTCGGCACGGCGGAGGGGAGGCTTCGGGAGAGCGAGGAGCGGTACCAGAGGGCGAAGGAACACGGGGCGCGACTTCGTCAGTCTGGTTCTTTTTCCATGGGCAGCTATCTGGTCTCTTCGGCCGAGGAGCGTCGTCGCGCCTTCAAGGCTGGAGTGCCACCGCAGGGCGAGGCGAGCACGGCTTCTCAGGGTTCGCAGAGGCCCCCTAGGGATCCCCGGCAGAGGAGGGAGGAGAGAGATGACCAGGAGGGTGGTGGTGAGAGTTAGAGAGTTGCTTGTACACGTCACCCTTCTCACTATATGATGTACTTTTGGCTATTATATAAAATGGAAATGGCTTTTTTGTGTTGTGTGTACCTTTCTCTCTCCCACACTTTCTTCTTTGCACTGAGTTGTCCTTTGAGGCACGCGCCGTGAGACCTTGCCCTGAACAGTGGGGAACTACGCTTTGCACGGGGGGATTCTATTTCCTTTCTCCCCCTTTTGGGCGCGTCCACGCGCGAGGACGCGTCTTAATCCTTGAATTCAAATTTAAAGCGTCGGGTGGCCTTTCTTCTCCCGTGCCTTACCCGCAAACGAGCCCGCCTTCTGCCGAAACTCGCTTGCCCCTTTTCTCGTCTTCCTCCTCTTTTGATCGATGGAGTTCGGTGGGCCTGACCACGGTGAAGGTGGAGAGGGACGCGGGACCCCTCGCCCAAGGAGGGACGCGCCCGAGCACGGAACGGCGTCCATGGAGGAGGAAGGGCCGCTCCGGGCCCCCGAGGGACCTGAGGGGCCCGATGGCGTGGGAGGAGGTGAACACGGTTCGGTAGGTGCTTCGATCTCTTTCTCTTTTAATTCATTTTGGGTTTTGAAGCGAGCCGCGCGAGGGGGAAAGGGTTCGGCGAGTGTTGCACTCAAATGATGGACGCGTCCTAGACAGGGGACGCGTTCCTTTTGACTGATGTGGGACCCCTTTCTTGGTGCAGGACATGGCAAGGACCCTGGGTCTGGCCGATGAGTGGGCGAGTGCGGACGAGCCGAGCCGCGTCAGGAGGGAGAGTCGCGGCAAGGCGAGGCTCGAGGAGTGGCCCGTACGTCTCCCTGGACAGCAAGGGGGTATACTGGTGCAGGACAGTGCCGACTTCCTGCGGCGGCAGAGAGAGAGTTACGCGGGGCTTCCCCAAGCTGGGGACACGCGTGGCATCGGCGGCTCGCGCGCCCAACTGTCAGAGACTAGGCGGCAGCTGGCCGTCGCTCAACATGAGTTGTCGCTCCTGGTAAGTTACGTGCCGCACTTTTAACTTCAGATTTTGGAGTTTCACTGACGGCCGTTGTTTATTTTGTTCCAGCGTGCCCAGCAGACAGCGACGATGGGAGTGGCTGGCGGATCTTCCAGCTCCTCGGCCCCTTTTCTCGAGATTGCCTCCCTCCGAGAGCAACTTGCCGGTGCGGTGGCCCGCGCGACCCGGGCGGAAGAGGAGCGTGACGCCTGGGTGGCGACTGTAGCGGAGCTGCGGCATCGCGGTGAGGAGAGACCTTCTCCAGACATCCTGGAGTTAAGGGTTCTTCTGCAGATGATGAGGAGAGAGGCAGACAGAGAGAAAGCCGAGAGAAGGTCTGAGCGATAGCGGGATCTGACCGAGAGGAGGGCCTTGGAGGCCCAAGTGAGGGAGCTCCAGCTGGGCCTTCAGGCCGTCGTGCAGAGGCTAGGAGGGATGGAGACGCGCTACGAGAGAGCGCAAGAGTTCGGGGAGCGACTCCGCCAGTCCGGTCGCTTTGCCGCCAGTGGCTTCTTTGCCACGCCAGGGGAGGAGCAGCGAGTCACTACTGCGGAGCAGGCGCCCAGAGGCGAGACGGGTGCTACTGCACGGGGATCCCGCAGGCTTCTGAGGGACCCTCACCTCAGGGGAGAGGAGAGGGACGCCTAGAGGGATGAGCATGAAGATAATGTCAAGAGTTGGCGAGCTAGTGGACCCGCCACCTCTCTATGATTGTAGTGTTTATGACAGCTTATGTAGAATTATGAATGGAGTGATTTGATTTTCTACTGCTCGTTTGTTCTTCTTGTGCATTCCTTCTTCCCTACACTTCCTCTCCTTTGCACTGTTCCCATGTGATAGGTCTGTCGAGACTCCGCCCCAAGCAGAGAATCGCATCTTGTTGTGACCATTTTCCACGGGAATCTGCCGTCGAAGTCAATAATGACGGCCCTAGTTCCTTTTCCCGGATGTTATGTCAAATTTTGCGGACGTCCTCCAAATCATGATAGGGTATCCCTAGACAACATAGGGGCTATTCGTCATATTCTTCGTCCAGTCAATCACCCTGTGCGAGCGGTGAAACGACACATGGGACCGCTTGGCAGGTGCCTCATTGCGAGGGCTATCATTGACAGGTGATGGAGGCAATCTTGGCCCGCACTCCTTCCATTTCTATAAATTCTTGTCCCTTTTATCCTCCCAGGTATATCGAGAGCTAACTCGAGGAGCACAATTTCTTACGGGAGAGGAGGAGTTCAAAATTCTGAGAGTTGGATGGAGGGCGAATCTTCCCATTCCTCGAAGAGAAGCAGGTCCAGTGGTAGTAGTTCCAGGAGGCTTTCAGACCTTGAAGGGCACTTCAGCGAAAGGGCCCAATCACAATTCGTAAGCCAAGTTTTCTTGCCCTTTTCTCATTCTTTCTTCCTTTCTTCTGACGAAACCTCACCCCCATTCCTTGTATGTGTAGGTTGTGATGAAATCACAAATCTTATGGGAGTTGGTAGTAGCAGCGTACAGGGGCCTCCCATATTTTCAGAAGGCGAGGCTAGACGTGATGGGATTTGGTACCTTCCTTCGGATCGAGCCGATCAAGTCCGACCTGGTCCTGATCCAAGCCTTGTGTGAGAGATGGGACCCAGTGAGTCGGGCATTCCTGATGCCCTGGGGGCACATGGTGCCCAGCTTGGAAGATGTGGTCCGAATTACGAGTCTCAAGGTGGATGGCGAGGCAGTGACCGGAGTCACTTACGTGGACTACCGAGAAGGTGCCCAGAAGTTACTGGGTTTGGACCTAGATGGTCGGAAAAATAGGTCGGTAGCTAGGGCGTCCCTCATGGATGCATTAGGGCTCACCGACACTCGTCGGCGGGACGACGAATCCTCAGAAGAGTTCATGGAAAGGATGGAAATAGGATGTCGTGCCGTGTACTGCACAGATTTCGGCAACTGGGAAAAATGTAACATAGATTTGAGGAGATTTCTCCTCTTCCTTTTGGGGAGATTGGTACTGAGCTCGAAAGGGGACGGTATCCAATGTTACTTCCTAGAGCTGCTGTCAGACCTTGAAAGAGTAGGGTACTATGCCTGGGGAGCTGCTATGCTGGCACACTTGTTTAGGCCTATTCCAAGAAACGGATCGTGAGATGACTGTGAGTGGTTTCACACCATTCATCCAGGTATTTTTTTTTGGTTTTGCTTGTTTTGTATTTTTTTTCGTTGTTTTTGCAAGGTACTGATGACCTGCGCCGAGCAGCTATGGAGCTATTATTACCTCCCTATGGGGAGAGCTCGGCATTGGCGACCTGCGATGGTGCCGCTAGCCAGGCGGTGGGAACCTATCATGAGTGCGGCACCCCTAACCTACCAACTGATGGTGCTAAGGCGGGAGCTACAGGAGTTCCCTGCAGCGATGGTAAACTGGAGACCCTACTCAGACATGGTCGATGCCGACCAGCCGTGGGTTCTAGCAAGTCGTGCCCGGTTCGGACGGGAACTGTGGATGCACTGCCTGAATGAAATCGAGCCACTTCGGCTACGATTGGTTATGAGGACTTTAGGACTGGCTCAGGAATGGGTGGATACGGCTGCGCCACCTCGTGTCGGGAGAAAGACGCGAGGACCGGCGACCTGTATTGACTGGCGCGTGCGATTCTCCGAACAGTGTGAAGACTGGCAACAGGGTGGCACGATTGTAGAATCGTAGGCGCGGGATAGCGAGGACTACTTGCGTCTATATAGGACAAAGTACGCAGAGCGGCTCCAACCCCGGGGACTTGTGGAGGTAGGTTTCCCCTTTTTCTCTTTTCTTCTTTCTCCTTTTTTGGTTTTCTGGTGAAAATGCTGACTTGTAAGGCTGCAGGATGTCCGGGATGCCATGATAGCGAATTTACAAACTCGCTTGGCAGAGATGGAACAACAGTCGGGCGATGCCCGCGGAGCTACGAGCGCCTTGGTAGGTGTACAGTACGTTCCTAATTAAAACCCCAGATTCCAGATGTTGGCTGCTAATTCACGCGGTCGTAGCATCCCCAGATTGGCGCGGCTTTTCCAGCGATGGGAGTGGGTGGTGCCTCTTCCAGCTTGTGGATTCCCACCTCAGAACTTGACTCGCTTCATGAGCAACTTGCTCATGCCACGCAGTGTGCCGCAGAGGCAGAAGGGATGCTCTGTATACAGGAAAAAGTTTCAGTGTTGGGTTCTCTTGGTTTACGCCTTATCGCGTATCTGAGATGGTACATTTGGCAGGAAAAGGAGACAGAAGGAGCGCTTGCCCAAGCTGCGTAGAAGGAGGCTAGGATAGCAGAACTGGAGAGGGAACTGCGGCGTCATCCTGATGACGACTCCTCTAGGGATACCGTGGAACTGAGGATCACTCTCCAGTTGGAGAGGGAAGACCGTGAGAGAGAACGTGCAGAGAGAGAAAGAGACGCAGAGAGAGAAAGAGCCAACAGATTGACTGAAAGGGAGGAACGAAGGGCCATGGAGGCCCAACTATTCGAACTCTGAATCAGCCTTGGTCTTGCTGAACAGTGGCTGAGAGATGGTGAGGAGCGCTACCGAAGAGCACGAGAGCGTGGCTTTCGTGTTGGTAGCTTCTCTGGTGCTTCCGTAGATCAACGCCGGGATGTGGGAATAGGAAGAGGAGTACAGAGTGGTAGGAGTACCGCTTTTCGTAGTTGGGTAGCACCTTCGAGAGTGTTTTGTCCAGTGAGTAGTGGGACGAGTGATGCAGAGAGAGAGGGCGGAACTTGATGTAATTTTTTTTGGTTTTTGGAATAAAATATAAGGTTTGGTTTGTTTGTTTTTCACCTTTGCTTCAGTTGCCTGAATCCCTGCACATATCACTGAAACAAACAAATCAGAATTTCTGTTCTGACTTGGCCCCTTGCTCAATAAGTAAATGGTCACTGTGACTGTCCTTGATGACTGGTCAAGGGGCCAAGCCTTTATTTAACGAAGGCAAGGGAAAGATGCGGTGATGATAAATGCGACAGGCAAGCACACGAATGCAAGCGGTATTAAAAGTTAGATGCTGCACGCAAATGTAATCATGCAAAATTGATTTGTTTTCTTTTTTTATATTTGGCATTTTTTTGTTTTATCATAAAAATATTTTTTTTTGTTTGCAAATATGTACATTTTCTCTTTTGCATCTTTTTTTGTTGCTTTTATGATTTCAATTTTTTTGTTGCTAACGCCCGGCAAGCACCCAAATGGCACCTAACCTTCGTGAGAACAGGGGTTTCTTACTAACCTCCCAGGTATCCTAAGTGCACATCTAGGTTGATTTGGGCCTCTAGACCCCTCGAATGATGATCCCGCCGGCTAAGACTTACCCTGATGACAATACCGTCATGCCATGCTTAGGCTCCCAGTTGCTTCCGACCACAGGGATTCACCCAAAAGGTGTTTGAGGTAAAAGATTTGTCCGAC
Source organism: Amorphophallus konjac (assembly GCA_022559845.1). NCBI lineage: Eukaryota > Viridiplantae > Streptophyta > Magnoliopsida > Alismatales > Araceae > Amorphophallus > Amorphophallus konjac. The sequence goes on from CM040119.1 coordinate 91,661,765, forward strand.
CCGAGTCTATTTCCTCACAACTCTAGATGGTATAAGATGGAACACCCTGAAACCCTAACGACCAACCGCGCGACGCTGACCCGGAATCAGACGCCGTCGCACTCATAGGTGACGCGCTTGCATTGGCCTAAGCCCGAGGTTAAACAAGAAGACATCAAGGCGGTAAACATGGGTCTTGACCAGCCAGAAACACAGAGACTCCTTCGCAGCGATAGCTTTTGCTTTTCAAAGTAGGCAACCAAATGTGTATATTAAAATAAGGTCGCAGACCCTGGGCAGTTTTCACCCTTCAGAAACTCCATCGAACCTTCATCTTTAGAGGGAGAAGGAAGAGCGTAGGGGATAAACCTCCTGAGAGGACCGGCAAAGCCGTTAACCCGGTGAGCGAATAAGGGCCCATTAACTCCTTCCTTTCGGACAACTTCGGACCAAATCTCGAGCATTTACATTCCACGGCCCCTTTTGTGGATTCAGACTTTTGCTTTGAGGGGTTCCGTTTATCGCAACAGGCACGGTCACAACCAGGCTTTTCTCTTGATTTTGACTTTGTATTTCTTTTTGTGAGGGAGATATAGTCGTTTGACGTTTGTGGGCTCCCTTTTTGTATGCCTGCGGGGACACTGCCCTCTTCTCGTGCACTGATCGATGCTCGAGGAAATGGATCCTACTCTTGCCCTTGGGGTTTGAGTTTCGGTTTCTCATGCTCAGCATTTTAAGGGCGCCGACTGTCTCATTTGGTCGAAGAGAAAAGAATAAAGATTACAGCTTCCGGAGATCTTCTAGGTGTGGCCCTACCGTAGGTGATGCTACCAATTTTTTTGAATAAAATACATAAGTGAACACATGTTAGCTTCCTTCGAGCGAGCATAGGCCGACGTGGCCGGACAGGGCTCTCCACGGTTCTGGCAAACCAAGACCCGGTGCCTACCAAGCCTTAATGGGCCCTATCCTAACATGAAGGTTAGATGCAGGGACTTAACTACATGGTGACTGCCAGGCATCGACATTTTGAATTTTCCATATTTTTAGTGGTTTTCAATATTTCTTTGTTTTTGATGTTTTTTATCTTTTCATCATTTTTTTTGTTTTGTTGTGCTAAGGGTAGTATTTCTTAAGATAAAGCCCATTCCAAGGGTGGGATAACTCGGTCCCTTCGGCGTTAACTAGCTTGTAGGCGTTGCCAGGGTACACGGCTTGAATTACAAATGGTCCTTCCCAATTGGGTTGGAGCTTAGAACGCGGCCCTCCAGGTTTGACAAAAATTCTTTTTACGACCATCTCACCGACTTTGAATTTTCTCTCAACGACTTTCTTTTGGTAAAAGCGAGCGAGTCTATTTTGATACATACGCGCGTGTTCGGCGGCGGCCAGCCGCTTCTCATCCAAGAGTTCCAACTGGGCGAGGAGTGAATTACGACGATCGTCGAGGGGAAATTCCTCGTCCAATTGTACCCTGAGAGAAGGGATCAGAGTCTCGTACGGGACTACCGCTTCCATACCATAAGTAAGGGCAAATGGAGTCTGCCCGGTGGGGGTACGGATTGAAGTGCGATAGGCCCATAGAGCTTCGATAAGCTTTTCTGGCCAGTCTGAAAACTTACTAGACTCGCAGGTTTTTTTGATGATTTTGAGCAATGTTTTATTGGTGGCCTCCGCTTGGCCGTTACCTTGTGGGTAATATGGCGATGAATGATGCAATGCAATTGCGTACCTTTTGCAGAGGTCCTGTAGGTCCTGAGAAATGAATTGTGGCCCATTGTCGGTGACGATCGTGCTTGGGACGCCGAATCTGGCGAGGATGTTCTTCATGATGAACTTGCAGACTGTTGACGCCTTGATTTCCGTGTAAGCTTCGGCTTCGGCCCATTTGGTGAAGTATTCCGTCGCAGTAAGGATGAAAGATTTCTGCTTGGTGAGGGAATTGGGATCACCTAGGGGACCAATGATGTCGAATGCCCACATGGAGAAAGGCCATGGGGAGGATATTGGATGAAGTGAGGAAGATGGTGAATGGATTTTATCGGCGTGAAGTTGACACTTGACACACCTACGGACATAGACAGCACAATCTTCTTCCATAGTGGGCCAGTAAAAGTCTTGCCGAATGATCTTCTTGGCGAGCATCTGACTATTCACGTGGCCACCGCACACACCCGAGTGCGTCTCCTCTACACATTTCCAAACCTCGTCGTCGTCAAGACATCTTAACAGAATACCAGTAAGGCTCCTCCTATAGAGTAGACCTCCAATTAATGTATATTTCTGAGCCACCCTTCTTATGGCTTTCTTGTCTTCTGCGGTGGCCCCTTCAGGATAAGAGTGATCTTGGCAGTATTTGACAATTTCATAGAACCATGGTTTCTCTTCATCAGCCAGTTCTTCTTCGACCTCTGCCAACATGATTTCCCTCTTCTCAAGGATATCTTCCTGCAGGATCTTCCTTGGTATCCTGTCTTTGATGTTTACGTAGGAAGCATCATCGATCGCAGGGGCGTGAAGTTTGTAGATGGAAATGGACTTAAACCATCTTCCTAGAGGGAACCTTATGGATGATGCCAATGAGGCGAGGGCATCGGCGAGAATATTCTGATGACGAGGGACATGAACAAAGATCAGTTTGGTGAATAGTTTGGCAAAGGCAGCAGTGAGTTCTTGGTATGGCTTGAGTTTGGGATCGCGAGTGCGATATTTAGTGAGCACCTGGCGAAGGATGAGTTGACTATCACCTACGACTCGCAACTCAGTGATACGAAAAGAATGGGCGAGTTCTAGGCCAGCTAGAAGAGCTTCATATTCGGCTATATTATTGGTAACTGGAAATTTAAGCTGGTATGCCAATGGGAATGTGATGTGACACAACCTCGGACTTAGTCAAACAAGCACTTTAAGCATCCAAATGGGCCTTAACGGGCCGCCGCTCTCTCGTTGCACTCGGTTCCCGAAGTGACTATGTGATACCAAGAGTGACTTATGGGAATGGGCCCTTGCTGGTAGAGGGCCAGCAAGGCCAAGACTTGACTCCCCAAGGTAGATTGCCCAATTCAATTGGGGCCGACAAAGTGCACGCGGGCACCGGTTCACAATAACCCACGGCGATCACTCTAAGTCATGGACTTGAGGATCGGGCGCTCCTCACGAATTCAGCGATGCATGATTCAAATATTGGTAGAGCTACACTAAGTGAGCAAGGAAGAGACACTTACTCGACCGGTTTGAAGAAACCGGTCCCGGTCGGAGACGAGGGCGAGCGGGGAGGCGGTGGTTCCCCACACGCCGCGGCGGTGTCGCTTGAACGGCCCGAACCACTTACAAAACTACTCCTCACGCAGGAGGGGGTTCTTGGGGTAGGGGTTAAGATAATACACTCAAACACTACCACCACGCAGGGTGGAGCCTTCAGCCGGCCAAGCGGGGAGGGGAGGATTGACCGAAATGAAGAGAAGTGATAACTATAAAGCTTGCAGCTGTGATCTGAGTTCTGGACAGGAGGTCGCCGTACTAGCTGCTTCGGACCCGTACGAGCTTCAAATTGATTGCGATCACCTTCTGTGGTTTCCTGACTTGGGAGGGAGGATACCAGAATTTTTGGGGCCGCTCAGGAGGACGGCGGTGGTCGCACCAGCAGCAGGAAGGGGTCTCCTCGGTCTGGCCGCAGGCTCTGTCTGGATGGAAGCAGCAAGTTGCAGAGGTCGCTGTACGCCTTCCCGAGCTCTGATCAGCACGAGACCAGCGGCATCGTCTTCGTAGTCGAAGTAGCTTTCAACAGAAAGTGACGGCGATGCTTTCAGAGGTCGGTGGCGATCGGTGTACACTGAAGAGCAGGTGCTGGTCGGTGTAGACAGCAGGAGGCAGGATCAGTGAGCACGAGGGAGAAAATCGTAACTATTTCCTCCGGCAGCCGAACGAAGTTCCGCTTCGTGTTCTTGAAAGAGGACTGGCAGAGGAAGAAATCTTGTGAAGGGACTTCAGCCTGAATCCTTGGAGGTTGGTCGTGGCAGAACGATACTTCAGGTTCTGGTCCCGGATGCAGACTCCAATGCGCAGTTGTGGGAGAATGGCTCCTACGGTTGACCCCGACCTCGGAATGGGTTGATTCCACCTCGCCTGCGAAGTAGACTGGGAGATCTTTCCAGAGATGTAGGCCACGTCCCCAGATTCACCAGGAGGCAGCCGTGAGCGATGCTGCAACAGGGGCCAAAGTGCAGGTCTGCACAGCTTCAATCTGCTTCAAGAAGTGAGGGGGGAAAGAGGGGGTTTCTTGGTGGAGGGGAGGTGTAGGGGTGACCTTAGGTTGTAAGGGGGTCTTGGAGGGGATGTTCCAAGGTGTGGATGGGGGAGAATGGGGTCTAGAAGGTGGTGTTTGCAGTGGGTGAGAGGGGAGATACGAATTTGGGATGGGTGGGGAAGAGAGAAGGAGAGAATTTGAAAATGGACTAATGTGGTTAGTGGGGCTTTGGGAATGGGAAGAGTTGTGTTGGGGAAGGGAATGGATGCTTGGGATAGTGGGAAGGGTGCATGGGGAAGTGGGTGGGGTAGTTGGGGGTTGGGAGGTGGAGCTAGGATTGGTGGAAGCTCCCTTGGGACTAGGGGGTGGAGTAATGGTGGCTTGGGGAAGTGGAGGGTCTTAAATGAGGTGGGTAGCTAGTGGAGGTGGTTGGGGAAGGGAGGAGAGAGAAGCAAATTCGAAATTGGGGTTGGAGGAGAGAGAAAGAGGGGTGAAATAGAGAGATTAAGAGGGTAATGGGTGGGGAATCTCTCCCCTAGGGTCTCTCACCCAAAAAACTATTGGAATCACTCCACTAACTAAGCTTTGGACTCTCAAATAGCATTTTTCATTGATTGATTCATTAACTCCAAATGAGAGGAGTGGGGGTCCTATATATAGGCAACCCACTCTTTACATTAAGTCCCTGACAAAATAAACAACTACAAATAACCAAGGGGGGGTGGGGGTGCTAATGGGCCTAGTCCAACAAATGGGGCCCAATAGCTACATTAGACATCATGATGATACCAAAACATAGGAAAATAAGTGCTAGACCTAGGGAAATGACTCAAATAAAATGGAAATACATCAAAAATGACTCAAAGGAAAGCTATAAACTAGATAAGGGGCCTTAATAGCGTGAGGCCCAACTCAACCAGCTCCCGAATGTGAAGAAGTGGACCCGAGCCAAAGGGAGTCGTGGGTGATGCCACCATCAAATCCCCTGGGCCGCGAAGAGCTCGACTCCGTCGAGTAAGGGTCCATCCTGCTAAGGTATCGCTCGAGGAGATCTGGGTCCAATCGCTGTAGGTCCTCCCGACTCACCCATGAGTCTTCCGACGGAGGCCGATCCTTCCACCTGACGAGATAGCGCTCATAGACCTTGCTCCGGGTGGTAGTGACCTGCTCATCCAATATTTGTTCAATGCGATCGCGCTGAGCTCTTTTGGCTAGTGGACTCTCCTCACGGGTGGGCGCTCTCTCAAAGGAGGGAGTAGGCTCAATCTCCTCACTGGGTCTCACCGTGGGACCCTTGTAAGACACTAAGTCGGCAACATTGAATGTAGGACTTACTCCATAATCCTCGGGGAGATCTAACTCATAAGCATTTGCACCGATGCGCCTCAAGACCTGGAAGGGCCCAGTCCCACGTGGCCTCAATTTGGAGTTGGCTCCTGGGGAGAGCCTCTCAGTCCTTACCATCACATAGTCACCCACTTGGAACTCTAAATGACGCCGATGAGAGTCGGCCAACCTTTTATACGCCTCATTTTTCATGCCAATGTGCTTGCGAATTTCTTCATGCAATTCCCTAATATGTTGGGCAAAAGACTCAGCAGAAATGGACACTCTAGCATGATGGGGAAGGGGAATGAGGTCGGAAGGCTTTCTTGGTTTGTACCCATGCACGGCTTCAAATGGACTCATCCCTATTGACTTATTGGTGGAATTGTTGTATGCAAACTCAGCTTGTGGTAAGATGAGATCCCAATTTCCTGGCCGATCCTCAACAAGACACCTAAGGAGGTTCCCTAGACTCCGGTTGACCACTTCAGTTTGGCCATCTGTTTGGGGGTGGTAGGCAGTGGAGAATTTGAGGAGGGTACCCATCATGTGCCAAAGAGTTTTCCAAAAATAGCTAGTGAATTTGACATCCCTATCGGAAACTATGGTCTTGGGTAGCCCATGGAGGCGGACTACTTCATCAAAGAATAACCGGGCTATATGGGATGCATCAGAAGTTTTGTAGCATGGGATGAAGTGGGCCATTTTGGAAAATCTATCAACCACCACATAGATGGAGTCATGCTTCCTAGATGTCTTGGGTAAGCCTAGCACAAAGTCCATACTCAAATCTTGCCATGGTCGGTCGGGAATGGGGAGTGGGGTGTATAGGCCGGTGTTTTGTTTCACCTGTTTGGCCGAAGCACATGTGCGACATTGTCCAACTATTTTGCCTACATCTCTTTTGAGGCTTGGCCAATAAAATTGTTCCTCAACTAAGGCAATAGTCTTGTGGACCCCAAAATGACCGGCTAACCCACCGGCATGTAATTCCCAAACCAAGAAGTCTCGAAGAGATGTCCGAGGAATGCAAAGCCTTGGTCCCTTGAAGAGGAACCCATCCTCTAAAATGAATCCTTCATGCTCCTTGCTAGAATGAGTGGTCAAGTTGGCATAGATTTGCCCAAAGTCGGGACAACTAGGATAATCATCCTTGACCTTGTCAAAGCCAATCACTTCCACTTGGATAGTGGATAACAAGGACATCTTCCTACTAAGGGCATCCGCGGCCTTATTCTCACTCCCGGCCTTGTGTTTGATGACAAAGGTGTAGGATTGTATGAACTCAACCCATCGGGCATGTCGGGCATTCAACTTTTGTTGGGAATTGAGGTATTTGAGTGCCTCATGGTCCGAAAAGATGACAAACTCTTTGGGAAGCAAATAATGTCTCCAATGTCGGAGGGATTGGACCACGGCATAGAACTCCTTGTCATAGGTGGAGTATCTAGTCCTAGCATCACATAGCTTCTCACTAAAGTAGGTGACCGGGTGTCCCTCTTGACTAAGAATCCCTCCTATCCCAATCCCGGATGCATCACAAGTGACCTCAAAAACTTTAGAGAAATCGGGAAGACATAGGACCGGGGCTTGGGTCAACTTTTCCTTAAGCTCAAGGAAGGCTTTAGAGGCGGCTTTGGTCCAAACAAAGGTTCCCTTTTTGAGACAATCAGTTATTGGGCCGGTGATAGTGCTAAACCCCCGAATGAATCTCCTATAGAATGTGGCCAACCCATGGAAACTTCTAACCTCATGAAGGGTGTGAGGTTCCGGCCAATCAATGATAGCTTGGACCTTGTCGGGGTCCATGGAGACTCCTTTGGTTGACACCACATATCCTAGGAAGGTGATGGTAGTGGTCATGAAATGACACTTCCTTAGGTTGGCAAATAAACTCTCTTGCCGGAGGACGGTGCAAACTTTCCTAAGGTGTTCGAGGTGGGATTCATGGGTGTTACTATAGATGAGAATATCATCAAAGTATACCACTAGAAAGTTCCCAATGAAAGGCCTAAGTGCTTCCGTCATAAGACGCATGAAAGTACTTGGGGCATTAGAAAGCCCAAATGGCATGACTAACCACTCAAAGAGACCATCCTTGGTCTTGAAGGCCGTTTTCCACTCATCCCCGGGCCTTATCCTAACTTGATGGTAACCACTCTTGAGATCTATCTTAGAGAAGATGGTGGCTCCGGCTAGCATGTCCAACATGTCATCAAGCCTAGGGATGGGGAACCTATACTTGACGGTAATTTTGTTAATGGCCCGGCTATCCACACACATCCGCCATGATCCATCTTTCTTGGGGGTAAGGAGGGCCGGGACGGCACATGGACTCTTACTAATGCGGATGAAGCCCTTCCTAATGAGTTCCTCTATTTGCCTCCTAAGTTCGGCATGTTCCGTAGGATTGAGGCGATAATGAGGAAGGTTTGGAAGGGTGGCTCCCGGCACTAGATCGATTGCGTGTTGCACATCACGCATGGGAGGGAGTTGATCCGGGAGCTCTTCCGGGAACACATCATGAAATTCTTCCAATAGTTGTTGGATCTCTATGGGATGGGGATTAGAAGGAGTAGGTTCTCCTAAGCATATGACAACCGCACACAAAGGCACCCCTTGAGCAATTTCCTCTTCAAGCTCTTTCCTAGTGATGAGATGAATACCCTTGGTCATCCCCGTGGTCCTACTTTGTTTTGGGGTTTGGATAAGGGCTTGGGTTGGAGGGGTGGAGTTCCCCGAGATTTGTTGAGTGGTGGGGTGTGATCCTTGAGGGAGAGTGTCCCTCTTGGGTATTGGACGAGGTGGGGAAGGGTTAAGACGGATAGTCTTACCCTCATGCTCAAAGGTGCATATGTTGCTTCTTCCTAGAATGGTGGCATCCACATCATAGAGCCAAGGTCTTCCTAAAAGGATGCTACCCACTTCCATAGGTATGATGTCACACCATATTTGGCCATGGTAGGAAGAGAAAGTGAGAGGCACTAGGCATTGGGTGTTGACCGGGATGGAGTTGTTGTTGATCCATGAGACCCGGTATGGACTTGGGTGGGGGGTGGGAGTAAGCCCAAGGAGCTTGACGGTGTCGGGTGACACGGCATTAACACAACTACCACTATCCAAGATCACTTTTCTCACATGGTTTTCTATTTTGATAAAGGTGTGGAAAATTGAAGTCCGTCGCCAATCCTCTTCTTGAGGTTGGGTGAGGGTGCACCTAATGACTCCTAGATGGGAGTTGTTTGAAGGAGTGGAATGATCTAGACCCGACTCTAGACATTGGGCTTCATACTCCTCTTCCCAATCTATTAAGGCTTCATGTTCCTCAATGACACTTTCTTGTTCCTTTTGGGGTTGGACTTCTTCCTCAATAAGCAAGCTAGATAACCCCTTAGATGGACATTGCCCCGCAAAATGACCATACCCATGACACTTATAGCATTGTTGGCGCCCACTTCCCGGGGTGGCTCCTACACTTGGTCCTTTGGGGTTGTCATCCTTCCGTGGGAGAGGGTGACTAGGAGCGGGTTTGTTTGGAGTGATGGGTGGGGGAGGGTTGTAGGACCTTAAAGGGGGATTCCCACTTGGGTTAGGAGCTCTCATGGGGGTGGGTGGAATGGGACGTGGTCCCAAGCCTTTGGGGTCGGTGGGTCGGGGAGGGATAAACCGGGAACTCCTAGAAAATCTTTCCACATCTCTAGCTATTTGGTAAGCTAGCTCAAGGTTATCAACATCCCTCATGAATAATTCCCTCTTGATGTGGCTTTGAAGCCCATTCCTAAAACGGGACAAGGTGACATCCGGATCCTCATGGACTCCACACTTTAGAAGATAGGAGTCGAATTTTTCAATATACTCTACCACGGTCTTTCCTTCTTGGGTGAGGCTTTGCCATTCATCTAGGAGCATTTGGTGGTAGGTTCGGGGGAGGTATTTGTTCCTAAGTTGGTTCTTCATATCCGCCCAAGTGTCAATAGGCTCATCCCTCCTAATTCGTCTTAGACCTTCTTGATTTAGCCAATAAGTTTTGGCCAACTTAGTGAGATGCATCTTAGCCAATCTTACTCTCCTTTGGTCGGACATGGGGTACCATTCAAAGTATTGGTCCATGGCGGTCTCCCATTCTAGGTAAACACTAGGTTCATGTGAACCGTCAAAGTTTGGGGCCTCTACCTTGATCATCCTTAAAAGGGGGTCATCCGGATCATCCCGTGGACGCCGGTCATTATTTTGATGGAGACGAGGCCTCTCATAATCATAGTAAGGGTCATAGTCCATTTCTTCCCTATAAAATTCAGCATGTGGGTAATGGGCTCTTGGGCCGTTGTTCCTTGGGTGGAACTCATCTCTATGTGGCTCTACATGTGGAGGGCGGGCTCTTGGACCTTGGTTCCTTTGGGGAAAACCATTCCTATGAAACTCACCATGTGGTGGAGGGACTCTTGGTTCATTGATTCTTGGGTGAGGATCTTCCCTATGAAGCTCATCATGGGGAGGGGGAATTCTAGGTTCATTGTTCCTTGGGTGGAACCCTTGATCTTCTAACCTCGCAATTCGATTGGTAAGGGACTCTAGTTGAGCAAGGATGGTGGTGAGGGCAGTCTCTACCCTATCTTGAGGTTCCTCCCTAGGAGCATCTTGGTTGAGTTGGTGAGGATTGGGATCCATTGGTGGAACCGATGACGATGAACCGGGTTGATAGCTAGCACCACTACGGGTGGACATGCAAGACAAAGGGCCAAAGTGGTGGACACACAATGCAAAGGTCCTAGGACTTAGACTTGATAGAGACAAGTCAAGGACTTGCTCTGATACCACTTGATGTGACACAACCTCGGACTTAGTCAAACAAGCACTTTAAGCATCCAAATGGGCCTTAACGGGCCGCCGCTCTCTCGTTGCACTCGGTTCCCGAAGTGACTATGTGATACCAAGAGTGACTTATGGGAATGGGCCCTTGCTGGTAGAGGGCCAGCAAGGCCAAGACTTGACTCCCCAAGGTAGATTGCCCAATTCAATTGGGGCCGACAAAGTGCACGCGGGCACCGGTTCACAATAACCCACGGCGATCACTCTAAGTCATGGACTTGAGGATCGGGCGCTCCTCACGAATTCAGCGATGCATGATTCAAATATTGGTAGAGCTACACTAAGTGAGCAAGGAAGAGACACTTACTCGACCGGTTTGAAGAAACCGGTCCCGGTCGGAGACGAGGGCGAGCGGGGAGGCGGTGGTTCCCCACACGCCGCGGCGGTGTCGCTTGAACGGCCCGAACCACTTACAAAACTACTCCTCACGCAGGAGGGGGTTCTTGGGGTAGGGGTTAAGATAATACACTCAAACACTACCACCACGCAGGGTGGAGCCTTCAGCCGGCCAAGCGGGGAGGGGAGGATTGACCGAAATGAAGAGAAGTGATAACTATAAAGCTTGCAGCTGTGATCTGAGTTCTGGACAGGAGGTCGCCGTACTAGCTGCTTCGGACCTGTACGAGCTTCAAATTGATTGCGATCACCTTCTGTGGTTTCCTGACTTGGGAGGGAGGATACCAGAATTTTTGGGGCCGCTCAGGAGGACGGCGGTGGTCGCACCAGCAGCAGGAAGGGGTCTCCTCGGTCTGGCCGCAGGCTCTGTCTGGATGGAAGCAGCAAGTTGCAGAGGTCGCTGTACGCCTTCCCGAGCTCTGATCAGCACGAGACCAGCGGCATCGTCTTCGTAGTCGAAGTAGCTTTCAACAGAAAGTGACGGCGATGCTTTCAGAGGTCGGTGGCGATCGGTGTACACTGAAGAGCAGGTGCTGGTCGGTGTAGACAGCAGGAGGCAGGATCGGTGAGCACGAGGGAGAAAATCGTAACTATTTCCTCCGGCAGCCGAACGAAGTTCCGCTTCGTGTTCTTGAAAGAGGACTGGCAGAGGAAGAAATCTTGTGAAGGGACTTCAGCCTGAATCCTTGGAGGTTGGTCGTGGCAGAACGATACTTCAGGTTCTGGTCCCGGATGCAGACTCCAATGCGCAGTTGTGGGAGAATGGCTCCTACGGTTGACCCCGACCTCGGAATGGGTTGATTCCACCTCGCCTGCGAAGTAGACTGGGAAATCTTTCCAGAGATGTAGGCCACGTCCCCAGATTCACCAGGAGGCAGCCGTGAGCGATGCTGCAACAGGGGCCAAAGTGCAGGTCTGCACAGCTTCAATCTGCTTCAAGAAGTGAGGGGGGAAAGAGGGGGTTTCTTGGTGGAGGGGAGGTGTAGGGGTGACCTTAGGTTGTAAGGGGGTCTTGGAGGGGATGTTCCAAGGTGTGGATGGGGGAGAATGGGGTCTAGAAGGTGGTGTTTGCAGTGGGTGAGAGGGGAGATACGAATTTGGGATGGGTGGGGAAGAGAGAAGGAGAGAATTTGAAAATGGACTAATGTGGTTAGTGGGGCTTTGGGAATGGGAAGAGTTGTGTTGGGGAAGGGAATGGATGCTTGGGATAGTGGGAAGGGTGCATGGGGAAGTGGGTGGGGTAGTTGGGGGTTGGGAGGTGGAGCTAGGATTGGTGGAAGCTCCCTTGGGACTAGGGGGTGGAGTAATGGTGGCTTGGGGAAGTGGAGGGTCTTAAATGAGGTGGGTAGCTAGTGGAGGTGGTTGGGGAAGGGAGGAGAGAGAAGCAAATTCGAAATTGGGGTTGGAGGAGAGAGAAAGAGGGGTGAAATAGAGAGATTAAGAGGGTAATGGGTGGGGAATCTCTCCCCTAGGGTCTCTCACCCAAAAAACTATTGGAATCACTCCACTAACTAAGCTTTGGACTCTCAAATAGCATTTTTCATTGATTGATTCATTAACTCCAAATGAGAGGAGTGGGGGTCCTATATATAGGCAACCCACTCTTTACATTAAGTCCCTGACAAAATAAACAACTACAAATAACCAAGGGGGGGTGGGGGTGCTAATGGGCCTAGTCCAACAAATGGGGCCCAATAGCTACATTAGACATCATGATGATACCAAAACATAGGAAAATAAGTGCTAGACCTAGGGAAATGACTCAAATAAAATGGAAATACATCAAAAATGACTCAAAGGAAAGCTATAAACTAGATAAGGGGCCTTAATAGCGTGAGGCCCAACTCAACCAGCTCCCGAATGTGAAGAAGTGGACCCGAGCCAAAGGGAGTCGTGGGTGATGCCACCATCAGAATGTGAGGCCTTCAGGCGACAGGAGGGCGATGCCGATTCCTCACCCTTGAGAATTCAGAGCTCCATCAAAATATAGTGGCCACATTGGCTCATCTGATTGGTTGACGGACATTAGTTCCTCATTTGGAAACTATAATTGGACGGGATCGAACTTGGGAAGAGGATGGTGAGCGAGATGCTCGACTATGGCATAGCCTTTAATCGCCTTTTGCTGGATGTAGGTGATGTCGAACTGAGAGAGAAAACTTTGCCAGCGTGCTAGCCTATCCGTAAGAACGGCTTTCTCCAGAAGGAATTTGATAGGATTCATCCGAGCAATCAAGTGGACCTCATGAGCCAAGAAGTAGTGTTTCAATTTTTGCACTACCCAAACGAGGGCAGCACAGGTTTTCTCCATGACGGTGTACTTCTGCTCACAGGGATTGAGAAGTTTGGACAAGTAATAGGTTGCCCGTTCCTTGCCTTCTTCATCAGCTTGTGCGAGGACGGCTCCCACGGAGTCATCCAAGACTGAGACGTAAAGGATCAGAGGTTTTTCTGGTTTGGGTGGAATGAGAACGGGTGGACTAGCCAGATATTCTTTCAACCCTTCAAAAGCTTTCTGACATTTAGAATTCCAGTGGAATTCTACTCCTGGCTTGGTCAACTCGTAGAGAGGTCTACACCTTTGTGAATGTTGAGACACAAACCGACGAATAAACTGTAACCTCCCGATTAAACCTCAGACTTCCCTCAAATTCTTGGGAGGCGGCATATCCCTGATGGTCTTAGCTTTATCGGGATCTATCTCGATCCCTCTTTTACTCACAATGAACCCCAGCAATTTACCCGACGACACACCAAACACACACTTTTTCGGGTTCATTTTCAATTGGAACTCTCTTGACCTTTGCAAGACCTTAGCCAAAACTTCTGGATGTTCAATCCTGGTCCTTGATTTCACCAATAAGTCATCCACATACACTTCCAGATATATGTGCATCATGTCATGAAATATGGCCATCATCGCTCTTTGGTAAGTAGCTCCAGCATTCTTTAACCCAAACGGCATGACCACGTAACAATATGTTCCCCATGGGGTAGTGAATGACGTCTTTTCCTGATCCTCTTCTGCCAAACGAATTTGATTGTATCCTGAAAATTCATCCATGAAAGAGAGGGTTTCGTAGCCTGCCATGTTATCAATCAGCACATCAATGTGAGGTAAGGGAAAATCATCCTTTGGACACGCGCGGTTAAGGTCCCGGAAGTCGATGCAAATCCTGACTTTCCCATCTTTTTTCATGACCGGGAAAATGTTCGCCACCCATTGAGGATAAAGGACGACTCTAATGAACCTGGCTTTGTGGAGCTTATCGACCTCTTCCTTCATTTTCAAAGCCATCTGAGGGTGGAAACGCCTTAACCTTTGTTTTACCGAGATGGACCCTGGTTTTAGGGTTAAACGGTGTTCGACCAAGGTTGAATCCAGACCCGGCATATCCTCGTAGCTCCATGCAAACGTGTCCTTATATTCCTTGAGAACCTTAATTAATGCCTCTTCTTCAGAGGGTGGCAGGTTGTCACTTATGAGGATGATCCTAGGATCTTCCTCAGTTCCCAAGTTGACTTCTTTGGTGGATTCTTCTACGGCGGTTGACGTCTCGTCGAATCTCCTCATTCCACTAGCGTATGCGCCCGCCGCATCCTCATATTCTTCACCCTCATCTTCAGTGGGGCATTCTTCATCCGTGATCTCGTAGACTCCATACCCTTCATCAGATGCACAGTCGCCCTCGCATTCTATTTCGGGTAGCTGGATGGGATTTTCTAACAACTGGGGGATGACAAGAAGGGCCTGACACCTGGCGGCCAAATCCAGAAGGAATCGACGAGGGATCTGCCTACCCTTGGATTTCTTCCTAGGTACTACCCTTGGCCTATTATTCCTAGATTGACTGACAATATTTACAGAAGAAGAGGAAGACGAAGAGGATGGTGTAGAATGTACAGGAGAAGACCCTTCAGAGGAGGGGTAGAAAAGGTTGCTCATCGGACCTTGGACGGGTGGTCCGCAAGGCGGTACGCACCCGTGGGAGATGTAGGAGGTTTCCTCAACGAAGATGTGTTGTTGGGGAGTTTAAAAATTGACGTTTTTTTTTCGTTTTCATTTTTGATGACAAAGCAGTGAAAAGAGATTGGAGGAGAGAGAAAAGGGGTTATGGCTAGAGGATTGTGAGGCTCATAGAGCAGATCATGGTTGAAGACCTGGCGCGGGTTGAAAAGCCCGCGCAGGTATGCAAGCAAAGAAGGGGACCTGGGAAGATCATCAGACAATTATCTGGCCCAGGAAGAAGATATCAGCAAAGGCTGAGACGAGTGGATGGAGAGGATGGCGGCTAATGAGCCGTCGACGGTAATGTTGAGGACGGATGAAGATCCGTCGATGACAGAGTCCTTCTGGCGAGGACGAGGATAGTTTGGAACCTTGGCAAGAGTGGTAATATTCTCTGTTATTTCGGAGATCAATGGTGGTCCTTCAAGCTGCGGAGATGAGAACATCCTTTCCAATGCAACGGAAATGTCCCGTATGTCGAACCATTTGTCCCACTCGCATTCCGGATCCTTGATCTTGCCTCTTTTGGTGATCCTCGGACATTTTTCAGCCAAATATACAGCATGTGATCCCCCATATGCTTCTCGTGGGTGATCTCCCATCTGAACAACGGGCTCTCTGTTGAAGTGGTTTGATAGAGTCCACGTGAGGGGCTTCCAATCTGCCTTGAACGGTCCTTTGAAGCCTAGGCCAAACCTGCGGTTCGGCCTAATTTCCTTTGGCGGTTTGAGCATACCCTGTGACTGTGCGCCCAGACCTTTTCCTTGTTGATAGCCGATGTTCCTCATAATCTCCCAACCTTTGGAGTGAAAAGGGAGACATGATGTTGTGGTTGCCCTGACCGGCTCCTTTGGTGCTAGTAGAACATGAGATGGATCACGTACGTCCAGCAGTGACAATATGGGCCGATGAGACGGCCAAACAGAAGGCAGAGAGGTGTTGATAGCATCCACTGTGTGAAGGACAGGTGTACTGACCACTTTAATAATTCTCCCATTGTAAGGAAACTTCATGTACTGATGGTTGGTGGAAGGCACAGCGTCCATGGCTTCGATGTAAGGGCGACCCAGTATAGCCTTGAATGTGGGGTCCATGTCGAGGACATGGAATTCCGTGGGAATTGTCATGGGGCCTAGTTCTGCCTTCAGAATAATCATCCCCTGCGGCGGCCTTTTGCTATTGTCATAAGCCGTGACCGTGATCGAGGAAGGTCTTATTTGTTCCTCGTTGACCCCACACAACTGAAGAGTGCTCATGGAGATCACATTTATGGATGCACCCGTATCCACAAGACACGGGTTTATGGATAACCCATTGATTTTTATTGAAATGCACAATGCATATTTCCGAGCTTCCTTGGGAGCGAGCTCGTAGTTGTGAAATATGACGGCTGGTTGTGTGTCTGTTGGGGTCAGGACGGTCGAAATCTTTTCTACAGGGAGGTCCTCGTTCACCATGACCCTTTGAAGGTACTCCATTAAGGCTGCCTGGTGGGATGTGGATCTTTGAAGTAGCTCTAGGATGGAGATCCGAGCAGGTGTCTTATCCAGGTGTTTCAATAAATCATACTGTGTTCCAGGGATAGCTCTTTCTGGTTGTTCTCCATCATCCTTCTCTGGCTGAGATAGCTCAGGATTCTGACTGTTGTGGGGGAAAACCCTGTAGAAAATCCTTCCACTCCGGAGCACCATTGCTTGCGGCTTTTGTACCTCTGTGGGGGTAGCAGTGGGTTTTAACAGGGGTTTGAGGGGTAGTAGTGGAGGAATGGTTGATGAAGCAGGGGTGATGACGGGAGCAGGGATTCTGATGAGGGGTTTGTTAGGTGGCGGCGTGGCGGAGGTAGAGGGGATATCGCGCGGATTATGAAGGATAAGGGGTTTGGAAGGTGGAGGTGGAGGTAAGGTTTGAAACGGGTAAGGGTTTTGAGGTGGATGGTGGGTGATGAGTGGTTTTGAAGGCATTAGTGGTGATGTGGTGGAGAAAGACGGGGTTATGTATGGTTGACGGATGATAAGGGGTTTAGAAGGCGTAGGGGTAAATGTGGTAGAGGTGGATGGTAAAGTGGGGGAATGAGAGAAGATGAGAGGGCGCGAAGGCGTAGTGGAGAGTGTCGGTTGATAGAAGATCGGGGTACGGATGAGAGGGCGTAATGGTAGTGGAAATGGTGAAGGCGATACTGACGCGGGTTGATAAGAGAGAGGTGCTACCCGGGCAAGGTGAGGGGGTTGCATGACGATAGGGTTGGAGGTAGAAAGAATGGAGGTACTTTCCTGGTGCCACACCTGCTCTCTCCCGACTTCCGGGAAGGAGGAGATGGGGTTAACCTGATGATTGGGCTGTTGGTGCTCCGGTAGTGGATTCTGGATTATGCCCATGTCGGGCTGTTGTTGTGGGGCCTGCTGAGCCTGCTGTTGTTGTTGTGGTTGCTGTTGCTGTTGTAACTGCTGCTGTGGCCTATGAGGAGGTCTCCTAGCCTTGAGAGCCGCGACGTATCGTCTCATCTCATCCCAATCTATTTGATGTTTATCATTCATATCATGGATGTAATCTTTGAAATGGAAGCAGTAATCCACTGTGTGTCCCGGCTGCCTGTGGTAGACGCAGTATTTGGAGGTATCAACATTGGGGGGCCACGCGGACCTTTCTCTGGGTAGGGCGAGTTGGTTTGATGCCATGAGGGTATTAAAAATGTCTGCTAAGGTTTCTGGCAATGGTGGATAGTAGGCTCTCTTGGGACCGAGCGGCCTCCTTTGTTGCTGTTGGGGACCATAGTTCCCCGGGGGTGGAACTTGGTTGTACTGAAGCAGTGGTTGTTGTTCCTGAGGTTGTGGTTGTTGTTGCTGGGGTTGGCGTAATGGAGGCATATTATCCTGGGGTGGATTATTTTGGGGTGGAGGACGGAGAGGGAAAGGACCTGGTTGAAGGGGAAGTCGGGGCATTTGTAGAGGCCTTGGATTGACTGCATAGTTGGCATTGTTGACCGCACCCACTTGCTCATTTGTCACGACCCCTTCTGTGGCTCCGCCCGGGACACCAGCGCCTGTCTTTCTGACCACTTTGGGCTTCGGCAACTCAAACATGTTCATGATGGGGGAGTCTTTTAGCTGGGTTTGGATGTATCGGGCCCTTTCATAGAGTTCCTCCATTGTAGTAAGTTTATTCATGGCCAGGACATGTCTGAACTGTGGGGTTGCATTAGACACAATCATCTTCACTTGTTCAGGCTCGGAGAGGGTATCCCTTATTCTTTCCGCCAGAGACCTCCATCTATCAGCATATCGGACAAAATCCTCGTCGGGTTTCATCTTTTCGGCCACTAGGTCGGTAATGGAGAGTGAGGGACCGACCCTATCCCTATATTTCTGCAAGAACCTTCTCTAGACTATTTCAAAATTCTCGGCCTCGCGGGGCTCCAGAGAATAGAACCACTCAAGCGCGGGACTATCCAATGATCTCCGAAAGAGGTATGCCAGGGACCTCTGATCGTTTTGCCAGTAAGAGGACTCATACATGAAATCCTTGAGATGAATGAAGGGGTTGCCGGTACCATTGTATCTGCGGTACGTGGGCATTTCGGAGGGAGGAAGATGAATGACGGGAAGGATTGGCAAAGCAACCTCCGGGGTGGCTTTCACGTCCACCATCCTTCTTAGATTTTGAAACTGCTCGTCCATGCGGTTGAACCTATTGAGGAGCGATTGGGCGAGCTCCTCTGGGGGTGAAGGTGGCACTTGCCACTGGGGGAGAAACTGTCTCCCGGAGACTTGAGGGGGGAACCCAGAATGAGAGGGAGCTGTCGGACCGCCGACAGTTGGCCTCGGCTGAAGCGGTGTCTGGGGAACAACGGGAGTTTGAGATTGTGATGGGAACTGGAATGAGGGTGGTTGTTGGCTCGCTTGTCCTTGAAGCGAGGGAGACTGGATGGCTTGCGCCAATGAGGGAGATGGAATGGCCTCCACGGACTCTTGGAGAGGTGCGATGGCCGGAGTTGACTCCTGGGGCGTGGGGGAAACAGATTTCCCTTTTAGAATGGCCTGGAAGGCCCGGAGCTGTTCAGAGGTAAGCTCCGTGTTGGCGAGGACGCCCAGTAAGGAAGTGATATCCTGTGGCGGGGACGTGTCCCCGGTAATAACCTGCACCTCATGCGAGGGGTCATGAGAAGGACCCGAGTCCATAGCATAGACTCGCGGGTCGGCTGACAAACCACGGCTAGGGTGGTTCTCCTCAAAAGGCTCGTGAGACATGCTCACAGTTTTCCCAGAACGCAAAAACATACACTAGCAAGTAGGTAGCAGAGATTATCAAACAAGTGGATGCCTTTACGCCCTTTTTTGTGTTTTGATTTTGATGATTTTTTTTGTATTTTTAGCGAGATCCGAAGTTCACACAAAATGGGGACCCTAGTTTATTTTTGTTTCACCGCCGTGTCAGCTAGGGTCTCTCGTCTCACCACGAATGAAATGACTAACTCCGGGGAACTTCAATGGTACAACCAGCCCAGTGAACGAAGAGGAAATTCTTCGATGTCGGGGACTTACGGAGGTCCCAGTGTAGGAGATTCTAGTCCGTTGAGAGGAATTCCCAAACGGAGAGTCCTTCCTTCACCGGGAAAGGGTGATCCTCAAAAAATGAGAAAAAGGATAGAAAAGAGGAATGGATGTATGCAATGGAATGCCGACAGATATATGGAGTGGGAAAACAACAGAAATAACAGACATATAATAAACAAAGAACCAATCAGAACTGACGGTGCTGCCGTGAGTACAACGGGGGCGCGCGCGGGCGCGAAGGTGGAGAGGCACGGATGGTGCCGAACTTGCAAGGGTAGCCGAAAGGAAGCAGTAGAGGTCCCACCGTGATCGCCAATCTGTGAGCGACGTCACGCGGTTCGGGAAAGAGCGGAGAGGACGCGGAGCGCGCGCGGGCTCCTTCTTTTATTTCTTTTGGTGTTTGTTTGCTACAACACAGAAATAAGAGAAGAGAGAGAAGGGGCCACCACGGGAGATTGCTCCGGCGGGGCGAGCGGGACAAGTGTGATATAGCAAAATATGGGGTTTAAACGGCCATAGCGGGAAGTGACTCGCCGCGGTCTCGGGGGGACGGGAATGGTGCAAAAAATAAATAACAAGAATTGAAACGGCCATTGGGGAAGTGACTCGCCGCGGCCTCGAGAATATGAGCAGATAATAAGATGACAGAATATAGAGAGAATACAAAGAGCGGGAATTTAAACGGCCATTGGGGAAGTGACTCGCCGCGGCCTCGAGAACACAAACAGATAAGAATATAACGTATAAGAACGTGAATTTAAACGGCCATTGGGGAAGTGACTCGCCGCGGCCTCGAGAACACGAATAGATAAGAATATAACATATAAAAACGGGAATTTAAACGGCCATTGGGGAAGTGACTCGCCGCGACCTCGAGAATATGAGCAGAATATAACAGAGTATAAGAGAATATAAGAACGGAAATTTAAACGGCCATTGGGGAAGTGACTCGCCGCGGCCTCGAAAATAAGATGTGATCGCCAGGGGCCGAAAGACCCCAAAATAAGAAAGTGATCGCGCCTACCTCAAGAGCGGGAGATGGCGGGTTGCTTCTTCCTCTCCCTCCGGCCGGTCGACGGAGAGGGCTTTCCTCGGCTACCCTTGCAAAACAACGACAAACAAATGACAAGTGGATTAGAAAGATGGAGGTGTAGTATTCAAATCCTTGCGATAAAAATAACGAAATGATGGCAAGACACACACCTGGTTGGTGTTATCTTTTAAACCCCTCTCGGACTCGAGTAGGAGGAAAATGAGATGATGGATGCAAGAAGTATAAAAGAAGAGGCGCCCTTATGAAGGGGGATAGAGGATGCGAGATGACGAATGCAAAAGAACTACGAAGAAAAAAGGGGAAGAAAAGGCTTATTGGATGAGCCGAGGGTGAAATCCGGCGGAGCTTCGGCAGCGTGGGGACGACGTGGAAGCGCGGTGGATGAAGACGACCTTCCTCTCGCGAGCGTGAGCACCCGAGAAGCCGGCAGAACCTCCACCTACAAAAGAACCCACGGGTTAGAAAATGACTCCGTAGCCTCTGGGCTCCGGCAGCCTATCGGATCACTTCGAGGCTCTCCCAGAACTGAGGGGGTGGGCCTCTATTTATAGAGCTCCGGAGGGTGGAGGCGTCCAGGACCCTGGACACCTCCATCAGGGTCGAAATAATATTTTATTCTATTTTTATTGATTTTTTTGGAATACTTTTGTGGAGGCGTCCAGGGTCCCGGACGTCTCAAGCAGGTCCACCGAAAGCCGACGACGGCCGCACGCGGTTTGGCACAACGCGTGGTTTTGTGAGCGGCGCCTCGTGATTCAGAAATGGGCGCGTCCAGCTGACTGGACGTCTCTATAATTTGGATTTTTTCACACACGACAAACCGTCGTTCGGTGGCCGGCGCCCGTGAGGGTTTTGATGGAGGCGTCCAGGGGCCTGGACGCCTCCAAAATTATATTATTTTTTATTTTTCTTTTGTCTTTTATGCCAAGGCTGGCATTTTAATTTTTTTTATTTGTTTTTATGGAGGCGTCCAGGGGTCTGGACGCCTCCATTAATATATATATATATTTTATTTATTTATTTATTTATGCCAACTGTCATTTTACAAACATTTTTTTTTATTATTGTTTTTATGGAGGCGTCCAGGGGCCTCGACGCCTCCATTAATATATATATATATATATTTATAATTAGTTTTGGGCCCTGAGAAAAGAAATAAAATAAATTAAAATCATGGGGGCGTCCAGGGGCCTGGACGCCCCCATTAAGACCCACCCGGGTCCTCAATCGGCGGCCGCCCGGCAGTCAACATCTTGGTTCCGGAACCTCTTGATACGTCTGACTGGTGTTGATGCCGTCCGAATGCCGTGACGAGACGATTCCGGATGCCGAAAAAGACAGAAGAAGACCCGAGAAAAGGAAGCACTCGAGTGATTCAAAATGCGTAAGCCGTTGCGGGGCGTTGTATAGTAATATGAGACTTTCTCAGGAGACGTCAGGAATGGCGTGTCTACACATAGTACTCGGTAATTTTATCGCTAACTTAAATTTGAACATAATACCATAGTCCAAGATGACAATTGTCTGCTTAACCAAATGACAATATCCCAGAATCATTCATAAGGCTACAAGTTTAATAAGTTCCATCTAACTAGATCATAACTGACTCAATTAAATTATACAAGCCTTTAACAATAACTGGAAATACAATGTTGGACTTAGGAGTAAAAAGACACGTCTAACTGACGGTACACCAAATCTAGGACTCATCACTCGGTATCGGTCCCATCCGGGTGGTGGTCGCTATCCAGGTTTCCTGAAAAATGTTAGAATTGTAACTTTATGAGCGAATCACTCAGTAGGATTTATATTTCAAGTTCTAACAATCTTTGAGTTAATTACAAGTTCATGTGGTATGATGATGCATGTTGGATCGAGCAAGAATATCATGAATTGTATCAAAAGAGTATCACATGAATATCAATAAGGAACTAGTCAGTAATTGCCATGTAATTGCACGAGTCTTCCCAAGAAATCAATATCCAAGCAAGTCTTTCCAGGAAATCAATATTCAAGCAAGTGATCTCAAGCTCGCGTAATAACAAGTAGTGTAATGGAATTAGCTAGTTCATTCATTTCATTCAAGTAAGTAATTTGCCCTTTTTCGGGCCAAGCAATTCATGTCAAACAAGTCATGTCGCGAGAGAGAGAGAGAGAGTGGGAATGTCTCAAGTCAAGTCAAGCAAGCAAGTACTTCAGTGCAATGCAAACACCGTGGTCAATAAACTCCCATGGGCACAAGTACCTTCGGGTGCTCCTCCTAGGACCAGACCGGGCCCTATATGCACATCATTATTTCATGTATATCTTTAGACATATACTCTCATTTTTATAGCCAATATGAAATTTCAAGAAAAGTATACATTGTAGGAACATCAGGTAGATCTTTCAGGAATAGAGTTCAAGGACATATCACATGTAAATGATGATTTATGACCGAGCTACTTAAAATACATGACACATAGGCCAATCAGGGTTAAGGAGGTGGCTAGGGAACATTGGGTAAGGGCTGGACAGAAGCCTAAAAATTTTAGTTTATAGGGAAATGGCGCCCTTGCAGAGGGTCTTTATTTCTTTAAATGGCGCCTTAGAAGGTTTCAAGGACATCCCAAAAATTTTGGTTTGCCATTCAGATCTCGTTTCATATTTTTTGATTTTTGTCCACTCTTCCATTTTGGTTCTGCTAGAGTTCTGTCCACATTCATCCCCACCCTGAGTTTCATGTCTTAGGTCCACTTTTTGATTTATTTTGGTTTGCCCAATTTTACTGGAGGTTCCACCCATCAACCCCTTAATCCAAAATTTGTCTCAATTTTTGGTTCGTCCATTTCATATTTTCTAAAAATCGTTCTCAGTCCTAGCTACAGTTCTGTCCCCCTGTTTCTAGATCCGACCACCAGTCACCCCAAAAATAATAGTAAATCACCACCACCTCCAAATCAAATTCCAAAAATATTCCCAATTCCGTGGTTGGATCCCCTACAACTTTGAAGAAGAGCTCCAGAGCTGAATCGGAGGTTTACTAGGCGGTCAATGGTAGTTCTCAGACAAGTACCCTACAGATCTGAGATTTCGGTTACTGTACAACAGGGACTTGTAAATTCAATAAAGTTCTGATCCGACTAGATCCAGCCGATCTCTCTGGGTCTAGATCAAAGCATTTCAAGAGAGCTTTCCAACGATAGCTCATGCGTCCCGATCCGACATCGGGATTGCTCGCAGCGACCATTTTCGCCGGAGCGCGCGCCGGAAGACAACAATCAAAATCCGTGGGCAGCTAGTTCAACAATTGGGAATCGGGGCCGATCGACCCCCGATCGGTGTTCCCGGCCGACCGCCGTTCGTGGAGGCGCGCCACCAGGGGTCCCCATCACAGTGGGTCCCACCCCCGCAGATCCAGAGGACAGCGCCGTCCGTGGGCCCCGCGGGCCCGAAGAAGCCGCCGTTCGGAAAGCACGAAAACGTGGAGTTCGGCACCGCCGGGCGACATCAAGATGCTGCCCGTCAACCCGAGTTGTGTGATTTTCGAACCCCACATGTGACCTTTTACCTCCCTGAGTGGAGTGGCTCGACTTAGTGTACTGCTATAATAATTGTTAACCGGGAGTCCGTGATTCGGCCGGGGTTGTCTTCGCCACGCCGGGTGCGTAGAGGTAATGGTCCGAACCTCTTGGCGTTCATTTGCTTAGCTAGTATATGGTCTTTTGCCACTGCCGAGAGTGTAGGTACTAGCCCGTGTGTCCATGTCACCGCTGTGAGAGTGAGTGTGACCCGTCCCGTGACTCGATCCGAGTCCAGAAGTTGAGTCGGACTACCCTTGACCTCCGCCGGTTCCTTAACTGCGCACGGTCCGCGCTTTCCCTCGCTTGGGACGACGAGTGAGCTTCCACTTCTGTTAGTGACATTTTGCCACTAGGAGCTCGTAGTGTCGGGCTTAGTGTCTCCCTGGTGTGTGCTGCTGGTCGCGTCTTCATCTAGAGTCCGAGGGTGGCACCTAATAGTGTCGTCTCCCGTGTCCATCCCGCATCAGATCGGGATCGATGTTTTCACACCGATCAGGTGAGCGCCTAGTTCTTCTCTTGCTGGTTGAACTTTGCTAGTTTAGTATCGCCGTTGTATGCCCGTCGGACGGCGAGGTGAGTGCCCGCTCCATAAATCCTCTTATTGTGTGCCCACCGCGGAGTGAGACACGAGAACCTCCCACACCTGCGCCCACGGCGTGCCAACCGCCCACAAGTTGGGAATCCCTGCCCCTTAGGGGGTACAGCCCAAGCAAGGCCAAGTCCCCGGAATGATTGGGTCCCACCCTAGATCCTCATCACCATCACCTGGTTATCTTCGAGAGATAGTGTGCGCCACGCACGTGAGCCGTGTACGTGAGCCCGATGCTCAAGCCCTGAATGCTTGCGAGTTTAGGTCAAACGTATTTAGCGTCACCCCCATCATCTCTGGCTATGTCACATCAAGTGGTATCAGGGCGGTCATAGGCTTATTCCCACAAGTCTAGTCCTGGGGCATTTTCACTCTAGTTCGCACCTAGGTTCACACCCGTGCATAGCCAACCGGTTGTTTCATGATCACACGTAGGGGGACACATTACCAACCCGACCCATCTTCTTCAAACCCTCCAATGGATCCCAATCCCCAAGGAAACCCCGCTGGCAACGAGCGTGAGCTCTCTGACCAAGTCGCCTTCCTTTTGGAGGCCATCACCAATGTCTTAGGGCGGCTTGATGACATAACGGGCCGACTCAACCACATGGAGGAAAATAGGCCCGCCTCAAGAGAAAATGAGAGGAGGGCTCCTCCACCACATGAGGAACCAGCCTTGGGAGAATTAAACCCCGACCATCCACTCGAACATGTAAGGGATCCACCCCCTAGGAGGAATGATAGGAACCTTCGAGACAACCCGGATGATCACCTATTGAGGCTTGTAAAAGTTGATGCCCCCACCTTTGATGGTTCCTACAACTCGAGTGTCTACTTGGATTCGGAGGCTTCAATGGATCAATACTTTGATTGGTATCCTATGTCCGAGGATAGGAGGGTTCGGCTTACTAAAATTCAACTTACCAAATTGGCCAAGACCCATTGGTTGAACATTGAATGGTTAAGGATGGTTAGGAGGTAAGCTCCCATCACCACATGGGGAGACATGAAAGAACAACTTAGGCTCAAATATGTTCCCCCCTCCTACCACCAAACCCTCCTAGATGAATGGTAGGCTCTAAACCAAGATGGGAGGTCCGTAACGGAGTATATCAAAAAAATTGATTATTACCTCCTCAAGTGCGGAGTCCAAGAGGACCATGCGGTCACCTTATCCCGGTTCAGGAATGGGCTTCAATTCCACATAAGAAAAGCTCTCTTCATGTGCCATGTGACCACTCTAGAACAAGCGTATCAAATAGCTCGGGATGCCGAGAAATTCTCTCGATATCCCCGAATGGCCCCTCCTCGTGTGATGGACCCCAAGTCCATGGTGCCTCGGACCAACACACCACCCCCTCAACAGGGCATCCTTCCCACTCCCCTAGGATCTCCCCCCGTTCGAGCAACCCCACCTAGTGGGACCCCTCCCCCTCGGCCCACAAATGGCCCTCCCAACCCCACTCCCAACCGTCTCAACCCGGGGCCCGCTCACCCTCCCACTAGAGCTACCCCTAGCCACCATAGCCGGCAGCAATGCTTTAGGTGCCTTGGGTATGGGCACTTCGCCAACCAATGCCCCACCAAGGGAGGATCCAGTTTGTTCATTGAGGAGACTAATCTCCTACCCCAAGATGGGGTTGAAGAAGAAGTTGAGGTACACGAGGCTTGTCCCGATTGGGAGGAGGAGTATGAAGCCCACTACTACGAGTCCAACCAAGAGCAACCCCCCCACCCACCGACCCTCACCTTGGAGTGGTTAGGTGCACCCTCACTCAAACCCAAGAGCATGATTGGATAAAAACCACCATATTCCACACCTACATCTGGATAGGGGACCATGCCCGGAAGGTCATCTTGGATAATGGGAGTAGTGTGAATGTGGTGTCCCCCGACACTGTCAAGCTTCTAGGCTTTGTCGTCTCCCTATACCCGAACCCATACCGGGTAGCTTGGATCGATACCACATCCGTGCCCGTTAGCACCCGTTGCCTTGTCCCCATCATATTCCAATCCTATCGTGGCCAAGTATGGTGTGACATTCTACCTATGGAAGTAGGAAGTATACTTCGAGGGCGGCCTTGGATCTATGATGTAGATGCCACCTTCCTTGGGAGGATGAACACTTGCATCTTCACCTATGAAGGGAGGAGAATCCAACTCAACCCATCACCACCTCGTCCCCTCCCCAAAAGGATGCCTCCCTCCCTAGAAGGATCCCCCACCCCGTCCCCCATTCCAACCCCACCCCTCCCTTCGCCAAAACCCACACCCTCGAATCCCAATCCTAGAGTGATCATTGGGACTACTAGGAGCATACACCTCATCACCAAGCAAGAGCTTGAAGAGGAAGTCAACCAAGGGGCACTAGTGTGTGCCATTGTCATTTGTCTTGGAGAATCCACCCCAACCAACCCAAACCCATTAGAAATCCAACAACTCCTGGTGGACTTCCACGATGTGTTCCCCGATGAGCTTCCGGATAATCTACCACCCATGCGCGATCTGCAACATGCCATCGACTTTGTACCCGGAGCTACCTTGCCCAACCTTCCCCACTATCGCCTCAACCCCACTAAGCATGCCGAACTTAGGAGGCAAATTGAGGAGCTCATCAAGAAGGGCTTCCTCTGCATTAGCAAGAGCCCATGTGTCGTCCCGGCCCTCCTCACACCCAAAAAGGACAGAACTTGGCGCATGTGCATAGATAGCTAGGCCATCAACAAGATCACGGTCAAGTATAGGTTTCCCATCCCCCGACTAGATGACATGCTAGGCATGCTCGCTGGAGCCACCATCTTCTCCAAAGTTGATTTGAAAGTGGCTACCATCAAGTTCGGATTAGGCCCGGGGACGAGTGGAAGACCGCTTTCAAAACTAAGGACCGCCTCTATGAATGGGTTGTCATGCCCTTTGGCCTTTCCAATGCACCTAGCACTTTCATGCGCCTCATGATTGAGGTCCTCCGCCCTTTCATTGGCATATTCCTTATTGTCTACTTTGACGACATCCTCATATATATCCAATCCAAGGAAGCCCACCTTGATCACCTCAAGCAAGTTTGCACCATCCTTAGGAAGGAGAGCCTATTTGCCAACCCGGGGAAGTGTCACTTCATGACCAGTCAACTAGCCTTCCTAGGATTCATCGTTTCAGCCCAAGGGGTGTCCATGGACCCCGAGAAGGTCTAAGCCATTCTTGAGTGGCCCGAACCCAAGACTCTCCATGATGCCCAGAGCTTTCATGGGCTAGCCACCTTTTATAGGAGGTTCATTCGTGGGTTTAGCACCATAATGGCCCCTATCACTGATTGCCTTAAGAAGGGCACCTTTGTATGGACTAGGACGGCCTCCAAAGAATTCCTATAACTCAACAAAAAGATGACCCAAGCCTTGGTCCTTTGTCTACCCAATTTCTCTAAGGTCTTTGTGGTCACTTGTGATGCATCCGGGGTAGGGATTAGAGGCATCCTTAGCCAAGAGAGTCATCCCGTAGCGTATTTTAGTGAGAAACTTTACGAGGCTAGGACTAAGTACTCCACCTATGACAAAGAGCTCTACGTCATGGTCCAATACCTTCGACATTGGAGGCACTATCTCCTACCCAAGGAGTTTGTGATCTTTTCGGACCACGAGACATTGAAGTATCTCAACACCCAACAAAAGCTCAATGCCTGTCATGCCCGCTGGGTTGAATACATTCAAGCTTACACCTTTGTCTTAAAGTACAAAGCTGGTAGTGAGAATCACGCCGCTGATGCGCTGAGTAGGCGGATAGCCTTACTTTCCACCGTCCAAGTGGAAGTCACGGGGTTTGAGCGAGTCAAAGAAGAGTACCCAAGTTGCCCCGATTTTGGGAGTATCTACACCACCCTCTCTACCCAACCCCACTAGGACCACGAGGGATTCATACTCTAAGAGGGGTATCTCTTCAAGGGGACTAGATTGTGTGTACCCCGAACTTCACTTCGGGATTTCTTGGTTTGGGAGCTATATAGTGGTGGCCTGGCTGGTCACTTTGGGGTCCAAAAGACCATTAAATTAGTTGAGAGACAATTCCATTGGCCGAGTCCTAAGAGGGATGTGGCCAACCTCGTGGGTCAATGTTGCACTTGTGCCTCTGCCAAATCGGTGAAGCAAAACACTGGCCTTTACACACCCCTCCCCATTCCAGAGCGACCTTGGGAAGACTTGAGCATGGATTTTGTCCTTGGCCTACCTAAGACCCTTCGAAAGCATGATTCCATTTTTGTGGTTGTTGATAGGTTCTCTAAAATGGCCCACTTTATCCCATATTCCAAAACTTCGGATGCTTCAAGGGTAGCCCGATTATTCTTTGATGAGGTGGTCTGTCTCCATGGGCTACCTAAAACCATTGTGACAGACCGAGATGTAAAAGTCACTCGTTACTTTTGAAAAACACTCTGGCATCTGATGGGAACCCTCCTTAAATTCTCCACTACCTATCACCATCAAACTGACGGCCAAACTGAGGTCGTCAATCGAAGCCTTGGGAATATACTATGTTTCCTAGTCGGAGACCACCCCAGGAATTGGGATCTTCTCTTACCTTAGGTTGAGTTTGCCTACAATGATTCTGCCAATAGGTCCCTAGGCATAAGCCCATTCAAAGTGGTGCATGGCTATAGGCCCAAGAAGCCCTCAGATCTCATTCCCCTTCCCCCGCATGCTAGAGTGTCAATCTCAGCAAAGTCTTTTGCACATCATATCAAAGAGTTGCATGATAACATCTGCAAGTATATAGGGAAGAGCAATGAGGCTTATAAAAGACAGGCAGATGCTCAACGGTGCCACTACGAGTCCCAAGTGGGAGACTCGGTGATGGTGAGGACGGAGCGACTCCTTCCGGGGCCTACCTCCAAGTTGAGGGCACGTGGGTCGGGACCTTTTCAAGTTCTAAGACGACTATGTAGTAATGCATATGAGCTGAACCTACCTGACGGTTTTGGGGTACACCCTACCTTTAATGTGGCAGACCTAGTACCCTACAAGGACCCCGCGGTGGGAACCAGTGAGGAGCTCGAGCCTTTACCTTCCCTTGTGAGAGACACCACCAGAGGGACTCCACCAATTAGCTTGAGAGGCCGACGTGAGCAGGTGGAGGCGATACTGGATGAGCAAAGTACCATTATGAGGAATAGAGTTTACCAGCATTACCTAGTGAGGTGGAAGAACTGTCCCCTGACAGAGGATACCTGGTTAAGCCGGGAGGACCTGCTACGCCTTGACCCAGACATTTTGGAGCACTACCACAGCTGAGCGGACCCATACTCGATGGGGTCGAGTTCTCCCCACCCCGGGGGATTTGATGAGGACATTTCACGCCACTCTCTCTGGCTCAGGTCACCTGCACCACTGTGAGGTGGGCCAACTATCATTCTCACATGTCATCTTTATTATTGAGTCTTATATCATGTAATTCTTATTTTATTTGAGTCATGTTTATATTCTCTTTCTTTATTTGAGTCATTCCATTAGGGTATTGGGCCATTAGATTAGCTAATTGGGCCCAACTAGTGGGCTAGGCCCATGAGCACCCCTGAGATAGTCTTGGTCTTTTGTCTATTTGTCAAGGGTCTTTTGATCATGAAAAAGAGTGGTTGACTATAAATAGGCCCCTCTCTCCCCCCATGTAATCACTTTTGATGAAATTTGTAAGAAAGAATCCCCTTGGCTATTCTTCCCACTCTTCTCGCTCTCTCTCTCTCCCCCCCTCTCCCTGCAAGAAGGGGTGCGCCCCCCATCTCTCTCCTCCCCTCCCCTCCACCTCACTCCCCCTCTCTCTCTCCTCCACCTCATCTAGAATCCTTTTTCCACCCCATTATTAAAACCTCCTTCCCACCCCATTATTCAAACCACCAAAGGGGACTCCCCTAGCCCAAGATAGAAAACTAGCCCCCAAGTTGGACTTCTCCACCCCTCCCATCACCTTCCCCCACCTAACTTGGACTTCCACAACTCCCCCATCACATCCCTTCACAACTTTTCCTAGATTCCATCAACAACTCCACCCCTTTAGACCTAGAATTCAAACTACACAACAACCCAATCCTACCCCACAACCCAAAATTTGTAACTCACCTGCACCCCTAGCAAGAACCACCCCTAATAGCCCATTCTCTCCTTCCCCCATCCTGGTTCCCCCCCCCCCATGCCCCCCTCCCAGCCAGGGATCATCCCCACCCCTTTCCACCCCATTTCCCCCTTCATCTTCCCACATTTCCCATCTCTTTCTCTTGCTGCCACCCAAGCAAACATAGCAGCAGATCTGGCATCCTGTTGCAGCGACGTCCCCACCTTCCCTGAGGAGCTCTTGGCGCCTAAACTAGCACCTGGAGATTCTACTCTAAATCAGCTTTCCAACAAGTGGTCATGCACCCCCATCCGAGGTCGGGGTTGGGCAGGAGGCCAGTTCTTGTCAAACTGCGCCAGATCAACTCTGGCTGAAGGCAGAGACGAGTTGCAGAAGCTCCCACAGTCGCTCCTCTGAGTTTTCTGGTGAGACCCTCATCCGTGGTGATCCTCCCCCAGTCCTCTTTCAGCTCCCAGAAGAAGGTGGTCATTCGGATCCCGGAGCATCCCGTTCCGGCCATCTTCCCCGGCGTACGCAGGTTGTCCCTACCTGGGCCAGATCGGACCCCTCTCTGCCTCCTAGACCACCGTGCTCACCTACGACAACAGAAAGAGGTCCCGTCAGTTTTTGTGCCTTGCCAGCTCACCCACGAACGTCCCAGCGCTAGTCTCATCTCCATCAGAGTTTGGTGGAGCCCGTGACAACCTCTTCAACAGTTCATTGCCATTCTGATCCTGACAGCGACACCCAAGAAAGGCCCCGGTCTCCGCACTGGAGCAGCCTAAGGCGAACCCCGTATAGCCCCAAATTCCTACGGTGCACTCCTTTGTCACTCATGGTCGTTTCAGCACCAGTCCCACGTCCGTCGAAGGAAATAGGAGTCCGTGGTGACCTCTTCTTCGACTTGCTATCCCAGTAGGACCCTCACTGGCGAAACCGGCTTTACCCAATTTCCCCTTCCTCACCTGGCCGGCTGACAGCCCCTCCCTGCCAGGAGGTAGTGTTTGACTGTAACAAATTAATCCCTACCCCTTGTCCAACCCTCCTACGAGAGGTGTAGTGGTGTAATATTTTACATTTCAGATCCAGCGATACCAATGTGGCGTGCGGGCACGTAAACCCATGCTTCCCCACTGGCCCACGTCTTCAGTTGGGATCGGTGTTTTCACACCGATCAGGTGAGTGCCTAGTTCTCCTCTTGCTGGTTGAACTTTGCTAGTTTAGTATCGTCGCTATATGCCCGTCGGATGGTGAGGTGAGCGCCCGCTCCATAAATCCTCTTATTGTGTGCCCACCGCGGAGTGAGACACGAGAACCTCCCACACCCACGCCCACGGCATGCCAACCGCCCACAAGTTGGGAATCCCAGCCCTTAGGGGGTATAGCACAAGCAAGGCCAAGTCCCCAGAATGATTGGGTCCCACCTCGGATCCTCATCACCATTGCCCGGTTATCTTCGGGAGATAGTGTGCGCCACGCAAGTGAGCCGTGTACGTGAGCCCGATGCGCGAACCTTGTATGCTTGCAAGTTTAGGTCCAAGGTATTTAGCGTCACCCCCATCATCTCTGGCTGTGTCACATCAATTCTCCTCATGCTTCTTTAATTGTCAGGATGAGTAAGCAATGACTCTCCCTTGTTGCATTAACACACATCCGAGGCCAATGCCAGAGGCATCGATATATACCTCAAATTTCTCCCCTTCAGTTGGTAATGCCAAGATCGGGGCGGTTGTTAGATGATTCTTCAAGGCTTGAAATCTCTTCTCGCATTCTTCATCCCACCTATAAGAAATCTCCTTACGGGTCAGCCTAGTAATAGGGACAACGATCTTGGAGAAGTCCTTGATGAATCGCCTGTAATAGCTAGCTAGACCTAAGAAGCTTCGGATCTCTGTTGCATTAGTTGGTGTTTCCCAATTCTTCACAGCCTCGACATTGGACAGATCAACAGAAATCCCATCCTTCGAGATCACATGTCCTAGGAAGGACACTTCCTTGAGCCAGAAGTTGCACTTGCTAAGTTTAGCGTAAAGTTGATTGTTCCTCAATTTTTGTAATGCAATCCTTAAGTGCTCTTCATGCTCTTCTTTGGTCTTTGAATAAATAAATATAACATCAATGAAGACCACTACAAATTGATCTAGATGAGGCATGAATATGCTATTTATCAACTACATAAAGGCTGCAGGGGCAATCGTTAGTCCAAAAGGCATAACAACAAATTCGTAGTGCCCATACATGCTCCGGAATGCGGTCTTATGAATGTCCTCATCCTTGATCCTCAATTGGTGATATTTTGACCTCAGATCAATCTTTGGAAAATATTTGGATCCAAATATCTGATCAAATAATTCATCGATCCTTGGCAGTGGATATTTATTCTTGATGGTATGGTGGTTCAACTGCCGGTAATCGATGCAGAGTCTCATCGATCCATCTTTCTTCTTCACAAATAGTACGGGCACTCCCCACGGGGAAGTGCTCGGTCTGATAAATCCCTTCTTCAAGAGCTCCATCAATTGCTCCTTCAATTCCTTGAGCTCGATGGGGGACATCCTATAAGGTGCCTTAGAAACTGGACCAGCACTGGGGACAATGTTGATGGTGAAGGCCACTTCTCTTTGTGGGGGTAATCCGGGTAAATCTTTTGGGAATACATCGGGAAACTCCTGAACCACTCGGATGTCTTCTATCTTAGACTCCTAGTCTCTTTTACGGTGACAAAAGCAAGGAAGGATACGCAACCTTTCCTTAAGATCTTACTAGCTCGGAGGGCCGAAATAAGGCGTGACTTATTTCAACTCCGAGGACTAGTGTAGACAAGTTCTAGGATTTCATTAAAAGTTACCTTGCCGTTACGGTAATCTACAACTGTCTTGTGTGTGGATAGCCAATCGACTCCTAGTATAACATCATAATCCTTCATGTCTAGGCATATTAAATCGGCAGGTAGATTTTTCCCTTTCACCATAACTTCATAATTCAGATAATGGTGTGAAATCTTGGATTCATTTCCGAGAGGAGTTGAAATAATGAAATCTATCCACTCCTGTTCCATAAGTAATGGATCAGCAAACTTCTTGGAAACAAAAGAATGTGACGCGGCGGTATCAAACAAGACGCGAGCAGACTTGGAACAACTCTTTAATGTACCTTCCACCAGTCTGTCTTCATCTTGCTCCGCCTCTTGAAGAGCTTGGAGATGTGCTTGCTTCTTCACCGTGCGCTTCTCATCTCCAACTTGATCATTAAGCAAGGGGCAGTCGGGAATCCGATGATCACAGCTCTCGCAACGGACAAAAGCTCCCAATCTCCTCCATCATTCCTCAGCCATATGGCCGGCCTTGTCGCAGTGCTTACACACCTCTTTGGAAGGTGTTGTAGTAATGGAGAAGGGCTTGCTATTCTTCTTGAACTTCTTCTCTTGGGAGGAATCTCCTCCGTTGCTTGACCTCTTCTTGTTGAGCGAGGGTTTGAAGGTACCAGAGCTTGTGACGTGCTCCTTCTTATCCTTTCCACGGATCTGGTCGGACAACTCTGTGGCATCTTCTAGTAGCTGGGCTCGCCTAATCATCTCCTAATAGACTTGAATGTCCATCAGCGCTAGTTGAGTGATATATTGGGGTCGAAGCCCATTAAGAAATCTTCTCGCCTTCATTTTCTCGGTACACACCAAGTGGGGTGCATACCTTGACAGACGGGAAAATTGGGCCTCATACTCGGCCACCGATAAGGTCCTTTGCTTGAGGGTGGTGAATTCCGTGGCCTTCTTTTCTTGAATACGGTCTGAGAAATACTTGCTATTGAAGTGTTCAACGAATTTGCCCCACGTGATATGTTCATGGGGCAATGTAGCCTCTACAGATTCCCACCAAAAGCGAGCATCATGCTCTAGTTGGAAGGTCGCTAATAAGACTTTCTCTTCATCCGTGCATTGCATGACACTGAATATACGTTCTGTAGTACCCCAAATTTGATATAAATAAATTTTGGATTAATTTAGAATTTCTAGAATTTATTAGGAATTTATAAAGACCTAAATTAATAAATGGGTTATTTGATTTAATAAGTCCCAATTATTCTAATTAAGTAATCTAGCCCATTTAAACGAAACCCAATAGGTATAAGGACCAAGCCCAATAAGTTTGGCCCATATTCTAGAAGGTTATTTAGCCTATTCACGAATTATAAAGATAAATACCCCTTATATAGATAATTAGGTGGATAATTAATAAAAAAAGTTTGAATAAAATTAAATTCTACGCACAATGGCTGTAGCGGTCTATCGTGGGACTGCCACAGTCATGTAACGCGCCCAGCTTGGACCGTCACACTCTGTCAGTTCCGTGAATGGAAGAAAGAATAAAAAGATTAGATCTTTGGGATCCTATCTGCAAGAGATCAACTTGGGAGAATTTATAACATTACTAAGGACTCTTAGGGATCAGGTTCTGGCCAACTAAGGACTCTAGAATCGATCTAATCCTCAAACCCTAGCCAAAACTCTATAAATGGAGCCCAGTTTTGAACTGAGCGACCCTTACTTTTGGCTCGTGAGGAATCAAGGTAAA
Organism: Amorphophallus konjac; assembly: GCA_022559845.1. Lineage (NCBI taxonomy): Eukaryota > Viridiplantae > Streptophyta > Magnoliopsida > Alismatales > Araceae > Amorphophallus > Amorphophallus konjac. Next base: position 91,697,010 of record CM040119.1, read on the forward strand.
GAGATAGAATCTCAAGTAAGTTCTTTAGAGTCTTTTATTCCTAATACTTTAGACTAACTACGCTCAAAATTTCGTGTTAGGAGGTCGAGTATCCAAGGAGTTAGGATCTTCCAAAGTTGCTGGTTTCATCATGCCAACCCTGGAAACTGTGCAACAGGGTGCTAAAGATCAAGAAATTAGAGAAGCTAAACAAGGTAATTAGAGTTAGATGCTTTAGAATCTTTTATTCCTCTTAGTTTTATCTTCCTAACCTCAAAATTTCACGTCCTTAGGTCAAGAGACTGAGGAGTAAGAGCGACGTGAAGTTGCTGAAAAATCTCAGGAAGAGAAGAACTAGGGCAACCCTTGAAGACTCAAATTAGAAGTTCAAAGTCCAGTTAAGAGGTAGGTTATCTCATGAACGACAAGAACATCATGTTAGAGATAAAAGCCCTCTGGTTTTGCTTGATTATATGCATCACAGATCATGAATTTCATATTTTAGTAGGGTTGTGCATACATACATATCCTTAGCCTTAATCAAAGATAAAAGATATTTTGCTGATAATTCATTTCAACCTATGCATGTAGCTGGCCTATAATTTGTTTTTCATGACTGGAATAGTTTAAGAATTTTGATTTCCAAGCATGACAGATTTTCATAGTTTTCTATTCTATTTACTGTCAGCAGAACCTCTAACAGATTAAGGTAAGGCCGTCACATGATATAACGGCCTTACGATAAACCGTCATACCCTCTATTGTATTTAAATTTCTTTATTATCTCTGACGGCCCAGAAGTAGTGCGTTACAACACTCTGACGGCCCCACGATAAGCTGTCACGGCACTGTGACGCCCCCATCTTAGATTGCCAGGGTACTTTGTTCAAGCAATTCAAGACAGAATTGTAGAACAATCAAGTTACTTGTAAATAAGCTTAGTTATCTAAGTTTGGAACTATTTTCATGACTTTGAGTTTATTGATCAATTTATGATAGAAATTGCATGTTAAAAGCATCTCTAGTTATTTCAAGCATATGTTAATTTCATTAGCTAAACTCTATAGTTTTGTATTTACACTAAGATTTTTAATGATGTAATGATGGAGTTTTTATCATGGTTTCACATCGTTACACATTCTTTTCTATCTACAGAGTCATTTTCTTTAAGTGCATGGCATGTATTCCGGTATATGGCCATTAGTTCACACTTTGCACTATAGGAACATATTCTTGAACATGAGGACCTCTCTATTAGATATTCCTTCCAATGGACAAGGAAATCTTGTTTCAAGGCCTCCGTAATTCTCCGCGAGTCTGAGATTCCCACTAGGATGCCGAGTTGGTTGTACCATGAAAGCCCAATTGTTATAAAGCACTATCAATGTTTTCAGATTCTGGATATGTAACGGATATATATTCGACCATCAGGAACTTATAATGGTCCAATATATGACCGTCACATTGTTTGAGTCCATATCTATTTTCTTCTGGATTCAGTCTTTCTAACGGCCCAACACTAGACCGTTATGTTCATGTAACGGCCCAGTATTAGACCGTCATAGTTCTAATTTCTTTAACCCGAGGTTTGACCAAAGGGTTGATATTCTAAAATTCCTAGATGGACTATTGATGGTCTAAGACTTGTCATATGGTCTAAAGATACCTAATTTAAATTATGAATGACAATAAATATACCGTTATGCTACCGAATTATTCCATGAGCATGACATCATCTTAAACCATTCTTGATCTCTCATAACCTAAGTTGAAGCGTTCATTATTGACTATTATTATCAAGAACTTATTTGCATTCTTGGCCACATTTGATTGCTTGAAACGTGAAATAGCTTGATTTATACTTGAAGATGCGATCGAGCACTGATTGTGTTCAAGGGCTCTATGCTAGTCCCCTCGGCTATTTGCCGGAAACATACTATTATAAACCATGGGATATGATGCTACTGGTGTCGCATTGCGTTGGGAGTACTTTCTCTATAAATAAGTGAAGATCTACGGGCATCATGAAAATACTTGTACATGACTTTCTTGCTTGTTACATGATATTCCACAGAAATTCACCAAATACTTGCTCATAAGCTGTAATATCCCGGACCTTTCGGATCCTTCTTCGTGGGTCCCGGACCTGGTTTTCGGAGCGTCCAGCTCTGTTGTGTCCGAAATTTCGTTTCGGACATCTTTCGTTTTCGGATCGGCGTGATCCGGAGTCATTTCGGAGGCCCGGAGGCGTTCCGCGGCTTTTCCGCGTGTGTTTTCCGATTCCCGGCGTGTGTTTCGGCTTTTCCTTCGGACGCTCGCTGCGGGTTAACTGGGCCGTTCACCCGGGCACGAGTGGTACCGTTGCGATCGGTGCGTTCCGAGGATTCCAGAAATGTATTTTTCTATTTTTCGGTATTTTTTCGAAAATTCGGATTTTCTATAAATCCTAATCCTTTTTCTTTTCTTTTTCCCTTTTCTCTTTCTTCTTCCTCTCCCTCTCTCTCTCGCGACCGTGAGCCCCCTCTCTCTCCCTCTCTCCCATTCGGACGCGGCGAACCCCTCTCCGGCTACGGACGGCGGCGGGGCGACGGCGCGGACGCGTGGGCGACGGTGAGGCGATCTCGTGGGCGTGCGGCGAGCGTGGGAAGCGTGGGGAGTTCGTGAAGCTTCGAGCATTCTTCGTGATTCGTGATCGATCCGGCGGAGCATTCGCTCCATTGAGGTAGGGTGACGTTCCTTAGCCTCATGCCGTTCTTTTCCGTGATTTATAGGCCGAGGGGATCATTTGAGCGTTTTTGAGTTTTTCCCTGATTTGGGGAGAGCTCGCCCGATCTATGGATTCAATGCATGGATTCGTGTTTTGAGGGCCTAGAATCATGCTAGGGGTCCCCAGGGGTCTTCCCCTTTGTTTTCCCCCTCTCCTATGGAGGTATGGGGGCGTGGTTAGAATTTTTGGGCGTTCTTACCGTTTTCGGCCGCGGACTGAGAACGCGCTATACTCCAGTAGCGCGTTCTTGGAGGTCGCGCTGCCCCGACCGAGCGCGTTCATCGGAGAAGATGAACAGTTTGGCGGTTCCTGTCGCGCTAGGAGGACCTAGCGCGATGGTCCCTGTCGCGCTAGGTATCCCTAGCGCGATGGTCCGTGTCGCGCTATGGGGCCATAGCGCGACAACCCTTGTTGCGCTAGGGGACCCTAGCGCGACATGCCCTGTCGCGCTAGGTATCCCTAGCGCGATTTGGTTCGTTGTTGGGTGTTCCCCTTGGGCCGTGTGTGCGTCTCGGGCACCCCGTGGAGTTCCGTGACCGTGTCTTTGGTGTCCGGAGGTTCCGTTTGCCTTGGTCATGAGTATGGCCGTGGGCGGTGCGTCCGTTTTTCTCCGACCGTGGCCCCGTTTGACGGAGCTGGTGCATGGGGTGATTCCCACACGTTGTCGGTTTCGGACATTGTTTTCCGTTGACTCGAGAGTCTACTCCTTCAGTGACCCTCCACTAGTCGTAGCCTACTAGTACGCGGGTGCTAGTCGCACCAGGGAGTGGTGTACGGGCCGACCTTTCGAGACGGTTTGTGGACCGGTTACCGTTGGGCCCCACGTCTTGCAGCCAGAGTCCGGTTGAGGGGAAAACCGGTCAGAGGGCCAGACCTGGGACGCGTGGTCTGTGTGTGCACACGTGGTTGGGGGCGGTTGGACCCATGTCGACGGGCGTGACCCCAGCTAGTCACTTGTTTGTGGTTACTTGTACGGTGTTTGCGCCTCGGGTACGACCTACCATGTCAGGCGGCTCACCTGCGGTACGGTGTAAGACGTCAGGGGACGCTACCGGCTGTGCTTCTAGTGGGTGGTACTCCTGTCGAGTACGGAGTGTCAGACTGTCAGTCGTGTGTTTCCGACCTTCGGGTTTTGACGGTTCGACCGTTGAGTTTCGGTCTTCTCGTACCGTGGCACGTGTGTCGGTTTGCGTGCCGTAGGGTCTAGTTCTGTAGAGTACAGGGCTTTCCTTTCCGAGGTACTTTCCTACCGCTAGAGTAGTGGTTTCTCGTTTTTCGAGGTAGGGTTCGAGTGATCCCTACTGAGTCTTGTTCTGAGACTCATTCCCTGCGTGTTTTCACCGTGTTTCAGGTGAGGCGCCACCTTCGGGGAGCGCGTCAGGAGCGCAGCGTGGTGCGGGTGCCCAGAGGTAGTGCCAGAGGTCAGAGCCGGGGGATGCCCCGTGTAGCTGTACTTTTCCTTCTTGTCACTGTACTAGTCGTGGACTACTGTTGCTGTTATTGTTCTTTATTGTGGACCATGTAATTGTTAATTTATTTCCTGCTTAATATTATAACTATTTAATTTCTGCAATTATCTGTGATGCTTATGTAGTTTCCACACCATCCTTTTAACCCTTCCGAGTCTTCGGACTCGTGGGTGGCGGTACGAGTCTCGGGTTATCGGGCCTTCCCGGTAATCGGATTCTCGGGTCGTTACAGCTGGTATCAGAGCGCGGTTGTGGAATTACATGAGAATCATAGGTAATTGTAGTGGTCCACTAGTCCACAACGATGATGTACATGTGACGCTGGCATTGGGCACCGCATGTTTTATTCTGACATTGCCGTTTCCGTGTTTTCTGTCTTGTGCTTCAGGAGCGAGGATGGCGCCGAGGAGGAGTTCTCGCTCTCAGCAGGGGCAGTCGGCTGGAGGTCAGGAGATCCAGCAGGGGGTCCAGAGGGACCAGGAGGAGCATAGCAGAGTTCCGGGAGCTACCGAGGCCGCGGATGCTGCGAGGGCTCCGGGAGCCGAGGATTTCTTCCGTGGCATGTACCATCTCATGTCTCAGCAGTTTGGCGGAGAGGCTGCTGAGGGCTCGTCAGTCAGGGGTGGGCCAGGCCGAGCAGTGAGGGACTTCATGCAGTTCCATCCACCTTACTTTAGCGGCCAGGCAGACCCTGATGCGGCTCGTGATTGGCTCGATGAGATGGAGCGGGTGTTTAGTTCTGCGAAAAGTACTGCCGAGGACAGAGTAGTGTTGGCCTACAACCAGTTGCAGGGTACGGCTCGGAGGTGGTGGTCTTCCGAGTGGAAGACGTCCTTTCAGTTTCGTCCACTTGAGCAGGTCGAGTGGGGTGACTTTGTCAGTGCTTTCGAGCGTACGTACTGTCCAGACGTCGTTGCTACGTAGCGGATGCGGGAGTTTCTGGAGCTGGTACAGGGTGACATGTCCGTGTTGCAGTATAGGGCCCGATTTGTCGAGCTGGGTCGGTATGCACCTCATATCATGGAGCATGAGAGGGTGAGGACGACGCAGTTTGTGCAGGGCTTGAGGTTGGAGCTGAGGCACCATTTGATCGCGAATGGGGCCACTGATCTAGAGACGGCGTCTCGTGTTGCGATTTCCTTGGAGATGGATATGCAGAGGACTCGAGGACCGATCAGCCAGGGGTAGTCTTTGTCAGGTCGCAGCCAGCAGTCGGCTACCCAGCAGCAGGGTTTCTTCCAGCATGCGTCGGGTGGTTCAGGAGTACCGGCACCGGCAGCGTCAGTGGCAGGATCTGCGTCCTTCGGCTCGAAGGTCAAGAAGTTCTTCAAGAAGGGGTTCGGTAAAAAAGAAGTCCAGAGATCAGGGGCAGGCTTCATCGGGCTGTGTACAGCAGCCGATTCCTTTGCAGCGTCAGGGATCAGTGGGTGGATCGCGAGGACCTTGTCCACGGTGTGGTGGGACCCACCCAGGCAGGCAGTGCACGGCGCCGATCATCTGTTTTCGGTGTGACCAGCCAGGGCATATGGCGCGTGACTGTCCTCAGAGGCCGCCGCAGCAGCAGGTTCCCCAGCAGCAGCAGCAGCAACAGGGACAGTATCCGCCGCTACCCAGGTCAGCTAGTGTGGGAGGCAGGCAGAGAGCTCGTGGCCAGATCACGCACTTGACCAGGGCAGAGGCAGTGGCGTCACAGCTCGTGGAAGGTACCGTTCAGATTTTGGGTTGTGCGGCTCAGGTTTTATTTGATTCTGGCGCGTCTCATTCGTTTATTTCGGAGGATTTCGCGTCGAGCGTCGAGGAGCCGGTGACCCAGTTGTCCTGTGATTTGGCAGTGGAGTTGCCTTCGGGTGACTTTATGGTCACTCCGTATTGCTTCGACCAGGTTCCGGTGTGGATCGATGGGCGGAGTATGCCAGGCAGGTTGTACGCGTTGCAGCTTCGGGATTACGACGTGATTCTAGGCATGGATTGGCTCGAGACTCATGGAGCGGTGGTGGATTGTGGGATGAAGAGGGTCTACTTCCAGCATCCGAGCAAGCGGACCTTCTATTTCCAAGGTATCCGTTCCACCTCTTCTCGATTCCTTATCTCTGCTATTCGAGCCCGTCGATTGCTTGATTCAGGTTGTCAGGGTTTTCTCGCGTCTGTGGTTGTGTCTGATCGGATGGAGCCGGATGTCGAGGACATTGCGGTGGTGTGCGAGTTTCCCGATGTTTTTCCTGAGGAGTTGCCTGGATTACCTCCCCAGCGGGAGATCGATTTCATGATCGAGGTTGTACCTGGTACAGGACCTTTGGCGAAGGCTCCCTACCGTATGGCCCCCGCTGAGTTGAGGGAGTTGAGGGCGCAGTTGCAGGAACTGTTGGCCAAGGGGTATATTCGTCCGAGTTTTTCCCCTTGGGGTGCGCCCGTGTTGTTTGTGAAGAAGAAGGACGGTAGTCTGCGGCTATGCATTGAATATCGGCAGCTGAATGAAGTGACCATTAAGAACAAGTATCCGTTGCCGCGGATTGATGATTTGTTCGACCAGCTTCAGTCTGCGCGGGTGTTCTCGCGGATTGATTTGCGGTCCGGTTACTATCAGCTGAGAATTCGCGAGTCCGATGTGGAGAAGACTGCGTTCAGTACGAGGTACGGGCATTATGAGTTTCTGGTGATGCCGTTTGGGCTCACCAATGCCCCAGCAGCCTTCATGGACTTGATGCAGAGGGTGTTCCATCCGTATTTGGACCAATTCGTGGTCATCTTCGTGGATGACATCCTTGTTTATTCGCAGTCTACTGAGGAGCACGCATACCATTTGGGTGTGGTGCTGCAGACGCTGCGAGATCACCAGTTGTATGCGAAGCTCAGCAAGTGCGAGTTTTGGCTCAGCGAGGTGCACTTTCTGGGGCACGTGATTTCTGGTGATGGCATTTCCGTGGATCCCGCCAAGGTCGAGGCTGTGATGCAGTGGCCGAGGCCGAGTTCGGTGACGGAGATCCGGAGTTTCTTGGGGCTTGCGGGTTATTATCGCCGGTTTATCCAGGATTTTTCCCGCATTGCGACCCCGATGACGAGGCTCACGCGGAAGGATGTGCCTTTCGTTTGGTCCGAGGAGTGTGAGCAGAGCTTCAGTGAACTGAAGAGGTTGCTCACCTCGGCTCCGGTGTTGGTTTTACCTTCTGGATCGGGAGGTTTTGTGGTGTGTACAGATGCTTCCGGCGTTGGATTGGGTGCTGTTCTGATGCAGCATGGTAGAGTGGTGGCTTATGCATCTCGGCAGCTAAAGCCCCATGAGGAGAACTACCCTACCCATGACCTTGAATTAGCAGCAGTGATCTTCGCGCTGAAGATCTGGAGGCATTATCTGTACGGTGAGAAGTTCGAGGTGTTCACTGACCATCAGAGTTTGAGGTATGTGTTCTCGCAGAGAGATCTGAACCTCAGACAAAGGCGTTGGATGGAGTTCATGAAGGACTATGACTTCACCCTGTCTTATCAGCCGGGCAGGATGAATGTCGTTGCCGATGCCTTGAGTCGGAAGGTGGCGGTCAGTACCTTGATGTTGAGGAAGTGGAGGCTCTGGGAACAAGTGCCCAAGGTATCTTTCAGACTCAAGATTCCCCAGGAGCGAGGGTTGGCAGTGCTTGCGAGTCTGACTGTCACTCCTGCTATCCGTCGTCAGGTGATAGAGGCTCAGCATGCGGACCCTGAGTTGCCCTGGCTGACGTAGAGCTCGGCGAGGACGGTGCTGCGAGGTTTCGTGGCAGGTTGTACGTCCCAGCGGAGGAGCAGGTTCGTCGTGCGGTGTTACGCGAGGCTCATGGGAGCAGGTACACTGTACACCCGGGTGCGACGAAGATGTATCGGAACTTGCAGAGGCAGTTTTGGTGGCCTGGCATGAAGAGAGATGTCGCCGAATTTGTGGCCAGGTGCCTGATCTGTCAGCAGGTGAAGGCGGAGCATCAGCGACCAGGAGGTACTCTCCAGCCCTTGGATGTTCCTGCTTGGAAGTGGGACCATGTGACCACAGATTTTGTGGTGGGGTTGCCAAGGACCCCGAGTGGGCAGGACAGTATTTGGTTGCTGGTGGATCGGCTGACGAAGGTGACTCGGTTGCTACCGGTCAAGGTCAGCTGGAGCGTGCCTAAGTTGGCTCGTCTTTATGTGGAGCGGATCGTTCCGTTGCATGGGATTCCCATTTCGATCGTGTCGGATCGGGATCCGTGCTTCACTTCTGGATTCTGGAGGAGTTTCCAGCGAGCTCTTGGCACGGAGTTGGCATTTAGCTCGGCATATCATCCTCAGTCAGATGGTCAGTCTGAAAGGACCATTCAGACTTTGGAGGACATGCTGAGATCCTGCTGCCTGGAGTGGCAGGGGAGTTGGATTCATCACCTACCGTTGGTGGAGTTTGCCTATAACAACAGCTATCATTCGAGCATCGACATGGCTCCTTATGAGGCATTGTATGGGCGTCCTTGTCGGACTCCACTTGATTGGTTTGAGGTGGGTGAGCGTGTTTTGACGGGACCGAGTTGGTGCAGCAATGTGTGGACGTTGTGCACCTGGTTCGTCAGAACATGTTGGCGGCCCAGAGTCGGCAGAAGAGCTATGCTGACCGTAGGAGGCAGCCCCTCGAGTTCGCCGTGGGCGATCGTGTGTTCTTGAGAGTTTCTTCGATGAAGGGGGTGATGCGTTTTGGACGGCGTGGGAAGCTGAGTCCCCGCTACATTGGTCCTTTCGCGATTGTGGAACGCATCGGTGAGGTTGCTTACCGGTTGCAGTTACCTCTTGAGTTGGCGTCGGTGCATGACGTGTTCCACGTCTCGATGTTGCGGAAGTATATGCCCGATGACTCTCATGTGCTCGAGTTTTCTGTTTGGCCTGAGGTGACTCCAGATCTTTCTCTCCCAGAGTTTTCGATCCGCGTGGAGGATAGGCGAGAGCAGCGCCTGCGGAACAAGGTCATTCCCTTGGTAAAGGTCGTGTGGCAACGACACTCTGGTGGTGATGCTTCGTGAGAACGTGAGGACGAGATGCGTCAGCAGTTCCCGTATCTGTTTGAGTGAGTCTTCCTCTTCTTTCCCCTTGGGTTGTTCTCAATTTCGAGGACGAAATTCCTTAAGGGGGGAGGGCTGTAATATCCCGGACCTTTCGGATCCTTCTTCGTGGGTCCCGGACCTGGTTTTCGGAGCGTCCAGCTCCGTTGTGTCCGAAATTTCATTTCGGACATCTTTCGTGTTCGGATCGGCGTGATCCGGAGTCGTTTCGGAGGCCCGGAGGCGTTCCGCGGCTTTTCCGCGTGTGTTTTCCGATTCCCGGCGTGTGTTTCGGCTTTTCCTTCGGACGCTCGCTGCGGGTTAACTGGGCCGTTCACCCGGGCACGAGTGGTACCGTTGCGATCGGTGCGTTCCGAGGATTCCAGAAATGTATTTTTCTATTTTTCGGTATTTTTCCGAAAATTCGGATTTTCTATAAATCCTAATCCTTTTTCTTTTCTTTTTCCCTTTTCTCTTTCTTCTTCCTCTCCCTCTCTCTCTCGCGACCGTGAGCCCCCTCTCTCTCCCTCTCTCCCATTCGGACGCGGCGAACCCCTCTCCGGCTACGGACGGTGGCGGGGCGACGACGCGGACGCGTGGGCGACGGTGAGGCGATCTCGTGGGCGTGCGGCGAGCGTGGGAAGCGTGGGGAGTTCGTGAAGCTTCGAGCATTCTTCGTGATTCGTGATCGATCCGGTGGAGCATTCGCTCCATTGAGGTAGGGTGACGTTCCTTAGCCTCATGCCGTTCTTTTCCGTGATTTATAGGCCGCGGGGAGGCCGAGAGGGGATCATTTGAGCGTTTTTGGGTTTTTCCATGATTTGGGGAGAGCTCGCCCGATCTATGGATTCAATGCATGGATTCGTGTTTTGAGGGCCTAGAATCATGCTAGGGGTCCCCAGGGGTCTTCCCCTTTGTTTTCCCCCTCTCCTATGGAGGTATGGGGGCGTGGTTAGAATTTTTGGGCGTTCTTACCGTTTTCGGCCGCGGACTGAGAACGCGCTATACTCCAGTAGCGCGTTCTTGGAGGTCGCGCTGCCCCGACCGAGCGCGTTCATCGGAGAAGATGAACAGTTTGGCGGTTCCTGTCGCGCTAGGAGGACCTAGCGCGATGGTCCCTGTCGCGCTAGGTATCCCTAGCGCGATGGTCCGTGTCGCGCTATGGGGCCATAGCGCGACAACCCTTGTTGCGCTAGGGGACCCTAGCGCGACATGCCCTGTCGCGCTAGGTATCCCTAGCGCGATTTGGTTCGTTGTTGGGTGTTCCCCTTGGGCCGTGTGTGCGTCCCGGGCACCCCGTGGAGTTCCGTGACCGTGTCTTTGGTGTCCGGAGGTTCCGTTTGCCTTGGTCATGAGTTTGGCCGTGGGCGGTGCGTCCATTTTTCTCCGACCGTGGCCCCGTTTGACGGAGCTGGTGCATGGGGTGATTCCCACACGTTGTCGGTTTCGGACGTTGTTTTCCGTTGACTCGAGAGTCTACTCCTTCAGTGACCCTCCACTAGTCGTAGCCTACTAGTACGCGGGTGCTAGTCGCACCAGGGAGTGGTGTACGGGCCGACCTTTCGAGACGGTTTGTGGACCGGTTACCGTTGGGCCCCACGTCTTGCAGCCAGAGTCCGGCTGAGGGGAAAACCTGTCAGAGGGCCAGACCTGGGACGCGTGGTCTGTGTGTGCACACGTGGTTGGGGGCGGTTGGACCCACGTCGATGAGTGTGACCCCAGCTAGTCACTTGTTTGTGGTTACTTGTACGGTGTTTGCGCCTCGGGTAGGACCTACCACGTCAGGCGGCTCACCTGCGGTACGGTGTAAGACGTCAGGGGACGCTACCGGCTGTGCTTCTAGTGGGTGGTACTCCTGTCGAGTACGGAGTGTCAGACTGTCAGTCGTGTGTTTCCGACCTTCGGGTTTTGACGGTTCGACCGTTGAGTTTCGGTCTTCTCGTACCGTGGCACGTGTGTCGGTTTGCGTGCCGTAGGGTCTAGTTCTGTAGAGTACAGGGCTTTCCTTTCCGAGGTACTTTCCTACCGCTAGAGTAGTGGTTTCTCGTTTTTCGAGGTAGGGTTCGAGTGATCCCTACTGAGTCTTGTTCTGAGACTCATTCCCTGCGTGTTTTCACCATGTTTCAGGTGAGGCGCCACCTTCGGGGAGCGCGTCAGGAGCGCAGCGTGGTGCGGGTGCCCAGAGGTAGTGCCAGAGGTCAGAGCCGGGGGATGCCCCGTGTAGCTGTACTTTTCCTTCTTGTCACTGTACTAGTCGTGGACTACTCTTGCTGTTATTGTTCTTTATTGTGGACCATGTAATTGTTAATTTATTTCCTACTTAATATTATAACTGTTTAATTTCTGCAATTATCTGTGATGCTTATGTAGTTTCCACACCATCCTTTTAACCCTTCCGAGTCTTCGGACTCGTGGGTGGCAGTACGAGTCTCGGGTTATCGGGCCTTCCCGGTAATCGGATTCTCGGGTCGTTACATAAGCAAAAGATGTTTGGGTGATGAGTATGTGACTTGTTAGTACATTCATGTTCATGAAAGACAATGCTACATTCTTGTTACATTCTTCCTAGTTCATACTTGTTCATTCTATCTTACATGATCATCTTGTTACTTTGGTTACTTGTGATTTATCGCATTCACATGATTTTACCTTATTCCTCTAGAGCAAAAATGTTAATTACTTTAATAGTGCCTTCATGTTGATGCGAAGATACCTACTAGGCAAGTGTGCTCATTACCTATTTCCAATCTTTTCAAGAGATGGAAGTGAGTCGGGATTGGATTCGGAATATGCATGTAGCGGGTCCGAGAGTGAATGAAGAATGAGTGAAGACTTAGGAAGTCTACATTATTTAGATTGAGTCCATGTAATTTTCTTATTACTTGAGTCTAGTATGATGAAGAAAGTTGAATTGGTGATTATATTTGGATATTTGATTAATAATAGAAATGAAAGTTAAAGATTTGAGTAAATAGTGTGCAGTTACATTTGTGTGTGTGATTGTCTTGCGCTCTGATCGTTCTTGCTTGTAAGAGGCTTACCATGCCGGCTGTTCACGTTCCTCGAGCTAGTCTTCCGCTGTAATAAATGCTCGGGGTGTGACACGTTCGATCTCCCTAATCCAGTGCTTGACATCATCGGGGTCGGTTGAACCAATGAACTTTGGTGGGTTCATGTTGCGAAAACTCCGGTGGAGATCTCTCGCTCCATGTGATGCGGGACGGAGACGGGAGACCGACTCTATATGATGCGGACCTCAGACTCTAGGTGGAGATGCGACTAGCAACACACAAATTGGAGAGACTTCGGCCTGACACGATAAGTTCCTATGGGTTATACGTCGCTAACAGAAACGCAAGCTCACTCGTCGTCCCAAGCGAGGGAAACGCGGATCGTGCGCGGTTGAAGAACCGGCAGAGTTAAGGGTAGTCGACTCACTTCCGGACTCGGATCGAGTCACGGGACGGGTCACTCTCACACTCACAGCGATGACATGGACTCACGGGCTAGTTCCTATCGCACTCGGCAGCGGCCTAAGATCATATACTAAACTAGCAAGTAAATGCCAAGAAGTTACGATCTTTAACCTCCACGCACCCGGCGTGGGGAAGACAACCCCGGCCAATCTCGGACTCCCGGTTAACAATTATTACAGCAGTACAATAATTTGACCGACTCCACGCAGGGAGGTAATAGGTCACATGTGCGGCCTGGGAGTCACGACAATCGGGTTGACGGGCAGCATCTTGATGTCGTCCGGAGGTGCCGAATTCGCGTTTGTGGTGCTGTCCGGACGACGCGATCTACAGGTCCGTGGGGACCACGAACCGCTCCAACGTCTGGCTCTGGTGGGGTGGGGCCCGCTGTGATGGGGACCCCTGGTGGCGCGCCTCCGTGGGCGGCGGTCGGCCGGAAACACCGATCGGAGGTCGATCGACTCCGATCTCCAAGCGGTGGAGTTGCTGCCCACGGACTGATGCTTCTATTTTTCGGCGCGCGCTCCGGCGAGATCAGCCGCTGCAATCAATCCCGATGTCGGATCGACAATCAGGAGGTACCATTGGAAAGTTCCTTCGAAGTACTTCAAGATAGGGCTAGAGAGATCAGCTGGATCTGCACGGATCTGGCCTTAAACATGTTTTAAAGTTTCTGTTGCACAGTTCCCAAACTCTCAGAACAGCAGAGTAGTTTCCTGAGAACTGCCTTTGACCGTGGGGAAGACTTCCGATTCAGGCTTTGGCCTCTTCATGAAAGTTGTGGAGGGGAAAGAGAGGCAAACAGCAATAATTTTTGTGAAAGGATTGGTGGAGGCTATGATTTGTTAGGGGTTTTACACTGACTGGTGGTCAGATCTGGACACTGGCTGACAGAACTGTAGATGGATCTGAAAGTGAATTTTAGAAAATTGGAGATGACCTCTCGAAATTCCACGAAAATTCGTGGGTGGAGGGGTTGGTGGATGGAGCCTCCAGTAAAATTGGGGGCTCTAGGAAAAATCAAAGAGGGGTCCGAAGATTGGAAACTCAGGGCGGGTGGAAATCAAAATTGAAAACAGACAGATCTGGGATGAAATGGTGGACGAAAATGGAAAAATGGATTTCGGGAACACGCCCTCAAAATCCCAGCTCAAGAAGATCTTGAGGTGAAGAGCAGAAATTCGTGGAAGATGCTGCTGTTGGTTGAAGACAGAACTCCGACAGCAACCGTGGTGATGCGATGGCGGCACGGTGGCGGCGGCGGAGGCGATGACGAGCTCCGGAACTGATAGGGGAGGCTTCACGCCTCCAGAATACAGCCTTCCCAGCTGCAAGGGGGGGAGAGACGAGAGAGAGAAGGGGGCGGCCAAGGCTCCTTCCAACAATAATCAAGATTTCTTCTTCATTAATTCTTCTAAATTGGGAAATACAAGCCATTTATATGAAAGGCCAAAAGACCCAAAATACCCTTGGACTTAGGGTTTGGGGAATAAACAAATGGGATAGAACTAATTAGTTCTAATACCATTTTTACAAAAAATAAAATGCTTGATGGTGAGAGGGGGGCGCCCCCTTGACTATGGTGTCAAGGTTGGTGGCCAACCTTGACATTTCAAGTCATTTGTCCCCCACTTGACCCACCCTTCTAGAAGCCCACAATTGACATGTTGACTGACCCTACATGGGCCCTGGGGATGAGGTGGATCAATTGGAGGAGGGGTGGGGGGCCCGTGGGACCCGGGTGGTCCCATTTTACATATAAACTCTTATTACAATCCAAACTACAAACCGAACAAAGGTAAATAAAAATGCATTACACACAAATAAAGTCCCAGTAAATGTGATAAATGTCGAGACTCGAGGGGGAGTCTCCAGACTGTCTCCTAGCCAGATGGAAGCCGATGTCGCTCTGGTGGTGCTCCGCGTACGGTATCGATGGCTCGCCGACCCGTGCCGCTCGTGTGCTCTGGTGTCTGCACCAATTCTCCCCGGGTGGGAGAAACTCGACCTTGTCGAGTAAGGGTCTGCATCACTGTGGTACCGCTCCAGTAGGTCCGGATCGATCCGCTGCAACTCTCCATGGGTGATCCACGTATCCTCGGTGGCAGGTCGCCCTCTCCAACGCACTAGGTAGCGCGGGTAAGATCCACTCCTGGTAACTGTCACCTGCTCATCCAGTATATGATCGATATGCTCTCGCTGCCGTGGAAAAGGGGCTGGAGGTGGACACTCAGGTGTGGGATCACTCTCAATGGGAGGGGATGGCTCGAAAGGCTCACTAGGGATCACCGCTGGGTCCCTATATGCAACTTGATCCGATACATTAAAAGTAGAGATTATACCATATTCCTCGGGCAGGTCCACAACATACGCATTGGATCCAATGCGTTTCAACACTCTAAATGGACCGGCTTCGCGAGCTTGCAGTTTCTTGACGGTTCCAGAGAGAAACCGTTCAGGTCTTACCCTGATCATGACATATTCGCCCTCTTGGAACTATCGGTGGTGTTGATGGGCATCGGCTAGCTCCTTATATCGTGAATTGCTGGCCTCAATGTGACAACGGATGTCGTCATGCAGACTCCTAACATGCCTAGCAAACGACTCGGCAGACTCCGACACTCGAGCATGGATAGGCATGGGGACAAGATCCACTGGCTTCCTAGGCCTACGACCTGTGACAATCTTGAATGGACGCATACCAGTAGACCTATTAACTGAATCATTATATGCAAATTCTGCCATGGGTAGAATGAGATCCCAATCCCCTATGCGGTCCCTGACAAGACACCTCAAAAGGTCTACCAGACTCCTATTGACCACCTTGGTCTGACCATCTGTCTGGGGATGATATGCAGTGAAAAACTTGAAGTGGGTACCCAACATATGCCACAGTGTCTTCCAAAAATAACTAGTGAATCTAACATCACGGTCAGACACTGTGGTACGAGGCAACCCGAACTTGCACACCACATGAGTAAGAAAAAGGCGGGCTACCCTCGAAGCATCCGAAGTCTTCGAGCAAGGAATGAATAGGGCCATCTTCGAGAATCGGTCAACAACCACATAGACCGAATCATGCTTCCTGGAGGTACGTGGCAATCCCAAGACAAAATCCATGCTAACATCCTGCCACGGGGCATCAGGCACGGGGAGAGGCGTATAGAGGCCCGAGCTTTGCTTCTTCATCTTGGACGTAGTGCATGTACGGCACTGAGCCACATTGTGAGCAACATCGCGCTTCAAGATCAGCCAATAAAATCTATGCTCAACTACCTCAATAGTCTTGTTCCAACCAAAGTGGCCGGCTAGACCTCCCGCTTGTAGCTCCCAGACTAAGAAGTCTCGAACCGAAGTTTAGGGAACCACAGCCTGCCTCCTCGAAAAAGGTAACCCTCCTGAAGCACATACTCATCAATGTCTCTCGAAGGTCTGGCCTGAAGAGTGGCATAAATCTGACCGAAGTCAGGATAGTCAACATAGGCCTCTCTCATCTTTTCTAGCCCTATGACCTCAGCACTCATAGTGGTCAGCAAACATGCTCGCCGACTCAAGGCATCAGCCGCCTTGTTCTCCACTCCAGCCTTATGTTTAAGCACAAAGGTGAACTGCTGGAGATACTCAACCCAACGACTGTGACGTGAATTAAGCTTCTTTTGGGAATGGAGGTACCTCAAAGCCTCATGATCGGAGTATAAGATAAACTCCTGATGTAAAAGATAATGCCTCCAATGCCTAAGAGCCTAAACAATTGCGTAGAATTCTTTGTCATAAGTGGAATATCGCAGTTTCGCGTCATTCAGCTTCTCGCTGAAATATGCGACCCGGTGGGTCTCCTGACTCAAGACTCCTCCAATTCCCACACCCGACGCATCACAAGAGACCTCAAACACCTTCAAGAAATCAGGCAATCGAAGGATAGGTGTCTGGGTCATGCGCTCCTTGATGTCCTTGAAGGTGACAGCTGCGGCCTTCGTCCATATAAAGGTGGCCTTCCGGATACAATCCGTGATCGGGGCAGTGACGGAGCTAAATCCTCGGATAAAGCAAGGATAGAACATCGCAAGGCCATGAAAGCTGCGGACATCATGAACCGTACGGGGTTCCGGCCACTCAACAATGGCCCGGACCTTCTCCGAATCGGCGGAGACCCCAGTACTAGACACAATCAAACCCAAGAAGGTAAGCTGAGGTGTCATGAAGGCACACTTCTGTGGGTTCGTGAACAACTGCTCTCGCCTAAGAAGAAGATAGACTTACCGAAGGTGGTCTAAGTGGTCCCCCGTGGTGCGACTATAGATAAGGATATCATCAAAATACACAACCACAAACACTCCAATAAATGGTCGAAGGACCTGAGTCATGAGTCGCATGAATGTGCTAGGGGCATTGGTCAACCCAAAAGGCATGACCAACCACTCATATAGACCATCCTTGGTCTTGAATGCGGTCTTCCACTCATCACCTGACCTAATCCTCACCTGATGGTAGCCACTCTTAAGATCAATCTTTGAGAGGATAGTGGCACCAACCACCATGTCTAGCATGTCATCTAGGAGGGGAATAGGGAACTTGTACTTCACGGTGATTTTGTTGATGGCACGGCTATCAATGCACATTATCCACGTGCCATCCTTCTTCGGGGCGAGTAAAGCGGGTACAGCACATGGACTCCTGCTGTCTCGAACAGATCCTCTCTACATCAACTCATCGACCTGCCGTTTTAGCTCGACATGTTCCGTGGGACTCATGCGATAATGAGGAAGGTTGGGCAATGAAGAGTCCGGAATAAGGTCAATGGCATGCTGAATATCCTGCATAGGTGGGAGTCCCTCGAGAAGCTCCTCGAGAAAAATATCAGCAAACTCTTGCAGAATAGGAATGACATCGGGTGGGAGTTCACCCTCGGAGTCTCTCTCTACCTCTCGGACCACAATGGCAAACACGGGGCAGCCCCGACTAGCCTCCCGCTCCATTTCCTGGGAGCTAATCAACATCAATCTCCTAGTCAAGGGCTCACCTGGGCCAGATGTAACGGTCATAGCCCGAGCTGGGGATAGGGTACTGGGCCCGGGAATGGAAGGCTCCGGAGCACTAAGACCAGTAGGACCCCTAACTGATCGGCTCTTGGGCTGATGAGGTTGGAGAGTAATCCGTTGGCCATCATGGTCGAAGGTACATGTGTTCGACCAGCCATGGAGTGTGGCATCCCGATCAAATAACCATGGCCTACCCATAATAATATTACCCACCTCCATGGGTAGGACATCACACCATACATCATCATGGTAGGCATAGAACTGCAGTGGGACCAAGCACTGCAGCCTGATCGGAATGGAAGTGGAATCCACCCATGATATACGATAGGGGCTAGGGTGATCCACGGGTGTAAGACCAAGACGGGAGACAACACCCGTGGAGATTGCATTGATGCAACTCCCGCTATCGATGATCACTTTACATGCATGCTTGCCCAGCCTACAGAAGGTATGAAAAATAGTGGTCTGACACCAGTCATCACTGACCTGTGGCTGGGTGAGAATACACCTGACGACCCCCACGTGGGCATCATTGGTATGCGGGGCATCTAGGTCGTCACCTTCAATCTCATAGTATTCGTCAGCTAGCTCCTGATCTGCTTCATAGGTGACTAACTCGAGGCCCGCAGGGGTGGTATCCTCGGCCTTTGTGTCCCCAATGATAAGAGATGGGCGGGTGGGACACTGGTTGGTAAAATGGCCAAACCCGTTGCAGCGGTAACACTGCTGCTGTGATCCACTAGGCTCCCCAATCAAAGGTCCTTTCTCTTTATCCTCCCGACGGATAGGAGGTGTAGGCAACAAAGGACGTGCAGGAGGTGCGGGTGCCGGTGGACGGGCTGTGGGTGCCGTAAGATGCTGGGGATGAGGGAGGTCCCTCGGGGGTGGAGGGCGAGGCCTAGGAGCAAAGGGCTCGGGGTGAGCGGGCTCCTGAGGTCGAGTCATGGGGGCCCTCGGATACGTGTCAGATGAGCCACGGGGCTCGACACTACGTAGGAGAAAGGAGCCCAACCGATGGGGAGACTCGAACTCGGCCTCGAATTGCTCCAATTCGAGAGCAACCTGATATGCCTGCTCCAAAGTGGTCGCATTGCGGCGAAATAGTTCATACTGATAGTTGGGCTGTAGACCTCTCCGAATGCGGGATATAGTCATGGTGCTCTCTTCCGTGACTCCACACCGTAAGTAATACTCGTCAAACTCGGCGGTGTACTCGGTCACGGATCGGTTCCCTTAGGAGATGCTTTGCCATTTGTCTATGAGACGTTGGCGATATGAGGCAGGAAGGTATTTCTCCCTCAACTTGGTTTTCATATCATCCCAAGTACCGATTTGGGGTTGACGTCGCTGATTGAGCAGGCTCTCCACATTGGTCCAATAAGTTTGGGCCTGCCCTTGCAGCTTCATCTTCGCGTATCGGACTCTTCGGTGGTCCGTCATTTCAAACCACTCGAAGTACCGGTCCATGCCGGCCTCCCAATCTAAATACACCCTTGGGTCCGAGGACCCGCTAAAAGTGGGAGGGTCCGCACGCACGCCCCTAAGAATGTGGTCGTCATCATCATCATCATGGTTCCGTCGTTGATTACGATGACCATTTCCACCTTGCTCATTATCAGATGCATAGTCATCCACCACATGCACCTGTTGCCTCTCAACATCCACTGCCTGAGCCCTTGGTGCAGCAGGTTGCTAAGCCGGCTCTTGTTGACCATTGGTCGGCGCGGGTTGCGCCGCCGCTGGGGCCCTCTCAAGGACGGCTATCCTTCCAACAAGACCCTGCATGGACTGGTCTGAAGATTCGGCCTGATCCTCGAGGGCTTTCATTCTCCCTTCTAGACGCGTTCCTACGCCATCTAGATGCGTACTAAGGCCATCCATACGCGTGTCGAGACGTTCCATAATGGCTCGGAAAATCTCGACCGTCGAGGACTCATCGGAGCTACGGGCCCGGGAATCCACCATAGGTGGTGGTGGCGAGTATTGGGTACCTCGACGGGTGGGCATGCAAAGACACACGAACTAGGAGACACAAACTGATGCATAACACCGAATAATGCACCTAGACCTAAACCAATATCCGGTACGCGGCAGAGTTAATCGATCCGAAGATCACTCCCGTAAGTGTGCGGCCTTCCCGATAGGCATAGCCTAACGTTCGGACAACACCTTTTAAGATACCAGATTATCGGGATGAAATGCAATTTTAAAACACTTTTTTTTGTTTTGAAAATAATGATGATCCTAGACTCGACTTAGACCGTGCAAGACTTATGCAACGACTACCCTAGACTCGACTCGCTCTGATACCAAACTGATGCGGGACGGACAAGGGAGACTGACTCTATATGATGCGGACCTCGGACTCTAGGTGGAGATGCGACCAGCAACACACAAATTGGAGATACTTTGGCCCGACACGATAAGTTCCTATGGGCTATACGTCGCTAACAGAAACGCAAGCTCACTCGTCGTCCCAAGCGAGGGAAATGCGGATCGTGCGCGGTTGAAGAACCGGCAGAGTTAAGGGTAGTCGACTCACTTCCGGACTCGGATCGAGTCACGGGACGGGTCACTCTCACACTCACAGCGGTGACATGGACTCACAGGCTAGTTCCTATCGCACTCGACAGTGGCCTAAGATCATATACTAAACTAGCAAGTAAATGCCAAGAAGTTACGATCTTTTACCTACACGCACCCGGCGTGGGGAAGACAACCCCGGCCAATCTCGGACTCCCGGTTAACAATTATTACAGCAGTACAATAATTTGACCCACTCCATGCAGGGAGGTAATAGGTCACATGTGGGGCCCGGGAGTCACGACAATCGGGTTGACGGGCAGCATCTTGATGTCGTCCGGCAGTGCCGAATTCGCGTTTGTGGTGCTGTCCGGACGGCGCGATCTACGGGTCCATGGGGCCCACGAACCGCTCCAACCTCCGGCTCTGGTGGGGTGGGGCCCGCTGTGATGGGGACCCCTTGTGGCGCGCCTCCCTGGGCGGCGGTCGGTCGGAAACACCGATCGGAGGCCGATCGGCTCCGATCTCCAAGCGGTGGAGTTGCTACCTACGGACTGATGCTTCTATTTTTCGGCGCGCGCTCCGGTAAGATCGGCCGCTGCGATCAATCCCGATGTCGGATCGACAATCAGGAGGTACCGTTGGAAAGTTCCTTCGAAGTACTTCAAGATAGGGCCAAAGAGATCAGCTGGATCTGCAAGGATCTTGCCTTAAATATGCTTTGAAGTTTCTATTGCACAGTACCCGAACTCTCAGAACAGTAGAGCAGTTTCCTGAGAACTGCCATTGACCGCAGGGAAGACTTCCGATTCAGGCTTCGGCTTCTTCATGAACGTTGTGGAGGGGAAAGAGAGGAAAACGGCAATAATTTTTGTGAAAGGATTGGTGGAGGCTACGATTTGTTAGGGGTTTTATACTGACTAGTGGTCGGATCTGGACACTGGCTGATAAAACTGTAGATGGATCTGAAAGTGAATTTTAGAAAATTGGAGATGACATCTCAAAATTCCACGAAAATTCGTGGGTGGAGGGGTTGGTGGATGGAACCTCCAGTAAAATTGGGGGCTCTATGAAAAATTAAAGAGGGGTCTGAAGATTGGAAACTCAGGGCGGGTAGAAATCAAAACTGAAAACAGACAGATCTGGGATGAAATGGTGGACGAAAATGGAAAAATGGATTTAGGGATCTAGAGGCCAAACCAATTTTTATGAGAGCTGGAGGGGACCTCTGGAACGCGCCCTCAAAATCCCAGCAGAAGAAGATCTTGTGGTGAGGAGCAGAAATTCATGGAAGACGCTGCTATTGGTTGAAGATAGAACTCCGACGGCAACCATGGTGGTGCGATGGCGGCACGGTGGCGGCAGCGGCGGCGACGACGAGCTCCGGAACTGATAGGGGAGGCTTCACACCTCCAGAATACAGCCTTCCTAGCTGCAAGGGAGGAGAGAGGGGAGAGAGAAGGGGGCGGCCAGGGCTCCTTCCAACGATAATCAAGATTTCTTCTTCATTAATTCTTCTAAATTGGGAAATACAAGCCATTTATATGAAAGGCCAAAAGACACAAAATACCCTTGGACTTAGGGTTTGGGGAATAAACAAATGGGATAGAACTAATTAGTTCTAATACCATTTTTACAAAAAATAAAATGCTTGATGGTGAGAGGGGGGCGCCCCCTTGACTATGCTGTCAAGGTTGGTGGCCAACCTTGACATTTCAAGTCATTTGTCCCCCGCTTGGCCCACCCTTCTAGAAGCCCACAATTGACATGTTGACTGACCCCACATGGGCCCTGGGGATGAGGTGGATCAATGGGAGGAGGGGTGGGGGGCCCGTGGGACCCGGGTGGTCCCATTTTACATATAAACCTTTATTACAATCCAAACTACAAACCGAACAAAGGTAAATAAAAATGCATTACACACAAATAAAGTCCAAGTAAATGTGATAAATGCCGAGACTCAAGGGGGAGTCTCCAGGCTATCTCCGAGCCATATGGAAGCCGTTGTCGCTCGGGTGGTGCTCCGCGTACGGTATCGGTGGCTCGCCGACTCGTGCCGCTCGTGTGCTCTGGTGTCCGCACCACCATGGTTGGCTCCGCCCAGCGCCACTTGTTGTAGCGCCTGGGGAAGACCTTGGACAGTATGTTGCATATCGCGCCATTGAGCACATTCGGCGGCCATGATCCTACATGAATTAAGTAACTATATTAATATATGATCAATCTAAGGGCCTAAGTTCCTAAGTTAACTTAACCCATGGCTCCACCCAAACTCACCGGGTAAAGGTATAAACCTATCTTTGGACTTAATTTCTTAGGAATTAAATATCCTAAGCTCTGATACCATAAAAACTGTCACACCCCGAGCGCAAAAGGAACTCGGTACGCGTGATGAGTTATATCATTCATGTCAATCAGAGCATAAGGAATTCGACCTTATAGACAGAGATGCGTAAATGGCAAGATAACCAAATCAAATTTATTTATAACGCCCATTAAGGTAAATCTATTACATAATCTCCTCCTTAGAAAAGAGTACTAAATGACAATCTTGACTCAATAAAATAAAATTACAATGATCGACTCAAGAAATAGGAAAAAGACATGACAAGATAACGACATCGATAGATGGAACGGCTCTACGCTCTTTACTCGTTCACATTCCCATCCGATTGATTCTCGTCATCGGAATTACCTGAAAAATAGGGAAAAATACTAGGTGAGTAAACGCTCAGTAGAAATTATATCTCAAGTACAAGCTTGGTTTAAGTTATTACATGTTACATGAATGCAAGTCTAGCTATGCATATACGCATAAAAATGACGAGAGAGAGTGTAACAGAAGTTAATAGAGATGAACTAGTAAGATTTCAAGATAATCATGTAAAATGTATGAAGATGGTCAAGCATGTGAATATATCAAGCCAAGTCACGTGAATTGGCTATTATAATATCAAACAAGTAAATACCCATTTCGGGTCACACAAGTTATGTCATGTCAAGTCAAGTACGTGTCGTGGAATGCCATAAATCAAGCTAGTCATGCACTTCGGTGCAATGCCACATCGTGATCAATATAGCTCCCATGAGCACAAGTACTTTCGGTTGCTCCTCCCAGGACCAGATCGGGCCCTATATGCGCAAACATTGAGTCATGAATATTTTTGACATCCACAATAGTTATAGCCAATATAGAGTTCCAAGAATAAACCATTGTAGGATGATAGGGTAGATTTCACGAATGAAGGATTTCAAGGACAGAACTTTGAACAAGTAGGACATGCTGATAACCACACGAAAACCAAGACATGTCATGAAACTGGGTAATTGGCACCCACTCAGTTGCCACCAATTACAGAAATAGCGCCCACATGCGCGGTCGCCCATTCCTATGAATAGTACAGGCTCGATGAAATAGCGCCCAGGCTCAGGTCGCTATATCAGGGAAATAACGCCACTAGACTGGTCGGCAATTCCTTCTGGCGCCCAAGTCAATGTCGCCAATTACTGACAGATAACAGACTTCTCAAAGAGGCCAAGAACAGCACTCTAAGAGGGCTAAGACATCACGTTTCTTCAGAGTGACATGACAAGACACGGTGTCATGGGTTTTTAGGGTACAACCTGCTCGGCTGTCTTGAGGGAATTCAAAGAAAGCATAGACTTACGATGAGGGTATCTTTCTCTCTCTAGATTCTAGAGTGAGAGACTCCGGTTCGCATTTTCCCGCTTTCTTGGGTTTCCTCCCTCCCAGCCGGCTATGGCCGGTGCGGCGGGGTTTCCTTCTGGTTCTTTCATGCAGGGGGCTCCATCGAAGCTAGCAGGGGGCAGAGATCGTCCAGGGGGCGGATCGTCCTCTTCTGGCGAAATCTTCCGGCGATCCTTTGCTCAAGTGATCATGGAGAAACCAAGGTCTGCATCAATTTCTATACCGATTAAGGAACCTGCTTTCACTGAGCAAGGAGAGCCAGCTGTATATTTCTCCAAGGCAGATCTTCAAGTTTCTGTACAGGTTCTTTCCTTTGCAATCGTGGCAAAGTGCTCATACGGTAGGCCTTCTTTTGCTGAAATAAAATCCTGCCTGATGCAGAGATTGGCAATATCAAATGGTTTTATTATAAGCAAGTTAAATCCCAGACATCTCCTTATTAGATTTGACATAGAAGAGGATTTCCTGAAACTTCTCTTATAGAAAAACCTGTACATAAATGGTTTCCTATTTCGATTTTTTCGGTGGACTCCTGATTTTAATTTTGAAATGGATCCGCCGACCGTTCCGGTTTGGATTGGATTTCCTGCACTCCCGGCTAATCTATACCATGAAGATTGCCTGCGGTCCATTGCTGGAAATTTTGGCCCAGTTTTGCGAATTCATGAGAAGTCACTAGCCTTGACAGACACCTCAAAGGCCCTTGTATGCATAGAAATGGATATTCAAGCCCCGCGTCAGGAGAGATTGTGGATCGATCTGGATGGAAAAGGATATTGGCAGACTGTCAATTTTAATCGAGCGCCAGCTCTTTGTTCTTTTTGTCATAAACTTGGTCATACTGCTGAATTTTGCAAGAAGAAGCTTGGGAAAGCCAGTCGTCAGCCGACTGTCACAAAGAACCTTACTCAGACCTTTAAGCCTCGGCCTTCTGGTCCCCATGTTTTAGAATCAAATGGTTCTAAAAAGGCACTAAATGCAGATCCACAACATGTTCGACAAGTGGTTTCAGAGGAGAATAGATTCGCAGCATTACAGAATGTTGATGAGGTACTTATAATTCACTCATCTGAATTTCCCCAAGCAAGCAAGGAAGATGCTTAGGAACAAACAAGTAGAATAAATCAAAGTTCCAATCAGTTGAAAGTCACCACAGAACTAAATACTGAGGTAGACAAGCAAGTTATATCTGATAGAAAGGTTCAGCAGGTGCAAGAGGAAACTCTACTATGTCATAAGGATATTTCAAATCCTGAATGCAGTAAGCTCCAATCGGTTGAAGCTAAGAAGAATATAGACTCTTCAAGCACTTTCAGTTTCCCTGCTACTGAATCCTCTTCAATTTTATCAAGAAGATATTCTGAATGGCAAGGGGATTCTGAACGGCCAGACATCCAGAAGCTATCAGAGATTGGAAATTCTATTGCTGAAAGGGCTGAAAGTGATAATTCTTTAATGCAATTTGTTGAAGTAGGAAGGGAGGCCCTTGCTGGAAGAGCTCTTTCAAAAAAGGGGATTATCACACGATCTAGAGCCAGATCGGTTGAAGCTCAACCACAGGAATTCCAATGTTAAACACAACCCTTATTTGGAATATCAGAGGAGTAGGGAACCAAGGTTCTCGGAGATGTTTAAAGAAGCTGATTCAAATTCATAAAGTGGACCTAGTTGCTGTTAGTGAGCCAATGTTGGATGCAGAGAAAGCTATGAAGCTTGGAAGGTTTATAAAATTGACAAAATTTGCTGTCAATTCCTTAACTGATTCTAAAATCTGGGTTTTTTGGCATGACAGCTTTAGGCTGGATGTTCTTGGTTCATCAGCCCAGCATATTACTTTGGGTTTAAAGGAGGATAATAGACTTAATAGTCTCTTTTCCTTTGTGTATGCTTCCTGTGATTCCCATCTTAGACTTGATTTGTTCAATGAGTTAGTTACTTTTGCTGGTACAGTGACTGTCCATTGGATAATAGGAGGGGACTTTAATTGTGTTCTGAAGCCTTCAGAAAAGAAGGGTGGAAGTTTTCCCTCAATGGCCAATATGGCTGAATTTAATGCCTTTGTTTGCTCAGCAGGGCTCATGGATGCAGGCTATGTTGGTGAATCAATGACTTGGAATAATAACCAAACTGGAGCTGCTAACATCAAAGCTAGACTGGACAGGGTCTTTACTAATACAGAATGTCAAAATACTTTTCCCCAGTTGATTGTGAAACACTTAGCAAGAGGTCCTTCTGATCACACCCCGGTGTTATTATCATCTTATAATTCTTCTCATGGTCCTTCCAGGTTCATTTTCCAAAAGATGTGGTGCACTCATAAATCCTTTAATCAAGTTGTAACTGATGCTTGGAAGCTGTGTACTGTTCAACATCCAAATGCAATGATAAGATTATCTACCAAATTAAAGGCTGTGAAAATGTCTCTTAGCCAATGGAATAAGGAGATCTTTGGAGATATGACAAAGAATGTCAAATTAGAAGAACAGGAAGTGGAAAAGAAACAAACTGAATTTGATATCTCTCCTTCAACTGAAAATAGATGTAAGATGAATGCTGCTATGGCAAATTTCCATCAGGCTTTGTATAGGGAAGAAATTTTCTGGCATCAAAAATCCCGCACAGATTGGATTGAAAGAGGGGACAGAAATACATCATTTTATCACTCTCTTGCTCAACAAAATCGAAGAAGAGGATTTATCTGTAGGTTAAAGCTGGATGAATCTGATAATTGGTGTGAAGACCAAGCTATTCTTGGTAGGCAGGCAAACCAGTATTTCCAGAAGCTTTTCTCATCTGAAGACCATAAAATGGACTGTTCCATACTAGATTGCATTCCTCAATTAATCACTAATGACCAGAACAGTCTCCTGAAGGCAATGAGATTAAAGAAGCAGTATGGTCTCTAAAAGGATCCAGCACCCCTGGTCCGGATGGTTTTCCGGGAGAGTTTTATAAGCATGTTTGGGACATTATAGGCCAAGATGTCATCTGTGCAGTGCAAAGCTTCTTCATGGGGTTTCCAATTCCAAGAGGAATGGCATCTTCAATTATTGCTTTAATCCCAAAAATTCAAGTGTCCTTTAATGATTTTCGGTCAATAAGTCTCTGTAATTTCTCCTACAAAATTATCTCCTCAATCATTTCGAGGAGGCTTGCACCAATTCTGCCAACCATTATTTCCAAGGAACAAGGAGCTTTTGTCCAAGGTCATAATATTCTGGACAATGTTGCTATAGCAAGACAACTTATGGGAGATATTGATAGGAAAGTAAGGGGTCATAATGCCATTGTCAAGCTGGATATGGCCAAGGCCTATGACAGAATTGAGTGGGACTTTTTACTGGCAGCCCTAAGGAAATTTGGTTTCAATACTAGATTCACTTCTTACATTGGAATGATTCTAACTAACTGTTGGTTTTCAGTCAATTTCAATGGCAATATGGCAGGTTTCTTTAAATCTAGCAGAGGTATTAGACAAGGTGCCCTCTTGCCCCATATCTTTTTATACTAGCCTCGGAAGTACTAAGCAGGGGGTTGACTGTTCTATTCCAATCAGGAGCTTTAAAGGGTTACAATGGGCCTAAAAATATTACCCAAATATCTCATCTGCTGTATGCGGATGACACACTTATTTTCTTGAATGCTAGCAAACACAACATAGCAGCACTGCTGCACTTTATCTCAAGATATGAAAGTAGCTCAGGGCAGAAAATAAATGTTGGCAAGAGTAGCATAATTGTTTCAGACAAAGCCCCCCTATCAATAAAGCAATCTATACAACTGCAGACTGGTTTCAGAATTGCTTCTACTAGTTTTAATTACCTTGGTATTCTAGTGAAGAAAGGTAGATACACATGCCAGGATTTTAAGTATATTGTGGATAGAGTTCAGCAGAAGTTAGAGGGATGGCAATCCAAACTACTCTCACAGGCTGGGAGGGCAATTCTCATTAACTCAGTTCTCCGAAGCATTCCAATATACCTGGCATCTGTTTGCTTCTACCCAAAGTCAATTATCAATGCCATTGACAGACTCTGTGCCAACTTTTATTGGCAGGGTTCTGAAATTCTGAGGCGTCGCCATTGGATCTCCTGGAAAAAAATCCAAATGCCTAAACTGGAAGGGGGCCTTGGTATTAGAGATCTTAATCTCACCCAGTTGTCGCTGGCTACTAAATGTCTGTGGAGAATTATTCAGGGGTCTTCTCTTTGGTCTCAGTATGCCAGACAAAGGTTTGTTAAAACAAATCTTTTCGACTGCACAAGACCTTTTCCAGCTGGGATGTCTCAAGGTATGTTTCAGCAAGCTAAGAAGTTAATCATAAATAATTCTAGATGGATAATTGGGGATGGTAAGGAAACAGACTTTTGGAAGGATAATTGGACTGGCAGAGGGCCGTTAATCAACTATATACCTTCAGGAAATTTCAATAATATACAGAGGCAGCTAAAGCTGACAGTTAGAGAGGTTTTTCTTGATCCAAACCATCCAGTTTGGTCCCTACTCAGTAACTCCTCACTACTACCTAAAGTTCAGTTGAGTAATAGGCCAGATCTTTGCATCTGGACTGGTACAGTAGGTGGTGACTTTAGTGTTCAGTCTGCAAATAATCTGCTGAGACAAAGAGGTATACTAAGGCAGCCTTGGGCCAAGTTATCGCACTCTAGCATTTCTCCAAGGGCAGCTAATTTCTATTGGAAGCTGCTTCATAGAGCTGTTCCAGTTGATGGCAGAATTTCTGAGTGTGGAATTTCCTTAGTCTCAAAGTGCAGTTGCTGCCTACTCCCTTCTCAGGAGGATTTAGATCACCTGTTTGTTAAAGGAGATCTAGCTTCTGCTTTATGGAAATGGGTCTCCCCCTTGATTAGTACTAAAATTAATCTGAGTGAGCACATTACAACTCGTGGCTGGAATATTTTGACAGTCTCCAAGCTACATTCAGCATTCAGCTATTCTGGTATGCATGCTGTAGTTCTAATTGTATGGGAGATTTGGAAGGCAAGATGTTCTGCCAGGTTTGAAAATGTGACCATCAACATTTCAAGTGTCAAGAGGAAAGTGGTGGCAGGCCTATCTCAAGCCCTTGTTAACCATTCCTTTCCAGATAGTAGCTCGGCAGATCAAATAAAAATCCTGAATCAGTTCCAACTATTCCCGAAGATTATTTCAAGGAGGATGTCAATGACTGTTTCATGCAGTCTAGCTCCTCTTCATTTTACTCTTCATGTAGATGGAGCTTCAAAAGGGAACCCGGGAAATTATGGAGGTGGTGGTTGTGTTAGAGATTCAGCAGGAAACATGATCATCAGCTTTGCCTTTTATTATGGCTTTGGGAGTAGTTTCCTTGCAGAAGTAAGGGCTCTCTATGATGGGCTGTCAATAGTTAATAAGGGAGGACTGAAAGTAGCGGCAATTTTTTCAGATTGTGCCTTTCTAGTGGAATCCATCCATAAGAAGAAAGTTCCTAGCTAGGCTGTCTATCCTTGGTGGAGTGAAATATTGGAACTAATATCCTCAAGTGGCTGTCCGGTGAGACATGTTTATAGGGAAGGCAACCAGCTGGCTGATGCATTGGCCTCTTATGCTAGCTCTTGTCAGTCAAACTCCATTTTTACCCTTGTAAGTGATCTGCCCAAAATGGTGAGGGGAGTTTATAGGATGGACAAAGGAGGCTTGCCTTCCTTTCGTTTCTGTAAATAGAGTTTTTGGCATCTCCTTCCAGCTTTGGCAACTTTATACAGACAGGGGAATGACCCAAAGATCATATATCACGCGCATACTAACTGCGTCAACGCCACTCGGGCAGCGTTGACGCATTTGCCTCCAGAAGCCCAAGACAGAAAGCTGTCTTCAGATTATCTTCACTCAGCGTCGACGCCTCAAGCTACTAGCGTCGACGCAGCGGCTGCCTGAAGCTTAAACGGAAAGAAGCCTTAGAAGCAATCTTCACACAGCGTCGACGCATCCAGATGCTGGCGTCGACGCACCCATTCCCAGACATCACACAGCGTCAACGCATCCAGATGATGGCGTCAACGCACTCAGTCCCAGACAAATGCTAGGGAAGATGAACTGGATTAAGGAGGCTTGCCTTCCTTTCATTTTTGTAAATAGATTTTTTTGAGATCTTTTCCAGCTTTGGAAACTTGTACGGACAGGAGAAACCCCCAAGATCATGTACCTCCTTTATTCAGAAAATCTAATAAAATCTTAGGCCACAGTTTCATCCTGGGGGAGTGAGAACATGTTCCCCTGCTGGGGGGATATGCACTCGACTAGTTGATGATTCTGAGGGCCGGTGTTGATTAAAAAAAAGCATAGACTTACGAAGGTCTCCATGATGAAGTCACTAGTCTGAAGAAAGGAATATCCCACGAAGGGTTCAAACATCAACAAGAGTTAGTGTGTAATCGATAGTATCAAAACAGGGACTCCATCTACGGATGTGAGATGAGAGTGCCAAGTAGCCCACGATATGGATTGATAAACGTGAAAAAATCGAGAGAGAAGAATTGGTGCCTTATCAGAGGTCGTTGTATCCTGAAATAGCGGCTCTATGGAGGGTCGCTCAATCTTAATTATAACAGAATTTTTTTCAAGAAAATCATAAGAATTAACGACACTGTATACGGGCGTTAATTCTAGAATTTCCCAGAAATTAACATTTATAATTATAAATATCGACTGTGTATGATGGCGTTCATTCTTTAAAAGACGTCATGATTTAGGTCGCTCATTCATGAATTTCAATATAAATTCTATTTACTGAATTTTTTCAAAACAGCACCACCATATAGGGGCTTTCATTCTTTAATTAGTGACTAGGTGACTGTCGCCCATTATTTGTCTGATGCTACGCATTGGGTAGGTACGCTATTAGACACAAAACAATATTCATAAACTTGGAGTTCACATGATCAGGAAAGTAAAGACATGGATAGATAGAGAAAAACATCAGGATTCTAGGATCATGCTCATGCAGAATTGTTAACGTCAGGTTACCTAGATATTTATTTTTAAGCATGTGGTATTTATTAAATACTCTAGAGAATTAGCGGATTCGGAAAAGGTTATTCGTTAAACGATGCCCTGACTACTATCGCTATTTCAAAAGAATTGGTGACAGCTTCTGCGGGCGTTCATTCAATAGGCGCCCTTGACCTGGCCGCTATTTACTGAAACTTAGTAAAGCTTCGTAAAACTAAAACAGAAATCATAGAATTAATGCTGAACGACCTATATGCATGGATTTACTATGATTAACATGTTGGGCTTCGTATCTTGAGAACACCTACCTCTTGGGTTGATCTGAACGAAGGGATAGGAGAATATAAGAGTAGTAGCAGCAACTGTGACATGATCAAGTAGCAGTAGCAGGCAACAAGCAGCAACAGTAGCTTGAATCGATGAAGGAAGGAGAGTAATACGCAGCCTTTCTCTTCACGAGTGATGGCAGGATGATGAGAACGTTGCAGCAATAGCACACATGAAGAAGGATGTAGTACTTCCAACAGAAGTAGACAGCGGCAACTGAACGCGAAGGAAGAAGCACACGGCGGCCTCTTTACGTGTTACAGTCATCAGTCGGAAGAAACGACAGAGAAGAAGACTTCCTCTTCCATTCGTTTACTACAGTGGGATGCAGCAATGATCGTAGAAGAAAGAAGAGGAAGCATGGCTTCCTCTTTACATAGCTACGGCCTGCACCAGAGGAGGAGGAAGCTGCCTTTCTACGTTGACGCAAGGGAAACAATACGAGTAGCAACAGTAGCCAGAGCTCGTCGATGGGGTAGAGTTCTTATAGAGGAGGGATTCCTAGTGGGGTTTTAGAATCCTAAAGGGATAGGAGTTTCCCACGAATGCAATCCTAAAGGGTTTAAAACTTCTATGTTAATCCTCCCTTGCTAAAACCACAGCCGCTACCTCTGTTAGACTTAAACCCTAATCACCATGCATGGCCACTTCTACGTTCGAACTCCCTATTGTGTTTGGGCCTCCCTTTTTATTTTTTTAGAAAAGCATGGGCCCATATGTATACACGTGAAGGGATTTGGGTTTTATAAACAACCCATCCTAATATATATACACATATATATATATTATGCTTTTATGCCCTTAAACCCATTTGTAAGGCCCATTAGTTCTTAATCAATCCTTATATGTGAAGCCCCCGCATATATACAAAGATTAAGGCCATTAATGTGTTAAGGTTTGGAATTTGCATTTTGTTTTATTTGATGGGTTTATTTATTAAATTTCATTCCCATAATTTACCCGGGTTGCTACGCCTACCCCCCCACCCTCCCCTCCCCACCGGATCGGCCCCCCTCCCTTTCCCGAACACACACCCACATTATAATAAATTTAAACATACACACACATAAATAGTAAATTCAAATAATAAATTTAAATACATACCCACATAATAATAATAACAAATAATAAATTTAAATTAAATTAAATTAATTAAAATCAAATAATATATTTTCAAAATATATATTTTACTGATCGTTTATTGCCAAAAATTCGTCGGAAAGAAAGAACGAAGTCCGTTGTCGTACTCGACGCTAATAGCCCTGCATGAAAATATCGTCATTGTGAGAGACATAGAGAGAGAGGGTAAACGAATGGGAGGGGGGACCTTGCCCATCTCTGTGTTCGTGTGTGCGACAGTGAGAGAGATAGTAAGAGAGGGCGATTGAGTGAGGGAAAGGGAGATAGAGGGGCTTCTCCCCTCCATCTCTGTGAGTGCGTGTGTGTGTGTTACTTAGAGAGGGAGAGGGACGGGATCAGGAGACTGAGAGAGGGAGAGGGGGAGGGAGATAGGGAGAGGGAGGGGGTCGAGCACCCACGGCCGGCCCCCTCTGCTCTGTGTATGCGTGCATGTGTTGAGAGGGAATGAGGGAGCAGGAGAGGGAGTGAGGGAGACCGAGAGAGGGAGAGGGAGAGGGAAAGTGCGATTGAGTGAGGTAGAGGGTCTATGAGTGCGTGTGTGTGTGTCTGCATTACAAAGAGAGGGAGAGGGATAGGATCGGGAGAGGGGGAGGGAGAGGGAGGGGGTCAAGCAACACTGGTCGGCGCCCCCTCTACTCTGTGTGTCCATGCGTGTGTTACAGAGAGGGGGTGAGGGAGAGGGAGAGGGAGTGAGGGATACCAAGAGAAGGAGAGGGA
Organism: Amorphophallus konjac; assembly: GCA_022559845.1. Lineage (NCBI taxonomy): Eukaryota > Viridiplantae > Streptophyta > Magnoliopsida > Alismatales > Araceae > Amorphophallus > Amorphophallus konjac. Next base: position 91,730,167 of record CM040119.1, read on the forward strand.
GAGGGAGAGGGAGAGTGTTATAGAGAGAGGGAGAGGGAGGGGGTTTACCGGAGCCAAAGTAGACGGTCCGCGTGGTCTCACTGGAGGGAGAGAGAGAGGGTCGCCGGAGAGGTACTCCGTCGGAGAGAGGGGGAGACTGCACCTTTGTCGTCGAAGAGAGAGGGGGGACACCATGCCGGAGAGATAGGGGGAGACCGCCGGTTTGACGTCGGAGAGAGGACACCGCGCCGGAGAGGGAGAGAGAGGGAGAGGAGAGGGAGAGAGAGGGGAAAGGTTCTAAGCGGAGGGGGGGAAATTAAATTTATCCTGACGGATTTCTTACGAAAATTAATCCATTGGAAATACCGTCTGAACTTTAGATGGTATTTCTGACAGAAATTAATCTGTCGGAAGTTACGATGGGCTTTCCGATAGATACTTTCTCGTCGCAAATACCGATGAAATTTCTGACTGATAAATATCCGTTGGAAACACCCGTCGCTAAATTCACCTTTTCTTGTAGTGGATGATGTTCATGGGCGGTGGGAAGAGATGGCCTTTTCTCTCGAGTGGACGGGCACTCAGAAATTCAGAAGAACCTCCCCTTGATCTCTCATGAGCTCGGAAGTGATTTGGCCAGCGTTTCCCCCTCCTCTTGAAAGGATTTCGAAGCCTTTTGTTCGTGGGAGGGGGTGATCTACTTATAGGAAAATTTGAAAGAAAACGTCTGATATAGGAGACGCCTTCATAAGAACGCGTCCCTCTGACCGGATGTGTCTAAATTTATTAAAATAATATTTTATATCAGATGCGTCTACCAGCTAGGATGCCTTCTTTAGAAGAATCGCCAATAGCGAACGCGCCCACTTTCCTCTCAGTGCCTGACACGGTGCCCAATGATGATGCACACGTTGAAAATGATGGATTTTGGTGCCTAATCTTGACTTTAGAGACACGTCTGGTTAGCAAGAAGTGTTCTTTATAAATTTTCAAATAAAACGGTGTGGTTGGTACCAAAGTTTGACTCAAGAGGGCGTCTTCTGTCCCTGACGCGTTTAAAATACGCGTCCAGTGGTGAAAACGCTTCACGAGAGAGGTAATTTTCTAATTAATTATGAACGCATCATGTCTGGATGACACGTATTTAAAAAGGTGTCAATCTCCTCCGTCGTGTTTAAGATCATCCCCAAAAAAGTTCTAAAAATAGATTAAAAATCAAAAAATATGGAAAATTACTTAAATAAATCAAGGACGAGAGCCATTTTGGGGCGTCGTAGTGTCATATGAGATTTACTCAATATAATGTCAAAAATGACGTGTCTACACCAAGACTTAAGAAGAAAAGGTCAACACATTTCATTAAAAAGGGAAAAGGTGTATAGAAGAGGGGCCACATTTGCTTGAACGAGCCCAAGTGGCAAAAAGGAAAAAAGGAAAAAAAAGGTGGCGCAAGCAAGAGCGAGCACTTTACCCTGAGGTGCTCGCCCCTTCAGCCGCATCGACGGGCATCAGGCCCTGGGTCTTGAGCACGTCTATAGGTACGGGCCTAGGGGGTGGAGGGCCATCAGTCAAGTCGACTAGTTCCTGATCTGCTAAGTGCTCGCCCTCGCCGCCCCGCTCTGCTCCTCCTCATCCGGGCCAACTACGACCTCGAACGGCATAGCAGAAGGTTGTAAGGCCGGCACTGGGACACCCATGTCATCAGTTGAAGCCTGGAGGGTGGCCACCCATCTCTCCCTGAAGCTAAAGTTCTTTGTCGGGCCGTAGACCTCGACACAGGCTGCATTCAGCTTGGCCTCATACTCCGAAGATGCCCGAAAGCGCTCCACGGTTTCCTCGTCAATCGAAGCCGCCACCGCTTCCAGCTCCGTGACCCAGGCCGCCGTCGCATTGACCTTATCCTCAGCCTCAGTCACTAAGGCCCCCAACTCTGACGCTCGAGCCTTGGCTGCCTCTGCTTGCTTGGTTGCCTCGCGCAGGAAACCCTCGAGCGTCCCAATCTGGACCCGAAAGGTGTCTTGGTCGTGCTCAACCTCCGCCAAAGTGCGACCTTGAGACTCCAGGAGCTCTTGAAGCCCTGCATGTTCACTATTCAACTTCTAGAGTTGGGCTTCTAGCGCCGATCGCATAGTAATGCCGTCAGTCAACTACTGGGCGAACCCTTGGAAGTGATATGTCCACAAGTTGAAGGCCCTAGCGACCGAACACAAGTTCCTGGCTGTAACGACCCAATATCTAGATATCGGGAATAACCTGATACCATTCAAATCCTAGCCTACCACCCACAAGTCGGGAGGACTCGGAAGGGTTAAAGACGGTGTGGTCATGCATTGAAATTCTAAATGAGCAGTAAATAAACTACAGAATCTAATATTTAACTAACAGAAAAAAATTAACATTTTATAACAATTAAATAAACCTACAGAGTCTTATCGACAAGTACAGTCAACGGAAAGTAAAACGTACTCTGCTGCGGGGGACAGCCCTGGCACTGGAAAGCTGGCATGCTACAAGACCTCCGATCGGAAGAGCTCCACCTCCAGGAGAGCGCTAGACCTGAAAAGTAGGGAGTGAGCCTCATCTCATTGGCTCAATAGGGTTCCCGTAGATTCCCACCTCAACGAAAGCGGTAAACAAGAGCAACAATAGTAATAACAATAACAACAATAATAGCAGAAAATAACAATGGTCGGGACGGCAAGAAAGGCGAGCTAAGAAAACACGGAACTTCTACGCTAGCCTGATTCCTAACAAGGGAACCTCAACCTCTAGTCAGATTTATCGACCCACAGTGAACCCATAGCCCGACTACCGAGAAGATACCTCGGATGACACGGTAGCAACAATCTGGCGGAAAACATAGACAAGGCCACATGGCCAAGCAAACACAACCACAACCCACGGGAGGACAACTACACACTGGCAGCCTCGGTCTCTAGTTAAGGCCAGTGGAAAGACCCTGCCTCTCGCATAGGGCGACACACTACCATCTGCCAGAAGGGCCACGACGACGCTATCGGTAACTCAACAATAACTGGCATCGGGTCTACTACTCAGCATACACAACATGACCAGATGCATCCACTGATGTCTTATACTGCGCCAAGGCCTCAATTACGCGCACACTACTCACACCCGGTCCCAGGAGGAGTAGGGGAGACACTCTCACACACCATACCCTGGGACTGGCTAGGATCCGCACCTCTGCGCCCATCAGCACGGCCGTGTCCAGCTACCCGACACGGGGTACGCGCCACTGCGTCCATCAGTAGTGTACTCTTATCCCAACCAAGGTACGTACGCTCAGGCGGTCCCGCCTCTATACAAGGAGCATCGTACACACTGGGCGGTTCCACCCGGTCCAACACGATCGGCCACTGGGATGCTCCACGGTCTCGCGGAGTCCTGCCGAACTCTATCATAAAACATAGTCTTACGGAATCTCGAGAAAGGCATACACACGCATGCAACCCACCGTGAACCACGGTGTGACACCACGGGGTGTCAAAGACACTACCCCAAACTGGATAGCAAGACTAGTAGGCACCGACCCGCTAACTCACAGAAAAAGCACCCAACCGCGATCATAGAACTCACGCGGACATGACCCTCCACAGTCACTGAACTCACGCGGTAAATGACTCAGCACAGACCCACAAGCCACGTGGAAACCATGCCACAAATGCACAGTTAAAATCCCATCACTGGGAACCCAAGAACCCTCGAACCACAAGAATTTATCCTCGGGCAACCGTCGCCCTTACATGGCTGAAGTGGCCCAATTCCCATGGTTTAGGTGAGTAAAATACCCACGTTTGAATCCGGGGTGAAAACCGCTTGACCGGGGCTGAAAAGGCCATAAAAACCTAGGCTCAGGGGAGTTTCGGTCGACCAGCCAGGGGCGGTCGGTCGACTGAACCACCTAGTGGCAAAATCCCCTGCAGTAGGTCGACGAACCCTCACTGGGCGTCGACCTCACACTGGGTCGGTCGACTGACCCAGAGGATTCGGTCGACCGAACCCAGTGGCAGAGCCAGCCTTGGCTCTGCCAGAGCCAATCGACCGATTCCGGTGACCAACAGATAGGGGTGACCCTCGGGGCCCCGTTCCACGCTCGGCTCGCCTCCGAATCAAGCGGGAAGTTAGGGTAATCAATCCCCGACCTCAAACACATTCAATGGGACCCAACGGGTCATAAAATGGCGATCAAAACCTCAAATCCGACGCTTAACCCGAATTAAGCCCAAATTTCCCCCAAATAAGAATGAAACCCAATCACGACCTCACCACAGCCCGAAACCATGGGAAATGATGGGGAAAGCAAGGGGGAAACACTCCTAACATCTAATCTACCAATCCGCTAAGAATCATCGCCCGAAACAGCGAAATCGTCTCTCGTCCCCAAACATGCTTAAAACCCCAACAAAAGGGAAACCTATTCATTCTCACTCCGATCAACATAAAAATGCGGGGAAATAACATGGGAAAGAAACTGCGAAGAGGGGAAGCCGATCCATGCTCGAATCGCCGCGCTGCACAGCCGATTCCTCCCAACAATGTGAAGCCACTTTGCCGCGCCACCACCTCTAATCCGGGCCCCGATTGTGACGACCCATACTCCAGATATCGAGTAAACCTGATACCACTTGGATTCTGAGAGGCCTCCTAAGAGCGGTAAAGCTTCGAAGGGATAGAAAGGATGGGTGTGAGTACATTGAACTTCTAGATAAAGCAGTAAACAATTAATTACTATGATCAGGATTGCTAAAATAGCATAAATAAAATTATGTTTTCAATTAAACTACAGAGCTAGCAGAGTCTAGTCCAACTAAAGTACAGTACAACAGAAAGAGAAACGTACTCTGAAGTCGGGGGAAGCCCGACACTGGCAAAGCTGGCAACTAAGAACCACCGCACTACACCTCTGAACCACTAGGAAGGAACAGCTACACCTGAAAAGTCAACGGTGAGCCTCGTCTCACTGGCTCAGTATGGGTCCCGCGGATCCCCACCATGAAATAAAAGCGGTAAACAGCAATGCTAACAACAATAGTAAAGCAGTAACAGCAGGAGTAGGAACAATAGTAAAAGTAAAGAGGAAAGCCATACTGAATAGAAACACGGCAGCTGATAAAACATCAGCCCTCTAAGCTACTCCGAACGGAAACAAAAAGGCAAACCCAGATCTCACAAAGTCGGGAGTTATCGATCCATCGATGAATCACGAAACCCTATCGTAAAGGACTATTGAAATTGACAAAGGCCCCACAAAGACCTACTCAGCAAAAGGTATGGTCACGACTCTGTTGTCTTGCACCCTACACTATCTACGGGTAGAACTATGGTAAATCTCTACCGACACCCTAGACCATAGTGTCGAAAGGACATAAAGCCACTCGAGGAATTACGCCATCGTAGACGTAAACCAAACCACGAGTATCATAGGATGAAACCACATGTCTAGAGCTCACGCTACACGAGAACCACGTAAGCCATGAATCATGTGTCATGTGACAAAAGTACCTCCTCACTAGTAGAAAAGCCAGATGTGTCCACTGACGTCTTACACTGCGCCTCATGTATCTCCTACTCACCTTGAACGTGATAACAGAGACATCGAACAAGTGACCAAGGAACAACAGTAACGAGTGACTAGTCAGGCTCACGCCCGTCGGCGCTGGTCCAACGCCCCTGACCATGTGTGCACACAAAAGATCAATGTCTTGAGCCAGACCTCTAGCCGATTTTTCCCTCCCGTCGGACTCTAACGGCAAGACAAAGGGGCCCACGGCAACCAGCCTACAAACCGTCTCTATCAGAAACTTGCCCCGCCACCACTCCTAGGTGGGCCGACACACGGAAAGTGTCATCAGGCTATGACTAGTGGAGGCTCACTAGACATAGAGACTCCCAAATGGAAACACCGAAGTGTGGACAGGCTGAGCATGCACCTGTCACTAACACTCGGAGCACATAGCAGCACCACGCCACTAGACGCAGGACAACCAACTAAACCTGCTAACACAACGATCCTTGAGTCACAAGACTCAGGTCAAGATCGTCGCACATCACGGCAACACACCGTTAATCAGCCTAGTCCCTAAGCCAAGACCACGATAAAACACATCATGGAAGTGGTACAGAATAGTCGGATCCAAACCGATAATGACAGTCCTCGGCCCCCAGGCCACTCAACAGACTCACAATTCCGCATAACGAGAAACACGAAACGTGAGGGATCATCAAAGCCCTCAAATTGCATGGGCACGCAAATTGAGATAAGATGATACCTCCAAGCATCTAAAACATAGTCTTGATTCCCACAGGATAATCGAGACATTCACGAGGTCACGTGTCAACCACTGGGTCACAACCAGGTGTAGGCGCCGGAAGGTGGTCGGTGCACGTGAAGGGTTGTACGCGTGTCCTCCCTTCGAACTAGGCTGCTACCTACAGTGCAAAGGTTAGAAAGAAAGGAATGGTGTGATCGCCAGGGACTTATACCTGAGCCTCATAGGAGTGATGAGCGTGAATGCCTTAGCAATGGGAGAATATGAGTTCTTCCTGTCCTCGCTCTCGACCGGCCAAGAACAGGGAGCTCTGCGAGTCGATGTTGAAGTTCCAACAAATTAGCCAGCAAACAAAGAGAGTAAACCCATTAGACTGTGATAGTATAGTATATGCTCAAAACAAAAGGGAAAACATGCAAATGGGGGTAATCATACAGGGAAGGGGGCCGGAAAGGGGGATGGCCGATACATTCAACCATCTGCCTTCCCTATGTATTGGAATGGAAAACCTTTTTAAAATAAGGAGCTAGGAAGATCTAGTATGCATGTAATGCAATGAAATGGAGTAAAACGTAGCAAGATAAAGGATAGAGGAAGAAAGACAGGGTTTGCCCGTCGACCAACAGAAGGTGGCAAGAGGTATGGCCGTTCAGAGATGGTGGGCGGCCATGTCGATGGTCGCCCTCAACAAGCTTTGGCTCCTCTCTCGTGGATGAAGCTCTTCGACAGAAGGAAGTGAGGAAGGGATCCCCAAGCTACCAGTGCCTCTGGGCCCCGAACTAGCAGCCTCCCCTCCTTCAAAAATGTCCAACCCCCTCTCAAAAAAATCTCCCCCCTCTCCACCGAGGTGGTTCGGAATGGAGTCTTGTACGTGGGGGATTTTCCCCCATCAAAACCATTCGAAAAAGGATTACATGTAAGCTACGTGAGTCTCGAACCCCCTCCCCCCGAGTGGGGGTAGTTTTGGAGGATGTGCCTAGAGTGGGCAGATCGTGGAGTTGACGGATAGTTGACAAGAGGCGGCCAAGGTTCTGGTCGTCCAAAGGAGCTGGGCGGCCAGGTCAATGGCCTTCTTGAGGGTGAGGGTGGCCAACAATCTGGCCTTCTTGAAGGAGCTGGGCGGCCAACTATGTGGCCACCTTGGGATGTGGGCGGCCAACTCTCTGGCCGCCTAGGAATGGATGGGCGGCCAGAGACTCTGGCCGCCTTGGGTTGTGGGCGGCCAGCACCTTGGCTGCCCAGGGATTAGGGGAAACATGCATATAGAATCTCAAAGTTGGATCCGCGAAGGGACCGGGTGGAGCCTACCTAAACAAGGATGAGACTCCACACAACCAATCATCTAAAGGAAGCATCACTTCTATGATGGCTATACAAGGTCTGCGGGATGTCCGAAATTAGGCATCTACAATGGGTTGACCGAAAATCATAATGACTCTCGAAACCATACGGCACACTACACGGTATTACGGCACTTCCAAACACCCTATAATATGGTCACAACCCTCATAGGACGTCCAAGACATCCACGGAACAATGGGATAACCAAGGGGTCGAAGTCAAACCAACCAGTAGCCAAACCAACGCAAACGAACACCCAGAACAAGTGGCAGTCACCCCTATGGCCGCAAACAGGAAGTGGTGGTCATAGCCTGGCCGCTACCTAACGGGTCAGCAAATGACGGTCTCATCGGGACCGCTAACATAAAGTGACGGTCTCCAAAGGGCCACCTCCTGAATATGGTCATGGTCAGACCGCCATTTAGCATGAATGATGCGAGACGACAACGGGACTCGACACGGACTTGTTGCGACCTTGGACTCTATAGGACGACGCGACTAATAGGATGACGCGACCAGCAACAACACTACAACGTGCCGCACCTAAAGAGCTCCAGAAGAGGTGAACATGCCCCAAACAAGAAGCGCTAAACCCACGGTCATTCCCGGCTAGGGAAACGTGATGATCTGCACGGCTGAGTAACTGACTTTGAGTCTCTGGTGGTCAGCTCACTCTCGTGCTCAGACTGAGTCACGGGACGGGTTCCGCTCTCACAACTCACAGCGATGACTAATTTAACTAGCCAGGAATTAAACTACTCACATGCAGCGGCAGTAAGAATTTATACTATCTCAGCAAGTAAGACAAAGTGGGTGGCGAGTGTTCCTCCACGCACGTTGCGTGGGGAAGACATCCCGGCCGAGAACCGTCACTCCCGATACAAAAGGCAAATTAATTACAGCAAGACAATTACGGCCCACTCAATGCAGGGAGGTAAAAGGCCACAACAGCGGTCCGGGAGCGTCGTTCTGGGGTTGGCGGGCAGCGTGTTGGCGGTGTGTCGGCCGGTTGCGGGCTGCGACTCCGAAGCTGCAAATTCTATCTGGTAGGATAGCAAGCACGGGAGTTCAAAGGGACATCAGTGTCCGGAAATGTTCTAAAGGTGGCGGTTCACCGGGACGCTGGCAGAGGGTCCCTGGTCGACCCCTGGGAGCGGCGGCCACTGGTTCTGCTCCGACATATTTTCCCTGGATTTAATTTGTGACCTACTTCTGCAGGCCTGGCTCAGAGCAGGAATGCGCGCCTCCACGAGAATGGCCGGTATGCCAAGATCCGATGTCGGATCGAGACGTGGTGGGTACCGTTGGAAAGAGAACTCAAAAATCTACGACATATTGGAATTTCAGATCCATCCAATGGCTTGATTTAAAATGAAAATGACTGCAAACGGACTGAGTTCTCTATCCTAGAACACAGAATAGACAGGGCAGAACTGGATATGCCTGTTCAAGGGGTTTGAACAAAAATCAAATGAAAGATTTAGGACCTAGTATTTTTATGGTAGATAGGGGGGAGGGTGGTGGTCACGGAGATAATTTGTTTGTATTTTTCTAACAATGTTTGAGTGGTGGTAAAAATCGGCTACCACAGACTATCCCCAGATCTGCACACAGGTAGACTGTGAGAAGGAACAACAAATGGCTTGGAAAGGGCCTAAACAGACTCTGATCGGTCTAAAAATTAAACTGGGAATGGTGGACGATGGGGGGAACCTACCCTCAAAATCTCATCATGATCCGACGGTTGGATCTCCCGTACCAGCCCTTTTATTGAGCTGTTGTCCAGCAACTCCGAATTTCGGGGCAGCAGGCCGGAGTTGATGTTGTGGTGGCTTAATGGAGGCACGAACGGCGGTGGCGGCGGTGGTGGTCAATCACAGCAGATAGAGGAAGAGGGGGAGAAGAAGAAAACTCAGAAATTTGGAGGATTCAGCCTTAGAACTGAAGAAGAGGGAGGAAGAATGGGAAGAACACTCAATAACAAGGGTGAGAGAGGGAGAGGCGCGCCCAATGCATCATTTCACAAAAATTCATCATTAATTTTGTTCAAGAGACATTAAATACTCAAACCCTAGACCTAGCCAAATGACCTAGGATGCCCTTGGTCAAGGGGATATAATGGGGAAATGGGATAAACAAAAATTAAACAAATCCCCATGTGGAGACAAAAGAGGGGGCGCCCCTCTCTCCAAGTCAACATAAGGGGCTTGGTGTATTTTAATCCCTTGGACCATATTAATTCCCCCTTAGACCAAAATAAATAAAAAATATAAATACATGGTCAATTATTCTACCATTGACCCAATACTAAAACCCAAAATAATGCAAACCAAATACACACCAAATACACACTTAATACACAATAAATATGATCAAATACATATGAAATATGAATACGTATAAAAATACATACTAAAGTATCAAGGCTCTGGTGGTGACTCCAAACTGTCCCCCAACCACAAAGAGGTCGGTGTCGACCGGGTCGTGCTGCGTGTCCGGTACCAGCGGCTCGCTGAGTCGAGCCGTAATCAGGCTCTAGTGTCCTCACCAATTCTCCCCAGGTGGGAGAAGCTCGACCCCGTCGAGTAAAGGTCCGGGTCGCTCTAGTATCTATCCAACAGATCTGGATCTGTCCTCTGTAGCTCGTCCCAGGTGATCCAAGTGTCATCGGATGCGGGCCGTCCCCTCCAACGCACCAAGTAGCACTGATACACTCTGCCTCGAGTAGTCGTTACCTGCTCGTCTAGTATACATTCTATCTGCTCTCGCTGCTGAGGTAACAAGGCTTGAGGTGGACACTCTAGGGTAGTGTCACTCACAATGGGTGGAGACGGCTCGAAGGGCTCACTGGGTATCATCACTGGGTCCCTATAAGCGACGAGATCCGAGATGTTAAAAGTTGAGCTGATCCTGTAATCCTCTGGCAAGTCCACAACATATGCATTTGATCCGACTCGCCTCACTACTCAAAAGGGACCGGCACCGTGAGCGTGCAACTTCTTCACGGCTCCTGAGGGAAACCGTTCAGGTCTGACCCTGATCATGACATAATCGCCCTCCTAAAACTCACGGTGGTGCCTGTGGGCATCAGCCAATTCTTTGTATCGTGCGTTGCTGGACTCAATGTGACGACGCACATGCTCATGCAACTGTCTATTATGATCGACAAAGGACTCTGCTACCTCAAACACATAGGACTGGATGGGAGAGGGAACTAGGTCTATGGGCTTCCTCGGCCTACGGCCAGTGACAATCTCAAAGGGGCTGATACCTGTAGACCTATTGACCAAATCGTTGTATGCAAACTCTGCTAAGGGTAAGACCAAATCTCAATCCCTGACTCGATCTCTAACCAGACACCTAAGAAGATCCCCCAAACTCCTTTTGACAACCTCAGTCTGACCATCGGTCTGGAGGTGATATGCAGTGGAGAATTTCAATTGGGTGCCCATCATGTGCCAAAGGGTTTTTTAAAAATAGCTAGTGAAGCGCACATCCCTATCAGACACTATAGTGCATGGGAGTCCAAACCTGGAGACACAGTGTGAAAAGAATACATGGGCAACTCTAAAGGCATCCGACGTTTTGGAGACAGGAATGAATAATACCATCTTTGAGAACCCATCTACAACCACAAAGATGGAGTCGTGCCTTCAGAGGGTGCGGGGCAATCCCAACACAAAGTCCATGCTAATGTCCTGCCATGGACTATCCGGGATGGGGAGGGGAGTATAGAGGCCGATATTCTGCTTTCTTTGCTTGGCCATGGCACAAGTGCGGCACTGGGCCACTATGCGAGCGACATCCCTCTTCAAGCTAGGCCAATGGAATCTATGCTCAACCGCCTCTATGGTCTTGTTCCGGCCGAAGTTGCCAGCAAGACCTCCCGCGTGCATCTCCCACGTAAGGAAGTCACGAACAGAAGTCCGTGGGATGCACAATTTGTCATCTCGGAATAGGTGACCCTCCTGTAGCACAAACTCGCTATAATCACGTAAGGGACCGGCCTGAAGGGCTGCATAGATCGGACCGAAATCCCGACAATGAACATAAGCATCCTTTAGCCTCTCTAAACCTACCACCTCTACACTCATGGTGGTCAGCATCATCATCCGCCAACTCAGCGCATCGGTGACCTTGTTCTCCGCCCCTGCCTTGTGCTTGAGCACAAAGGTGTACTCCTGGAGATACTCCACCCAACGACTGTGGCGAGCGTTCAGCTTCTTCTGGGTATGGAGGAATCGTAAGGCCTTATGATCAGAAAAGAGGACAAACTCTTGGTGCAAAAGGTAATGCCTCCAATACCGCAATGCCTGGATAACTACGTAAAATTCTTTATCATAAGTGGAATAACGTAGTTTGGCATCATTAAGTTTCTCGCTAAAGAATGCAATGGGGTGGGACTCCCGGCTCAACACTCCACTAATACCCACTCTAGAAGCGTCACATGTGACCTCAAACACCTTAGAGAAATCTGGTAATGCAAGGATAGGTGCCTGGGTCATACGCTCCTTGATGTCCTAAAAGGCTATGACTGCAGCCTTAGTCCATACGAATGCCCCCTTCTTTATGCAATCAGTGATCGGGGCGGTAATGGAACTGAAGCCATGAATGAAGCGGTGATAGAACGTCGCTAAGCCATGGAAGCTCCATACATCGTGGAGGGTGCGGGGCTCGGGCCACACCCAGATGGCCTAAATCTTCTCCGGATCAGCGGAGACTCCATCCCTAGACACAATGAAGCCGAGGAAGGTAATCTGATCAGTCATGAAAGCACACTTCTTCGAGTTCGCGAATAAGCTCTCTCACCTCAAAATGACACAGACTTGCCTAAGGTGGTCTAAGTGGTCCTCCCTAGTGCGGCTGTAGATAAGAATGTCATCAAAGTAGACGACCTAGAAGACCCCTATCATAGGGCGTAAAACCTGGGTCATCAACCGCATGAAGGTACTAGGGGCGTTGGAAAGCCCGAAGGGCATAACCAACCACTCATAAAGACCATCCTTGCTCTTGAATGCCGTCTTACATTCATCCCAAGGCCTGATCCGCACCTGGTGATAGCCACTACGAAGATCTATCTTTAAAAAGATAGTGGCTCCCGACATCATGTCTAACAAGTCATCCAATCAGGGAATGGGAAAGTGATACTTCACCATGATCTTGTTGATTGCACGACTATCCACGCACATCCTCCATGTGTCATCCTTCTTCGGGGCCAATAATGCAGGAACAACGCAAGAGCTCTTGCTGTCCCTAAGAGATCCCTGACTCACCAGCTCCTTGACCTGCCTTTGAAGTTCGGCATGGTCCGTGGGACTCATCCTATAGTGGGGAAGGTTGGGCAAGGATGAGCCCGGGACAAGGTCGATCTCGTGCTGGATATCCCTCATAGGCGGAAGGCCTTCAGGGAGGTCTTCCGGGAAGACATCAAAAAACTGTCGTAGGATCGCAGCTATCTCTGGGGGGTCTCATCATCAGACCCAGGAGCGACATCCTCCACTCCTCGGACAACAATGGCAAGGATAGGGCTACCCCCGGTCACCTCTTGCTCCATCTCTAGCGGGCTAATCATCATTAACCTCCGAGGTGGGAGGCCTCCTGTGCTAGGAGAAGTTGAAGCGGTAGTAGCCTTCACCGAGGATAAGGTGAACGGACCGACCATCCCCTAACTAGGACAGGTCGAAGTGCTGGGATCGGCTGGTCCTCGGACAGAAGGATCCTTCGGCTGAGTGCGGTGGAGGGTGATCCTATGACCCCCGTGGTCGAATGTGCAAGTGTTCGACTGACCTTGAAGGGTGGCATCCCGATCAAAAAGCCAAGGCCTACCTAGGATAATGCTACCCACCTCCATAGGCAACATATCACACCAGATCTCATCATGGTAAGCTTGGAACTGCAGTGGCACTAGCCATCGCAGCCTGACCGGGATGGAAGTGGAATCCACCCAAGATACCCTGTAAGGGGTGGGGTGATCGATGGGCGTCAAACCCAGACGCCTAACAGTGCCCGTAGAGATAGCGTTAATGCAACTCCCACTATCTATGATCACCTTGCAGAACTTTCCTCCCAGCCTACAAAATGTATGGAAGATGGTGGTACGACGCCAGTCGTCACTCACCTGAGACTGGGTTAGGATTCACCTGACTACACCCAGCTGTACATCACCCTGATGCTGGGTACCTGGGACATCAACTGGCTCTCCCTCCATTAGTTCATCAAAGAACTCCTCCGCTAAGTCTTGATCAACCTCGTAACTAATCGGCACAAGCTCAGGTGTGGGGTTGCTGGCAGAGGGATCAGAGATGACAAGCGACTCCCGAGTGGGACACTTGGCCGAATAGTGGCTAACCCCACTACATCTATAGCAAGTTCCATGTGCCCCGAAGCCCTAGGATGTTCCACTAGCCATCGGCCCCTTACTCTTGTCCACAAGACGGACTGGGGGTGTAGGAAGTAGGGGTGGTCGAGTTGGCACGGCGGGATGGGGAGGTCTAGGGGCAGGGACAGGTGCCTGCTGGAGAAGGGGAGGATCCCTCTGAGGAAGGAGGCGCCTAGGAGCAGTGAGGTCCTGGCGAGGGTGTTCCTGGGAGCGGGCCATAGGCCATCGAGTGTAGGAACCGGGCGTGGTCCTAGGATCAGACACACGCGGGTATGTGACCCCCTGGCGCGAGGTAGGAGCAAACACCGCCTCAAATTGCTCCACCTCAAGGGCAACCTGGTACGCGTCTTCCAACTTGTCCACTTTGCGGCAGAAAAGCTCATACTGTAGGTGTGGCCGCAGACCACGCCAAAAATGGGAAACAGTCAGGGAGCTTTCCTCCGTGGCATCACATCGCAGAAAGTACTCATCGAACTCAATGATGTAATCAGAGACGGACCGATCTCATTGGGTGAGACTCTACCATCTGTCTATGAGACGCTGATGGAAGGAGGTAGGAAGGTACTTCTTCCTGAGTTTGGTCCTTATCTCATCCCACGTCTCTACTTAGGGCTCCTGACGGTGAAACAGGAGGTTCTCCATGTTCCTCCAATAAGTCTGTGCCTGCCCTAGCAGTTTTATTTTGGCGAACTTGACCTTCCGGTGGTCAGTCATCTCAAACCACTCGAAATACCGGTCCATGTCGGCCTCCCAATCAAGATAGACCTTCAGGTCCAAGGACCCATCAAAAGTCGGAGGGTCTGCTCGCACCGTCCTTAGGACCCGCTCGTCCTCATCATCCCTCTGTGGTCGGTGACCACGACGGCGTCGACCATTTCCCTCATAATCATTGTCGGACTCCTAGTCCTCAACATCGGGGGCACATGGATGTCACTCCTCAACCCTAAGTGGGGCGGGCTGGGCAGCAGGCATTAGAGGGGCCGGGGCAGCTCCGAGGAGCTCCCAGTGGGGGACTCTCTCCACATTCTCCATCCTTTCAACCAGACCTTGGATAGATCGGTCGGAGACCTCGGCACGGTCCTCCATGGTCTTGAGATGGCTCTCCAAGCCATCGGTGTTCTCCTACTAGTTTGTTCGGACCTATCCATGCTCTCCATGAGTAGAGCGAACACGTCATCCAGAGTTCGGCCTCCTGGGTTTGCACCTCGGGGTTCACCCATAGTGTCAGGGCGATGGTACTGGGCACCTCCACGGGTGGGCATGCAATGGGAGAGGACTTAGAGGGAACTAAGGGGTGACTCACTATCACCTATATGGACGGACTAATGCAAAAATGAAGATGACCTAGACTCAAATATCCGATACGAGGCGGAGGTTTGATCCGAAGATCGTGCTCACGCAAGTGTGCCCCTTTCCCAATAGGCGTAGCCTACCGTTCCGAAAACACCTTTAGATATAGCGGATGAAATGGAGCACCTTGGACCGACTACGCTAGACTCAAACCGGCTCTGATACCAATTTGATGCGGGATGATAATGGGACTCGACTCGGACTTGTTGTGACCTTGGACTCTACAGGATGATGCGACTAATAGGACGATGCGACCAGCAACAACACTACAATGCGCGGCACCTAAAGAGCTCCAGAAGAGGTGAACATGCCCCAAACAAGAAGCACTAAACCCATGGTCATCGTCGGTGAGGGAAACGTGACGATCTGCACGGTTGAGTAACCGGCTTTGAGTCTCAGGTGGTCAGCTCACTCTCGTGCTCGGACTGAGTCACGAGACGGGTTCCGCTCTCACCACTCACAGCGGTGATTAATTTAACTAGCTAGGACTTAAACTACTCACATGCAACGGTAGTAAGAATTTATACTAGCTAAGCAAGTAAGACAAAGTGGGTGGCGAGTGTACCTCTACCCTCGGGGCGTGGGGAAGACTTCTCGGCCGAGAACCGTCACTCCCGGTACAAAAGGCAAATTAATTACAGCAAGACAATTAAGGCCCACTCCACGTAGGGAGGTAAAAGGTCACAACAACGGTCCGGGAGCGCCGTTCTGGGGTTGGCGGGCAGCGTGTTGGCGGTGTGTCGGCCGGTTGTGGGCTGCGACTCCGAAGCTGTAAATTCTGTCCTGCAGGACAGCAAGCACGGGCGTTCAAAGGGACATCAGTGTCAGGAAATCTTCTGAAGGTGGCGATTCATCGGGATGCTGGCAGAGGGTCCCTGGTCGTCCCCTGGGAGCGGCGGCCGCTGGTTCTGCTGCGACGTATTTTCCCTAGATTTAATTTGTGACCTCCTTCTCCAGGCCTAGCTCGGAGTAGGAATGCGCGGCTCCACGAGAATGGCCAGTACGCCCAGATCGGTGTCAAATCGAGACGTGGTGGCTACCATTGGAAATAGGACTCAAAAATCTACGACATACTGGAATTTCAGTTCCATCCAACGGCTGGAGTGGAAATGAAAATGACTGCAAACTGATTGAGTTCTTTGTCCCGGAACACAAAATAGACATGGCAGAATGGGATCTACCTAATCAGGGGGATTGACTAAAATCTAATGAAAGATTTAAGACCTGGGATTTTTATGGTGGATAGGGGGAGAGTGGTGGTCACGGAGATAATTTTTTGTATTTTTCTAACAAAGTTTGAGGGGTGGGAAAAATCGGCTACCACAGGCTATCACGCAGATCTACACACAGGCAGACTATGAGAAGGAACAACAAATGACTGGGAAAGAGCCTAAACGGACTCTGATCGGTCTAAAAATTAAACTGGGAATGGTGGACGATGGGGGGAACCTATCCTCAAAATCTCATCATGATCCGACAGTTGGATCTCTCGTACTAGCCCATTTACCGATCTGTATTCCAGTAACTCCGAATTTCGGGGCAGCAGGCCGGAGTTGATGTGGTGGCGGCTTAATGGCAGCACGAACGGCAGCGGCGGCGGCGGTGGTCGATCACATCGAATAGAGGAAGAGGGGGAGCGAATGAAAACTTAGAAATTTGGAGGATTCAGCCTTAGATCTGAAGAAGATGGAGGAAGAATGGGAAGAACACTCAAGAACAAGGGAGAGAGAGGGAGAGGTGGGCCCAATGCATCATTTCACATAAATTCATCATTAATTTTGTTCAAATGACAAAGGAGACATTAAATACTCAAACCCTAGACCAAGCCAAATGACCTAGGATGCCCTTTGTCAAGGGGATATAATAAGAAAATGGGATAAACAAAGATTAAACAAATCCCCATGTGGAGACAAAAGAGGGGGCGCCCCTCTCTCCCAGTCAACATAAGGGGCTTGGTGTATTTTAATCCCTTGGACTATATTAATTCTCCCTTGGATCAAAATAAATCAAAAATATAAATACATGGTCAATTATTCTACCATTGACCCAATATTAAAACCCAAAATAATACAAACCAAATACACATCAAATACACACCTAATACACACCAAATACGACCAAATATGTATAAAATATGAATACTTATAAAAATACGTACTAAAGTATCAAGGCTCCGGTGGTGACTCAAGACTGTCCCCCAGTCACAAAGAGGTCGGTGTCGATCGAGTCGTGCTACGTGTCCGGTACCAGCGGCTCCCTGAGTCGAGCCATACTCGGGCTTTGGTGTCCTCACCAAGGAAACCCCAAAACAGAAACAGAGGGAAGACTGGCAGAATACGGTATTTTGGGGGCTGCAACATGCATAAGGCGGTCGCCCTAGGGCCGTCTCTTAGATGTGGAAGTCATATCTAGACCGTCATCTCCAGACTACCTCGAGAAACATACGATAAGTCAAACAAGTGGCGGTCTCCCTCTGATTGCTACCTCAAGTAGCGGTCAGTCGCAAGGCCTCTACTTGCAAACCGACAAACGAGCCTAACCGACTTAAAAAGCCAAATAGCGGTCTCCCTAGGGCCGCTACTACCAAATTGCGGTCGAGAGCAAGACCACTACCCCGAACCGACTTAAAACCTTAAGAAATAGATAACAAGATGACGGTCTCCCAAGAACCATATCTTACAAATGGCGGTCCTCACATGGCCGCCTTATCAAGTAGCGGTCTCTGGTGCGACCGCTACTTCCTACTGGTGCGAAAATCGTTGGAAAGCAAAAAATTCGATCTTTCCACGCCCCAATCATTCCCAAATGATGGGGAAACATGCATAGTGATGTGACACCACCTTGGGGTGATAGTCACAAGATCGAATGCCCTTGGACCTACAATTGCAAGCAAGTATCTTTGAGCGGCGGACTTACTCTAGCGAGCTCACTCGCGTGGCGCACACTAGTGCCCGTAGGCAACTCGGCGATGATGGAGAGGGTCCGAGGCGTGACCTTGATGCTCCAATGGTTGGCTAGCTTGGGGAGAACCCCAAATGGGCCAGGGATGCCCAACTCACGGGCGGCCAGCACACCAAGGGTGTGGGATGTAGGGGATCACTCACAACTCGCCTGCGGTGATCACTCACATCAATGGCAATTATGGGCCGAGCTCTCACTCTCCGTCCGACGAAGCAATAATGATAATACTATGCTAAGCAAGGAATTTAAACCAACCAAGAGGGGGACCGAGGCTCACCTGGTCGGCGTGAAGATGCCGACCCCGGCCGGAGACGGGGGCGAGCGGCGAGGCGAGGGTATGCACCCGCACGCCGCGTCGATGAAGCTTCAAACCTGAAATTTTAGATTACATGCACTACGCCCCATGCAAGGGGGGGGGATCTTGGGGAAGGGAAGCCAATGACTACACCCAAATACTACCTCCACACAGGGAGGGGCCTTCATCCGGCCAAGCAAGAGGGGAAAAGTTGAGCTAGAAGCAAAGAAAGGGAGCCGATGCCAAATCTGACCACTCTCTGCGCTTCTGGACAGGCAGTTGGTTATCTTGGCGCTGCGGCCACTCCAGATTTTTGTTGATGACAAAACTAGTTAGAATTATTTCGTAGCTGGATCGGGATGATGCATGAATTTTGTTGATTTCTCTGGTCACAGGTGCTGGTCGGGGAAGAAGCTCGAATAGGGTGGTAGGTCTTCAGTTCTGACTGCTTCAGGTTCACAATAACAGGAAGAAGAGGTTGCCACAAGCGTTCCAGAGCTCAGAATCAGGCACCGCCAAGTTGTTGGAACCGTTGGTGAGTCCTCTTCGAAGCGAGACCAACGAGGATGCCAAACGTTGTCGGAGTAGACCGGTAGAGCTCAAACAATGAGGGGGGATCGGAGCAGACTGTCAGGAAGCAGAACCGCACACCTGGAGGAAGAAAATGAGAACTCTTGATTCCGGGCGGAAAACAGAGCTCCGCTTCTTGATTCTGGAAGTAGACTTGTCGAAGAATCTCCCGGCTAAGCCTCGCCTCCAGATCGTTAAGAGAGTGCTCGTGGTAGCTTCAGGAGTCAGCTTTAGGTTGCACTTCAGGGAGGAAGTACGCAGTCGGGGAATAACGGCTCCCCCTGGTGACCACGAGCTCAGAAAGGGATGAGACCATTGCCATTGCGAATAGGACGGAGAGACGCTTCCAACGGTACCTCTTAGGCCTCTAGGGACGCTGGGATGAAGTCGGGGCTGGCTCTACAAGCTGCTGGTACTCTACTACCTGTGACCTGAGAATTGCAGGTGGTGAAAGGTGGAGGGGGAATGGGGTAGAAGAAATGGGAAATGGGGTGGATGGGTATGGGGGAAACCCTTGGCTGTGAGGGGGTCTGGGAGGGGGTGTTCCAAGGTGTGGATGGTGGAGAATGGGGTCTGGAAGGTGGTGTTTGCAGTGGGTGAGAGAGGAGCTGCGAATTTGGTTGGAAGGGAGAGAGGGAAAGGGTATTTGAAAATGGGTTTAAGGGTGGGATTAATTTCTGGTCTTGGGGATGGGAAGGGGCATGTGGGGAAGGTAAAGGGGGGCTTGAGGAGTGGGAATTCTCTCTTGGGAGATGAGAGGGTGCTTAGGGAAGGGGATTGGGTAGTTGGTGGTTGGGTGGTGGAGTATGGATTGGTGGAGGGTCTCTTGGGACTAGGGGTGGAGTAATGAGGGTTGGGGTAGTTGGGAGGATGAGTAATGAGGGGAGAGGAAGGGTTGAAGATGTGGAGGAGAGAGAGGGAGGGGAGGAGAGAGAAAGAAGAGAGAGAAAGAGAGAGGGGAATCCACCCCTTAGAGAGAGAGAGAGAGAGATTTAGAGAATCCACTCCAATAAGACACCAAAACTCACTTGATTTAAATTGATCATAAAAGGTTGTTACATATGAGAGGAGTGGGGGCCTATTTATAGACTCCATACTTTTCATATGACCATAGTGACCCTAACAAACTAACTAATGACCAAAGCAGTCCAAGGGAGGGGCACCCCTGGGCCAAGCCCATTAGTTGGGCCCATTAGCCTATCAAACCAACCATATGACAACTAACTTAGGAAAATGACTCACTAACCTAGGTACATGACTCAAATAAAGGGAAAATTGCATAGTTTATGACTCAAAGAAAATATGAAAATTACATGACTAGACTCGGAAACACATGACTAACACAATGGCGCTTGCCGACGAACAATCCGAGCCCATAAAAAATGTGGAGGGGCAAGGGATGCCCCCATCATACCCCCGGGGTGGGGAAAACTCGACCCCGTCGAGTATGGGTCCACCGGGGAAGTAGTACACCACAATGCAGCTCTGGGTGAACCACGATCTCCAAACTCAACCCGCGTCCATAGCCGGGGAATGGCGCTTCAGCTTTTCAAAGTGGCTCGGACACACCCTCATGCTGGCTATGAGGTCTTACTTGCCTAGTATTGCCACCGTGTGCTCACGTCAGGCTCTCAGGATAATTTGTGATGGCACTCCGAGGGTGTCTCTCGCAAGGATAGGTGTAAGCTCAAGGCACTCACTAGGATCCACCGCGGTGCCCTTAGAGGGTGTCGGATCCGCCACGTGAGAAATGGGGTGAATCCCAAAACACATAGGTAAGTCCAACCCGCAAGCTGGGTTGCCAAACCCCCTTAGAACTTGGCAAGGTCCAAGTCCTTGTGCCCTCAAATTGGAGGTGACCCTAGGGTAGAGCCACTCCAAAGTCATCATCACCAAGTTGCCAACTTGGAATTCCAAGTGGCGTTCATGAGTTTTTGCCCGCTTCTTGTGAATCTCACCGCTTGTTGCTTGATACTTGCTTGGATGCATATGCCATGCACTATGATGCGGTGTGAGTGGACAATGTGTGATATGCAAAGGTGGTCCAGGACAACCACATATAGACCTATCGTGCATTGATGTTATGAAGACTTTGAATGGTTTGGGAGGACCGGGGCATCCATATGTGTCCCTCTCATGTGTAGGTATGATAAGTGCCGGAGGACCCAGACATCCATGAATACTCCTAATATGCTTAAGACTCATGATGAATGAACGATGACCATTACATCCGAATATGGACCACTCATGCTTCCTACTTGACATGTGGGTGATATGAATGAATGGACCCAACTTATGAATCATGTCAAGTGGTGCGGTATGCCTAGGCACATGCATTTCTATCCTAGAGATGACTTCCATGTGCATGGGTGTGGGGTGGCCCTTGAGCTTCCACTCGTATGGATCAAAGGGATCTAAGAAGGGGGACATCATGGAGTGGGGCAATTCATCAATCCCAAGGTGTATGTTGCCTAAGGTCAAGGCTCCCATGGTGTAACCTGATTCTAGGAAGGGAGGGGTTTGGCCCAACATGGTGGGTGGGGGTAGGGTAAGGTGAGTGGTGAGTAAGGTGGGTGGGTCACATGGGGAACTAAACTCCCATAGGAAGGGATCAAAGGGATCATGATAAGGATTACCTAGAGAGAGATACTACATGCCCTCAAGGTCCTCACAAGGTGGTGAATCATCCTCTTCTTGTGAAATGGTTGGGCCGGTGCATGGAGTGGGTTGGTTGGTCAAGGTTCTAGGAATCACAATGGTAGAGGAGTGGACCGGGATGGGCTCTTCCACCATGGGGAGAAGAAAAAGGAGGTCGCTAGTGTAGCAACCAATAGTGCAAACCGAGGTGATAGACCCAGTACATGGGTGGATGAGGTCAAGGCTCTTGGGTCGGTCCGCCCCTAGAGTCAACAAACAAGTCAAGTCTAATTGCCACTCTAGACCCTTGATGAGATCATCCCAACCCTCTACCTCATAGTAGGATTGGATCGTGGTGTGAAAGGAGGGGAGGGCCACAATTTGGGATTGATGTCCCATGGGTGAGAGGTGTGGGGGTGGACTAGGGACGGGGGGGCCTTGCTTGAGCCATTGGAGTATGGACTCATTCACGGTGAGGGTGTGTGGCTCTTGAGGATCCAGACTGGGGGAGGTGGGTGGAAATGGAGATTCTTGGATTTCTTTTATGGTGGGTTGCAGATCCGGACTAGCATCCATTTCCGTGTGGGTGGGTGTGTGGGTCTCAACTTCTAATGATAATGGGGTGGGTAGGTCTAATGCGGGGGAATTGGTGATAGTCGATGCATGGTGCACCCGAGGTGGTGAACAAGCATGGGCTTGGGTTGGGACTGGTAAGGGAAGTAGTGGAGGTCTAGGTTGGGGTTGGGTTGGGGTAGGAAGTGGAAGATGGGTGGGTTGAGGGGGTTTGGGAAGATTGTCCTTGGGAGGAGTGTCCTTGTTGGGGGACGATGGAGGGGTAATGGTGGCCGAGGTGTGAGAGGTTTCAACCACTAGGGGTATGGGAAGATGCTTCCTCGTGGGACATTGTCCGACGATGTGCCCTAATTGGTGGCACCTATAACATTCCGGCTCGCACTTACCCGAGGTTATTTCACTCACTTCTATCTCCATAGGACCTTTTCCTTTTTGAGAAAGGGTAAGGTGAGGGGTGGAGGTGGAGGTGGGGGCCAAAGGGGCTTGAGTAAGGTGGGTTGTGGAATTGGGTTTTGGTTGCATTGTGGGGAATTGGGGAATTGGAGTCTTGGGTTGGCTGGGTGGGGATGGTGGAGTTGAAGTGCTCCTTGGGCTTTGGTGATCCGAGTAGGAAGGGGACACATATCTAGCCCTAAGTTGTTCTTTCATGTTTCCCCAAGTGGTGATGGGATCTTCCCTTCTAATTATCCTTAGCCCGATAATTTGTAGCCAATAGATTTGAGCCCGTTTGGTAAGTTGTGATTTGGCACATCAGACTTTCTCATCTTCGGACATGGGATACCAAGTGAAGTAATGATCCATTGAGACTTCCCAATCTAAATAGTCAATAGGATGAGTTCCATCAAAGATGGGAGGTGGGGGAGGAGCCCTACTATCATCCGCCCTTGGGGCGGGCCCATTTTCACCTAGTTGGTCGAGTCGACCCGATAGGTTATCACGCCGCTCATTGGCATAGGTCAAGGCCTTCATGAGGTAGTTGACATGGCCAGGGAGGGCATGTGTGTTAGTGGTAGGCATCCCCTGGGGGTTTGGACTCATGGAGAGGGCCGATGGGTATGGTCGGTAAGAGGTGGCCATGCTAGTGGACAAAAGAGATGCAACCGAGGACTCTAAATGCATAAACACGCCCTAGGACCAACTTGATAGAGACAAGTTGTGAACCTGGCTATGATACCAATTGATGTGACACCACCTTGGGGTGATAGTCACAAGACCGAATGCCCTTGGACCTACAATTGCAAGCAAGTATCTTTGAGCGGCGGACTTACTCTAGCGAGCTCACTCGCGTGGCGCACACTAGTGCCCGTAGGCGACTCGGCGATGATGGAGAGGGTCCGAGGCGGGACCTTGATGCTCCAATGGTTGGCTAGCTTGGGGAGTACGCCAAATGGGCCAGGGATGCCCAACTCACGGCGGCCAGCACACCAAGGGTGTGGGATGTAGGGGATCACTCACAACTCACCAGCGGTGATCACTCACATCAATGGCAATTCTCTCACTCTCCGTCCGACGAAGCAATAATGATAATACTATGCTAAGCAAGGAATTTAAACCAACCAAGAGGGGGACCAAGGCTCACCTGGTCGGCGTGAAGATGCCGACCCCGGCCGGAGACGGGGGCGAGCGGGGAGGTGAGGGTATGCACCTGCACGCCGTGTCGATGAAGCTTCAAACCTGAAATTTCAGATTACATGCACTACGCCCCATGCAAGGGGGGGGGGATCTTGGGGAAGGGAAGCCAATGACTACACCCAAACACTACCTCCACACAGGGAGGGGCCTTCAGCCGGCCAAGCAAGAGGGGAAAAGTCAAGCTAGAAGCAAAGAAAGGGAGCCGATGCCGATTCTGACCACTCTCTGCGCTTCTGGACAGGCAGTTGGTTATCTTGGCGCTGCGGCCACTCCAGATTTTTGTTGATGACGAAACCAGTTAGAATTTCTTCGTATCTGGATCGGGATGACGTCTGAATTTTGTTGATTTCTCTAGTCAAAGGTGCTGGTCGGGGCAGAAGCTCGAACAGGGTGGCAGGTCTTCAGTTCTAACTGCTTCAGGTTCACAACAACAGGAAGAAGAGGTTGCCACATGCGCTCCAGAACTTAGAATCAGGCACCGCTAGAGTCGTTGGAACCGTCGGTGAGCCTCTTCGAAGCGAGACTAACGAGGATGCCAAACGTTGTCAGAGAAGACCGATAGAGCTCGAACAATGAGGGGGGGTCGGAGCAGACTGTCAGGAAGTAGAACCGCACACCCGGAGGAAGAAAATGAGAACTCTTGATTCCGGGAGCAAAACAGAGCTCCGCCTCTTGATTCTGGAAGTAGACTTGTCGAAGAAGCTCCCGGCCAAGCCTCTCCTCCAGATCTTCAAAAGAGTGTTCGTGGTAGCTTCAGGAGTCAGCTTCAGGTTACTCTTCAGGGAGGAAGTGCGCAGTCAGGGAATAACGGCTCCCCCGGGGGACCACAAGCTCAGAAATGGATGAGACCACTGCCGTGGCGAAGAGGACGGAGAGGCGCTTCCAACGGTACCTCTTAGGCCTCTAGGGACACTGGGATGAAGTCGGGGCCGGCTCTGCAAGCTGCTGGTACTCTACTACCTGCGACCTGAGAATTGCAGGTGGTGAAAGGTGGAGGGGGAATGGGGTAGAAGGGATGGGAAATGGGGTGGATGGGTATGGGGGCAACCCCTGGCTGTGAGGAGGTCTGGGAGGGGGTGTTCCAAGGTGTGGATGGGGGAGAATGGGGTCTGGAAGGTGGTGTTTGCAGTGGGTGAGAGTGGAGCTGCGAATTTGGTTGGAAGGGAGAGAGGGAAAGGGTATTTGAAAATGGGTTTAAGGGTGGGATTAATTTCTGGTCTTGGGGATGGGAAAGGGTGTGTGGGGAAGGTAAAGGGGGGCTTGGGGAGTAGGAATTCTCCCTTGGGAGATGAGAGGGTGCTTAGGGAAGGGGATTGGGTAGTTGGTGGTTGGGTGGTGGAGTATGGATTGGTGGAGGGTCTCTTGGGACTAGGGGTGGAGTAATGAGGGTTAGGGTAGTTGGGAGGATGAGTAATGAGGGGAGACGAAGGGTTGATGATGTGGAGGAGAGTGAGGGAGGGGAGGAGAGAGAAAGAAGAGAGAGAAAGAGAGAGGGAAATCCACCCCTTAGAGAGAGAGAGAGATTTGGAGAATCCACTCCAATAAGACACTAAAACTCACTTGATTTAAATTGATCATAAAAGGTTGTTACATATGAGAGGAGTGGGGGCCTATTTATAGACTCCATACTTTTCATATGACCATAGTGACCCTGACAAACTAACTAATGACCAAAGCAGTCCAAGGGAGGGGCGCCCCTGGGCCAAGCCCATTAGTTGGGCCCATTAGCCTATCAAACCAACCATATGACAACTAACTTAGGAAAATGACTCACTAACCTAGGTACATGACTCAAATAAAGGGAAAATTACATAGTTTATGACTCAAAGAAAATATGAAAATTACATGACTAGACTCAGAAACACATGACTAACACAATGGCGCTTGCCGACGAACAATCCGAGCCCATAAAAAATGTGGAGGGGCAAGGGATGCCCCCATCACATAGACATGATGCCAACCTTCCACAAGCTGGAAGGGGCTAAACAAATCACAAAACGGTAAAGAAAAGGGTGATTTCCTCGAATCAACCCAAAATGACTCACATGGACAAATGGCCTCACACCGGCCCCAAACCACGGTCAATTACAACCAAACTAATGGGAATCAAATCCCGACAAGCCAGGGGTTCAAATTCTATGATTGGAATCGAAAACCATCACTTGGAACGGCGATTTCGCATCACACTCCAAAAATATACTTTTCCCTTAAAGTAGGAAAACCCACCCATACTCGCGCCTATCGGCTTGAAATTGCAAGGGAAAGCAGGAAATGGGTAGAGTATTCATCCCTCTACCTCCACTGAAGATCTTGCACGCCGAAAACCATCACACGAACCCACTAGGGCTTCGAATCCACGGAACGAGATCGCGCCAATGCCATGCTCCATTCCTCGCGCCTTCACGCTCCACGACGCCTCCATAGCATCCCTGCCTCGTCCACCTCCGCCACGGTCGCACGCCCGGGGGAGAGGGGAAGATAGGAGAGAGAACAGAGGGGGAGAGAGTGAGAACAGCGATGAGAGGAGAGAGGTGAGGGTTAAAAAAGGAAAAGGAAAATATGAAATATCGAATATTTCTAAAATCTGGTTTTTGGCCCAAAATTCTGTAAAATTAGAAAAATATGAAAAAATAGCCTTTGTGATCCTTGAAATGAGCACAACGCATCTGTAGCGTCCCGGAGTCTCAAAACTCAACGGTTCACTCTCCATGGGGTTCTGCAAGCTATACAGCAAAAAAACCAAGTGGATCGTAAAACACTATTCAAGACTCACAAAAGCACTCCGAAAGCACTCGGATTCCGATCCGAAGGATCCATGGTATTACATCCGCCCCTCCTTTTAGAAATTTCCTCCTCGAAATCTAAGGAGCTAACAATGGAACAGGGAAGAACAACCCATAAAGTTGGCAACACTCTCAAAGCTCTAGCCGTACCTTAAACACACAAAAATAAGATAACACGATTCTAAAAAAACACAATTCAGAGGAACACTGCCAGACCCTGATCATAGGCAAGATCATCATGCTCCAGATCTCAAGGTACATCGATCCATAGAACGAGCATGGCACAGAAGAGAACACAAGTCTGGCACCTCCAAACAGGGCATCATCCCTATCGTCTCACAAAGGAAGGAGACACGACCCATGCCACGACACAGCCACCGACAGAACCACGTACTCGGCAGACACACAACAAGCATCAGCTGTCACGAGTAAAACAATCATCTCAGCTGACTGCTCCACATCATCGACTTCCGCACCATAATAACAAGCGAAACTGGCACGCAGAACACCTATGACACTACTAGACCAAAAACACAATCGAGTCAGTCCTCACTTAGACATTACATCTAATTCGAGTTGCACGCCAACTCTACCCTCTCAGGAGAGTACATCAAAACCAACCGACAAGATCCCGATCCACACAAATCTTAAATCAGACTCATAGGGAACTCCTCCCAAGCTAACCATAAATAACAAACCATCATACAATCAAATGGTGGACACATGCAAATCCCCGCCTCTGTTCTCTACACAGAACCACGGGACACAACCATAGACTGGGTCACGTCAAGGCAAAATTACATCTGACCACATGGCTAAAATGTACAAGCCACTCGCAGCTTACCAACAAGTGTTGGGAGATGTTGTGCATGTATGGTACACGCATGATTCTATGCCTTAATGTGGTTTTGATGATCTACCTATAAGTCACCGATGAGTCTATCTTGCACTTGATAACGTCAATATTCATACATTTTAGGTCATTGTAAGTAAAGTGTAAGAAATCAAGAATGGCACGTAAATCTAGGTAATTGCTATCATGAAAATCAAGGTTGAATTCAAGATATAGAAATTCAAGAGCAAGAACCTTCCAAGTTGAAAGAGAAACTCAAGATACATTGTTGCACAGAAATCGAGGCAACTAGATGCACAGAAATTAAGGTAGATGATAATATTGGGTGCACGAAAATCTAGGCAACTGACAGCATAGAAATCAAGCCAATTGGCAGCACAGAAATCAAGCTGAAAAGCTTCATGCTGACAAGGTCGGAGCAGCGGCTACTGTTCATAGCAGAAGGTCTGTGCACATGAGAACCAAAGTTGGTGCACATAGCAGAAAGTCTGTGCACATGTGAACCAAGGTCGATGCACATAGTAGAAGGTTTGTGCACATGTGAAAGGCAAGGTCGGTGCACATAGCAGAAGGTCTATGCACATGCTCCTTTTAGTTAAGAGGGTCAGTGCATATGAAGAAGCTGTGCACTATAAGGTCGGTGTACATGCTCAGTAAGGTCGGTGCACCTCTCGCCAGCACAGAGCCAAGGTCGGTGCACATCATGTAAAGTCTGAGCATACTCAAGTCAAGGTCAGTGCACATGCTCAGTAAGGTCGATGCACCTCTCGCCAACACAGAGCCAAGGTCGGTGCACATCAAGTAAAGTATGAGCATACTCAAGTCAAGGTCGGTGCACATGCTGAAGACTTGCAACTAAGGTCGGTGCACATGCTGAAGACTTGGACTAAGGTCGGTGCACATGCCGAACTAAGGTCGATGCACATATGCTTTCAACACTATAAGCTAGGTGCACATGCTCAATCAAGGTCGGTGCACATATGCATCTATGCTCAAAAGGTCGGTGCACATCAACTAAGGTCGATGCACATCTACATATAACGTTGTTAGGTTTGTGCATATGTGACTGCCAGGTCAGTGCACATTGCGGTAGGTCTATGCACATGTGAATTACTAGGTATGTCCATGTTTGCCCTCAACGCATCTAGGTCTGTGCATGTTTGCCTTCAACATAAGAAAGGTTTGTGCAATGTCTACCTTCAACATTACAAGGTCTGAGCATACTCAAGTCAAGGTCGGTGCACATGTTAAGAAAGATATGTGCAATGTCTACCTTCAACATTACAAGGTCTAAGCATACTCAAGTCAAGGTCGGTGCACATATTAAGAAAGGTCTGTGCAATGTCTGCCTTTAACATTACAAGGTCTTAGCATACTCAAATCAAGGTCGGTGCACATGTTCAGAAGGTCGGTGCGCATGAAGACTTTCAACTCTACAACCAATCACTACTCCGACCTCAGTAGCTTCACTGCTCCGACCTCAGCTTCACTGCTTTGACCTCAAGCAGTAAGTCTGCTCTTCCTGCATCGACGCATCAACCCTGCTGCGTCTAAGCACTAGAAGACCTTGAGCCTCTAAGCAGCAAACCTTCACAGCTGCATCGATGCAATGGCCTGCTGCTTCGACGCAACAGTGCTTCTGAAGCCAGTTCAAGTATATTTTTCTGTCAAGTCAATGGAATATCCAGAGATAGAAAATAGGTACCGTAGATGTCCAAAAGCATGGATTTCGAGGTCTGGATGAGGTAACCAAAGTTGACTTTTATCCCTATCATCATATCACATCTACTCTACCTTTTGGAGATGGCTATGTCAGAATCTACAGTTGGGAAAGGTCACTTCTCACAGTCTGCCTTTGGCTTTCTCCCAAAGAAGACTTCTGTCCAGATAGAGTACACAGGATAGAAGTTGTCTTCAGTCCATAAGGAGACCGCATGTCAAAGGAGCCATTTATTCTGGAGATCTGAAGAGCAGGTGAAGAAAAGATATGGTCTGCTGCCAGCCTGCCACTGTCCTACCAAAGGACTGACTTGGAGAGGCTCTCAAGTACATTCTTCTCATGCCTCAAAGGTAGAATGATTTATGGAGGGTTGAAAAGTGGTTGAAGAAAAGAGTTTCTCCTCTGCCGCCACTTCCTATCCTTGGACTTGAAGCCAGTCAGCTCAAGTCACACTTCTGGCATAGTATCTTCCTCAAAGACAAGAAAAGATTTTGGAGGGAAAATTCTTCACCACAATTCCTTATGGCTCGACTATAAATATCAAGCTTCTACAAGAGAAGAAGTTGCTGCTGCCTTGAGAAAAAGCCACGCCCTTGAGCCTCTAAGAAGAAAATCTGTGAGAAAGAAAGGAAGGGTGGGAGAGCATCCCAACACTAATTTGACTAAGTCTAGTGCTGTAAGAGAAGAAGAAAAGAGGATCAGCCTTGAGAGAGAGCAGCCCTGCAGTCTACCTGAGCCTGAAGAATCAGATCATCAGATCTAAAATTTGTAGTTGCAGTCACCACCCTCAAGATCATCATCTATAGCTTCAGCTGGTGTTTATTCTTTCTGTTTTATTGTGGTTTTTGCCACTGCACTTGCAGTGAGTTTTATCTTGTGTTTTTGTTCATTTAGAACTGTCCCTGCCGGTTTGTGTGTAGGAAGACAGACGGAGGTGTGCTCCGGTCTGTGGAGAACCATCCCTGTCGGTTTTGTGTGTAGGAAGCCAAATGGAGGTGTGCCCCGGTCTGTGGAGAACCGTCCCTACCGATTTTGTATCTAGGAAGATAGACAGAGGGTGCTCTCTGTTCTGTGGTTTGGGGCTTGTCCCCGGTTAAGCTGTGTGTTAGCAAGAAAGCCTCACCAGGTTTGGTGAGGGGTTGACGTAGGTTGCGAGTTTGCAACTGAACCACCTTAAAATCCCTGTGGTATGGTTGTGCATTTTGTGTGATTGCTTCATATCCTCTATCTCCATTCACATGTTGGTGTGCTTGCTTTATCATATGCAATCGTGGTTATTTTCTATGCACACTCAAGCTTTTTGATCTGCACTTTCTGATTTATCCCTATACCATTTGGCCTCAGAGTTTTGCCTGCATCCCCTTGGCTGCCTACTGCACTCTTGCACACCGGCACCATGCAGGTCGTGTTGCCAAGGAAAATCAGCTTGCTCACACATGCACACACTCTAGTTGATTACTAAAGCTCACACATATAGCTAGTCATTTCACACTTAGTTGATGTGTGTTGAGATCCCTACTTTCCAGTGCTATAGATTACACTCAGTCCTTGCACCGAGCTTTATCGTTTCCATCTGAGCCATTTCAATTCATTCCGATGTGCATTGTGCCTAAGTGTCTCTCCTGCTTTATAGGAGTGGTTTACCATTGTTGGTAGCTTAGTTTAAATAGGTCAAAATTCGTGAGAGGATCTATTCAACCCCCATTCTAGATCCTATTGCACTACGTGGGACCTAAGAAGTGGTATCAGAGCCAAGCTCTGCCATTCCCAGATCCTACGATCTGCAGGGAAAGATCCCGGTGCATTTTTAGAAAATGGCTTCATCTGCTACACATGCTTCGATGGCTTCTCCGCCTACTTTTGATGGTTCAGATTTTTCTATATGCCTAGGGAGAATGTTTATCTATGTCAAATCCACAGATCCACAATTGTGGAACCTTATATACATTGGTCCTCATGAGCTACCATCAAATTCAGATGAATGGTCTGCTGAACATGAGACCAAACATATTGATAACCTTACGGCATTCAACTTGATAAAAGCTGTAGTTGATTTCAGGTTACTTAATTGTGTGTCCACCTACAGTACAGCTTAGCAAGTTTTGGATGTGTTGGTGAGCATCCAAGAGAAGGGAGAAGAACAAGGGCATGAATGCCACATGGCTGACCAATCAGAGCAGTCAAGCAATCCATCCTCATCTCAGGTAAGCTCTGACTCTGAGGACTTTACTTTTAAAGAACTCATGGAGGCCTATGAAAAGTTGATCAAGCAGTACAAGAAAGTGAGATCTGGAAATAAAAAGTTGAAAAAGGATTTGAAGAAAAATAGTCAGAATGAGAGCTCCTTTAGTAAAATTGTTCTGCTTTTGAGGAGCTCAATGACACTCTTATGATTGATGTAGATGTGCATAAAGAAAGCATTGCCTGCTTTAGAGATGAAAACGGAATCCTTCAAGCTGAAATCACTAGGTTGGAAGAAATTGTGAGACAACTTCAAAATCAACTGAAACCAATCACCAATGATGAAACTACTCTTGAGGGGTTAATCCATGATGAGGGGTTGATTGAAGAGAATAAAATCTTGAAAGAGCAAAATAACATGCTGCTTGAAAGACTGACTATCTGCGAAAAAGGCAAGGGCATTATTAATGATAGCCCTGAGAAATTGATTGAACTTCAATTGGAAATTGAAAATTACAAGGGTGTAAATGCTATGCTCAATGAGCAACTTACTACATGCGAAGAGGACCTTGCCAACTCAAAGCTAAAAATCTCTTCCTTAGAAAATGATGTCAAAGATTTAAATGACTCTCTGTCTAAGTATGTACAGGGTAAAGAAGACTTGGACAGACTCTTGGGAACTAAAGTAAATCATCAGAGAGAGGGATTGGGTCACAACACCGTGAGCAAAAAATCCTTCGGAAGCAAGGTGTACACCTCCTTCGTCTCTAGTTCACTTGAAGCTAGCACCTCGTATGATCACCCAAAACTGCATGCAGCTCAAAAGAAGAATAAAAATCAGTCTACTCATCCTAATATGCACAATAAAAAGTTCTATGCTAAACACCATGTTTCTCATAAAATGAATGTTCATTGTTTTTATTGTGGTAGGCATGGTCACACTGTGCATGACTATTTTATCTTGAAGAATGATGAACTAACATCAGGCAAGATCAATATAAATAATGCAGAAAGCAATGGCAAGAGGCAGGTCAGCAATGGGAGAAAGGTTGTTCAACATACTACCATTCAGAAGCCCAGATATGACCGTGTGCATCGAGGCACCTATCAGGACAGATCGACGCACTCCAAGACTGCCAGAAGAAGTATGCCTCCTCGCTGCCACCATTGTGGCAAAATTGGCCACACAGTCAAAGACTATTGGTGTCTGAAAGGTAGGAGTCACTCTCATGATCAACATGGTAGTATATATGCTCATTCACAAAGGCTCAATGCACCTGCACACAGAGAGAATGGTAAATCCTTTGTGCATTACTTCTATTGTAGTGAATATGGACATACATCTAATCACTATCCTTGGATGAGAGTGGATGACCAGAAAGCAGTAAACAAAATAAAGTCATTTGCTAGAAGTGCTGCTAACCAACCAGGACCCAAGCAAGCTTGGGTACCACAAAACTGAAAATAAGAATTGTGGCTGTAGGTGCCTTGGAGCTGAGCAACGCTCAACCAGTAAATAAATGCTCAAGGCATAGGTATGTAAATAAACTTTAATTGTTCAATCTTTGCATGATAGGCTTGCATTGTAGTCATTGCATTCTGGGGCTGTGTTGTCAATAAATCCCGCAAGCTGAATGTATCTCCCTGAACTGCTGAAACATCCTCCATGATGAAAAATGATCATCTAATATTGAATAACTTGCTTATCAATTGTTCGAAATCTGGCATATCAAAAGGTGATGTGCAGAAAGGCAAGTTAAGCTTGTCCGGAACTCTCAATATGCGTGAGTTGTGTCTTCAGATCCACACCTCCGCCTTGTACCAGAAGTTAGAAAATTTAGATGTTTAACTCATGAGAAATGTGTCATGTTGATGAAATAGTTATGTTGATTGAGTTGCTGTTTGATTTCTGCTACCTTTTACCAGCCATGGGAACTTCTTGCTTAGCATTGATAATCATTGTTCTTGATGATGTCTTCCATGGCTACATATATCTCAACTCATCACCCACATGGACAAATAAAATGTTGATTGTCTATCTTAACTTCCATGAGCATTCAAAAAAGGGGGAGTTTAAGAGGTTGCACCTTAGTGAAGAAATGCATTACATTTTTTTGAATCTGTATATGTGTGGTCATTAAGCATCATCTTGGAATTTCATGCACTATCATGCATTTCATGATCAAGGGACCCAACACTGCATGACTGGTATGTTTTACTCATACTCCCTTGGATATCCTGATATGTCTTACTTGCACACTCAGAAGATTTGGAAAGAGGGAGTAAGTAGCATGTATCCATCTGCACATTAAAAAATCCAGTCTGCATTTCAGTTCAGAATGCATTGCAAATAATCCATGATTGCATCATATTATGGTCTAATACACGCCAATGCACACCATGTTAAAAGGACCCAAAGATTGCATATCAAGTGGTATCATTTTTAATGCATCATGTGTTCACTTAAGTCATAGGTTGCATACTTCATTGTCAACCCATGCACATGTTTAGGGGGAGTCAACGTCAAATCTCGTCTGCATCACTGCACATTCTTGTTGACATCATGCATAGACAGCATGTTCTTAGGGGGAGCTTGTCCAGCCTTGTAAACTCTGTTAAAAATCTCTTGCTAGTCTTATCTTACCCATTCTAGTATGAGGTTCAATGCCTACCCTCAGGGGGAGTGTTCTCTATCCATACTTGCTCTAGTTGATGCTCTCCACTCATGCAACACTCTCTGCTTGAGCCAAACTACAATGGCTGATTCTGTTTGTGGTTCACCTTAGATTTGAATTACCTTGAACTTCTTGGAGGATCTTCTATCTGTCTTTAAGCTTGCTAATCAAAGTAAATCCTTAAGAAGAATCCTCTTTTATATAGTTTTATGACTGCCTTGAACATGAAAGCTCTTGGTTTAAAATTAATGATTTCTTGAGCCTTGATGTTTAATGGTCTTGAAAATGTTTATGTTCAGGCTTCATAGACTTTAACTAGATTTTCATGTTTTGACATGTTCTGCCTTCTTGAATGTGAAAGTTTATCCTTAGTACAAAGGCATCTTTGATTGAGAAACTTCAGTCTAGTATTATTTTTAAACATTTGTCAAAACTGAAGATTTCTAAAATGGGCCTACAATGAAAGCAATGAACTAGCCTTGCTGAGTAACTGGGGATATTGGCATCTGGTAAATGTATATCCTTATACAAAAAAGTGTGTGCTAAGTTCAGTGCTCTAAGGTAGAGCAATGGCATTGGGTTCATCGAGAAATCGAGTTCCTTCACCAAAGAAGTGAAGAGGACAACGTCATGAAGTGTCATGCTACCTCTATTCTAATAATGGCTAAATGGTATGGTACACTGAGTAACTGGGGGTGCTAGCGTCTAAACAACGTGTACCCTCACGTCAAAGGTGCATAATACACTTGATTGCTCATAAGAATGATAATTGTTAATGCTCAACAATGTTTTGAAAAGAAAAATCTGAATGTGTAGCACTCATGGTTAAAATCAGAGATATCTAAGTGTTTAGCCTCAATACTTGTTATAATCACTCTCAAGGTAGCCAATAGAATTGAATGAGTAAGTTGAGAGGAGGTTAACGTGGTTTTAGTATGAATTTCTGGTTCAGTTTTATTAATCTTGAATAAATATGTTCTCAAATGTTTTCATTGAGAAGATCAGAATTCATTAGCGTTAAACCAACCTGAATATAAGGCTGCATCATTAGAATTCTATAACTGGAGATTCTGAAAAATCTATAACTCTACATTTATGAACTTAGCTTCAGATTAAAGAACCTCCATCCTTTTCTTAAGACAAACTGTCTTTCGATGCTCCTTCATTATTTGCCTTCTCTGGACCAATCTGCATAATTCACTCAGGTTGCCAAGAAAGCATCACCATTTTCTTAACAATTGGTATCTAGCATCAGCCTTCTCATCAATTGGCAACAGGTTAATTGGTATCATGATTCCCATGCAACTGATTTCAGTCTTCACATACATGGGTGGTCTGCATTTTTTTTCCCATGCACTGCATAGAAAACTCAAAAATCTGAAAACTAGAAAACCATTAAAAAAACTTGAAAAATTTGAAAACCAAATTTGTTATGTGGCTGCTGTATTACTCTCGAATTGCATCATGTTGCTATGATAACATCTCCTGCATCTATTTGCCTCTCATGACTCAGTTCATGTTGCTCTTGTTTCGTGATCTGCCCCTGCCATGCCAAGGGACATAACCTTGTACTAAAATTGCTCATCAACAAGTAGTATCATGTCCCTAAAGCTATTGGCTTCAGTTCA
This sequence comes from Amorphophallus konjac, assembly GCA_022559845.1. Classification (NCBI taxonomy): domain Eukaryota; kingdom Viridiplantae; phylum Streptophyta; class Magnoliopsida; order Alismatales; family Araceae; genus Amorphophallus; species Amorphophallus konjac. The sequence goes on from CM040119.1 coordinate 91,766,014, forward strand.
TCCAGCATATGGTTAGTGTGCATTTTCCATTTCCATGCATTGCATAGAAAATCTAAAAAATATAAAACCAAAAATAATTGCTCTCAGATTGCATTACTTTGACATGCTCAAATCTCATGCACATGTCTGCCTCTCATGATTGACTGTATGTTGTTGTGCTGTGCCTTCATGGCATATGATGCCTATTTGTGTAAATATGTTTCTTCCATGCCAAAGCACCTAACAATTCACATTGTGCTAGTCATTAACAATTTGTATCACTTGCTCACTAAATGCTCAGCATCACTCTCTAACAAGTGGTATCATCTCCTTGTCTACACGGTCTTCTCTCTGCATAATACTTGCTTTCCTTGCATTCACGAAGGACCAAACAATTGTTAACTTTAATCAGTGTACAACCATTGGCATGTAATTCCACATCATTTTTTTAGAACACTACGAAGGTATCTCAGGTTGCTGTGCGTTTAATTGCTCCATACAGGTATGTACTTACTTTCACTGTGTACATCCTGTGCTATTACTCTCCTACTTTACTCCTTTCTTTTACTAATTGTGCCATATATTCTCTCCATTGTGTTAGTTTGATGATGTCACAAGGGGAGAGAATTGTATGTGTCATTAACTAGTGTATGCATAAGGGGGAGTCTTGAATGCTTAAAGGGGAGAGTCTTATATGGGGAGAGAATTTATATAAGTCTCTATGCTTCAACTCATGATTATATTTCTTTGCACTTTGACTAATAATGACTCATAGTTCCCATCATCAAAAAGGGGGAGAATGTTGTGCATGTATGGTACACACATGATTCTCTGCCTTAATGTGGTTTTGATGATGGCTGCCTATAAGTCACTGATGAGTCTATCTTGCATTTGATAACGTCAATATTCATACATTTCAGGTCATTGTAAGTAAAGTGTAAGAAATCAAGAATGGCACGTAAATCTAGGTAACTGACAGCATGAAAATCAAGGCTGAATTCAAGATATAGAAATTCAAGAGCAAGAACCTTCCAAGTTGAAAGAGAAACTCGAGATATATGGTTGCATAGAAATCGAGGCAACTGGATGCACAAAAATCGAGACAGATGATAATATTAGGTGCACAGAAATCTAGGCAACTGACAGCACAGAAATCAAGCCAATTGGCAGCATAGAAATCAAGCTGAAAAGCTTCATGTTCACAAGGTCGGTGTAGTGGCTACTATTCGTAGCAGAAGGTCTGTGCACATGTGAACCAAGGTCGATGCACGTAGCAGAAGGTCTGTGCACATGTGAAAGGCAAGGTCAGTGCACATGGCAGAAGGTCTGTGCACATGTGAAAGGAAAGGTCGGTGCACATAGCAGAAGGTCTGTGCACATGCTCCTTTTAGTTAAGAGGGTCAGTGCATTTGAAGAAGTTGTGCACTATAAGGTCGGTGCACATGCTCAGTAAGGTCGATGCACCTCTCGCCAGCACAGAGCCAAGGTCGGTGCACATCAGGTAAAGTCTAAGCATACTCAAGTCAAGGTCGGTGCACCTCTTGCCAACACAGAGCCAAGGTCGGTGCACATCAGGTAAAGTCTGAGCATACTCAAGTCAAGGTCGGTACACATGCTGAAGACTTGCAACTAAGGTCGATGCACATGCTGAAGACTTAGACTAAGGTCGGTGCACATGCCGAACTAAGGTCGGTGCACATATGCTTTCAACACTATAAGGTAGGTGCACATGCTCAACCAAGGTCGGTGCACATATGCATCTCTGCTCAAAAGGTCGGTGCACATCAACTAATGTCGGTCCACATCTACATGTAACGCTGTTAGGTCTGTGCATATGTTACTGTCAGGTCGGTGCACATTGCGGTAGGTCTGTGCACATGTGAATTACTAGGTCTGTGCATGTTTGCCCTCAACGCATCTTGGTCTGTGCATGTTTGCCTTCAACATAAGAAAGGTTTGTGCAATGTCTACCTTCAACATTACAAGGTCTGAGCATACTCAAGTCAGGGTCGGTGCACATGTTAAGAAAGATTTGTGCAATGTCTGCCTTTAACATTACAAGGTCTGAGCATACTCAAATCAAGGTCGGTGCACATGTTCAGAAGGTCGATGCACATGAAGACTTTCAACTCTACAAGCAATCACTACTCCGACCTCAGCAGCTTCACTGCTCCAACCTCAGCTTCACTGCTTCGACCTCAAGCAGCAAGTCTGCTCTTCCTACATCGACGCATCAACCCTGCTGCGTCTAAGCACCAGATGACCTTGTGCCTCTAAGCAGCAAACCTTCACAGCTGCATTGATGCAATGGCCTGCTGCTTCGACGCAATAGTGCTTCTGAAGCCAGTTCAAGTCTATTTTTCTGTCAAGTCAATGGAAGATCCAGAGAGAGAAAATAGGTACCGTATATGTCCAAAAGCATGGATTTTGAGGTCTGGATGAGGTACCCAAAGTTGGCTTTTGCCCCTGTCATCATATCACATCTACTCTACCTTTTGGAGATGGCTATGTCAGAATCTACAGTTGGGAAATGTCACTTCTCACAGTCTGTCTTTGGCTGTCACCCAAAGAAAACTTCTGTCCAGATAGAGTACACAAGATAGAAGTAGACTTCAACCCATAAGGAGACCGCATGTCAAAGGGGCCATTTATTCTGGAGATTTGAAGAGCAGGTGAAGAAAAGATATGGTCTGCTGCCAGCCTGCCACTGTCCTACCATGGGACTGACTTGGAGAGGCTCTCAAGTACATTCTTCTCATGCCTCAAAGGTAGAATGATTTATGGAGGGTTGAAAAGTGGTTGAAGAAAAGAGTTTCTCCTCTGCCGCCACTGCCCTATCCTTGGACTTGAAGCCAATCAGCTCGAGTCATACTTCTGGCAGAGTATCTTCCTCAAAGACAAGAAAAGATTTTGGAGGAAAAATTCTTCACCACATTTCCTTGTGGCTCAACTATAAATATCAAGCTTCTATAAGAGAAGAAGTTGTTGCTGCCTTGAGAAAAAGCCACGCCCTTGAGCCTCTAAGAAGAAAATCTGTGAGAAAGGAAGGAAGGGAGGGAGAGCATCCCAACACTAATTTGACTAAGTCTAGTGCTGTAAGAGAAGAACAAAAGAGGATCAGCCTTGAGAGAGAGTAGCCCTGCATTCTACCTAAGCCTGAAAAATCAGATCATCAGATCTAAAATTTGTAGTTGCAGTCACCACCCTCAAGATCATCATCTATAGCTTCAGCTGGTGTTTATTCTTTCTGTTTTATTGTGGTTTTTCCCACTGCACTTACAGTGAGTTTTATCTTGTGTTTTTGTTCATCTAGAACTGTCCCTGCCGGTTTGTGTGTAGTAAGACAGACGGAGGTGTGCTCCGGTCTGTGGAGAACTGTCCCTGCCAGTTTTGTGTGTAGGAGGACAAACGGAGGTGTGCCCCGATCTGTGGAGAACCGTCCCTGCCGATTTTATGTGTAGGAAGACAGATAGAGGGTGTTCTCTGTTCTGTGGTTTGGGGCTTGTCCCCGGTCAAGCTGTGTGTCAGCAAGAAAGCCTCACCGAGTTTGGTGAGGGGTGGACGTAGGTTGCGGGTTTGCAACCGAACCACCTTAAAATCCCTGTGGTATGGTTGTGCATTTTATGTGATTGCTTCATATCCTCTATCTCCATTCACATGTTGGTGTGCTTGCTTTATCATATGCAATCGTGGTTATTTTCTTTGCACACTCAAGCTTTTTGATCTGCACTTTCTGATTTATCCCTATACCATTTGGCCTCAGAGTTTTGCCTGCATCCCCTTGGCTGCCTACTACACTCTTGCACACAGGCACCAAGCAGGTCCTGTTGCCAAGGAAAATCAGCTTGCTCACACATGCACACACTCTAGTTGATTACTAAAGCTCACACATATAGCTAGTCATTTCACACTTAGTTGATGTGTGTTGAGATCCCTACTTTCCAGTGCTATAGATTACACTCAGTCCTTGCACCGAGCTTTATCATTTCCATCTGAGCCATTTCAATTCATTCCGCTGTGCATTGTGCCTAAGTGTCTCTCCTACTTTATAGGAGTGGTTTACCATTGTTGGTAGCTAAGTTTAAAATAGGTCAAAGTTCGTGAGAGGATCTATTCAACCCCCCTTCTAGGTCCTATTGCACTACGTGGGACCTAACAAGTGGTATCAGAGCCAAGCTCTGCCACTCCTAGATCCTACGATCTGCAGGGAAAGATCCCGGTGCATTTTTAGAAAATGGCTTCATCTACTACACATGCTTCGATGGCTTCTCCGCCTACTTTTGATGGTTCAGATTTTTCTATATGCCTAGGGAGAATGTTTATCTATGTCAAATCCACAGATCCACAATTGTGGAACCTTATATACATTGGTCCTCATGAGCTACCATCAAATTCAGATGAATGGTCTGCTGAACACGAGACCAAACATATTGATAACCTTGCGGCATTCAACTTGATAAAAGCTATAGTTGATTTCAGGTTACTTAATTGTGTGTCCACCTGCATTACCGCTTGGCAAGTTTTGGATGTGTTGGTGAGCATCCAAGAGAAGGGAGAAGAACAAGGGCATGAATGCCACATGGCTGACCAATCAGAGCAGTGAAGCAATCCATCCTCATCTCAGGTAAGCTCTGACTCTGAGGACTTTACTTTTAAAGAACTCATGGAGGCCTATGATAAGTTGATCAAGCAGCACAAGAAAGTGAGATCTGGAGATAAAAAGTTGAAAAAGGATTTGAAGAAAAACCGTCAGAATGAGAGCTCCTTTTGTAAAATTGTTCTGCTTTTGAGGAGCTCAATGACACTCTTATGATTGATGTAGATGTGCATAAAGAAAGCATTGCCTGCTTTAGAGATGAAAACGGAATCCTTCAAGCTGAAATCACTAGGTTGGAAGAAATTGTGGGACAACTTCAAAATCAACCGAAACCAATCACCAATGATGAAACTACTCTTGAGGGGTTAATCCACGATGAGGGGTTGATTGAAGAGAATAAAATCTTGAAAGAGCAAAATAACATGCTGCTTGAAAGACTGTCTATCTGCGAAAAAGGTAAGGGCATTATTAATGATAGCCCTGAGAAATTGGGTGAACTTCAATTGGAAATTGAAAATTACAAGGGTGTAAATGCTATGCTCAATGAGCAACTTACTACTTGCGAAGAGGACCTTGCCAACTCTAAGCTAAAAATATCTTCCTTAGAAAATGATGTCAAAGATTTAAATGACTCTCTATCTAAGTATGTACAGGGTAAAGAAGACTTGGATAGACTCTTGGGAACTAAAGTAAATCATCAGAGAGAGGGATTGGGTCACAACACCGTGAACAAAAAATCCTTCAGAAGCAAGGCGTACACCTCCTTCGTCTCTAGTTCACTTGAAGCTAGCACCTTGTATGATCACCCAAAACTGCATGCAGCTCAAAAGAACTACAAAAATCAGTCTACTTGTCCTGATATGCACAATAAAAATGTTTTATGCTAAACACCATGTTTCTCATAAAATGAATGTTCATTGTTTTTATTGTGGTAGGCATGGTCACACTGTGCATGACTATTTTATCTTGAAGAATGATGACCTAACAGTAGGAAAGATCGGGAGAAATAATGCAGAAAGAAATGGCAAGAGGTTGGTCAACACTGGGAGAAAGGTTGTTCAGCATACTACCATTCAGAAGCCCAAATATGACCATGTGCATCGAGGCACCTATCAGGATAGATCGACGCACTCCAAGACTTCCAGAAGAAGTATGCCTCCTTGCTACCACCATTGTGGCAAAATTGGCCAGACAGTCAAAGACTGTTGGCGTCTGAAAGGTAGGAGTCACTCTCATGATCAACATGGTAGTATACATGCTCATTCATAAAGGCTCAATGCACCTGCACACAGAGAGAATGGTAAATCCTTTGTGCATTGCTTCTATTGTAGTGAATATGGACATACATCTAATCACTGTCCTTGGATGAGAGTGGATGACCAGAAAGCAGTAAACAAAATAAAGTCATTTGCTAGAAGTGCTACTAACCAACCAAGACCCAAGCAAGCTTGGGTACCACAAAACTGAAAATGAGAATTGTGGCTATAGGTGCCTTGGAGCTGAGCAACGCTCAACCATAAAATAAATGCTCAAGGCATAGGTATGTAAATAAACTTTAATTGTTCAATATTTGCATGATAGGCTTGCATTGTAGTCATTGCATTCTAGGGTTGTGTTGTCTATAAATCCCGAAAGCTGAATGTATCTCCCTGAACTGCTGAAACATCCTCCATGATGAAAAATGATCATCTAAGATTGAATAACTTGCTTATCAATTGTTTGAAATCTTGTATATCAAATGGTGATGTGCAGAAACGCAAGTTAAGCTTGTCCGAAAGTCTCACTATGCGTGAGTTGGGTCTTCAGATCCACACCTCCGCCTTGTACCAGAAGTTAGAAATTTTAGATGTTTAACTCATGAGAATTGTGTCATGTTGATGAAATAGTTATGTTGATTGAGTTGCTGTTTGATTTCTGCTACCTTTTACCAGCCATGTGAACTTCTTGCTTAGCATTGATAATCATTGTTCTTGATGATGTCTTCCATGGCTACATATATCTCAACTCATCACTCACATGGACAAATAAAATGTTGATTGTCTATATTAACTTCCATGAGCATTCAACAAAGGGGGAGTTTAAGAGGTTGCACCTTAGTGAAGAAATGCATTGCATTTGTTTGAATCTGTATATGTGTGGTCATTAAGCATCTCTTGGAATTTCATGAACTATCATGCATTTCATGATCAAGGGACCCAACACTGCATGACTGGCATGTTTTACTCATACTCCCTTGCATATCCTGATATGTCTTACTTGCACACTCAGAACATCTAGAAAGAGGGAGTAAGTAGCATTTATCCATCTGCACATTAAAAAATCCAGTCTGCATTTCAGTTCAGAATGCATTGCAAATAATCCATGATTGCATCATATTGTGGTCTAATAGACGCTAATGCACACCATGTTAAAAGGACCCAAAGATTACATATCAAGTGGTATCATTTTTAATGCATCATGTGTTCACTTAAGTCATGGGTTGCATACTTCATTGTCAACCCATGCACATGTTTTGGGGGAGTCAACGTCAAATCTCGTCTGCATCACTGCACATTCTTGTTGACATCATGCATAGACAGCATGTTCTTAGGGGGAGCTTGTCCAGCCTTGTAAACTCTGTTAAAAATCTCTTGCTAGTCTTATCTTACCCATTCCAGTATGAGGTTCAATGCATACCCTCAGGGGGAGTGTTCTCTATCCGTACTTGCTCTAGTTGATGCTCTGCACTCATACAACACTCTCTACTTGAACCAAACCACAATGGCTGATTATGTTTGTGGTTCACCTTAGATTTGAATTGCCTTGAACTTCTTAGAGGATCTTCTATCTGTCTTTAAGCTTGCTAATCAAAGTAAATCCTTAAGAAGAATCTTCTTTTATATAGTTTTATGACTGCCTGGAACATGAAAGCTCTTGGTTTAAAATTAATGATTTCTTGAGCCTTGATGTTTAATGGTCTTGAAAATGTTTGTGTTCAGGCTTAATAGTCTTTAACTAGATTTTCATGTTTTGACATGTTCTGCCTTCTTGAATCTGAAAGTTTATCCTTAGTACAAAGGCATCTTTGATTAAGAAACTTCAGTCTAGTATTGTTTTTAAACATTTGTCAAAACTGAAGATTTCTAAAATGGGCCTGCAATGAAAGCAATGAACTAGCCTTGCTGAGTAACTGGGGATATTGGCGTCTGGTTAACGCATATCCTTATACAAAAGGGTGTGTGCTAAGTTCAGTGCTCTAAGGCAGAGCAATGGCATTGGGTTCACCGAGAAATCGAGTTCCTTCACCAAAGAAGTGAAGAGGATAGCGTCATGAAGTGTCATGCTACCGCTGTTCTATTAACGGTAAAATGGTAGGCTACACTGAGTAACTGGGGGTGCTAGCGTCTAAACAACGTGTACCCTCACGTCAAAGGTGCATACTACCCTTGATTGCTCATAAGAATGATAATTGTTAATGCTCAATAATGTTTTGAAAAGAAAAATCTGAATGTGTAGCACTCATGGTTAAAATAAGAGATATTCAAGTGTTTAGCCTCAATACATGTTGTAATCACTCTCAAGGTATCCAATAGAATTGAATGAGTAAGTTGAGAGGAGGTTAACGTGGTTTTAGTATGAATTTTTGGTTCACTTTTATTAATCTTGAATACATATGTTATCAAATGTTTTCATTGAGAAGATCAAAATTCATTAGTGTTAAACCAACCTGAATATAAGGGCAGCATCTTTAGAATTCTATAACTGGAGATTCTGAAAAATCTATAACTCTACATTTATGAACTTAGCTTCAGATTAAAGAACCTCCATCCTTTTCTTAAGACAAACTGTCTTTCGATGCTTCTTCATTATCTCTGGACCAATATGTATAATTCACTTAGGCTGCCATGAAAGCATCACCATTTTCTTAACAATTGGTATCTAGCATCAGCCTTCTCATCAATTGGCAACAAGTTAATTGGTATCATGATTCCCATGCGATTGATTTCAGTCTTCACATACATGGGTGGTCTGCATTTTTTTTCCCATGCACTGCATAGAAAACTCAAAAATCTAAAAACTAGAAAACCATTAAAAAAACTTGAAATTTTTGAAAATCAAATTTGTGATGTGGCTGTTGTATTACTCACGAATTGCATCATGTTGCTATGATAACATCTCCTGCATCTATTTGCCTCCCATGACTCAGTTCATGTTGCTCTTGTTTCATGATCTGCCCCTGCCATGCCAAGGGACATAACCTTGTACTAAAATTGCTCATCAACAAGTGGCATCATGTCCCTAAAGCTATTGGCTTCAGTTCATCCATCATATGGTTAGTGTGCATTTTCCATTTCCATGCATTGCATAGAAAATCTAAAAAATAGAAAACCAAAAATAATTGCTCTCAGATTACATTACTTTGACATGCTCAAATCTCATGCACATATCTGCCTCTCATGATTCACTATATGTTGTTGTGTTGTGCCTTCATGGCATATGATGCATATTTGTGTAAATATGTTTCTGCCATGCCAAAGGACCTAACAATTCACATTGTGCTGGTCATTAACAATTGGTATCACTTGCTCACTAAATGCTCATCATCACTCTCTAAAAAGTGGTATCATCTCCTTGTCTGCACGGTCTTCTCTCTGCATAATACTTGCTTTCCTTGCATTCACGAGGGACCCAACAATTGTTAACTTTAATCAGTGTACAACCATTGGCATGTAATTCCACATCATTTTTTTTGGAACACTATGAAGGTATCTCAGGTTGTTGTGCGTTTAATTGCTCCATACAGGTATGTACTTACTTTCACTCTATACATCCTGTGCTAATAACCTCCTACTTTACTCCTTTCTTTTCCTAACTGTGCCATATATTCTCTCCATTGTGTTAGTTTCATGATGTCATAGGGGGAGAGAATTGTATGTGTCATTAACTAGAGTATGCATAAGGGGGAGTCTTAAATGCTTAAAGGGGAGAGTCTTATGTGGGGAGAGAATTTATGTAAGTCTCTGTGCTTCAACTCATGATTATATTTCTTTACATTTTGACTAATAATGACTCATAGTTGCCATCATCAAAAAGGGGGAGAATGTTGTGCATGTATGGTACACACATGATTCTCTGCCTTAATGTGGTTTTGATGATGTCCGCCTATAAGTCAATGATGAGTCTATCTTGCATTTGATAACGTCAATATTCATACATTTCAGGTCATTGTAAGTAAAGTGTAAGAAATCAAGAATGGCACGTAAATCTAGGTAATTGACCGCATGGAAATCAAGGCTGAATTCAAGATATCGAAATTCAAGAGCAAGAACCTTCCATGTTGAAAGAGAAACTCAAGATATATGGTTGCATAGAAACCGAGGCAACTGGATGCACAAAAATCAAGACAGATGATAATATTAGGTGCACAGAAATCTAGGCAACTGACAGCACAGAAATCAAGCCAATTGGCAGCACAGAAATCAAGCTGAAAAGCTTCATGTTCACAAGGTCGGTGCAGTGGCTACTGTTCATAGCAGAAGGTCTATGCACATGTGAACCAAGGTCGATGCACGTAGCAGAAGGTCTGTGCACATGTGAAAGGCAAGGTGGGTGCACATGGCAGAAGGTCTGTGCACATGTGAAAGGAAAGGTCGGTGCACATAGCAGAAGGTCTGTGCACATGCTCCTTTTAGTTAAGAGGGTCAGTGCATATGAAGAAGCTGTGCACTATAAGGTCGGTGCACATACTCAGTAAGGTCGGTGCACCTCTCGCCAGCACAGAGCCATGGTCGGTGCACATCAGGTAAAGTCTGAGCATACTCAAGTCAAGGTCGGTGCACATGCTCAGTAAGGTTGGTGCACCTCTCGCCAACACAGAGCCAAGGTCGGTGCACATCAGGTAAAGTCTGAGCATACTCAAGTCAAGGTCGGTACACATGCTGCAGACTTGTAACTAAGGTCGGTGCGCATGCTGAAGACGTGGACTAAGGTCGGTGCACATGCCGAACTAAGGTCGGTGCACATATGCTTTCAACACTATAAGGCAGGTGCACATGCTCAACCAAGGTCGGTGCACATATGAATCTCTGCTCAAAAGGTCGGTGCACATCAACTAATGTCGGTGCACATCTACATATAACGCTATTAGGTCTGTGCATATGTGACTGTCAGGTCGGTGCACATTGCGGTAGGTCTGTGCACATGTGAATTACTAGGTCTGTGCATGTTTGCCCTCAACACATCTAGGTCTGTGCATGTTTGCCTTCAACATAAGAAAGGTTTGTGCAATGTCTGCCTTCAACATTACAAGGTCTGAGCATACTCAAGTCAAGGTCGGTGCACATGTTAAGAAAGATCTGTGCAATGTCTACCTTCCACATTACAAGGGCTGAGCATGCTCAAGTCAAGGTCGGTGCACATGTTAAGAAAGGTCTGTGCAATGTCTACCTTTAACATTACAAGGTCTGAGCATACTCAAATCAAGGTCGGTGCACATGTTCAGAGGTCGGTGCACACAACATTACAAGGTCTGAGCATACTCAAGTCACGGTCGGTGCACATGTTAAGAAAGGTCTGTGCAATGTCTGCCTTTAACATTACAAGGTCTGAGCATACTCAAATCAAGGTCGGTGCAGATGTTCAGAAGGTCGGTGCACATGAAGACTTTCAACTCTACAAGCAATCACTTCTCCGACCTCAGTAGCTTCATTGCTCCGACCTCAGCTTCACTGCTTCGACCTCAAGCAGTAAGTCTGCTCTTCCTGCATCGACGCATCAACCCTGCTGCGTCTAAGCACCCTAAGACCTTGAGCCTCTAAGCAGCAAACCTTCACAGCTACATCGATGCAATGGCCTGCTGCTTCGACGCAACAGTGCTTCTGAAGCCAGTTCAAGTCTATTTTTCTGTCAAGTCAATGGAAGATCCAGAGAGAGAAAATAGGTACTGTAGATGTCCAAAAGCATGGATTTCGAGGTCTGGATGAGGTACCCAAAGTTGACATTTGTCCCTGTCATCATATCAGATCTACTCTACCTTTTGGAGATGGCTATGTCAAAATCTACAATTGGGAAAGGTCACTTCTCACAGTCTGTCTTTGGCTGTCGCCCAAAGAAGACTTCTGTCTAGATAGAGTACACAGGACAGAAGTAGACTTCAGCCCATAATTAGACCGCATGTCAAAGGGGCCATTTATTCTGGAGATCTGAAGAGCAGGTGAAGAAAAGATATGGTCTGCTGCCAGCCTGCCACCGTCTTACCATGGGACTGGCTTGGGGAGGCTCTAAAGTACATTCTGTCCATGCCTCAAAGGAAGAATGATTTATGGATGGTTGAAAAGTGGTTGAAGAAAAGAGTTTCTCCTCTGCCACCACTGCCCTATCCTTGGACTTGAAGCCAGTCAGCTCAAGTCATACTTCTGGCAGAGTATCTTCCTCAAAGACAAGAAAAGATTTTGGAGGGAAAATTCTTCACCACATTTCCTTGTGGAAGGACAATAAATATCAAGCTTCTACAAGAGAAGAAGTTGCTACTGCCTTGAGAAAAAGCCATGCCCTTGAGCCTCTAAGAAGAAAATCTATGAGAAAGAAAGGAAGGGAGGGAGAGCATCCCAACACTACTTTGACTAAGTCTAGTGCTATAAGAGAAGAAGAAAAGAGGATCAGCCTTGAGATAGAGCAGCCCTGCAGTCTACCTGAGCCTAAAGAATCAGATCATCAAATCTAGCAAGGGTGGAAACAGAACTGAAAGAAGGAATCAAACCAGCAACGAAAGATTACTGATGAAACTCGTCAACCATCTGCCCGGCTGAAGCCTTTTCCAGCCAAGCTGATGTCCGGTGTCGTCGTCAGCCAGACGGTAGCACTGATGAAGTAGCAGTCAACTGACTGATGAGACCTCCTACCATACTTTAATAAGAGCTGTATTACTGCCTCGTCCGGAAGTCTACAGGCAACATGTCGGACTAAGTCAAATGTCGACTTGTTGACGGATGAGATATGAGCAAAGACAAAGATGAAGCAAGAACCAGCAAATGAAGATTATGAAAACCTCTGCAAAGTCAGAACAGAAGAAGAGCCGTCTCCATGGGCTATATACCCGGCTGAAGTCCTCCCAGGCTAAAGCTGATATCCGGTTTTGTCATCGTGTGGGTGGCAATACTGATGAAATGATGTCCTGTTTTGTCATCGTTCAAATGACGACACCGATAAAATCCCAGTCCACTGACTGATGAAGGTCTCCATGATCCTATTAAGACCTGGGGCCCCCAACAAAAGGCCTGCTGCGGTTCTAATATATTCAGAGAGCCGATAAGTCCATAAGAGGTCTTAAGAAGGCCTAAGTGGGCCTATGAAATGGGCTCACGAAAGCGGCGCCGGGATACTCTACGGATGCTACCTCGCGCACCGGGAGCTACTTGACTGAGACGTGCCGTGAAGATGAAAAGGCACGCTGACTTCCATCTGCCGAGAAGTTAGGAGGGGCTGGGTCTATATAAACCCACTCCCTCGAAGAGAAAAGGAAGAGGATGAAAAAAAAGAGAACCTCATCAAGGACAGGAAAAAAGGAAGAAGAAAGGGAGCAGGGTTTTTGGCGAGCGGAAATCTACCTCCTCCAGAAAGAAAAGAAAGAAAGAGAGCCAGAGAAGAGAGAAAAAGTAGAGAAGAGAGCTCGAGGCCGATCGAAGGTGGGCAGCCGGGGAGGGAGAGGAGTCAATGCTCCGCCCTCCCCCCCCCCCATTTCTGTAGTTCATTTTCGTAATTTCGATGGTTTCTCCTTCTTCTTCCTCTGATGTGTGCTATAATGCTGTAACCGGCTTCGTGCCGATAGGATGATGTATCACTTTTGCTTTCTTCCTATGTATCTCTTCCGATGTATGGGTCGGGCGGAGTATCAGTGACGAATGAATGAATATGACAGGTTGCAGTTGGCGCCTGCTGTTCGTTTCCCTGAAGCCTTGTTGCCATCCCCCCATGTTTTTCTGCCTTATCTTAAACTCTGTAGCATGCTATTCCCCTCCCCAGTTTGGTCAATAGTCTGCTGATTCGCCTGGTTTTCAAACGCTCTCTGTGCTTGTTCCAAAGCCAGGGACAGACCATCCCTTGGCCTCCGGGACAAAGTAGAGCTATACGATGACCGCTATTCATGAAATTCCGGAGTCTTAGGTGTTCACGTTCATTATCAAAGTCAAGCCTGGGCCAGAGACAGCCATCTCTTGGCTCCCAGGATGACAAAAGATAACATCCAAAAAAAATTGTCCCCGGGGACTTTACACAGCAATGGTGACGGAGGTTCTCCACGCTTGATCCTTCCCCAATTTCCTCTCCGTTCCTGGCCTTCCTCTGAAACCTAAGCTAGAACCAGTCGAAACTTGACGAATTGATTCACTTTGACCCCATAAAACTCATTTGTCTTAGCCTGATTCGTCAAGAAACCCTCTATCCTGGTCTGAACCATCAAGAAGCCCAAAATAGGGTGCCGTAGAATCCCAGAACCTCTCTCGGCACTATTACCCATCTCGACCCCATGCACAGTAAAAGGGGTGAATAGTTCTCGGCGCGATCCTTCTGGCGTCGAGAACCCTGAGCCCCTGGCCTCCTTGCCTGTGCCGAGAACCCTATCCCCCTAGCCACTCTACCTTCACGCCAAGAACTCCACTAATGCCAGCTTCCCGGCGCCCCGAATAGGACCTTGTGAAGAACCCTTCCCGGCGCGGTGGTTTTCGCGCCGGGAACCTATACGCCCATTTAAGCTGTGCCGAGAAGCTGCCCTGGCATCCAACTGAATCCCCGGCACCTGGATCAAACTCACACAGGGATAACCGTGAGTCACCAGACCTATCCTGGGGATAAATTTAAAGGGAGTCAGACTCCCTTATGTTCCACTATTCCGCGTCAGATTTATGAGCAATCCCTTCAGCTCAGGTGGGCTCTGCCACTACATGAGTGCCACCGGCTTCTATAAGGGAAGAATCGAACATTGCCCCCAGGGCATACATATGCAATTCGGGAGGTTCGGCCTCTCTTTCTCTCGGCTTTCATCCCGACATTCCGTGGGTGATAGCCTATTCTCTCCTGGGCACAACCCAGATTATGGGGAGATGCTGCCGAAATGTCGATCGATGTTTTAACCCCGATAAGCCCCGGGGAATGCACATCATACACCTCCCGTCCGGCTCGATTTAATTGGGGATACAAATACTTCAAGGCTCTCGGCCGGATGAGAAACGTGAGCGGGGACATGTCTCCGATGATTGCCCAGGCCCCGTCCCGCCATTGCGTGGACGGTGTCCTATTTCTACCCGGCATGACCCACACAAGAGGAGGTCATGTTGATTTAATAAGTCTGTCGTCTACCCAATTACATTCTTAGAATAACAAGAGCTTCAATATTATGCACTATCATTTTTTTCTTAACCGCCCCGAGGGGCCCCCCTATTTTGGCGTTTAATCAAGGGTTGTCCTTCTTAGGAAGGGCGTAATTAACGTCATAACCTTTATAGTATGACGGACTTCCGGTCCCGACTCGGACTTCACAATCAACTGATTGAGTCAGATCGAGCGCATAATAAATCATCACTCCGGTGACTGGCACGCCTAACAAACCAACCAATAAACCAATAAACACAACAATAAAATAAATAAATAAATGATGAATAAAACCATTCCCACAAGTCTGGCACGCCTGGTGGGACCGAGTCTCCCTTCATCTCTACGCCAAATAGGAGGCCCGATGGGCCCCCCCTCAAATTTCTAATTATGTGTGATTTCTTTGTTTTCAGGAAGCTAGGATGACGGCTGGGTGACTGAGCAATGGGGTTGGCGCCATGTCCTCACCATGTAAACACTCAATCATTCCCGTTTCTGGGACGTTAATACATATATGTTGAATGCTTGGGTTATCGGGTTGAATGAATGATCCTCAGCCTCCCCCCTTTTTATCTATGCCAATGCGTGTGTCGGAGTTCTTCTCTGCGTAGCTCTAATTCAGGTTTCTCAGAGGTCTATAGCGTGCCCTGAATCATCGTGGGCTACATAAACACCCCTCCCCGGGGGCTTTTCCTTCGATCATTTTTATGTTTGATTCAAGGGTTCTCGCATCTCCTTCTCTCCTCGGATGGAGCCGTGCTTCTGCGCGTGCCTCTCTCCATCATGTGCAGGGTCCATCCCGTGAACGTTGCTTTCCAATTGTTCGAGCATATGCCCCTGCAACGAGCCCGTATCGTTTATGCATTTACTGCATCTGTGCATCACGATCATCCAAACTGTTCCGAGGTTTCTCGCCGTTTCGATCACCCGGGGAGGGGGATATTCCCCTGCTGCTTCCTAAAGTTGTTGGGCGACCGGGGGGCTCTATCTCTCGATGGTAGGCGCTTCCTCGAAGCCATTGCAGACAATGATAGGGGTCCTGGTTCAATGAACTTAGCCCCAACAAATTAAGATCCGATCGAGATCGGGGGGATGTGTGCTCCTTGTAGGCTAGCCCTCGGAGTCCCATTCTCCCAATGGTCATTTCCTCTGCGGGATGAGTCACAAATTGTGGGTTGTCCACCCCTCGCAGGCTAGTCCTCGGGGTGATGCTCCCATCATCAATGGCCTCATCTCTCTATCTTTTCCCTTATGAAACCTTGGTGCCCCTAGCAGGCTAGTCCTCGGGGTATCCTATCCAATGGGGTTTGCTGGCTGCCTTCGTGTAGACCGGCGGTTTAGGGGCTTGTTCCATAGGTGAGCATGACCCCGCTTCTCCCCTGCAACTCTTCAGGTTCAGGGGAGATGCTGTTCAATTTTGGACAGCTTAATAATGAATAAACCATAACGAAATACTCATTCTGGACCCAATTATCCCGATGCTTGAGTAGGAACCTCGCACTGACTTATCACGTCATTCTTGGAGGGTTCTGGACTTCAATTTAACAAACAATTGGCCTCAAAGGGCTTCAAAACCCTCAACATAAACTTAAAAAACTCAAATGATTCGAAATTCGTCAAAAATAAGCTAAAACGGCGCGGCCTTAACCCGGCGCGCCCTAATCCGGCGCGGTAGCCCCCCCCCCCCCCCCCCGCGCCGGATTAACCCTACACTCATAATCAAAAAAAACTTCCTTGCGCCTTTCCGGCGCGCCCCAATCCCTTGCGCGCCGTATTAACATTCATCATGGCCGCGCCGGATTAAGACGCTATACCCATGTCTTATCGCACCATATAAACCTTCCTTACATGGTCGCGCCGGTTTTGAAACCTTTTGCAGCTTTAATTGTTCATTTGCCTCGGAGTGGTTCTCGTCCCTCAGGGTTGGCGTTAATAAATCACAATGGGTAATAAATTGAATAAAGGAAGGGCCGAGCGAGTCCAAGCTATACTTTTATTATATCTTCATCATCATGTCCGTTAGCATTGTGCTTTCGCTATCACACTTGTGTTGCCTTCCCTCTTCTCGATGGGGAGCAATAAACGTGGTTGATCATCATTTGCTTCCATGCTTCTATTATCATGCTTAATATAGTCATGAACATCATGTGTTCATGCATGCATAGATCCTCGGTACATTAAATGGCGTCGACGGAAAGTCGGATTACGTCTGGTCGGAAGTCTTCGCTATGTGCGATGGTGGTCTTCGGACCTATGTCCTCCGCCACGTACCGAGGATCCATAATCCCATGAATTATGCATCTTCTACACGATAAATGTATGCATCCGGCATGCTTTCGTCATGATCATCATGTAGCTCTTTTTAATTCGGCTTCGACAGCCCGCTATCTCGGCAATTAATCAAAGGTGTTCCCTCCTCGTGGGGGATGTAATTAACACCATAACCTTTATGGTATGGCGGACTGCTGGTCCCGACCGAACCTCACATTCGCCCGACATGGGTCAGAATGAGCGCATCACAAATTCGTCACTCATGTGACTGGCACGCCTGCGTCGTCAATCGATCATTTGACTACCAGTCAGTCAGTTGGTCGATCGACCCGCGAAAGAAAGAAAAGGTCGCGAACAAGTCTGGCACGCCCGGTGTGACCAGTGTTACCTTTCATCTCTTTGCCGAGATATTCGGGCTTCGAAGCCCTCTCAAAGGCTACTGATTATTGCTTTGTTTGTCTGTGCAGGCGGATCAATGACGATCAACGGGATAACTGGCGTTGACTTCGATCTGTCGATAGTCGCTGGACATGCACAAGGGTACCTGGCGGTACCCATGGAATTCGGCAGCTTCCCTGCCGATGTGGGCTTCCCCAACTTTTTGGGGTTAGCCTTTGTAGATATGCTGGAGGTCGAAGCCCCAGAACCTGTCAAGGAAGCTGTAGAGAAAATAGAGCCTCTGAAGGTTCCCTGCTGCAAAGACTTGTCCGAAAGCCCGGCCCTGGTCGCTAGCTGTCTGGTGCACCACGTCATACGTGGGACCCACCCCAATGTCATCAACAAACACCCTGGAGGACGCCAGCGTCGTCAGGCCCGCAAGAATGCTGCTGTAATCACCGGAACTCTGTCTCAGTCCGGGAAATCTATGCTTGTTGGAGGTATGCGCGTCTTCCTCAACGGACGCACTGCACGGGTGACCCCGGACCGAGTCATCCCCAACATTCCTGTCCACAATGCCTATCAGGCCCTCGCCGGAAGGAGGGCATAAATAGAAGAAGCCAACCACTATGGCCAGGAAAGCCCGGCACCCAGGCCGAGGAAGTTTAAACAGGTGTGGGTTCCCAAGCGGACCCGACCTGCCCACCAGCTAACTCCCATCCGCCGTCGTCTTGTGAACGACGAGGCGGGAGTGAGAAGAGAAAGGGGCCTGCCCCCGAAGGAGGAAGAAGAGGTGGTCGCGGATCCTCCGCGCCACAGAAGTTTCCGAGCCGCGGCCCATCAAGCCAACGTCCCTGCTGCGAGACGAAGATTCCAACAGCCTGCTGACAGAGCTCGGCTGGCCTATACCCCTCCCGCTGGAGGTCGATAATCACCCCCCGTCCTACATCAAGAGCGGGGTCGAGAAGAGATGACCTGCTTGGTCAAAAATTATTTCCGAGGCTTAGGCAACCCCTCACTCGGACAGCAGCGACTGATGCATATAGTCGCCACTGAGGAAGACTACTGCCCATCAATGGCAGATGAAGGAGATATGGGAGATGAAATGATGCTGTCGTCAGTCGACGACAACGGATATAATGACGGCTTCGAGATCGAAGTCGATGAAGTTTTCCCCGAGCGGGAAGAAAGGAGAAGGATCTCTGTGTTTGAAAGACTGACCTTCCCGCAGCATGCTAGAAGGAGGGTCTATCAACAAAAGAGAAGGATGCAGGTTTTCACCTGCAACATGGCTGGTATATCTAACCAATATGGGGAGCTTCCTGAAGACCCCCAAGAATTGACTCAATTGGCCGCACGGCCGGGGCCAACTACCCACAGAACAGAAGCAGCAAGAGAGCTTCTGATGATGGTTAAAGGGAAACAGCCCCAGGTCTATCCCCACTGGGATGACAAGGCCCCCGTCTTGACCGCTAATGTGGTGACGGCGGAAGAAGAAGATGACGTCCTCCTCGACATCCTGCCTGAGGGTACGTCCGGGGAGACAACAGAGGGTATCCCCACCACCATAGACCCATCAGTTCTGATGCTACTACAAAAATATCAACGAGAGATAGACTCTCTGAAGAAGCAATTGATGGAAAAAACTGAACACTCATCGGCCTCTAAACCACCCGAAGTCCAGGGTGAGTCATCCCGGGGAGCGGCTCGTCGCGACGACCCTCCACCGCTCTATACACTGCCCCAGCCGTCAGAGCCAAGCATGGTGACAGCACAGCAGCGGCCGCCACGGCCTCAGCCGCTGCTACCTCCGGTGCTCCCTCAGGTGCACCCGACACCCCCGCTACTGCGTCCTCCACAGGCGGCCACCTTGGTCACCCCATACTTGCAGCCGGCACACTTCTATCCAGAACCGGTTGACCCCACGGTCGTGAACCGGATGATGGTGGAGAGGATGATCGAGCTGAAGCTCGCAGAGAAAAGTGAAGGCGACTACGTCACATTTGATGCCTATCGGGTGCCCTACCCGCAACACCATGCGGCTAAACGACTTCCCCCGGGGATCAACAAGCCGCCTAAGTTTGACAAATTCAACGGGAAAACGTCCCCTAAAGAGCATATTGCATATTATATGACCGTCATGGGTGATCTGGCCACCGACGAGTCATATTTGCTGATGTTCTTCGGGTCCTCGCTGACAGGGCTTGCATTTGAATGGTACTCTAGCCTCTCGACCGGGTCACTCAGTGATTGGCCGGATATGCAGAGAAAGTTCAGAGAAAGATTCCATGTCACAGAGAGGGAGGTCACAGTGGCCGAACTCTACTCAACAAAACAAAGGGCAGATGAGACAGCCCTTGATTACATCAAGAGGTGGAGGAACCTCGGAATGAGGTGCAAGCGGCCCCCGCATCAGGAGGACGCGGTACAAATATGCAAACAAAACCTCAGGAGGGAGGTCCTGGAGAAGATGATTGGAATGGAAATACGGTCGTTCGACCGGCTGAATAATGTGGTGACCGAAGAGGAGGCTTTCCTAGCCAAGCCTGTCCCGGCGTCAGCTGCCAGCACAGCCCAGAAAGGCAAGGCTACGGAACGGCGCCCCACACCTAAAGAAGCGAATGCGCTTGATATCAAGGCGTTCAAACAGCAGAAGGAGAAAGGCAAGAAGGTGGCTCCCCCGTAACCTGCGAAAGCTCTAGATGATAAAGAAGGTCCTTCGCTCAGGGACAAAATGAAGAAAGCCTATTCCTTTCCAAAAGACAAGACCCGAGTCCTGTTCGACTGGGTAACAGAATACAGCATGGTCACTCTGCCTGAGCCAAGAAGACCGGAGGACCTGAAAAGAAAAGACAGTCCAAGATTCTGCCCCTACCACCAGATGTTGGGACATGCAATCGAAGACTGTTATGTTTTCAAAGACATCATCGAAGGAATGGTAAAGAAGAAGGAAATAGAGCTGGGAGAGTACAAAGTAGACCCTCCTCAGCCACATGAAGCTCCTCCCAGGAGAGCAGCAGTCAACATGGTCTCCCTCTACCAGGCATTACCTGAGGAGATCTCTGAAGCAAGCATACGGAGCACCTACGAAATCCATTTCCTGGAACCCGTGAAAGAACAGCAGGGGTGGCAGCAGATCCCTGTAAAGCACAAGAAGAAGAGGGCACCTCGCCCGAAAGAGGGGGCACATATCCGTGGCGTTACACCCCGGCCTGCTCCCCCAGTGGTAGCACCCGTATGGGTCACTCCACCTACAGCCATCAGAATACATACACCTAACAGGAGGAGACAGACTCCGCTACCAGTAATCAAGGAAACCAATCCTGGGGTCCTTCGACTACAGCACCTGATTGAAGGGCTAGATGAATATGTGCAGCCTGAATTGAAACCTCTGCTGGTACGGGACCACGTCCCATGGCAAGAGCTGGAACAACTCTCACTCAAACAGGTGGAGGAAGCTGAAGCAGCACCCCCTGAAGAGGGCAGCCTGTTCTGGGGGCAGGCACCCGCAGAAACCAAAGAGAAGAGAAAGCAAAAGAAGAAGAAAAGAAAGGCCGCTGGGGCCAATAAAGCACAGGTTGTCTCCTGCAATACCCTATCAGCATTCTTCAACCTACCCGGAGAAGAGGAAGAAGAAGAAATTTGCTTCACACCCCATGCTGGGGGAGGCAAAGCCGAGGCCGCAACCGCTGCACATGCCACTCGGTCGGGCCGAAGATGGGGGCGCCAGCCACCACCCAACCACAACATCATGTTCAGAGGGGAGCAACCCTACAAGACACCTCCGCCAGAGGTTAAGGGAGTTCAAATCCCCCCTCGTCAGGCCTATACAACAAAAGTGGGGGCAAGGCAGTCCCTTCATTCCTTGAATTTATGAAGATGTCAAAGGGGAAACAGCCCTGTCAAGAGGCTAACCCTACACCCGGGGCCATTCACCCGCAGCCAGCGCAATCTACTGAGGATGCAAATGCAGATGGAGCTTGCCCTACAGCAACTAATAAAAAAGACCCGACAACCGGTGCCAGCTAAGAGGATGCCGAGTCCGAGGAAGATGAAGCAGGTCCGTCTGGACCGACAAATCAAAACCTCCCCAAGCCCAGATGGGCTGAAGAGATGAAGCTCTCCAATGTCCGGGCTAGGAGCCGAATAATGAAGTTGCTCAAAAAGCTCCCCGCTCGATTTACGATCTGGGAAATTCTCTCTTTGAGTGAAGAAACTCGACAGGCGATCATCACTGCTCTGCAGACACCTGCTCATTTTGAAGCCTGCATAGCCGAGGCTATACCAGAAGCCAGTATGACCTTCTCTCCGGAAGACATGCTACTACCTACTGCTAGCCACAACATGCCGCTGTATATGAAAGGGCACCCGAATGGAAGGGAGCTGAACAGAATATTGGTTGATCCCGGTGCAGCAGTCAACAGCCTGCCATACAGAATATACGAGAGGCACCACTTTAATGTGCATCTCGAGAAAGTCGGGGATATGCGTATCGCTGGCTTCAACCAAAAATGTGAAGTATCTATGGGAGTGGCAGAGTTCACGCTGACCCTGGCAGATTTCACTACAACGATACAGTTTCACGTCATTGACTCTCGCACCTCCTACAAAGCGCTGCTCGGCCGCCCATGGCTGCATGAAAATATGGTGGTGCCCTCCATGCTCCACCAATGCATCAAATACAGCCTCCAAGGGAAGGAGGAGAGGATATTTGCTGATCTCCACCCATTCGAGGTGTTTGAATGTCACTTGGCAGACGCCAACTTATATACGGGGCCTCCCCGGAAGGTTTCTGAAGCTAAGACCCCCATAGGGGCCTCGAAGAATAGATCGGGTGACGGTTGGTATCCACCACCGCCACGCGGATATGTCAAGTCGAAGGTGGTCTCCCACATCACCGCTTCTGGAGATGTCGGCAGGGTAACACCCGCAGCATTATACCCCAAATCTAAGGAAGTGCAGGTCAATCGACAGCACGCCCACATCGGAGTCCCGGCCGGCCTCACCAAGCCAGTCCTCGGCCTCAACGACCCCACTGTCGAACCTTTCAAGCTTGGGAGGTGACACAGGAAGATGGGCCCATCAGCTTGTTCTATATAGCTGAGGAGCATCCTACTCAGGAAGACACAGACTGCAACCTCCCTAAAGATCTAGCCAACCCGCGGGTTCCTGTCCAAGGTCTGGCATTTACAACTGATCAGATGGCCAAGATGTTTCAGAAGCAACACATTCCTCCCGATCAGTCTCAAAAGCACAAAGAAGCTTTCCAGAAGATGTGGTATCCTGCAAATCTGGATAAGGAAATGAGACGTGTCTCTCAACATCCAGGGTTGGGCTTCACCCTGGAGGAATATTATTACAGTGGGCGGTTCGAGGTGGATACTATCTCCGCCTTCTATCCTACTGAAGATAGCCCTCTGGGGGCAACCTTTGATGAGTATCCGGTGGAAGCCGAATATATTGAACTGGCTCGATCCGGGAATCAAGAAGTAGAAACCTCGGCCCCTTGCCGATGCTGGGAGCAAGTTCATCCTGAAGAAGCGGCCTTTCAAGCCGAATTTGATACGGCTAGCAGCAGCAAAGCCGAAGACATTCAAGAAGTAGGAGTCTCTCCGTCTACAGGGGTCCTACTAATGACAACCTCAACACCCTTTCTGCCAATCAAGGAAGCCTTGGTCAACTCCAATCAAGGGGAGCCAGCTACCAGGAAAGAAAAAGCCACTTCTGCAGAAGATACAACTGTCCCAGAAGGCGAGACTTCCTCAGCTTCTGCTATAAAACCAGTATGCTGTCCGAGTCCGGCAGTAAACAGCTACCAGCCCATCATGGCTACAACCTCATCTACAAACACTAAAGCTACTCTCTCGCCCTTAGGAGCTACAACGACAATGGATTTGCTAATAGAACAATCCACTCAGCCGCTAGCACAAGAAATCAAGAAACCTCGTGAGGCTCTGGCAATATCCGACGAGGAAGTTAAAGTACTCGACCCTCAAGATGGTATTCCAGACTTCGTTGACCTCCAACTGGCACCTCCGGAGATAGAAGACGGAGGCCAGGCCATAGTCGATGAACTAATAGAAGTCAACTTGGGAGATGAGGAGGACCCTAGGCCCACCTTCCTCAGCGCCCAACTGTCCCCAGCAGAACGGGAGCTGTACATCCAGCTGCTGCTAGAGTACCGGGATTGCTTCGCCTTGACTTACAAAGAGATGCCAGGTCTAAGCCCCGCTGTCTCACAACATGAACTAACAATCATCCCTGAGGCCGAGCCAGTGAAGCAACCACTGCGGCACATGAGGCCAGAGCTCATCACCCAAATTTGTGCTGAAGTCGACAAGCTCATTGACGTGGGATTTGTTGAAGAAAACCAGTACACTACATGGCTGGCGAATATTGTCCCCGTGAAGAAGAAGAATGGACAGATCCGGATATGTGTCGACTTCCGAGATCTAAATAAAGCCTGCCCCAAAGATGACTTCCCGGTGCCAATAACCGAGGTCATGATTGATGCTACAACCGGCCATGAGGCCCTATCATTCATGGATGGATCGTCCGGCTACAATCAGATTTGGATCGCGGAGCATGACCGAGTCCATACTGCTTTCCGAACCCCTAAAGGCATTTATCATTACAAGAGAATGCCGTTCGGACTGAAAAATGCTGGCGCAACCTATCAGCGCGCAATGACCAAAATCTTTGACGAATTGCTCTACCACAAGGTCGAATGCTACATAGATGACCTGGTGGTCAAGACCAAAAGAAAAGAAGATCATCTGCAAGACCTCCGGATTGTTTTTCAGAGGCTGAGGCAGGATGAGCTAAAGATGAACCCCATGAAATGTGCGTTCGGAGTGTCGAGCGGAAAATTCTTGGGTTTCATCGTCCGATATCGGGGAATTGAGATAGACCCCGCAAAGATCAAAGCAATTCAGGAGTTACCTCCGCCAAGGAACATCTCCGAGCTGAGATCACTACAGGGCCGCTTAGCTTATATCCGGCGGTTAATTTCCAATTTGTCAGGGCGATGTCAGCCTTTTCACAAGTTGATGATGAAAGAGGTTCCCTTTTATTGGGATGAAGATTGCCAGACGGCCTTTGACAAGCTGAAAGACCATCTGAAAACTCCTCCAGTGCTGGGCGCACCGGTGAAAGGATGGCCATTGATACTGTATATAGCAGCTACACATAATTCTCTAGGGGCAATGCTGGCCCATAATAATGAAGAAGGGAAAGAGCAAGCCCTCTATTACCTCAGTCGGAGACTGGTCAGAACTGAAGAGAAATATACTTATATTGAGAAGATCTGTCTGGCACTAATCTTCGTAGTTAAGAAGCTCCGACACTATATGTTGTCGCATGAAATCAGCTTGGTGTCCAAAGAGGATCCCCTGAAGTACATCATGTCTCAACCGGCACTCAAAGGCCGCCTGGGCAAATGGGCGGTAATCCTTATGGAGTTTGATATCTCCTATGTGCCGCGCAAGGCCGTCAAGGGCCAAGCTATTGCAGACTTCTTCACTGAGCACCCAGTGCCCGGGGATTGCCCGTTGGAGCCGGAGCTTCCTGAAGATGAAACCCTAGAAGCCGTGCAAGTACAGCCCTCTCTATGGCAGCTATACTTTGATGGCGCTTCCAGAATTGATACCTCTGCCACTGGATCATCCAGGGTCAGAGTAGGAGCAGGCATAGTCTTGAAATCCCAAGAAGGAGAAGTGGTACATACATCCTGCTCCATAAACAAACAATGCACCAACAATGAAGCGAAATATGAAGCCCTGATAATCGGGTTGCAAATTGCTCTGTCCATGGGAATTCAGATGCTGGAAGCATTCGGAGACTCCATGCTAGTTATAAAACAGCTGGAAGGAGAGTTCGGTGTGCGAAAGCAAGAGCTCCTCCCCTATCACCAGTTGGCAACTCGCCTGATGTCAAGATTTTACTTTATCAGCATCAAGCACATCAATCGAGGCCTGAATGCTCAGGTAGACGCCCTCGCTAAGCTGGCCAGTTCATTGGCGGTCCCGCCAGACACAAGCCTGAATATAACAGTGATCAACCGCCGACAGGTCCCCAGCGTAACAGAGGTCCTGGCCGACGAACAAGAGATGGAAGTAGCAGTCATCGAAGGGGTTCAGCAGCCCGATTGGCGAGAGCATCTCCTACGCTGGTTTCTACACCAGCAACTTCCAAAAGGAAAGGAACAGAGAATGAAGCTCCTGAGGATCAAGGATTCTTACGAGATGAAAAGCGGGACCTTGTTCCGAATTATGGCAGATGCCCGAAGGAAAGTCCTACTCCGTTGCTTGTCTTCAGCAGAAGCGGGACAGGTGATGCAGGAGGTCCATGCAAGATCAGCTAGAGCACACCAGGCTGGCCCAAAGATGAAAATTGAGATAAAGAAATTAGGCTATTATTGGCCCACTATATTTGACGATTGCTGTAGGTTTGCCAAAGCTTGTCAGAAGTGTCAAGAACACCCTAATGTGGCAAGGAGACCTCCAGTGCCATTGCATCCCACCCTACCAAGCTGGCCGTTTGCTCAGTGGGGCACGGACGTAGTAGGACCGCTACCAGCATCTTCATCAAGGTGCAGATACATCTTAGCAGCTACAGACTACTTCTCCAGATGGGCGGAGGCAATAGCACTAAGAGATGTGATGGGAGAACTAGTTGCAAGGTTCTTCCGGCAGCATGTAATATTTCGGTTCGGGATCCCCAGCCGAATCATCTGTGATAACGGCAGTCATTTTAGGAACCAGAAGGTTTATCGGCTGGCCGACAAATATAAAATCGACTGGAGGACATCGTCCCCCTACAACCCTCAAGCCAATGGACTCGCAGAAGCCTTTAACAAGACTTTATGCACACTGCTGGCAAAGACTTTCAAGTCTAATAAAAAAGATTGGGAAGAAAGGATGTACGAAGCACTTAAGGCCTATCGTACTATCTACAAGACCCCAACCGGCTGTTCACCTTTCTCCCTCATCTATGGGTCGGAAGCTGTAGTGCCCATTGAACTTGAAGTTCCTTCATTGCGAGTTGCCATCCAGCACGGACTAGTCAGTGGTGAGCAGACCAATGCAAAAAGAAGATTGGAAGAGCTCGCTGAGCTCGAAGGAAAACGCCTCCGGGCACAGCAAAACATCTAACTCTACCAAGCTCGCATGGCCCGTGCTTTTGACAAGCTAGTCAAGGGTCGAGAATTCAAGAAAGGAGACCTGGTAATGGTCAAAAGAAAAGAAGTGATGGCCTCCAACCCCAAAGGGAAGCTGGTTGAAAACTGGGTCGGGCCGTATATCATCCACCGAGTATATGAAGGGGGTGCCTACGTCCTTGTAGACCACAAAGGAGTCATTCAGTTCTCTCCCCTCAACGAAAAACACATTAAGCTGTATCATGCAGCGCAGCCAACATGTCCCGAGTGATCGGTCGGAGCTAACTTTTCCTTGGTTAGTGACACTCTGCCTAATCAAGCTACCCTTTCCTTGGTTAGTGGCACTCCGTCCTGATCGAGCTAACCTTTTCCTAGGTTTAGTGGCACTCCGCCCTAACCGAGCTACCCTCCTCCTTGGTTTAGTGGCACTCCGCCCTAACCGAGCTACTCTTCCCCTTGGTTTAGTGGCACTCCACCCTAACCGAGCTACCTTTTCTTGGTTTAGTGGCACTCCGTCCTAACCAAGCTACCATTTTCCTTGGTTTAGTGGCACTCCGCCCTAACCGAGCTACTCTTCTCCTTGGTTTAGTGGCATCTCGCCCTGATCAAGCTACCCTTTTCTTGGTTTAGTGGCATCTCACCCTGATCAAGCTACCTTCCCTTGGTCTAGTGGCATTCTGCCCTGATCGAGCTACACCTCTCCTTGGTTTAGTGGCACTCCGCCCTAATCGAGCTACCTGTTCTTGGTTTAGTGGCACTCCGTCCTAACCAAGCTACCCTTTACCTCGGTTTAGTGGCACTCCGCCCTAACTGAGCTACCCTCCTCCTTGGTTTAGTGGCACTCCGCCCTAACCGAGCTACCTTCTTCCTGGTTTAGTGGCATCTCGCCCTGATCAAGCTACCCTTTTCTTAGTTTAGTGGCATCTCGCCCTGATCAAGCTACCTTCCCTTGGTCTAGTGGCATTCTGCCCTGATCGAGCTACTCCTTTTCTTGGTTTAGTGGCACTCCGTCCTAACCAAGCTACCCTTTTCCTTGGTTTAGTGGCATTCCGCCCTAACCGAGCTACATTTTCCTTGGTTTAGTGGCACTCCACCCTAACCGAGCTACTCTTCTCATTGGTTTAATGGCACTCCGCCCTAACCGAGCTACTCTTCTCCTTGGTTTAGTGGCACTCCGCCCTAACCGAGCTACCTTCTCCTTGGTTTAGTGGCACTCCGCTCTAACCGAGCTACCTTTTCCTTGGTTTAGTGGCACTTCGCCCTAACCAAGCTACCCTTTCTTGGGTTTAGTGACACTCCGCCCTAACCGAGCTACTCTTCTCCCTGGTTTAGTGGCACTCCGCCCTAACCAAGCTACCCTCTCCTTGATTTAGTGGCACTTCGCCCTAACCAAGCTACCTTCCGTGGTTTAGTGGCACTCCACCCTAAACAAGCTACTCTTCTCCTTGGTTTAGTGGCACTCCGCCCTAACCGAGCTACCCTTCTCCTTGGTTTAGTGGCACTCCACCCTAGCCGAGCTGCCTTTCCTTGGTCCAGTGGCATTCCGCCCTGACCGAGCTACCCTTCCCTTTGGTCCAGTGACATTCTGCCCTGATCAAGCTACCCTCTCCTTGGTCTAGTGGCATTCCGCCCTGATCGAGCTTCCAAAAGAATACGCCACACCGCCATTACGAGCCTTACGTTCGGATTGGCACGAAAGCCCTTCCTTGCGTTAGCATTATCTTCCCGCTAACGAATAAACCCGAGTCGGCTAAAGGCTTTGTGTTCTAGTTGGCAATCTCACATTGTTGCCACTACGGGCCATCTACTGTCGACCAGGAGTCGAACATCACACTTTGACCTGCCACCCTATACATATCAAAAAAAAAGAAAGAAAAGAAAATGGGGATAAAAATAGAGATACCCCGCCAGACTTGCTCCTATATTAGGACAAGTGCAAAAATGGCTATAACCCAGCTGTGGCGAAAACCCGAAGGGGCGCTGCAGGCAAAATCGGGTACCCCGCCACGTGAAAACCCGAAAGGGCGCGTGGGCAAAAGTAAGAGGGGGCTGGCTCCGGCGAAAACCTGAAAGGGCGCTTGAGTCAGTAAAGTGGTAATTTCCAAATTCCTCTCCTATTCTCCACCCAATGAAACTCCGAAAGGGACAACAATCAAAGTCCCATCGAAAATCCTTTAACAAACCCACATTCGACCCTCGTCATCATCGGCGAGATCGATCAATCTTTACCCTTAACTTGGACCTTACGTCCCTGTTGATAATCCCATCTTTGCTTCGGCATGTGACCCATGTTGATGAATAAACCCATGGTCGACCCTCGTCATCATCGGCGAGATCGGTCTATCTCTACCCTTAACTTGGACCTTCCGTCCCCGTTAATAACCCTACCTTTGCCTCGGCATGTGACCCATGCCGATGAATAAATCCACGTTCGACCCTCGTCATCATCGGCGAGACCGGTCGATCTTTACCCTTAGCTCAGATCTTACATCCTTGTTAATAGACCGTATCCTTTGCTTCAATATCTAACCAGTGTCGACAGACCGAAGCAGGGTCCAATCCTTGTCATCATCGACAAGGCCAGTCAATATTTTCGAGGTCTAGTTCTTCTACATCCCGAATTCAAAAAAAAAGAAAGAAAAGAAAATGGGGTTAAAAATAGAGATATCCCGCCAGACTTGCTCCCATATCAGGACAAGTGCAAAAATGGCTATAACCCAGTTGTGGCGAAAACCCGAAAGGGCATCGTAGGAAAAATTGGGTACCCCGCCGCATGAAAACCTGAAAGGGCGCGCGGGCAAAAGTAAGAGGGGGCTGACCTCGGTGAAAACCCGAAAGGGCGCTTAGGTCAGTAATGTGAATAAAAAATTGAATGATGAATAGTGATGATTCATTCTCTGTCCGGAAGACCCCTTACAAGGTCGACGGGGAATTTTCATCCGATAGCCCGCCTATATACATCTATTGTCTACCCTTTTCGACCCTTGTCACCATCGGCAAGATCGGTCGCTACCCTATTCGGTTTTTGTCACCATCGACAAGACCGTCTACCCTTTTCGACCCTTGTCACCATCGGCAAGATCGGTCGCTACCCTATCCGGTTTTTGTCACCATCGGCAAGACCGTCTACCCTTTTCGACCCTTGTCACCATCGGCAAGATCGGTCGCTACCCTATCCGATTTTTGCCACCATCGGCAAGACCGTCTACCCTTTTCGACCCTTGTCACCATCGGCAAGATCGGTCGCTACCCTATCCAATTTTTGTCACCATCGGCAAGACCATCTACCCTTTTTGACCCTTGTCACCATCGGCAAGATCGGTCGCTACCCTATCCGGTTTTTGTCACCATCCGTAAGACCGTCTACCCTTTTCGACCCTTGTCACCATCGGCAAGATCGGTCGCTACCCTATCCGGTTTTTGTCACCATCGGCAAGACCGCCTACCCTTTTCGACCCTTGTCACCATCGACAAGATCGGTCGCTACCCTATCCGGTTTTTGTCACTATCGGTAAGACCGTCTACCCTTTTCGACCCTTGTCACCATCGGCAAGATCGGTCGCTACCCTACCCGATTTTTGTCACCATCGGCAAGACCGTCTACCCTCTTCCACCCTTGTCACCATCGGCAAGAGCGGTCGCTACCCTACCCGATTTTTGTCACCATCGGCAAGACCGTCTACCCTTTTCGACCCTTGCCACTATCGGCAAGATCGGTCGCTACCCTAGTCCGGTTCTTGTCATCATCATCAAGACCGTCTACCCTTTTTCGACCTTCGTCATCATCGACAGGACCGGTCGCTACCCATTCTCGGGTCTTGCCATCCTCGGCAGGACCGCTTACCCGCCAGTTTTGATATACCCTCTTGAGTCCCCCGGACTCTCGGCTGGCATAGGCCGTTGTTAGTCTCGAGAAAAGTCACGGCGCAGTGGAGCAAACACCTCACCCCTTTGCTGAAGGCGTGAGCGCTCTCCTGCCCTAGTGACTCATACACTTGGATTAGAAACAACGGGCGAATCGAAGAGAAAAGAATAATGACAAGATGGAGTCTTCATTCAAAAAGCACGATGGAGATTTTCCATTACTATGAAATAAAAGGTACATGTTACACGGGCCATTCCCCGGAGTACATGAAGTGCGTCAAAAAGGGAGCAAATAAAGAGAAAAAAAAGACTACGGCAGAGGGCGTCGGAAGATGTCCTCCAGCGCAGGAATACCCAGGGAAGGATGGCGGGTCAGTTCTTGCAATCGGAACTCGGTGGCCTCCAGCTCAGATAGCTTCTCCTCGAGGGAAGCAGCTTGTCCCTCGGCCATCTCTGCATCCTCCGCCTTTTGGACTCCCAGGCGATCTACTTCTTCAAGTTCGGCCTCTACCCTTGAAAGTTCGGCCTATAATGCCGCCATCCGGGCCGTCAGGAAGCTTCGATGTTGTAAAGAGGCCTTGGCTTCATCCCTCATCCTAGCTGCAGTCTCTTGCAGAGAAATGAGGGTCGTTCGGCTTTCAGCCCGCTTCAATGATATGGCCGCCAGCTGGTCAGCTGCTTCCCGGCCTAGAAATTCCCTCCTGTTTACATACTTCAGGAGCTGGATCACCCGTGGAGTCCAATCATCCATGGGACAACCAAAGGCAAACAGCGAGCGGGATAGATGCTCTATCAAGACCCTCAGCTGAACATAAGTTAAATCCCTGCTAGCCGTTATGGTCTGTTCAAGAGTCCCCAAAAATTGCCACACAAGGTCATTTGAAGATTAAAGACCCAGTGGCGACGTCTCGGGCAGTTCAAACTCCACTCTGCTATCCACAGCAGCCCAGATATCATCGGCCGTCCCGGAAGATGAGGATGGCATGAGCTGCAATCCACTGCGGTGGGGAACAACAGCGCTGGCCGATACGGTGGCTGGAGCATCAATGATAACAATTTCCTTACCTGCCCCCTGGGATGGAGGTGCAACAGGAATATCAAGAGCCAAGGACGTCTGTTCTTCGACTATCTCTCCGGCTTCTATTTCGGAGGGGCCACCCTTCTCCGGAGCTGACTATTGTGTGACTTCTAATGGCTGAGAGTCCGCAACTGCTGCCAAACTATCAACCCTCAGAAATGCCAGGGACCACGCTGGATTAAAAAGCCCAAGGGCCATGTGTGCGTCGGGTTAAAATGTAAACGGCGCCGGACTAACATTCGTGCCAAATTAAGGGCCATTCAAAGCTTCTGTCAACTGAAGAGGAGGTCAGGCCGGATGAAATTCATCCATGGGTCTTGCTGCACTCGTGCCTTGCTCACAACACCCACGTCTGGGGGGCATTTGTTGGCACCTAAAATATGATCGTCGGTGACCAAGCCATAAGGACGAATGACCCGGCCCGCCGAAGCATGGAAGCCGATAAAGATCAACATATCAAAGATTTCTCGAGCTGCCAGAGCCTCGAGTCACTCCGTATGGACACGGGGACTTCACCTCAGGAGAGCCGAGATGAATCCACAACCAACCGGCAGTGCTACCAAGCCTGCCCAATGAACCGGCATCGACTTTGTCGTGCTGCATCCACTACACCCATTGTCCGATCAAGGACGATGGTCTATCCGGTGGTCCCCCACCACATGAAAAGGCTCTCCTGAAGATAAAGGAGTCCCCCCTGGCTCTCCGAGACGGAGGACCGAAAGCTCTGTCGACAAAAGACCCCGATCACCCGGCACGGGTGCGGCTTCCCGCCAAGATGGGCCCGTCAGTCGCCGAATGATCGCCCAGCTCGGGTGGAACTATCCCTGGTGTTATCTCACCTTCCAAGGAGCTTCGGGCACGGGCCAGACCGAGCCAGCGGCACGAATTATAGAGCCGAAGGTAGTGTCGGCGGCAGGCCCGTATGATCAACCCAAAGCTATTTGGAACCTCGAGAATGGCCGTACGCCAACCCGGGAGCTTCGACAAGATATCTCATCGAGGTTTCAGTGAGCATCGGTGAGATAATGCTAACGGTGACTCACGGAATCATCCCCGGACTCATCGACTGGCTCGAAGGTCGTAAAGAGCACTAGCCCGGCGCGCCCTTATCCCAGCGCGCCCCCCTACCTTCAGCGCTTATGCCGGCGCGCCCCCTTATATTCCGCCCTCATCTCGGCGCGCAAGTCACTCTATCGGATGGCGTCTTAAACCGGCGTGATAGGTTGATGAAGACTCCTCCCGGCGCGCCAAAAGCTCACGCCGGATGCAAAGCCTCCAACCTATTATATAAACGGGTGAGGTTCGATTGGAAGAAGACAAAAGAGAGAAGAGGGGGGGAGACAGATCGAGACCTGAGAAGAGAACGAAAAGAGGGAGGACACAGAAAATAAAAAGAGAGAATAGAAGAAGAGAGGGAGCAGGGCTTCTTCGGAGGATCTTCTGCCAGCCGTCTTCCTTTCTCTACGATACCCTGTTTCAGGAACTGGTGGGCGCCGGCGCCGGTCCCTCTTCTGTTTTCCGTAGATTTCTTCTTCTGAATTTCCTACCCATCGGATGTAAGCGAGAGGGGGAGGAGCGATGATGATATGAGTCGATTCTCCTCCCTCTTCTATGCGATTTTCTCTTTTTCCCTTTCCCCTGTTGTTGTGCTCTGCACGTCCTCTGCCTCCGCTATCAGCGAATGGCGACTGAGCAATGGGGTTGGCGCCTTGTCCTGACCATGTAAACACTCAATCATTCCCGTTTCTGGGACGTTAATACATATATGTTGAATGCTTAGGTTATCGGGTTGAATGAATGATCGCCAGCCTCCCCCCTTTCTATCTATGCCAATGCGTGTGTCGGAGTTCTTCTCTGCGTAGCTCTAATTCTGATTTCTCCGAGGTCTATAGCGTGCCCTGAATCATCGTGGGTTACATAAACACCCCTCCCCGGGGGCTTTTCCTTCGATCATTTTTATGTTTGAGTCAAGGGTTCTCCCATCTCCTTCTCTCCTCAGATGGAGCCGTGCTTCTGCGCGTGCCTCTCTCCATCATGTGCAGGGACCATCCTCTGAATGTTACTTTCCAATTGTTTGAGCATATGCCCCTGCAACGAGCCCGTCTCGTTTATGCATTTACTGCATCTGTGCATCACGATCATCCAAACTGTTCCGAGGTTTCTCGTCGTTTCGATCACCCGGGGACGGGGATATTCCCCTGCTGCTTCCTAAAGTTGTTGGGCGACCGGGGGGCTCTATCTCTCGATGGTAGGCGCTTCCTCGAAGCCATTGCAGACAATGATAGGGGTCCTGGTTCAACGAACTCAGCCCCAACAAATTAAGATCCGATCGAGACCGGGGGGATGTGTGCTCCTTGTAGGCTAGCCCTCGGAGTCCCATTCTCCCAATGGTCATTTCCTCTGCGGGATGAGTCACAAATTGTGGGTTGTCCACCCCTCGCAGGCTAGTCCTCGGGTGATGCTCCCATCATCAATGGCCTCATATCTCTGTCTTTTCCCTTATGGAACCTTGGTGCCCCTAGCAAGCTAGTCCTCGGGGTATCCTATCTAATGGGGTTTGCT
This sequence comes from Amorphophallus konjac, assembly GCA_022559845.1. Classification (NCBI taxonomy): domain Eukaryota; kingdom Viridiplantae; phylum Streptophyta; class Magnoliopsida; order Alismatales; family Araceae; genus Amorphophallus; species Amorphophallus konjac. The sequence continues at coordinate 91,800,244 of CM040119.1, forward strand.
GGCTGCCTTCGTGTAGACCGGCGGTTTAGGGGCTTGTTCCATAGGTGAGCATGACCCCGCTTCTCCCCTGTAACTCTTCAGGTTCAGGGGAGATGCTGTCCAATTTTGGACAGATTAATAATGAATAAACCATAACGAAATACTCATTCTGGACCCAATTATCCCGGTGCCTGAGTAGGAACCTCGCACTGGCTTATCAGATCATTCTTGGAGGGTTCTGGACTTCAATTTAACAAACAATTGGCCTCAAAGGGCTTCAAAACCCTCAACATAAACTTAACAAACTCAAATGATTCAAAATTCATCAAAAATAAGCTAAAACGGCGCGGCCTTAACCCGGCGCACCCTAATCCGGCGCGGTACCCCCCCGCGCCGGATTAACCCTACACTCATAATCAAAAAAAACTTCCTTACGCCTTTTCGGAGCGCCATGAACCGGCGCGCCCCAATCCCTTGCGCGCCGTATTAACATTCATCATGGCCGCGCCGGATTAAGACGCTATACCCATGTCTTATCGCGCCGTATAAACCTTCCTTACATGGTCGCGCCGGTTTTGAAACCTTTTGCAGCTTTAATTGTTCATTTGCCTCGGAGTGGTTCTCGTCCCTCAGGGTTGGCGTTAATAAATCACAATGGGTAATAAATTGAATAAAGGAAGGGCCGAGCGAGTCCAAGCTATACTTTTATTATATCTTCATCATCATGTCCGTTAGCATTGTGCTTTCGCTATCACACTTGTGTTGCCTTCCCTCTTCTCGATGGGGAGTAATAAATGTGGTTGATCATCATTTGCTTCCATTCTTCTATTATCATGCTTAATATAGTCATGAACGTCATGTGTGCATGCATGCATAGATCCTCGGGTACATTAAATGGCATCGACGGAAAGCCGGATTACGTCTGGTTGGAAGTCTTCGCTATGTGCGACGGTGGTCTTCGGACCTATGTCCTCCGCCACGTACCGAGGATCCATAATCCCATGAATTTTGCATCTTCTGCACGATAAATGTATGCATCCGGCATGCTTTTGTCATGATCATCATGTAGCTCTTTTTAATTCAGCTTCGACAGTCCGCTATCTCAGCAATTAATCAAAGGTGTTCCCTCCTCGTGGGGGATGTAATTAACGCCATAACCTTTATGGTATGGCGGACTGCTGGTCCCGACCAAACCTCACATTCGCCCGACATGGGTCAGAATGAGCGCATCACAAATTCGTCACTCATGTGACTGGCACGCCTGCGTCGTCAATCGATCATTTGACTACCAGTCAGTCAGTTGGTCGATCGACCCGCGAAAGAAAGAAAAGGTCACGAACAGTAGGCCCGCTACGACAGAGTGGGGGCCAAACATAAGACAAGCCAACCTGTGTGATATAAAACTAACTGGGAAGAGTAGGGTTAATGAATTAGATATATACATTGGTTAGGGACTTGCATGTTTTGATTGGAGAGGCCTATGATTTGTTGAGAGGTGGGTGGATAGTCACCCTGACTGGTGGAGAGAGAATTTGTTTTTTCTCATTATCGACCCTACGGCCGGTTCAGGTTTACGCCAGAGCCGGCCCCCTTTTGCTTTTTCCGAGGCACCCTTGTGGGTTTTCGCATCGAGAGGTATCCCAATTTTGCCTGAGGAGCCCTTTCGGGTTTTCACCTTAGCCAGGTTGTTGGCCTTTTTGCCCCCAACCACCTCTTTGCGATGAGGACGACTGAGTCCGCCGGGGTATCTCTAATTTTAACCCCATTTTTTGTAATTATTATTTTTGCTTACCTAGGAGCCTAATGGCTGAATTGTTGCTGGTGTTGGGCGTCCTCGCTCTTGCAATCGTGGGGACGAAGCTGGGAGGCCAACCTCCGCAAGTGCGTAGTGGTGGTGCTGGGAGGGCCTGGCTGGCCCTATTGCTTCACTGGGGAGAAAGGCTGATAGAAGTGACTGGGTCCAACTCCCCCAGGGAGGGCTGGTTTTGTTGGTGATGGCTGGGGTGCGCCTTAGCCTGGGTGGCGCGCGAACTCGTGTTCTAGGGCGTGGAACAACTTCATGTGTTTAGCATTGAGAGGTGGGAACGACTTATTATCCTTATGGTCTAAAACCGTGTAGGCCCCACCCTCGTAGACATCATGAATGATGTATGGACCTCGCCGATTAGGTTGCAATTTTCCACTGGAGTGCCCCGCCATGACTTCTCTTTCCTTGATCATGACAAGGTCGCCTTGCTTGAAGGCTCACTATTTGATGAGCTTGTCGTAGGCTTGCGCCACGCAGGCTTGGTATACTTATAGGTGCCGGTAGGCCTCGAGCCACTTGCCTTCTAGATTGGCGAGCTCTTCTAGCCTTCTCTGATATTCATCTGTATCTGGGCCGGCAAAACTGGTGTGAATCACTATGCGGTACGATGCTAACTGGATCTCAATAGGGATGACAGCTTCCGCCCCATAAATGAGGGAGAATGGTGAGTATCCTGTAGGGGTCTTGTAAATTATCCGATAGGCCCATAGCGCCTCGAACACTTTTTCACCGCAATCATGCTTTCGGTGGCTAACAATCTTAGCCAGAAGCTTGTAAAGAGTTTTGTTGAAGGCCTCTGCCATGCCATTGGCTTCAGGGTTGTAGACTGAAGAAGTTCTCCAGTCAATGTGGAATTTGGCTACTAGTTGATATACGGCCCTATTCTTGAATGGTGTGCCATTATCTGACACTATGCGACTGGGAGTACCGAATCGGTAGATGATGCTGTGTCGGACAAATCTAGTTACTACCTCGCTGGTAGCCTCCCGCAGGGGGATGGCTTTAGCCCATCGGGAGAAGTAGTCGGTGGCGGCCAGAATATACTTATGGCCTCTTGAAGATGGTGGGAAGGGTCCCGCGATGTCCATACCCCACTCTGCGAACGGCCACGTGGGGGCCATGGGACATAACGGATTTGGAGGTCTTCTGGGTATTTGGCCAAATGCTTGGCATTGATGACACGTACAGGCATACTGAGTGCAGTCCGCGTACATGGTTGTCCAGTAGAAGCCTTTGAGCTTAATGTTGTTCTTCATTCGATCTCCGGCCTGATGAGCGCCGCATAACCCTGAATGGACTTCGTGCATGATGGCTCGAGCTTCGGCTAGGGAGACGCATCTTAGGAGGACCGACTTGTCCTCTTCATGGACAAGTCTATACAGAGAGTCGCCGATCAACTCATATGACATTGCCCGGTGATGTAGCTAGACCCTTTGAGCTTGGTCAAGAGGGAACCACCCTTTCTTGAATTTGACAATAGGTTCGCGCCAATCATCTTCTTATGGAGGAGTGTTCTGGTCGAGGCTGTGGACATTGTAGATGGTGAGGCCGAATTCATCATCGAGCATACTCGGCATCAGTCTTCTGTGCTTGACAGTGATGTCGACTTCACCCTCGAGCGGAAGCTTGATGGTCGCAGCCAATTTGGCCAGAACATCTGCTTGGGCATTGCTACTCCAGGGGACATGATCTATTTCAAAGAAATAGAACTTTTGGATTAGTCTGGTGACGGCGGCATGGTATGAAAATAACTCCTGTTTTAGCACATCGTGGACGTCGATGACTTGCTGGACTACGAGCTGGGAGTCCCCGTAGGCTTTGAGGCACTTGATGCCCATGTCGAGAGCCATTCGGAGCCCGATGATTAGAGCTTCATACTCGGCCTCATTATTGGTCTGGGATTTCATGAGGGTGCATGAGTTGTACAGAACCTCGCCCTGAGGGGTCAGGAAAATGATGCCGTCAGCCGCTATGACTGCCGGGCTTTGATTACATCGGGTAATCCCTCGAGACGCACCATCGAAGTAGAGCTCCCAGCAAGGTACATTAGCTGTGAGGGCGTCTTGCTTCCTGTACTGCAAGACATATCCGGTCCGTTCAACTAGTTGTTGTGACTGGACAGCAAGGGACTCCTCGTCTAGGAGCTCCATGTTGAGAGGTGAGTCATCCGGTACTGGATAGGCTGCCAAGAATTCAGCCATGCCCTCTCCCTTGATTGGTTTTCTGGGGACGTAGATAATGTCATACTCCATCAGTTGGAGAGCCCATTTTCCTAACCAGCCTAAGAGGATGGGCTGCTTGAGGAGATACTCGAGTGGGTCATGCTTGGATATGAGCTCAACCCGATGGGCCAGGAGGTATTGCCTCAACTTCTTGGCGGTAAACACCAGGGCTAGACATACTTTCTCCATAGAGGAGTAGCGATACTCAGCCCCGATTAGTTTCTAGTTGAGGTAGCAGAGCGGCTGCTCTTTACCCTCCTCATTGATCTGTGCCAACAAGGCTCCTAACGAAGCATCCATGGCAGTGATGTAGAGCATGAGGGGTTTGCCCTTGACTGGTGCCCCCACGACTGGGGGTTGAGGAGATACTCCTTGATCTGCTCGAAAGCAGTCTAGCATTCTGGGTCCCATACAAATCGGGCGTCTTTCTTCATCAGCTTGTTGAAAGGCTCGCATCGATCGGAGAGGTTGGAGGTGAACCTCCGATTGTAGGCGCCCAATCTTACTTGGAAGGAGCTACGCTCGGTATGATTTTTGGGCGGTGGAAGCTCTCATATCACTTTGATCTTGCTAGGGTCCACCTCAATTCCACGATATCTGACGAAGAAGCCAAGAAACTAGCTGCTGGATATGTCAAAGGTGCACTTCATAGGGTTCATTTTGAGCCCCTATTGCCAAAGTCGATTGAAGACGAGGTCGTCAACATAGCATTCGATAATGTTGTGCCACATCTCGGCGAATATTTTGGTCATGGCCCTTTGGTAAGTAGCGCCAGCATTCTTCAAACAAAAGGGTATGCGCTTGTAGTTGAAAATCCCTTTGGAGGATCAGAAGTGTAATACCCCAAGATTTTATAAATAATATTTTAAATTTTTTAGAAACATAATTAGATTTTCTAAGATTTTTCTAGAATTAATTCAAGGCCAATGGGCTATTAAATGAATTATATTTAATTAAATCTAATTATTAAAGCCCAATACTATGTAAATAAATCCAATAGGCCCAAAAGAACCCAAAACCAAGCCCATAAGGTTTGACCCATATTCTAGAAGCTTAGACTAATGTATTTTTAGAATTTACAGGGATAATTACTCTTTGGTAGATAAATAAATGGATAATAACATGGGATAATATCAAAGAGTTTGAAACTGTTCAAATTCGGCACCCAATAGAAGCAACGGTCTATCGCGAGACCGCATGGAACAAGAAATAGTCTAGCCCTAGACCGCTAGGCTCTGCAGGTTCCGTGAGTGGAGGAAAGTGCAAAAAGTTTGGATTTTTGGCATCCAAACTCCCAGAGACCGAAGTATGAAGACTTGTAAGCATGCTTGGGACTCTCAGAGATCGATCTAATACTTAATTTGGACTCTAGAATCGTTCTAATCCATGAAACCCTAGTTAAACCCTATAAATAGACCTCATATCTCACCTATGCGACCCTTACTTTTGGCTCGCGTGCAACTAAGGCAAGGAGGTCAAATTAGATGTAAGTTTCTTCTAAGAATTTGTCCATTTTAGTTAGATGTAACTTTTCTCAAAATTTCATTCTAGGAGATCAAGCCTACAGGAAGTTTGAGGCATCTAAAGTCATTGGTTCAGCATAAGAATCTCAAGAACATGTGCGACTGAGTCAGATTGATCAGGGAGATAGAAGCCCTAAACGAGGTAAATAGATAGAGGTTCTTTAGAGTTATTTGTTCCTTTTAGTACCATCTCTTACCCTCCAAATTTCGTGGTCATAGGTAAAGGGAATGATGAGATAGAAGGCCACAAAGTTGCTGGTTCGGTTCAGGAAGAGCAGAACTTGGTTTAACTTTCAGCCCTAAATTCGAAGTCTAAAGTCTAGGATAGAGGTAGGTTATCTCATGAATAGCTTAAACATGACATCAGGGATAAAAGCCCTCTGATTTCAGTCGATTTCATGCATTGTGCACTGAGAATTTTATGTTTTCATTAGGACTATGCATCTAGTATAATATTCATGCATGAACTAGCCCTAATGGAGTAAAAAGGAAATTCTCTTGTTAGTACATAAACCCACACATATTGGCTGACCTATCCTTGTTCTATCAGGCTATAGAGTTTATATATGTTGATTTCCATGCATGATATGCCTTGGATTACTATTGTATTTTACTATTATTTGAGTTTTATGTTAACACAGGAAGAAACGGTCTTCCTGTAGACCGCCAGAATCCCTAGCGGCCGTACGATAGACCGTTAGCCACAAGAGACGGTCACCCACTAGACCATTTTCGATTTCTGAATTCTGTATTTAAGTTAACCCGAAACTTAATGCAGAATGGCCCTAATTAATGTATGTTAAGCCTAGTTAGGTAAGTTTTACTCCTGTTTCAAGTGATATTTTCATATACCTAGTTATGTTAACATAACATTCTAGTAGATTTTTATGATTCATGGACTAGTCATAATTTGATCATTGTTACCACTATCTCTCTCTTCTAGAGTCTTTTTCTTAAGTACATGGCACATATCCCGGTATGTTATCATTAGTTACACCTTTGCACATTAAGTATACAATCTTGGACTTGATAACCTCTCCATTGGATATTCCTTCCAACAGACTAGGAAATTTTGTTTCGAGGCCTCCGTAAGACTCCGCGAGCCTAGGATTCCCACTAGGACGCCGAGCTGGTTGTACCATAAAAGCCCAATTATCTAGAAAGCACTTTACCGGTGTTTTAATGAGTTCTGGACCTTAGCGGCCTAATGAATGACCGCTATAGTCAGTTAGCGGCCTATTGATAGACCGCCAATGTCACCTTGCGGCCCTGCCCTAGACCGCATGTTGCCAGCTTCCTTTTATGTTTAACCCTTGATTTTACCTTTGGGCTGAGTATCCTATGATCCAGATGATCCTTTGATTATCTATAACTTATCTTGATTCAAATAAGCCATTAATAAATTATGGAAATAAAGAATGTACCGTTATGCTGCCAAATTTTCTCCATAGCATAACCTAGTTATTAATGCTTTTCTTGAATTCTCATGATCAATTATTGGTACGTTCTATACCTTGGTTACCTTATCATAGAATTATTATTGAACCTGTACATTATTGGCCACATTATTGTTATAATCGTGGAAGTAGCTTGATTTATACTTGAAGATGCAGTTCGAGCACTGATTGTGTTCAAGGGCTTTATGCTAGTCCCCTCGACTGATTGTCGGAAACATACTATAAACCATGGGGTATGATGCTACTGGCGTCGCATTGTGCTGGGAGTACTTTCTTTATAAATAAGTGAAAATCCACGGATGTGAATAAAGATCCACGTAAATTCACGAAGTACTTGCTATTAAGCGAAAAGTACTTTCTTACTTGTTACATGACTTTCTAGTGCATAGCCTTCATGGTTATGAAAAGTACATTCTTGTTCATGAAAAGGCCAAAAATTTACATTCTTGTCATATGTACTTGATCAATCATATTCTCGTATCTCGTCGTGATCATATCTTGTTACTTTAGTTTATTCACATGCTTTGCCGTATTCGCATGATTTATCTTACTCTTTAGAGCTAACATGTTAATCACTTAAACTCGCCTTCATGTTGATACGAAGATACCTACTGGGCAAGTGTGCTCATTACCTACTTTCTCAATGTTTCAGGAGGTACAAGTGAATCAGATTCGGATTATACAAGTAGCGGGTCGGAGAGCGATTAAAGGTTATATGGACGAGAGAAGCCCTAGTTATCAAGTGTCTAGTCGAGTCATGATGTAATCTTTATTTTATTGAGTCTAGTAAAGAGAGTCAAAGATCTTATGTATTTTGATGGTTATTTATATGAAATAAAGATAAAGGTTTTTAGTGAATTACTTGTGCAATTACTTTGGTGTGATTGTCTTGTGCTCTTATTATATTGCTTGCTCGAGACGTACTAGCCGACTATTCACGTTCCCTATTATTTCTGCTGCGTAATCTCGGGACATGACAGTTAGAGTGGTATCAGAGCATAGGACTAGAAGTCCTAGGGAAAAGACATGTCATAAGGTTAAGTCCAAGATTTAAGGACCCACACCTATGAAACTAGGAAAGAAAAATCTCCAACCCATGTGGGCTGAATTGTGTAGAACCTGGGATGAGATAGTAATTAGAATTATTTCTAAGGTTAACCTCAGTCATTCCCTTAGAATTAACAAATTCATTACTCTTTTAAGGTACCTCATTCTTACGATGGATCACCGTGTTGATTGGGGAGGAATGCAACAGACCGTTGCAGGTCTCACTCAGGCATTGCAAAACATGGCAAAAGCCGGCGCAAGAGCTGGTGCTGGTGATCTTCACCGCAACTTCAGGAGCCTAAATCCTCCACGATTTTCTGGTTCCTCTAATCCAGATGAAGCAGAGAATTGGATTGATGAAATGAATCACATATTTAAGGTTATGCAATGTGCCGACCAAGAGAAGGTTCATCTTGCTACGTTCTAACTAAATTAAGATGCCCGTACCTGGTGGAAGTCAATTCCCGCACCGTCTCAAGATGCACCACATACTTGGGAGGGATTCCTCACCCTCTTCCGAGCAAAATACTTCTCCGAACATGTCAAGGAGAGGAAAGCTATTGAATTTGCTTCGTTACGTCAAGACATGATGACTGTAGTGGAGTATGAACTCCAATTTTATAGGCTGTCGCCTTATGCTCCTCATTTGGTTAGTACCGACTTAATAAAAGCTAACCGATTTATGGATGGATTAAGGCCCGACTTTATTCAACACCTTGGGACTCAAAATATCCGTACATATGCGGAGATGGTCCAACGGGCACATCTATGCAAAAGGACCTTGGAGAAGGTCGAAAAACTTAAGGGAAAAAGAGAGGAGTCGAGCCGAAGGTCTTATCGGCATGAAAAGAAGGGAAAGTTTAGTATCACGGAACCTTACAAATCTCATGATAGTAAGAAGAGATCCCAGAACGGGAGTGGTAGTGGCTACCACAAGAACAAGAAGGTCAAAGAAGAAGAGAAGCAAGTCATGGCTGTTGGCCCAGACTAGATGGAGGACAAGAAGGGGGGTTGAATTGTCCCCTTACCGAGATGGCGGATTTTAAAAACTATCTAAACTAATTATAGCATAATTAAAATTAACAACGTTGATTAGCCTAAACAGACGTGAGATTAAAATATCCTCTCAAGCTTTTCGATCTCACTCGAATAAACTATGCAATAGATGGTAGAAATAAATCCTAACATGGATATACAATGCAAAGAACAAGTTAACTATGCCCAAATACAAATAGCAGAGGTAGCAGTGTAGTGGTGCAGTGAAATAAAAATCAATAAGATAACCTGTGAATGAAGAAAGGAGAAATGGACAATCACACATGCATGCCACAAGTAACACGGAGATTTTTAGGTGGTTCGGGACCACGACCGGCTCCCTACGTCCACCCCTCACCGAACCCGGTGAGGCTTCACTACCACGCTATGAACGTAGCAAAACGGGGACGAGCCCCAGCACCACACACGCTGCTTCTGCAGTAATCCACACATGGGGCCTGGCCCCAAGACGCTGCCACTGCAGCGCACACACTGACACGGTCTGGGAACGCACCCGGACGTACAAACCACATGGAGACGTAGCCCCGTCTACACACAACCAAACTCGGGGAAACTTACCCCTCAATAGATCCACACACGCGGAGATGCAACTCCGCCCACACATGAAAGTATATCAAGTTTGACGAAATAGAAGATATACAATGACCACACAAGATATTGATCAATGCTCAAATAAAAGGTAGAAATGAGAGCAGAGTAAATCCCCCTCAGATCTGCAGTATTTCCTGTTCAATGGGGTAGTAGGGTGCGCAAGACATGAATCCTCGGAGTGGGGAGCGGCTAGCCTTCAAAAGAAGCTCCCGGAGTAGGTAGCTCGTGATGATCAGCAAACCAATATCCAGATATGAATGGTGGCTCGTGAATGGTGTCTTCAGCGGCCTCTTCTTTCTCCTCTAGCAGGGTGCGATGCCCTTTCTCCTTTCCTACAAGAATAGACAATGTTTAGCCCTCTTCGTTGTTCTTCTGATCTAAAATTCGCAAGGATAAATAGGGCAGATAATAGATGAACAAAAGACCACTATAGCCCTTGCAAAACCCTCTCAAAACAACACCCAAACATGCATAGAAACCCTAGGGGTAAGGGTGTAAAAACATGGCAATCGGAGCTGAAAAAGGTGGGTTTCGAAACCATTTCGTAGAACCCGTTCCGGACGATCCAGAGAAAGTGTCGACTCTTAGAGTCGACACTCTTCTCAGGGAGTTCTGTCCCGTTAAGCAAATCAGTCCCCAGGACAAAAAGTGTCGACCCTTAGAGTCGACACATTTTGTCAGGGGTTCTGTCTTCCCACGAAAAATAACACACAGACACAAAAGTGTCGACTCTTAGAGTTGACACTTTCTGTCTTGTCTTATAAACCAACATAGACAGAACCTACTGAAATAAGTGTCGACTCCTAGAGTCGACACTTTTACTGACAGAACTGAAAACTCAATAAAACTCAATTGAAACCCTAAAGATCCTCATCCAAACATTGAGAGCAAATTACCATTCATGGAAACAAGGTATTGGCATGTATTAAACCTCATTACACCAAAAGCCATTGAAAGTGTTAAGCATATTGAATTTCAAACCACTCCTAGAAATATATGCATAAATAACACTATCAAACCCCAAAGGTCATATAAGAAACAAGCGAGTGATACAAGGAATTTGATGAATATGAAACTCATTCATATCTACCAGTTAATCACTAATCAGATTTGAGATTGACAAGGAAACATGGGAAGCTAAAAGGACAATAATGCTACCACAAGATTATCATGAAAAACATGCTTGAAGGGCACTAGAGAACCCAACTCATGAAAGATATTTCAAACCCTTTCATGGCAGCTATAATTCAAATCCAGAATTAGAATCTTACCATGGTTCCATTGGTTTGAAGGCAACATAAACCTGCACTGATATAAACAAATCACTCATGCCAATTCACACATAAGTCACAAATGCAGTCCAGGGAAAAACTGAACTTGCATAGTCTAATGCAAGCAATCCAAGTTCAGTCCGATGAGGATTGAACTCTATCTCTTCACATAGATATAACAAAGTATTGCTATACATGAAATTCATTCAACAAAATGCATCAATTCACATATGAATGGTTAAATCTCATTCAACCTTATTTCAGCAAGATCAACAAAAACTTCCGAGTCATTTGAGACCTCAAGCACACATGAAGAGAACACACATGAGATCCACTTAAAAACTATGTTTCCTTTCTTCATGAATCAAACACAATAACCCAGTCATTTAAACAATATAAGACCAGCTGAACAACAAAGCTAGAACCAAAGCTCAAGGAGCCAGGGGTCGACCCATGGAGTCGACCCATCCCAAGGAGAACGGAAAAACTGCGTTAGTAGTCCAATCACTAATGCAATCAAATGAACTAGCCAACCAGAATAGCATTCAAGAAGAGTCATAAAACCAATACCCATACTTGGGTTTATTTAGAAGGAAAGTGAACAAGGTATTGCAAACCACTATCACTAAATAGTCATGAAAAGTAAGCATGAAGTCATATGCAATAATACCAATCTTCCCACACTGAAATGCAATCAATATAAGTTCAAAAACATGAAAGGGCTTTCAACCCCAATAAGGACACTATTAGCAAGATTCACATAAAGGTCTGTGATGCGGGACGGATGAAGACCGGGCTAAGACGTACGACGAACTTGATGTGCGGCCAGCACTAACACGCTAAAGGCAAGCCGGGCGGCTGACAACCGTGGCGTTCTCCAGGTGGAGACGTCTCTCAACAGCACTCTAACTAGTCCGACGATCATCCCTTGCGAGGGAAACGTGGGGATTGCAGCGGTTAAGGAACCACTGTCGCCTAGGGTGGTGTAGTTTGAGCTCGGTGCTCGACTGGAGCTAAGGAACGGTCACTCTCAACTCACATTCACGGTGATTTGTAGCTAGCTAATGGCCCTAATCTCACGGACGCAGCATGATAGAACATATACTAAATCAACAATGTGAGAGAGGAATGAGTGCATACCTCCACGACTAGGCGTGGGGAAGAGCTCCCGGCCGAATTCAAACAACCCCAATACACACAATCGTTAAAATAACAATTTCAAAAATATTCGCCCACTCCACGCAGGGAGGTAAAGGGCTACAAAGTTAACCTTTGGGGTTTCTGGAACCCGGGTTGACGGGCCACACTCGCAGGAGGCGAGGGACGCGAGTCGGAGCCGATCGGGTGAGCTGATTGGAAGTCGAGTCGGTTCTGCCAGCGCTGCTCACCCTGCGCAGCAAACTTGCGAAGGCCGGTACGCCAAGATCCGATGGCGGATCGGGGGCCGTTACTACTCCGAAGGGCTTTATCAGATCTTTTCAGATCTGGGGGCAGCAGCGACTGAACTGAGCTTCTAGTTTTGTGCAGTCAGAACTGCACAGGAAGACAAATAATTATCGAAAAATTGGCTCCCGATGTCGGATCGAGGCGTCGTTTATGAGAACTCGTCGGTGACGTCCAGAGGAAGATGTAGTCCAAATATCTCGCACAGATCTGGACGGGATGAGGCGGGGCAGGCTCTGAAAGTTGGCTCTGGTTCTGAGTCGGGTCTGCACAAATCAGCTCGCGCGATCCCACGAGAATCGTCGCCACGATCAGCACAGATCTCGGATAGAGATGAGATCAGTGGCAGCGCGAAGAGGACTCAAAATCCTAAAATCAGTTAGGAAGGAAGCTCTTGATGGCTTGAGAGGAGATCTGGGGAAATTCGTAATCAGTAAACTCCAGATCTGGACAGCAGGCTGGGGCAGATTTGCGCGCCGTCACGAAAAGAATCGCTGTCGGTGATCCAGAACTCCGATCGATAGGAAACCACCTCTGAAATCTTCCTGACTCGATGAAGTATCACGGTTAATTTTCATGGAACCAGATGATAAGAGGATGGGGAGGATAGAGGGGTGAGTCACACGCCCAAGATCAATCCCGTCATAGGATTGAGCAGGGCATCACACCCATGGGGGGGGGGGGAAGAGAATCACTCTCTTAACTCAAAATCCTTTCACAAAAACTTCATTAACCTTTGCACTAACATTATACAAGTGTTTAAATAGGGGTTTGGCAAGGGGAGGGGGCTGGGAGGTTCGATGGAACCAAGGGGAATGGAGGGGGGTGCGCCCCTTTGACAATGAGAGGGAGAGAGGGGGAGACAAGGGGACATGGACTCACCTACTTTCACCTACCTTTGAATTTCAAAGGGAAGGGGGGGTAGGTGGCAGCCATTCTTTTGGACCAGCAGCCTTCTCCACGTTCCCTTGTGGTAAATGAGAGAGGGAAGAAAAGAAAATAAAAAAACTAGCCTAATACATTCAAAGAAGGGGGCGCCCACTTCATGGGCCAAGATTGGGCCAAGTTTGGTCCAAAGCCACCCTTAAGCCCATTCAATCAAGCATGGCTTATGGTATAGCCAATTTAGATGGCCCATGAAAGAAGGAGGCCCAATTGGGCCTTAAGTGACTTATGGATCCAACATGAAGCCTAATGGCCACTCCTCCTTAATGGATTCTAAAGGGCTTTAAACCAAATGGCCTTTTAAGAGCCTTACAATCAGCCCAAAATGAAAACCCAAATGAAAAGACATATTACAAGCCCAAATTTCATGCAAACAAAGGCTAAAAGTATCCAAACTCAAGCCGAATTGCCTCCATTTCAAAGGAAAGCCGATGTAGCCCGATTGGTGCTCCGTGTATGGTACCGTCGGTTCGCCGGTTCGTGATACTCGCTCGCTCTGGTATCCGCACCAATTCTCCACGGGTGGGAGGAACTCGACCCCGTCGAGTAAGGGTCCTGGGGCTTGAACTCTCCGCATGTGATCAAGGCGTTGCTCATCATGGGGCATCATCGCCAATGCACTAAGAAGTGTTGGTAGGCTCCATTCCTTGTGATGATCACATGCTCATCCAGTATAAAATCTATATGCTTGCGTTGAGGCTGGAAGAGGTGGACTCTCGAGTGGTGTGTCACTCACAATAGAAGGATAAAACCCGAAACTCACTAGGGATCACCGCGGGTTCCGATATGCTACCAGATTAGAAACATGGAACGTCGAGCTGACACCATAGTCATCCGGTAGTTCAATAACGTACGCATTTGAACCCACTTGTCTCGTGACTCAGGAAGGGCGGGTATCGCGGGCCTAGAGTTGCTTTACGGCCCCAAGAGGAAACTGTTCAGGTATGACCCTGATCATGACATACTCTCCCTTTTGAACTCACGGGCATGTAGCATGCATCAGCTAACTCCTTATTCGTGCATGGTTGGCCTTTTATTGGGACACGACTTAATGCAAACCATATGCATAAAAGAAAACAAACTGTAGAAACAAACAGACACACACGTGACCATAGACAAACCTATGGTTAGTACAACCCAAACATATGCAAGGTGGGCCAGGACACCCGAATGTGTGCCATGCATACACTAGATGCAACCAATGGTAGGTAGGATTATGGACTCCGAGACACCCAAAAAGACACCATGCATGCAAGGACTTCCTATCAGATGTGGGTGTGGGTGGGCTAAGAGGTTCGTCACCACTACATGTAGGTAAGGCATGCCATGCTTCCCAATAATCGGACCTATTGCTATGTGGAGTTTGATTGGCTCGAGTGGGAAGAGAGTGGTAGGGGACTTCCTTGACAAAGTAGAAGGTAAGTGGTGGATCACGAGGCCCACTAGAGAAGGGGTAAAATGGGTCAAAGAATGTGTGACCCCATGAGATGGACTCCCAGATATCACGGTCCCAATTGTGAAATTCTTGAAGGTGTGGGTTGTCACCTTCATCCGTTATGGTAGATGGGACGGTGGTCTCATAGAGTAGATATGGGTCCTCCCTCAGGACGGCAATACCGTAAGAGGGGTCCAATGCAAGCTCATCGAGAACGGGGAAGAGCAACAGAACCTCGGTGGTGATAAGACCCAAGGTGTATAATGAGATAATAGACCCCAAAGATGGGAGCATAAAGCTATGGGTATAGGGTTGCTTAGACCCTAAGGCCAATGTATATGTCAGCTCCCTTTGACATTCTAAACTCTTTAATAGATCCTTTACACATTCTATGAAGCACAAGGACTTGAAAGTGGTGTGATAAGAGTTAATGGGGACTATTGGGAGTATTGGCTCCCAGGGTGGAGAGTAAGGTGGGGTAGGGACCAAGCCAGTCCTAAGCCAGCTAAGAAGTGGTTCGGCTACGAGTAGCTTTCCCGTTAAAAACACGGGTAGCTCTGGCTGAAGTGGCTCCGAATATGATGGCTCCGGATGAAGTTCGGAAGGAGAGGATGGCAACGGTGCACTCACGGGTGATGAAGGAGGGCTCTCCAAGATGGGGAGAGGGCTTAGGGACTCCTTAGATGGGGCTGGGTAAGGGCTACGGGCTATGGCCTCCCTATGCTCGAGTATGGCTATAACCGATCTCAGAGGTGGGCAAAGGGAGACCAGCGATTCAATATAAGTACATCTCCTATCCACCCGATCCGAAATCATTTGGACAAGTTCGGCAACAGTGTGGGTTGGAGTAGGGAGATCATGGTGGACTTGCCCATAGTCAATCGGCCTAGGCTTGGGTCTAGGCTCATCTATGTGTGGGGGTCTTTGCTTCCGACTTGGACCCACTTGGTTGGAAGTGAGTGGGTGGGGTCGGTTGGAAGACAGGTTGAGGAACGTAGACCTTCCTAAGATCTCTCTTCATGTCCCACCATGACACGATAGGCCATTGCCTCCTAACCTCTCTCAAACGTTCAATGTAGTCCCACTTTTCGGCGGCCTCATGAAGAAGCTGCTCTTTGGCGAAAGAGAATTGCATTGCCTCGGACATAGTATAACACTCAAAATATGCGTCCATGGCGGCTTCCAACTTGAGGTAGTTGCTCGGGGACTTGGTTCCATAGAAGGCGAGGCTTCGGGCCTACGGATGTGGTGTAGTTGGATTCCCCATCCTTGGTGGTGTCACCACCATTCATATGAACTAGGCGTTCAGGAACCCATGGGACTCGGGGAGCTAATGGATGGCCATGCCGACACTTGGACACGACACTAGACACGACCCAAAAATATGATGTAAAGTTGAAATGAGACTCAACTAAACACCGAGACACGACTATGTCGGAATGCACTAACTAGGAACCTAGACTTAACCCACTATTCGGTACTAGGCGGAGATAATCGATCCGAAGATCACTCGCGCAAGTGTGCGGCCTTCCCGATAGGCGTAGCCTAACGTTTGGACAACACCTTTTGGTATACCGAGTAGAGGAATGCAAATGCAACCTTAGACTTAGAAGACCCTAGACTTGAACTGACGCTCTGATACCAATTTGATGCGGGACAGATGAAGACCGGACTATGACGTACGACAGACTTGATGTGCGGCCAGCACTAACACGTTAAAGGCAAGCCGGGCGGCTGACCACCGTGGCGTTCTCCGGGTGGCACTCTAACTAGCCCGATGATCGTCCCTTGCGAGGGAAACGTGGGGATTGCAATGGTTAAGGAACCACTGTCGCCTAGGGTGGTGTAGTCCGAGCTCGGTGCTCGACTGGAGCTAAGGAACGGGCACTCTCAACTCACATTCACGGTGATTTGTAGTTAGCTAATGGCCATAATCTCACGGAGGTAGCATGATAGAACATATACTAAATCAGTAATGTGAGAGAGGAACGAGTGCATACCTCCATGACTAGGCGTGGGGAAGAATTCCCAGCCGAATTCAAACAACCCCAATACACACAATCGTTAAAATTACAATTTCAGAAATATTCACCCACTCCACGCAGGGAGGTAAAGGGATACAAAGACCACCTTTGGGGTTGCTGAAACCTGGGTTTACGGGCCACACTCGCAGGAGGCGAGGGACGCGAGTCAGAGCCGATCGGGTGAGCCGATTGGAAGTCGACTCGGTTCTGCCCGTGCTGCTCACCCTACGTAGCAAACTTGTGAAGGCCGGTACGCCAGGATCCGATGGTGGATCGGGGTGCCTTGTGTTGGAGAATGTCGGCGACAGGACGTAGTTTGTCTACTCTAAAGGGCGTGATCAGATCTTTTCAGATCTGGGCATAGCAGCGAATGAACTGAGCTTCTGGTTTTGTGCAGTCAGAACTGCACAGGAAGATAAATAATTATCGAAAAATTGGCTCCCGATGTCGTATCGGGGCGCCGTTTGTGGGAACTCATCGGCGACGGCCATAGGAAGACGTAGTCAAAATTTCTCGCACAGATCTGGACGGGATGAGGCGGGGCAGGCTCTGGAAGTCGGCTCTGGTTCTGAGTCGGGTCTGCACAGATCAGCTCGCGCGATCCCATGAGAATCGTCGCCACGATCAGCACAGATCTCGGATCGAGACGAGATCGGTGGTAGCGCGAAGAGGACTCAAAATCCTAAAATCAGTTAGGAAGGAAGCTCTTGATGGCTTGAGAGGAGATCGGGGGAAATTCATAATCAGTAAACTCTAGATCTGGACAGCAGGCTGGGGCAGATTTGCGCGCCGTCACGAAAAGAATTGCTATCGGCGATCCAGAACTCCGATCGACAGGAAACCACCTTTGAAATCTTCCTGACTCGATGACATATCACGGATAATTTTAGTGGAACAAGATGATTAGAGGATGAAGTGGATAGAGGGGCAAGTCACACGCCCAAGATCAATCCCATCACAGGATTGGGCCGGGCATCACACCCATGGGGGGGGAAAGAGAATCACTCTCTTAACTCAAAATCCTTTCACAAAAACTTCATTAACCTTTGCACTAACATTATACAAGTGTTTAAATAGGGGTTTGGCAAGGGGAGGGGGCTGGGAGGTTCGATGGAACCAAGGGGAATGGAGGGGGGTGCGCCCCTTTGACAATGAGAGGGAGAGAGGGGGAGACAAGGGGACTTGGACTCACCTACTTTCACCTACCTTTGAATTTCAAAGGGAAGGGGGGTAGGTGGCAGCCATTCTTTTGGACCAGCAGCCTTCTCCATGTTCCCTTGTGGTAAATGAGGGAGGGAAGAAAAGAAAACAAAAAAAACTAGCCTAATACATCAAAAGAAGGGGGCGCCCCCTTCATGGGCCAAGATTGGGCCAAGTTTGGTCCAAAGCCACCCTTAAGCCCATTCAATCAAGCATGGCTTATGGTCTTGCCAATCTAGATAGCCCATGAAAGAAGGAGGGCCAATTGGGCCTTAAGTGGCTTATGGATCCAACATGAAGCCTAATGGCCACTCCTCCTTAATGGATTCTAAAGGGCTTTAAACCAAATGGCCTTTTAAGAGCCTTACAATCAGCCCAAAATGAAAACCCAAATGAAAAGATATATTACAAGCCCAAATTTCATGCGAACAAAGGCTAAAAGTATCCAAACTCAAGCCAAATTACCTCCATTCCAAAGGAAAGCCAATGTAGCCCGATTGGTGCTCCGCGAATGGTACCGTCGGTTCGCCGGTTCGCCGGTTCGTGCTACTCGCTCGCTCTGGTGTCCGCACCAGTCTGAGCATGTGAAGCACCAAGGTCACATCCAAACCTACAAAACAAGATATTACGACATATGCTCCAAAGTGATCACTGATTATTTTCTAGAATATAATCATGAATGATTTTCACTTCAATGCAAATGCAAACCACACAATATATTGTAATCATCAAAACCATTATCAAGGAAAAAGAGGGAGTGCTACAAACCTAATAATCTCCCCCTTTTTGATGATGACAATATATTGTGGCAAATTCAAAACTCTCTCCCCCTTTGACATTATCAAAAAGTGGGGGTTTAGAGGAACATCAATTATGAAAAGAGATTAGAAAAGCGCACGAACCTAGCAATAACCTACCATTAAAGGAAGGTGTATGAACCATGAACACCAAGCAAGAAGTGAGATTTGACGTGCAATATGAAAGATGACAAAAGCATATGCAAATGCTCAATTTTTGAATTTTGTTCAAAGTATATGACCAAACTATGCACAAGGAGTATAAGGAAACTAAACTATATGCAGAATGTGAAACTAAGCTATGCACAAAATGTATTGCGCTAAAAAGCACATTATTCTCCCCCTATTATCATGAATAAAAATCAACTGACAATGGGTTATTTAACCTGTTATTTACAAGTAAACTCAAAAGATGCATCTGAGTGAAATGAAGTATGATATGAAAAAAAAGGATCAAGCAGTCAAGCATTCAAGCATGCATAATTAAATATTGACTCATGCAAGTCCCTTTAGGACAGGTGTAAGAATTATGCAATTGATTGTTGAACATGATGAACATGTGCAATGCTAAGAAAATCGTGCTTACATAAAGAAGGTACTGCATTAACTATGAAAGATGACAGATTCATAAAGTACATTCACACAATCAAGCCCAAAGTGTATAAGTGAAAATTGAGCAATGAATTTCAAAGCAATATGGATATCATATTTTCTAAAGAATACTAAAAGGAACTTATCATCCATACACTTTCATACATAATGCTCCAATATTGGTAGCTACGTATGACCCTAATTTTTTTAAATTAATATAAATGGTGTGACTAACCTTTTGACGCGAGTTGTACCCTTTGTCTCAGGGGCACTTCCCGATTACTCAGCTTCGTCACTTATCTTAATTGTGAATTTTGTCACTTTTTGACGCGAGTTGTATCCTTTGTCTCAATGACACTTCCCGACTACTCGGTGGCGAATCACACTTATTTTTAATGTGAGTTTGTTTCTTCTTTCGACACGAGTTTTCTCCTTTGTTTCAGGGGGGATTCCCGGCTACTCGGATCCACGTTCCACTTATTCGACTTTTTGATGAGGTAAATAGCTTTTTCCTCACGAGATATGTGATTTCCATGTAGAGATTCAAGAGTCCTCTAAAGTGTTGAGAGGAATAACTGAAATCCTTATTCAATTGAATCATTTATCTCAAAAAGGTGTAAAGTGTGTGGGTGGTTGTACTGAATGTAAGACTTGAATTAGTCTAAAAATAGTTATGTCTCCCCCTAAGTGTATGCACAGTTATGAGCAAAAACTCACCCTTAATATGTGCCATGGAGCAAACATGTCTAGATCAAAGTAAATTTGTCTAGCAAGGGAAACAAGGTCATAGGGTGTTTTCAAAGAATGGTGATATAATTTATATACACACAAATATCGATCAAGGTAAAGTTTTCATACAAGTTGATTACCGGTACGTGGCGGAGAACGTAGGTCCGAAGACCACCCTCACGCATGGAGAAAGCTTCTAGTTGGACAAAATCCAACCTTCCACAATCACCATTTGATATACTGGATAATCATGGCAATCAAGCACATAAGTATGGAGAGTATATGCAAATATATGCAGGTAAATGGACAATGATCGAAGACTTTCTTTATTTACAAACATGCAAAGATGTGTATGATATGTGCAATGTTAAGTATGTAAACTGTGTATGCAAAACTGGATTGTTATTAACACAGAACTGATCAAAAGTATGAAAGACTTTATGTGCAGTGTAAAGAATTCAAAAACTTGATTTATTCACAAGATGTAAAACAGAGAGTATTCAAAGCTAACTTCATCACCTAACCATGTAACCTGTAGATCTCAACACTTCAGAAGTTGCCTTAATCAATAAAGTAGGAATGCAACTATTTGAATTCAATCATTTTTCATCAAAGCTCAAATTTTACCTTCTTAGATTTTTTAAAATTAACCTAAGCAAAATGATCTTAAAAAATAAACCATTTTCTTTCTCGCCATGAGAGTCCTTTATTTATTGACTTTCCTTAACCTCAAGAGGCCCCTACAAAATAGATTTCTCATTTTGGAGACTTGGGTACCCAAGCCATCTAGAGTCTTGAGGGGTTAGTTCTCACAAGTGCAAATGTATTCTTATATCTCCTGGTGCACCTATCATCATCCAATCCCATTATGGCACAGTCATCCATAGAATCACCACCCTGGCCACAATAGAAGCAGTGAGAAGATTTTATTTTCAAAAACCAATTGTCATCATTTTTCATTACACGACAATCATTCATTACATGTCCAAAACTACCACAGTAATGACATGAAAAATTCTTTTTGACAAACCATTCATCATCATTTTTCTTGGTAAAATAATCTTCAAACACATGACCATGTAGCCCACAGTAGTAGCAATGAACATTGAAGTTTTTATTCATAAGTTTTTCATGATTTTTAGATTCATCAACAATTTTTAATTTTGACTTCAATACCTCATTATCATCAAATTTCATCAAAGAACAATCATACATGTCATGATCAAATTTCCCGCAGTAATAACATGAAACATTCCTTCTTTTTCTTGAAGCATGAACAAACACAGTAGTGGGGGATTTTTCATGCACACAATGACAATCAATGATATTTTTCTATTTTAGATTTTCTTTATCACATAAAAGCACAGACTCATTCATACTCTTGATTTCATCTTCCAATGTCAAGATATGCATTTCAAGATCAGCAATTTCTTTTTCACATGAAGTGATTTTTTCATTTAATAAGACATTGATAGCTTTATGACTCTCGATTTCATGTAACAATACATGCACTCTCTCAGATTGATCAACAGACATGTATTTCCCCTTTTCAAGGGCAAGCAGTTTTTCAGACATAGTAGAATTTAAATGCTTCAATTCTTCATTCTCCTTAGCAAGTTTATCATTCATAACAAGTTCATTAAGCAAAATCTGATCACTATCAGTACATCTCGATTTATCTCTAGGTTCCTTTTCAATGTTTTCAAGTTCTAAAATTGTAGCCATGAAGGATTCATTTTCAATTTTCAGAATTGAAATTGTTTCTCTATGATCATCAACCTCAAGCATGGGAGACTTGACTAATTTTTCAAGCTCAGTGCATTTTTCACATAAGAAATTATTAACATGAGAGCATTCAATTTTATTTTTCAAGTTTTTGTTTTCAGATTTTAATGTTTTATACCTATCAAACAGTTCATCATAGGCATCCATCAGTTGATCATAACTCAATTCAACTTCTTCATCAAAGTCAGAGTTTACCTTTGAACTCTCCTCGCTTCGATGATCATTGCCATTGTTTGCCGTGACGCACTCATCAACACTATTTTCTTGGGCTTCGCTTAGCCCATCCAAGATTTCTTTGGCTGACCTACAAGATGAAACAAAAGGATATACGTCAGTGTTTACAACAGCCTTAAGAGCATTCAAAACAAATAAGTTATCAGAGTTCTTTTTCATGTGCTCATCGGTCCATCTTAACTCATTTTCAGGAAGAATGTGAGGACCATGAGTGATTAGATCCATAAGTTTAGGATCAATATTGGTAATCTAAACACAAAATTTTTCAAGCCATAGAGCATAATCAAAACCATCAAAGATAGGAACTGAATGCATGCTAGCCATCATGAAATGATCTTTTCTCCGAGACCGTGAGGTCCGTTAAATAAAAAATCAGAGACTAGGCTCTGATACCAATTGTTGGCCCAGACTAGATGGCGGACAAGAACGGAGGTTGAATTGTCCCCTTGCCAAGATGGCGGATTTTAAAATCTATCTAAACTAATCACAGCGGAATTAAAATTAAGTACTTTGATTAGCCTAAATAGACGTGAGATTAAAATATCCTCTCAAGCTTTCCGATCTCACCTGAATAAACTATGCAATAGATGGTAGAAATAAATCCTCACATGGATATACAATGCAAACAACGAGTTAACTATGCCCAAATACAAATACCAGAGGTAGCAGTGTAGTGGTGCAGTGAAATAAAAATAAAAAAGATAACCTGTGAATGGAGATAGGAGAAATGGACAATCACACAGGCATGCCACAAGTAACACAGAGATTTTTAGGTGGTTCGGGACCACAACCGGCTCCCTACGTCCAACCCTCACCGAACCCAGTGAGGCTTCACTACCACGCTACGAATGTAGCAAAACGGGGACGAGCCCCAGCACCACACACGCTGCTTCTGTAGCAATCCACACACGGGGCCTGGCCCCAAGACGCTGCCACTGTAGCACACACACTGACACGGTCTGGGAACGCACCCCGGACGTACAAACCACATGGAGACGTAGCCCCGTCTACACACAACCAAACTCGGGGAAACTTACCCCTCAGTAGATCCACACACGCGGAGATGCAACTCCGCCCACACATGAAAGTATATCAAGTTTGACGAAATAGAAGATATACAATGACCACACAAGATATTGATCAATGCTCAAATAAAAGGTAGAAATGAGAGCAGAGTAAATCCCCCTCAGATCTGTAGTATTTTCTGTTCAATGGGGTAGTAGGGTGCGCAAGACATGAATCCTCGGAGTGGGGAGCGGCTAGCCTTCAAAAGAAGCTCCCGGAGTAGGTAGCTCGCGATGATCAGCAAACCAATATCCAGATTTGAATGGTGGCTCGTGAATGGTGTCTTCAGCGGCCTCTTCTTTCGCCTCCAGCAGGGTGCGATGCCCTTTCTCCTTTCCTACAAGAATAGACAACGTTTAGCCCTCTTCGTTGTTCTTCCGATCTGAAATTCGCAAGATAAATAGGGCAGATAATAGATGAACAAAAGACCACTATAGCCCTTGCAAAACCCTCTCAAAACAACACCCAAACATGCATAGAAACCCTAAGGGTAAGGGTGTAAAATCATGGCAATCGGAGCTGAAAAAGGTGGGTTTCGAAACCATTTCGTAAAACCCGTTCCGGACGATCCAGAGAAAGTGTCGACTCTTAGAGTCAACACTCTTCTCAGGGAGTTATGTCCCGTTAAGCAAATCAGCCCCCAGGATAAAAAGTGTCGACCCTTAGAGTTGACACATTTTGTCAGGGGTTCTATCTTCCCATGAAAAATAACACACAGACACAAAAGTGTCGACTCTCAGAGTCGACACTTTCTGTCTGGTCTTATAAACAACGCAGACAGAACCTACTGAAATAAGTGTCGACTCCTAGAGTCGACACTTTTACTGACAGAACTGAAAACTCAATTGAAACCCCAAAGATCCTCATCCAAACATTGAGAGCAAATTACCATTCATGGAAACAAGGTATTGGCATGTATTAAACCTCATTACACCAAAAGCCAATGAAAGTGTTAAGCATATTGAATTTCAAACCACTCCTAGAAATATATGCATAAATAACACTATTAAACCCCAAAGGTCATCTAAGAAACAAGCGAGTGATACAAGGAATTTGATGAATATGAAACTCATTCATATCAACCAGTTAATCACTAATCAGATTTGAGATTGACAAGGAAACATGGGAAGCTAAAAGGGCAATGATGCTACCACAAGATTATCATGAAAAACATGCTTGACGGGCACTTGATAACCCAACTCATGAAAGATATTTCAAACCCTTTCATGGCAGCTATAATTCAAATCCAGAATTAGAATCTTACCATGGTTCCATTGGTTTGAAGGCAACATAAACCTGCACTGATATAAACAAATCACTCATGCCAATTCACACATAAGTTACAAATGCAGTCCAGGGAAAAACTAAACTTGTACAATCCAATGCAAGCAATCCAAGTTTAGTCCGATGAGGACTGAACTCTATCTATTCACATAGATATAACAAAGTATTGCTATACATGAAATTCATTCAACAAAATGCATTAATTCACATATGAATGGTTAAATCTCATTCAACCTTATTTCAGCAAGATCAACAAAAACTTCCAAGTCATTTGAGACCTCAAGCACACATGAAGAGAGCACACATGAGATCCACTTAAAAACTCTGTTTCCTTTCTTCATGAATCAAACATAATAACCCAGTCATTTAAACAATATAAGACCAGCTGAACAACAAAGCTAGAACCAAAGCTCAATGAGCTAGGGGTCGACCCATGGAGTCGACCCATCCCAAGGAGAACGAAAAAACTGCCTTAGCAGTCCAATCACCAATGCAATCAAATGAACTAGGCAACCAGAATAGCATTCAAGAAGAGTTATAAAACCAATACCCATACTTGAGTTTATTTAGAAGGAAAGTGAACAAGGTATTGCAAACCACTATCACTAAATAGTCATGAAAAGCAAGCATGACGTCATATGCAATAAAACCAATCTTCCCACACTAAAATGCAGTCAATACAAGTCCAAAAACATGAAAGGGCTTTCAACCCCAATCAAGACACTATTAGCAAGATTCACATGAAGGTCTGAGCATGTGAAGCACCAAGGTAGCATCCAAACCTACAAAATAAGATATTACGACATAAGCTCCAAAGTGATCACTGATTATTTTCCACAACATAATCATGAATGATTTTCAGTTCAATGCAAATGTAAACCACACAATATATTGTAATCATCAAAACCATTATCAAGGATAAAGAGGGAGCGCTACAATCCCAACAATGGCGGCTTGCACATTTTACGAGAAGTTTGGTCATTCGGTCGAAAAATGCTGGAAGCATCTCGGCTCTTGTTTACGATGTTGCAGCCGGGAGCACTACATGCCGGATTGTCCCCTTATGAAGGATCAATCTTCCGGTGGTGGACTTAAGGGATAGGCTCATCTCAATGTTGTTATAGATGATGAAGAAACACCGAAAAATGATGGGCTTATGGAAGGTATTGTCCAAATCTATTCCCATCCTGCATTCGTACTATTTGATACTGGTGCCTCTCATTCTTTTATATCTACTACTTTTACAAAAACCTTGCCAGTTTCATCAGTTCCTTTACCCTCGGACCTTGCTATCACTACACCATTATGTCCCGAAACTAAACTTACAAATTACTATCCCGATAGTGAGGTAATGGTAGAAGGTCATAATCTTCCTACAAATCTCGTATGCCTTAACATGTAGGGCTATAGTGCTATATTAGGTGTAGATTGGCTCGTAGACCGTGACACTTATATAAACTGTCGCAACCGAATTATCTCTTTTCAGAAACCAGGTCTTCCAAGGTTTTCCTTCCTTGGTATCAAATATAGGAAGCATCCTACCATTATTTCATCTCTTTATGCTTGCAAACTCATTTCGCAAGGATGTGAAGCTTTTCTTACTTCCGTAATCATTACCGAGTCCATGAAGATCATCTTAGAAGATATTCCCATTGTGAATGAGTTTCTCGATGTATTCCCAACAAATTTATCCAGTTTACTGCACGAAAGGGAAGTAAACTTCTTCATTGAACTCATTCCCAGAGCATCACCTATTTCAATCGCTCCCTACAGGATGTCTCGCACAGAACTCAAGTAATTGAAGAAACAACTGATGGGTGAGAGGAACAGATCTAGGGGGGGTGAATAGATCAAACCCCAAAGATAAAGACACAATAGTAGTTTAAAAGAACTAGTGCGAAAATTAATTGAACTGCTATAAACTCAGACAAATTCAGAAGACGAGCGATCCTACAAGCCCGTGAAATCGAACATCAGTTATGACTAAGTTGAAGGCGCAAGGTGGAGAGAGAGACAGATGAAAAAGGCAGACGAACGCTCTCCAATCAAACGCATGCTAAACCATCAGGCGTGCCTAAGCATTCATCTACTCGGTGATAAAATAGTAAATCATTCACATGACACGAGAGTTTTAAGGTGATTCGATCTCTATCTAGAGATCTACGTCCACCCCTTACTCAACCGAGTAAGGCTTCCTGCTGCCACACAGCTTGAAAACCGTTGATCCACAGCTTTGGGGATGGAAATCCCTACAACCGCTGAGCCTTATAGCTTACTGACCGAGCAACACCCTCGCTCGCTGAGCAATACAGCTTAGCTCTACTGATACACAGTTTAAAGTAGATTTGAAAAGAAAACAGTGGAATAAACGAAATACAGATAGAGGACAAAAATGTAGCTCTACGAAGAGAGCAATTTGACACTGGATTTGATCCAGAATTCAAGAAGAGTCAACCTCGCCCAGACTCTCTTCTTCCTCTCAACTCACATCTTCTTCTCAACACTCTTCTTCTTCTCAACTCTTTTCTACGATACTCTGTTTTCTCACCTTTTTCTGAACTCTCTCCTTCTTCTTCTCTTGTGATTCTCCTGCCTTTGTTTTTCTCTGGCTATTCTATGGCCGCCTCTTTATCCACCTTGCTTTTTGGTCGCAGAAGATGCCTTCTTATAGGGCTTCAGGCTGGGTTCCCAAGAGCTCATGCCTCCGGCTTGTGGAAGGTTCGTTCTTGCTTTTTCAGAGAAGCCACGTGTCAGCTATAGATGGGACGGTGATCCTCATGGAGGAATGTCCAATGATTGCACCCCTTGGATCACGTGCTAATCATTTGTTTTTTTTATTCCATGAGCTCACGCTTCAGGTGTGACTTTAAGTGATCATGTGACAGACGAAGATGTCTGCACCTCTACAGTTCAGATGATCGAGAGTATGCCAAGTTGAAAGAGATGCCTTAGCCTGTAGAAGAAAAGTGTAAACATGGTTAGACCTTATATGCGTAGCACAGACAATATGCATTGACTTTATATAGGCCCATGGTAGACGTGCACATATTTTATATAAACTTGATAAGAACTATGCACTAATGTTGTGTGCAGGTGACAAAAACGTACACCGACTTGACATGCATGCAGCCAAGTGTGCACCGACCTTGTGTCACTCAAGTTAAAATGTGCAGAGACCTATATGCACAAGACAAAAAGAAATGTACCGACCTTCATATGCTTGAATGCTAACATGCATCGATCGGCTACAGTGTATGCACCAACCTCCATATATATCAAGCAGTAATTGTGTACAGACCTGTTGATTTTATTTTGCTTATCTATCTTCTTTTCTTAGGGGGGTTTTGTGTGAATGATGAGATGACAAGCAAATAATCAAAGATATGCTCTTAACCTATGAACATGTGATCATGAACATAGGCAATCAAAGCTAGCTCTAGCATGGGCATGCTATCTCAATCAAACTAAGCTAAAGAATAAAGGAAAAACACACGCCGGGGCGTGGAGCAAGAAGTAAATAGAAACACACCGTGAGGGGTGAAACAAGCAAGGAAATAAAAGATGTGAGATGCGAAAGAGAAAGCTAATGCCCAATACTTAAGAAAGACGTGATCGCCACCAAAGTAAAAACAAGCCAAAGACCTGAAAATACCTTAGAAATAGGTGGATGAAGCACCCGCCCACGGGAGAGAAAACCAAGGAGAACCTGCAGGTCAGCTAGAAGTAACGGCCAGAACTCCGTGCGTCACTTGAAAGTGACGGTCGCTCGATAGACCGCTTGAAGACTCTGACGCGCCTGCACAAGGCCGTCGTAATACTTGCAGTAGCAAAGTGTGGATCCTTTTAACTCCAACTCTTCCAGCCGGCTAGAAGACTTGGGCCTCGCCCTAGTGAACCTGTAAACCGTGATCGCCACCAAGGTTCCAACAACGCCAAAGGATGAAGAAGTGTAAAGAATGTCGCAGTGTACCTTGGAACTTAAAGACTTGATCGCGCTTGACAAACGAGGTGCGGGGAACTTGTGGATTCAAACCTCCTCTCCTTCCAGCCGGCTAGAGGAAGAGGGCCTCACGTTGTATTCATGCTCTCCTGCAAAACAAAGCCAAAACAAGGACAAAAAACCCATTAGAACATGAAGTGTAGCATCGATCCCATAGTGAAAAAATAGGGGTAGAAATTGAGGGCAAACTCACCGGGGGGAGGTTTTTAACCCCTGTGGAAGGGTGGAAATAATAGGTGGGTGTGTTGTGCATGCATAGGATTCAAAATCACAGAATTTGATTGAGAGAATAGAGAGAAATCATTGATGTAAAACAGAGAAAAACGCATGTGTAGCAGAAAAGTGTAGAAAACCGTGATGATTTGTGATTTTGAGGAGACTAGAACTAAGAGTGTAGATCATGAAATCAAGTCCAGAAGGATGGAATTGAAAGTTAATACTTCCCTCTTCAAGCCAGGGTCGAAGGATTGAGTCGGCGGTGCAGCATGGCTTCGCCGCACGTCCGAAAAGAGCCCCCCGTCGCGACTGCGAACTGGGCAGTTTTTTATAGAGTTTTGTAAGAAAGCCTCATCTTCTTATCACGATTCCCGGAGATAGAGTCCAAGATAAATAGAGTTCTCTAGATCAAAATCGAGATAATACTAAGGACAAGATATAGGAACAAACGGGGATCAATTCGGAGGAGGATTCTAGAAGATATGGCTCTTTGAAGGTAGCCCCGGAGCCGCATCTGCAGAGTTTTAGCTGAACTAGGACACCTAAACTCTCAACTTTCGACCCAGATCCTGAGCAAGATAGCCAATTAAATTTGGAGTTCTTCAGACTGAATTCAAGATAATACCAAGGATAAACCATAGGAACAAACGGCGCTCAATTCGGAGTAGAATTCAAGAAGTTATGGACTCTGCAAGGGGGCCACGGCGCATATAAACGGAGCAGAGTCCAGCACGAATTGGACTCTCAGGTGCGTGTAACGGTCTATCGTAGGACCGTCAGAGTTATGTAACGGACTAGGATGGGTCCGTCACACTCTGGAGGTCGAACGGGATGATTTCGGGCAAGTTTGGATGTAACGGTCTACTGTAGGACCGTCACATGGACTCTGACGGTCTTACGATAGACCGTTACACTGATGTAACGCACCTACACTAGACCTTCATATCGATGAAGGAAAATTCTGGGCAGACTGCGCGCGACTTCAGAAATTGAAGCGTAGCTCTCAAATGGGGCAGAACTAGTGAAAGTGGTAGAAGAAGAAATTGTAGATAACTGAGAGAGGAACAACTTTCATGAAGAACTAATTTTGAGAAAATGATCAGAAGATGGAGAAAATGGGGCTGGAAGAGAGAGGAAAATTCTAGGACATTGGTGAACAGCACAGCACGCTGGAAAAATACAAATAGCTCACAATCGGGGTAGAACTGGCCAACAGCGTAGAAGAAGAAGTTGTAGATCTTTGAAAGAGGAACAACTTTGGTGAAGACAACGTTTTGAATAGAGGATAGAAACAGGGTGAAAAAGAACCACTTTCAGGACCGCGCAGTGAGAGAGAGCCGATTACTTGGGGGAAGCCGGCCTAAATGGGCCATAAGTTGACTTGGAAGCCGGAATTTGATAAGATAAGCTCCAAGGCTCTAGGAAATTATGATCTCCAAAACTTAAAGGATATGAAATGCTAAAAATGGGCTTGAAATCCATCCAAGAAAGCTCCAAAATAATGGATAATTCGGGACATCAAAAATGATGAATAAGAGAAACGACACAACTTTTGGGCTAAAACGGGTGTCAACAGATGCCCCTCCTTGATGTTCGCTTTGCAAGGGAACGAGCGGAAGTGACGCGAAGGTGAAATGGAATAGAAAGGAGATGGAGCGATAGCGATAGCGATGTGAAATGGAGATGAAGCGGAGATGAAGCGGAGAGAACTGAAAAGCAGGCATCAAGGCAAAAAGACACCTGTCATAACCAACAAGCGACAGGAATTCTCCCGAAAACGCTGAACTAACCACAAGGAATGATTGACAAGGATGAGACATGTCTGGAGAACTAACTAAGGGAAAGGAAACACGACCAGCCTCATTGGGGACACAATCCACGGACAATGAGTGGGTCGGAAAGAACACAGCGTAAGAGCTGGAAAGGAGAATAAGACTGAGATAAAATCCAGACAGGAATCACGCTGGCCAACCAGACCAAGAGGCAAGATCAGAGAAATCGTTCAAATTCAGAGTGGAATGAGGAATCTCTTACCCAAGAGAACTGAGGTGCAATTAACCATTGCTGAGGAGAAATCGTTGAATGGATCATGAGGCATGAATGCTCAAAATGATATGATGCATGCTGGGCTAAAATAAAGAAATCATTAAAATGAATGCAAAGAAAGTATAAAATAGAAAGTACTCAAGGATAATATTGCTAGACTGAGCAAAATGGGGTCAAGAGTCTTCTTACAACCACGACGTGCGAGACAGAGTCTATCGTCCCCCACCCGACTCAACCGAGCGGCCTATCCAACGATTAACCGTATGCTCCTAGATCATCATCGTTTTTGTTAAAGGGGAACATCAGATCCCAGAACACACGGGCAACCAGCCAGTCCTTGAGAAGGCTATAATAACATATATATCATATAGTAATGCAACAATGAGCAGGGATAGAGAGCCATACCTGACTTACCTGCCAAGCGAAACGGCATTTTTTTAGATTTTCGATTTCTGCTTTTTATGGATTTTCATCATAAGACACAATCACATGACATGACATGATGTGAACATGAACGAATATGAACGAGCATGACATGAACACAACATAATAAGAGACATATGAACGAAACATGGCACAACATAACATAACGAAGATGGATGAAACATAACACACAAACAAATGGCAAGCATACATGCGACTAAAGGCACGGTGGGACAAGAAAATACGTACACGGTGGGACAACACACGCAGTGGTATAAGGACATGATGGGATAAAGACACGTGGGATGACAATACCACAGAGGACAAAGACACGAGTGATAAATGACATGGCGGGACAAAAGATACGACCAACACGAGAGGACATCGACACATATGACAAGGACACAGCGGGACAAAAGACATGGAGGACCATAGACATGATAAAGACAACAAACACATTCTTTAATCAAAGCCCAAGATCAGATGAAGCGGAACCGCCAGGTTCAAAATCGGGAGACAATGCCTCTCATGGAGACATGATTAAGCAGATAAGTGAGAGCTGAGAAGGCCATGAGCTTCAGAACAGATCCAAAGATAGGATTGAAGAGATGAGAATCGAAGAATACGAGCAGGAGACAGAGCGAATGATAGAGCAAGGAAAGCTTGAACCTGTAGCCTACAGCAAATAGATTACGTATTTGTCCTCAAAAAATAAAAGATAAAAATTTTTAGATTTTTCAAATTTGTTGATTGTCGATTTTTTTTGCCATATTCAAATTTTTGGTATTTTTTTGACATATTTGATTTCTTTTGGAATTTTGACATATTTGATTTTTTTGGATTTTGACATATTTCATTTTTTTGGATTTTTGATAATATTTAATTTTTTTGGATTTTTGACATATTTTTTTTAGAATTTTGATAATATTTCATTTTTTTTAGATTTTGATAATATTTCATTTTTTTGGATTTTGACAAAGCAATCTGCAGCACCCAAAGACGGGCTCAAACTACTGGCCAGGGATCGTCGTTCCTACCCCTCTCATTAAAGACTTCCCTTGAGCAGGGCGTGCATGTGAGGGTGGCTTACCACAACCAACTGCCTCTAAAGAACGGTGCCCCTACTAAGGCCATACCCGGGATACAACCCAGCCTAAGAGGGAGAAGCAGAAGAAAAATTAGAGACAAGTTTTATGCAGGATGGGAGATATCAGGACTTGACTTCCTTTCAGGGCACTACCCCTCAAAGAGTAGGTCTGTTGCGCCGGGACTTTGTGTCTTTGATTTTTAGACCCATATTTATCAGGCATGCATGCGACCGGGCTCATGGCGTCCCGCGGGGAACTGTACTGCCACTCTTGCCATGCCTTTGATCCATAATCTTGCTTTTTGATTCATCATTGATTTTGAAAGCCCTTATTGGCTAGATATTACATGAAAGCTCACTTTCGAGGGTCAAGACTATCCCTATTTGAGACCTCTCTCGTATTAGGGAGTGCCTAGGTTGGTCATCTCATCCATCAATCTCTTGCCCCTTGCACTTGGCCGAGTAAAGAAGAGAAAAAGGCCTTTGTGTATATCCAAAGTATGGCCAAAGCAGCAACGGTGTTGCACTAGAGAGATTGGCTATGGCTTGCCGTGTAGTGTGTGAAAAAACCATGCTCAAAGGTCACCCTCAACGACCGGGGAATGAACTGGACTCCCAGCACGGAGCTATCACCAGCCTAAGGATGCTGCAGAAGCGAACTCATTTTAAATGAACTAAGCAAATTTCTGAAAGCCACTTAACCATGTAAGGAACCAACGTTAATCTTAACAATGTGCAGGAGTAAATAAGTGATAATAATAGCATGTTCTTTGCACAAAATAAAGATGCCTTGTTAATCCACGGAACGAAACTAGCATCCTGAAGCAATCGTGATCATCGAGCTTTGAGGAGCGCGAGTAGCTTTGTATTCCTTGCTTGATAGGACGAAAGGGAGAGGATAGCAAAGGATCAAAGATTCCTCTATACGGAGGAGCGGCAGACATCAAACTAGACGAATAAGGATAAAAAGGAAGAGAGACGAGGGCTAGAACTCCCTCATTTAAGGCACGGAGACCTTGATAACAAGGAACCAATTACAGAAGAAACCAGATTAGCCGAGATCAAGGCAGGCTAAAGCCTCGAAAGCAGCAAGAAAAAGGGTAATGATCCTGAAAGGGTGAGGAGGAGAGAGTAGAAAGATAATAAGAAGAATCATCCGACGTGGTCGGAGAAGAGGGACGGGAATCATCCGATAGTGCCGGAGAAGGAGAATGGGAGACACTCGACAAGGTCGGAGAATAAGAAGGAGAACCCGGAGATACCAGAAGAGAAGAATCAGAGGAGGACATAGACTGAGGCCGAGAATGGTGAGGAGATGGAAAGTTCGAAGGTTCCGGATAGGAAAAGGAAGAACGGGGATTCACGGATCTAAGATGGGAGGAGAGAATCGTTGAGGGAGAATTAGGAGAGGGCAGATACAGCACCCAGGGGTGGGACCCGAGCAGAAGAAATGATGAGTGAAATGAAGAAGAAGGAAGAGAAGTGGACCCCTGAGTGCACAATTGACGGCCCTTAAACTTACGCCACCGCCTCTTCTTAGCTGATACTTCTTGAACATGGACTCGCCTGGCGCGGACTCGGATCCTAGGGCACCTTGCCTTGCAATATCTTCTCAAATAGCGAGCCCATCTAGAAGATGGCCTTGCCCGACTATGGACATGCAGCTTCATCGGGGCAGTTGCCCCTAGACTCCCAGAGCTAACAATAGTAGGACGTTCTTGAACAACTAACTCCTCATAATACTGAATATCATAAAACCATAGAGTCTTGTTACTTGGCACAAGTAGCATGAGATTCGGCAACTCCACTCGAAAATCAGACTTGAAGCGTAACTCCCTTGCTAGAAGAGACGGGTGAAGCTGAGGGAGAGTAATACACCGTGTTGACATGGCCGGCTTGCTAATAAACTGAGGGAGATTGCATAGAATGTGCAGAATGTCCTTGGAGAATATAGAAGATACGGCCAATTGCCCTTTGAACATAGAGTGTATAATCTGCTTGGCGACCGTATGCGTTAGCACAACACCGGTAGAGAACCCTTCTTGGCCTGTCATCTGAACAGCAATAGAGCAAGGAGAAATAATAACATCAACGATGAACTCTCCGGCGAGCAAGGAGATTGCCACCGGCCTCGCTCGGGAAGAAACTGGCATCAACTCAAGGGAACTCTTCTTAGCAACTCTCATCTTTGAAAGTAGAGGCGCATCATCCCCAAAATAACCAGGGACGAGGACACGAACCGGCATCCGACAGATAAAATCTTGAATCTTGAAATGCAAGGCCGACACTGAATCATCCTGACTTGGCTTATTGTCTCCCTGGGGATTAGACCCGAGGGGCACCAAAGGAAGCGCACACCCGCTCCGTGGGGTGGAAGTGGTTGGAGAAGTAAAGGGAATATGTTTGGGTGGAACATGTGAAGGTTTGGAAGGCATGGAGGCTCCAATGGGAGTGGTGATGGAAAGTGAAGGCGCAGGCGATGTGGCGATGATAGGCTTGGGTGGCGACAAAGGCGAAGGTGAAGGCGTGGCCGAGGGTAAAGGTAAAGGAGAAGGCTTGGCTTGCTCAGGCTCGGGCAAAGGTGATGGCAGAGATGGAGGCGAGGGTGGAGATGGAGGTGGTGATGGCAATGGAGATGGAGATGATGGTGATGGCAATGGAGATGGTGAGGATAGTGATGAAGGTGATGGGGGTAGTGGACATGGAGGTAGAAAGGGTGAAGAGGGAGGTTGTGGTGTCCACCGTCGACGTGTCGACACAACGCGTCGAGCGGTGTTAGGGATAGAAGTAGTGGTAGTGGCGGTGGGAGAAGAAGGGGAGGCACTAGCATGAGCAGAGGCTTGGGTTTGTGGTGGCGATGGAGCCAGGGTAAGAGATGGCAGAGGTAATGGAGTAGGTGACGGAGCGAGTGCAGCACTAGATGAGGAATCACAGGGGTGCCCTGGCTTTGAAGTAACGGAGACAGCTGCCCCGACGGCACTTCTTACTGCTGCTGTTGGTTGCGAAGATGTAAAATGACTCTGTGCATAGCGGCCCAATCAATCCTTTTCTTAGCTTCTAGATCATAAATATAATCCCGGAACTCAGGACAATCCTCAACCAAATGCCCCTGATGGCGGTGATAATCATAATATTGAAGCATATCCCCGACTGCGGGTCGGCAGGGCACAACCGGAGAGAGCGGCAATGCATGGGTGACCATCAAAGCCCTGAAATTATCCGTGAAGCACTCCGGCAACGGAAGACGAGGAGCCTACTTCGGGCAAGGTGGATGCCGAAGGATATGTAATGGTGGAGAAGGTTGTGGAGACGAAAGTGGAGGTTGCGTAGGCAGGAGTGCGTGGCTAGTGGTGGAGGGATTCAGTGATGGCATGTGTGGAACAGGATGAGGGGGTATGTAGACGGCATCTACTTGCTCGGGATGTGGTGTTCCCTTGACCGAAAGTGGAGATGGAGACGTGTATGTGGATGCGGGAGGCTGACTCATGGAAGATTGATATGCGGAGGCGTATGGGTACGTAGAGGTGGGAGGTTGGCTCGTGGAGGGATATGTGGCAGAAGGTTGACTCATGGCGGGCTGACTCATGGGAGCGTAGGGTTGGCACTTGGAGGGTGAAGGTTGATATGTGGAGGTAGATGGTGGAGACTCGGGGTCAAGGGAATCTTGAATTTGTTGGCGAATGAAGTGGGCTCGACTGTAAAGTTGCTGCCAGGAGGTGATGTCGTTGAGGGCTAAGATAAATCGATACTCGGGCGCGGCATTAGATATCAGCATCTTGATTTGTTCTCCCTCCGGAATGTGTCCCGGGACTTGCGCGGCCAAGCGACGCCAACGATCGGCAAAGGTGCCGAAATCCTCTTCGGGCTTCATTATCTCATGGGCCAGATCCACAATAGAGTACTTGGGCCCAACCTGGCCTTGAAACTGCTGAAGAAATTTCCCTTGCACAGCTTGAAAATTCACGACTTGCTCTTGCAGAAGAGAGAAGCACCAATCCCAAGTCGGGCCTTCCAATGACAGACCAAACAGATAAGCCATCAAGTGTTGGTCATGTCGAAATTGGGCCGACTCATAAACAAACTCCTTCAAGTGCACATACGGGTCACCAACCCCACTATAACGGTGATATGTGGGAATTTGTGATGGAGGTGGGAGCCGAAGACCTTGGAAAGCGAACGAACACTTAAAGAGGATTTGGGATCGATCCGACGTTGAAGCTCATCAAGCTGGCGTTGGGTTTGAGCAATCATCTCCTGGGTAGGGAGAGATCGAGAAGAATATGGGCCAGCTTGAGCAAGAGGTTGTGAATTAGGACCAGGAGCATGGTATTGGGCCGGATAAGAGGATCCGGGCTGAGAAGAAAAAGGGCCCATTCTGGGAATGGAAGGGTGAGCGGGCCTGGAAGAGATGTTGGAACATGGGTTGAATGGGCCAGCAGCAACATGGGCAGAATAATGAGGCCCATTAAGAGAATAATGCCCATTAGCAATTGGGCCAGCAACATATGAAGGAGAAGGAGGAGGCCCATGAATAGAAGATGGCCCATTATGAGAAGAAGGCCCATGAAGATGAGATGCAATAAGACGTTGGGCCTGGGCCGGGTCCATTTGGTGAACAAGGCTTGAAAGATGGGCCATGAGATTAGCCTGTTCCTTGGATGGATTAGAAGGACCACGGGAAGATGGGCCCGCGTGGGAAGAGGATTCCATGTGGGAATAGGAAGAAGATTGAGAAAAAGAATGATACAAGGCGTTAGAATGATACTCCATCAGGGCAAATGGAGACTTAATACAAGGAGATCAAGGACAGTACAAATGGGGAAGCAAGGGCTTAATGGGCTTGAGAACAAGGGGGGTTGACCCACTAATGTAAAGACGAATGGACAATAGACCACGGGACAATGAACTGGACAATGAACCAACAAAATGGACTGACTTAAGTGGGCCTAACAACAACAAAACATGTGGATGCAGCACAAAACACCACTAATGGGCTTGGACAAGCCCAAACAACATAAACAATGCAATGTGAAAGTTTTCACCCAAGTCAAACAAGTTAATATGATGGGAAATCTTTTAGGGGTTTTAATAGACCTTTTAATGATTTGAATTAGGAAAAATTCCCTCAATATAGGAATCGTATAGGAAAAAGGTCCAAACTTTGTGTTGACTAAGGTTAACTCCCTCACACGTATGCAAATGCAAGCCTAAGGTGTGGAAAGGTACAACCGGCCCGGTGTCTGTGTGGGAATCCACGGCTCACGGGGACTTATGAAGGTCCCTGATGTGCTTTCCTGGTCGGCTCCAAGGAATATGGAGACGAGAGGTCCACGCACCAAGGTAGGAGAATGTAACTATGATATACAATGTATAGCCCTATGTGCACCGGAGTGCATGCAAATTCTAGCTTAAAACTAGAAAATCAAGACTAGATTAAACTATGCAAACATGATCCAACTAAAATAAATAGTATATGTATGGAAAGACAATACAAAGGTCTGCACAACAACCCAAGAACAGATCAATCTAACCTCGGGAGGTCAATCAAATCACTGAGCAAAGATGCCCCCGTGAACCTATGCGCAGACCACATGCAGATTTTATGGACAAAATGCTAAAATGATGACAATTTTTAACTAAGCAAATGAGACCCAAATGATACAAATAAGCTATGGATGGAAAGATAATACAAAGGACTAACCAATGGAACAAAAATCACTGCAATCAGATGTCAGGAAGGCAGTCAAATCACTGAGTAAAGATGTACCGGTGAACCTGTCCCAGAGCCTGCCTGTAGAACTTATGCATAAAACTCAAAAAGTTGGACAATATTAGAATATGCAAATGTTAACCAAATGATGCAAATGATATCTGCATGGAAAGACAATACAAAGGGCTATCCAACGGAAGAAGAATCAGCTCGATCGGACTCCGGGATCAAAAGTTATGCCCCGACGAACATGGCCCTGTGAGCATGCGCGCAGGACTGCCAGAAGCTGTAACGGTCTACCAAATGACCGTTACATGAATGTGACGGTCTACTATAGGACCGTCACACTACCAGAGCCCTTAAAACATCAAAAATAGTGGGAGAATGGAGGAAATATCACCTAAACATGAACATGCACCCACCCAACCTACAAAAGAGCATGAAAACAAGCGCGATGGGCATTGGTGTCCCACCGTGATCGCCAAAAAACTGTAGATTTATTTTTTTAATTAGATTCCTATCCCGCCCCCTTTAAATACATACATACGTGCATAAACATGTGAATCAAAGACAAGGGGAATGAAATGATGAAAAATACTAACCGTGATCGCCACCAAGGATTAACAAGCCAAAGACCTGAAAATACCTTGGAAATAGGTGGATGAAGCACCCGCCCACGGGAGAGAAAACCAAGGAGAACATGCAGGTCAGCTAGAAGTAACGGCCAGAACTCCGACCGTCACTTGAAAGTGACGGTCGCTCGATAGACCGCTGGAAGACTCTGACGCGCCTGCACAAGGCCGTCGTAATACCTGCAGTAGGAAAGTGTGGATCCTTTTAACTCCAACTCTTCCAGCCGACTAGAAGACTTGGGCCTCGCCCTAGTGAACCTGTAAACCGTGATCGCCACCAAGGTTCCAACAACGCCAAAGGATGAAGAAGTGTAAAGAATGTCGCCGTATACCTTGGAACTTAAAGACTTGATCGCGCTTGACAAACGAGGTGCGGGGAACTTGTGGATTCAAACCTCCTCTCCTTCCAGCCGGCTAGAGGAAGAGGGCCTCACGTTGTATTCATGCTCTCCTGCAAAACAAATCCAAAACAAGGACAAAAAACCCATTAGAACATGAAGTGTAGCATCGATCCTGTAGTGATAAAATAGGGCTAGACATTGAGGGCAAACTCACCGGGGGGAGGTTTTTAACCCCTGTGGAAGGGTGGAAATAATAGGTGGGTGTGTTGTGCATGCATAGGATTCGAAATTACAGAATTTATTTTGAGAGAATAGAGAGAAATCATTGATGTAAAATAGAGAAAAACACATGTGAAGCAGAAAAGTGCAGAAAACTGTGATGATTTGTGATTTTGAGGAGACTAGAACTAAGAGTGTAGATCACGAAATCAAGCCCAGAAGGATGGAATTGAAAGCTAATACTCCCCTCTTCAAGCCAGGGTCGAAGGATTGAGTCGGCGGTGCAGCATGGCTTCGCCCCACGCCCGAAAAGAGCCCCCCGTCGCGACTGCGAACTGGGCAGTTTTTTATAGAGTTTTGTAAGAAAGCCTCATCTTCTTATCACGATTCCCGGAGATAGAGTCCAAGATAAATCGAGTTCTCTAGATCAAACTCGAGATAATACTAAGGACAAGAGATAGGAACAAATGGGGATCAATTTGGAGGAGGATTCTAGAAGATATGGCTCTTGGAAGGTAGCCTCGGAGACTCATCTGCAGAGTTTTAGCTGAACTAGGACACCTAAACTCTCAACTTTCGACCCAGATCCTGAGCAAGATAGCCAATTAAATTTGGAGTTCTTCAGACTGAATTTAAGATAATACCAAGGATAAACCATAGGAACAAACGGCGCTCAATTCGGAGTAGAATTCAAGAAGTTATGGACTCTGCAAGGGGGCCACGGCGCATAGAAACGGAGCAGAGTCCAGCACGAATTGGACTCTCAGGTGCGTGTAACGGTCTATCGCAGGACCGTCAGAGTTATGTAACGGACTAGGATGGGTCCGTCACACTCTGGAGATCGAACGGGATGATTTCGGGCAAGTTTGGATGTAACGGTCTACTGTAGGACCGTCACATGGACTCTGACGGTCTTACGATAGACCGTTACACTGATGTAACGCACCTACACTAGACCTTCACATCGATGAAGGAAAATTCTGGGCAGACTACGCGCGACTTCAGAAATTGAAGCGTAGCTCTCAAACGGGGCAGAACTAGCAAAAGTGGTAGAAGAAGAAATTGTAGATAACTGAGAGAGGAACAACTTTCATGAAGAAATAATTTTGATAAAATGATCAGAAGATGGAGAAAATGGGGCTGGAAGAGAGAGGAAAATTCTAGGACATAGGTGAACAGCACAGCACGCTGGAAAATTACAAATAGCTCACAATCAGGGCAGAACTGGCCAACAGCGTAGAAGAAGAAGTTGTAGATCTTTGAAAGAGGAACAACTTTGGTGAAGACAATGTTTTGAATAGAGGAAAGAAAGAGGGTGAAAAAAAACCACTTTCAGGACCGCGCAGTGAGAGAGAGCCGATTACTTGGGGGAAGCCGGCCTAAATGGGCCGTAAGTTGACGTGGAAGCCGGAATTTGATAAGATAAGCTCTAGGGCTCTAGGAAATTATGATCTCCAAGACTTAAAGAATATGAAATAGTAAAAATGGGCTTGAAATCCATCCAAGAAAGCTCCAAAATAATGGCTAATTCGGGACATAAAAAATGATGAATAAGAGAAACGACACAACTTATGGGCTAAAACGGGTGTGAACAAGACCTTCATATGATGAAGCGAGAGTGTGCACCGATCTGCAAATGCAATTTTAGAAACCTACACAGACTTATATGCGAAAGTTCAAAACGTGCACCGACCGGCTATAGTCTATGCACCAACCTCCATATACATCAAGCAGTAATCGTGCACAGACCTTCATATGATGAAGCGAGAGTGTGCACCGATCTGCATATGCAATTTTAGAAACTTGCACCGACTTCAAATGTAGACCAACAGAGTGTGCACTGACCTTATAATCAGCTAGCATAGAAATGTGCACAGACCTTTTGCGTTGCAGTAAAAACATGCACCGACCTTTATGTATGCATGTGAATAATGATATGCACCGTCCTTGATTTGTGCAAAGGACAACATGCACCGACCTTTATGTATGCATGTGAATAATGATATGCACCGTCCTTGATTTTTGCAAAGGACAACATGCACCGACCTTGTTTTCAACAGGGTAGACGTGCACCGACCTTATGTGCATGAGGCAGAAATGTGCACCGACTGATTTATAGACAAGTAAAATGTGCACCAACGTTACTTGCTAAACAACTAGATGTGCACCGACGTTCTAGATGCATGAATAGTAATGTGCATTGACCTGTCTATATGCATGAACAGTAACGTGCACAGACTATATGCAAGCACAATGCAAAACCTGCACCAACCTATATGCAGACAGATAGAATGTGCACTGACTTTGCACACAAAAGATGCATGAACTTCGACTATGAATGTGCATGTGAATAGTGAAGTGCACCGACCTTATTCCGCCTTAAGATGAAACATGCACTGACCTTGAATGCTGCAACATTCTAAATATGCATCGACCTTCTAATAGCAACTGAGACTTATTTTGACTTATACAGAGATAATGTTGTCAAAGTCAACTAGTGGTCAAACCACTGTTGCAAATGGTCAAACCACTGTTGCCAATCATTAAAACCAGACATGAATGCACCAAATCAGAGGAGACATAACATTCCCTCCCTTTTTGATGATGGCAACATTACAATACTTTGATGACAACACAAATACATTATGAGTCATAAACAACAAGGGGTCACAGTTATGCATGGATAAATATAGTCAAATCAAGAACAATCTCACCCAGAACAATCTCACTCCTTGCATAGCCTACACTCTCTCCCCCTAAGATAGAGGAATTCTCTTCCCTTCTAAGCTTCAAAGGATTTCTCCCCCCCTTTGCCATCGGCGAACAAGGAATTGGAGAGAGACAAGTGTCGACTCTTCTAGGATTGAAAGCAAGAGATCTGATTGACAAACTGAATAATCTGTCATTAAACAAGCATACAAAGATCAGACTCTTCTAGGATAAGAGTTCAGATAATGCAACCTTGATAAAATCTGATTTATGGGTAATGGAAGTTAGAGTGTAGCAACTCTACTCTTTGAAAAGGTTTGAATGAGCCATTAATAGCAATAAACCTGTAATGCCTGAGATTTTTTTTAAGAATTTTTTGGATTTTAAAATATAATTATTAAGCATTTAATAGGCTATAAATGAATTTTTTTAATCAAATCCAATTATTTAAGCCCTACATAAATCCAAGAGGATTAGGCCCATATAATAAACCCCAATAGGCCCAAAAAGATTGTTTAGGACCTTAGCCCATATTCTAGAAGCTAGGAATGGGTGTAAACACGGAATTAAATGAGATAATTACTCCTTGGCATATAATAATGGGGATAATATTAAAAGAAGTTGAAACTAGTTGAAATTTGACACTTACGAGGTCAAACGGTCTATCGCGAGACCACGTGGGGAGTCAAACGGTCTAGAGCTAGACCGCTTAGCTCTGTTAGTTCCATGAGTATGAGAAAAAGTGAAAAGGGTTGGATTTTTGGCATCCAAATCACCTAGGATCGACTCTATCTACTAATTAGATAAGTCTGGAAGGATAATAGATCGAATTGAAAGCCTAAATGGGACTCTAGGATCATTCTAATCCTCAAAACCCTAGCTAACCCTATAAATAGATCCCAGATTTGACGTATGCGACCCTTACTTTTGGCATGCGTGGAACTAAGGTAAGGAGGACGAATTAGAGATAAATTTCTTCTAGGAATTTGTTTATTATAGTTAGAACTAATTACCGTCCAAATTTCGTTCTAGGAGATCAAGCCTACAGGAAGATAGAAGGTTCCAAAGTTGCTTATTCTACACAAGTAACTCAGGAATTAGTGTGTCCGACCCAGATTGATCAAGAAATTCAAAGCCCTAAACGAGGTATTTAGCCATAGTGTCCTTAGAACTTTCTGTTACCCTTCGTATCTTCTATCTACCCTCAAAATTTCACGTCTTTATGACAAGATAACCAGGAGACAGAAGGATGTGAAGTTGCTGATTTAGTTCAGGACGAGCAGAGAATTAAGGTTGACTTGCAGCGTTAAATTTGAAGTTTAAAGCTTAGGACAGAGTTAGGTTATCTC
Source organism: Amorphophallus konjac (assembly GCA_022559845.1). Lineage (NCBI taxonomy): Eukaryota > Viridiplantae > Streptophyta > Magnoliopsida > Alismatales > Araceae > Amorphophallus > Amorphophallus konjac. Next base: position 91,843,461 of record CM040119.1, read on the forward strand.
ATGAATGTCTCAAACATGAAGTCAGGAATAAAAGTCCTCTGATTTCATTCGATTTCATGCATTATATCTTGAGAATTTCATGTTTTTAGTAGGACTATGCATCTAAGTTTATTCCTCATGCATGAACTAGCCCTGATAAAGTAAAAAGGAAATTTTCTTGTTAAATACATGACCCTATGCATATTGTTGGTCTATATTTGTTCTATCATGATTATGGAAGTTTATATATGTTGATTTCCATGCATGATGTATCTTAGTTTAGCATTTGGCTTTACTATTATTTGAACTCGGATTTATATAGGAGCCAACGGTCGTCCTGTAGACCACCTGGTATCTTAACGGTCCTACGACAGATCGCTAGCCCGATAGCATAAGTGGTCGCCCGACTGACCATTTGTCCAGTAAAATAGTTCTGTTCTAGACTATTTGGTTTTCTGATTTTCTGCAGCATTGTTAATCCAAACATATTACGGATTAGCCAAAATTAATATATGATAAGCCTAGTTAACTAAGTTTATTTCCTAGTTTGACTACTGGTTTTATATACTTAGTTAATTTCATTGTTTATCATCATAGATTTGATGTTTTGTGCACATTGATATTATTTTAACTTATGTTAATTTATGACCAAAAATTATATATTCTTGTAAAAAATATATGTTCAAAGATGATAGATGATTCATGGTTTAACTTTATCACTATTTTTGTCACGATTCTCTCTCTTCTAAGAGTCATTTTATTAAGTACATGGCACATATCCCGATATGTTGTCATTAGTTACACTTTTACACATTAAGAACATAATCTTGGACTTGATGACCTCTCCTTTGGATATTCCTTCTAACAGACTAGGAAATCTTGTTTCAAGGCCTCCGTAAGACTCCGTGAGCATGGGATTCCCACTAGGATGTCGAGCTGGTTGTACCATTAAAACCCATTGTCAAGAAAAGCACTTATCGATGTTTTGTATTTCTGGACCTAATCGGCCATCTGGTTGACCGTCTGTGTTTGCTAGCGGCCATTCACTAGCCCGCTAAATGACATTAAACGGCCATACACTAGACCGCAAGGCTTTAGAGATGGGTTTTTCATATATCAGACTTTGTCTTATCAAACGGTCTTGCACTTGACAGCTTGGATTTCTAAACGGTCCTATATATGACCGCTTGCATTCCAAAATAGCCCAGTAATAGATCGTTTGCTGCTGAATTTTCTGGACTCTAAACCTATGATAATAAGTCAATATAAAGATATGGAACATAAAGAATGTATCGTTATGCTGCTGAATTTTTCTTTATAGCATGACCTAGTTATTAATTCTTTCCTTGAAATCTCTTGTTCTTAATTGAAGCATTCTTACTTTTGGTTGCCTTATCATGGAACTTTTGTTAAACTTGTGCATTATTGGCCACATCATTGTTATAAACATGGATGTAGCTTGATTTATACTTGAGGATACAGTTCGAGCACTGATTGTATTCAAGGGCTCTGGAGAGGGGGATTTCTGTAACCCATCTAAGAGCGGCCGGACCAGGTCTAGCAAGACCAAACGAGGCCCAGCTCATCTAAGTGACCACCCCGCAGGGCCCACTTAGCATAAAAGCCCAATAAGATCACCCGAGATCAAGCCCTTCCTCGGCGGCCACTAGGCTCGGAAGGCCAGAGCGTCGGTCCGGTCGGAGGAAGACCCAAGCACGACCTATCCCCCTCGCCGGGATAAAGGCTAGCGCCCCGCGCCCACTCCGCTCGAGCCTCATCCGAGCTATGCTTATCGCTCGGATAGGCCTGGCACTCTTCATGATTGGGACGACCGACGATTACTTATCCATGCTGCCGTTAAGAGCCCTTTATGAGCAGGAGTTCACAAAGATAAAGGACCCACGAATCCTCAAGGTTTTAAAGAGCCCATGATGAGGACGTAAAGAGCCCATGTCAGGGACGTAACCCCCGCCCGAAGCTCCTCAGCTTACGGGACTCATGGGGCCGGCGCACTATTTAAACATGGGACTCCCTCCAATGAAAGGTAAGGCGAACACACGCCTAAAACCACCTTAGCAGGAACCACCTCACCACCTTGGTGGAGAGAGATATCGTGCATCTCCATCCTCCTCCCTTCATAGCTTCCACCACTACTCTACTGACTTAGGCATCGGAGGGTTTTCCCCAGGGAACCATCCCTGGGCCCTCTGATCCGTTTCCCTTTCCTTGCAGTCCACTACTCGGTGATCATCTCCTCCAGCTTAGGACCAGCGCGAGATCGCCCCTCTTCATCTGACGCCATCTGTGGGAAACGACCAAAGAGCCAGAACGGTGTGAAGAAATTCAAGGAGGTGGTCCGCCGGTGATAGGGGAAAGGCCATGGTGGCGGCGGGAGAAGGCCCCTCTCAGGCCTCACAAAATCCCCCCTCCAACGCCAGCACCCCAGCCGACAGACCAACCCCTCCTCCCGCGGCGGTGGAACCCAACGGCGGCGCTGACGCTTTCCAAGCCCTCAACGAAAAATTGGACATCCTCGTGGAACTCATGAGGACCCAAGCGGCCAGGGAAAGAAGGTCACGCGCCCCTCCGGAGAGCCCTCCCCACAAGAATGCGTCCTAGCACACTGCCAGAGGTCGCTTCACCCTCCGAGGCCGGCGGCTTATTCGAAACAGGTCAGGAGGACCTTCACAAGCCCCTCCTCCGAAACAAGAGGCCTCCACCACACCGAAAAGGGGAAAACCTGGGGCGTGTCGTCCGAACCTAGAGACTGAGGTCCCTGGGGAACGCCAGGACAGCCTCCCAAGCCCCACGGCACGACGGCAGTCGAAATTATCCCTCCGACTGCGAGAGTTCGACAGGCACTTCGCATAACAGAAGCGCGCCCCACGCGCCTTACAGAAAGTCTCTCTAGCGGAGGATGAGGAGAAATCCCCATTCTCCGACTACATCTTGAAGGCAGAGGTATCTCCGAGAACCTCCATTCCGACCTTCAAGTCTTACGACGGCCAGGGCGACCCGGCCGACCACTTTGACAGCTTCGACGCCCTGATGACCCTTCACGAAGCGTCCGACGCCATCAAGTGCCGAGCCTTTGTGACCACCCTGGTCCAGGGTGCCCAAGCGTGGTTCCGGGCCCTCGCCCCCGGATCCATCCGGGACTTCAAGCAATTCGGGCGAGTGTTTAAGGGGAGTTTCGTCGGCAGCGGCCCCCCAAGGTCGGTAGCGGTGCTATTGGCTCTCAAACAGGAGCAGGGGGAGAGACTCCGAGCTTATATCAACCGATTTAAGTTGGAAGCCCTGAGGATCCCTCGCCTGGATGTTGCCTCGGCCATAACCGTGTTGACCGGGGGCACCCACGACGAGAACCTCCGCCACAAACTTGTCCTCCACCCTCCCTCGACCCTTGCTGAGCTAGTGACTCTGGATTTGCGTCACGCTGAGTGCAAAGAAGTCCTCAGCACATGCCGAGGTGCAACCGGCTCGGGTTGGGAGGGGGATAAGAAGCGAGCACTTGAGCCAAGCTCGGGCCAAGGAAAAAGGCGGAACCGAGACGGGGAGCGTAAATAACCATCCCAGAAGTACGAGCGGTACACTCCCTTAACCGCTCCGATGTACGAGATCTATGAAGACATCAAAGGTTCGAGCCTCCTCCGCCAACCCGAGCCGATGAGGTCGAAGAGCCGCAACCGCAGCAAGCACTGCCTATTCCATAGCTACCACGGGCATCATACCGGCGATTGCCATCAGCTCCAGGATAAGATCAAGTGCCTCGTCCGCCAAGGACACCTATCCCGATTCGTGGCCGGGCAGAAGGAAGACTGAGGCGCCCCAGAGGAGATCGACAACGCCCCTCGCGGGGTCCACATCAACATCATCGCTAGAGGAACTGCATCAGGAGGAGATAGTAGCCGAGGAAGGAAGCGTCACGCTGAGCGGGCAGGCCGAGCCACTGAGCCTCCCAAGGCCCCACTGAGTGAGCCACAGGTCATAGTCTTCTCCGACCAAGACATGGAAGGGCTGACCACCCCGCATGATGACGCCCTAGTTATTTCAGCTACGATAAACCATTGTAACGTAGATAGGACTCTAGATGACAATGGAAGCGCCCCTAATGTATTATCTTATGGGTGTTTTCTTAAGATGAGGGAGAATCCATCTAAACTCTGCTCGATCCGAACCCCCCTTTGTGGGTTCAATGGCCAGGTCACTTATCCCGAGGGAGCCCTAAGCCTGCCAGTTACTCTCGGCACCCCACCCAAAACCATTATGGTTATGGTGGACTTCATGGTGATCAAGGGTATGATAGCATACAACGCGATCTTCGGCCGAGGGATCCTTAGCCGAACGAAAGCGGTGCCCTCTACCTATCACCAAAAGATGAAGTTCCCCACTAAAAAATGGGGTGGGGGAAGTCTGGGGCAACCAGGCGATGGCCAGAAGGTGCTATAATATCTTGGTCGAAGCCACAAGGCCAGACGGGAAGAACAATGGCCCCCGGGAAGTCGAGGAAAGACCCACAACCTCCGAGCCTGGTGGCGAGTTACTAATGGTTTTCCTAAATGACGACCCGACCCTGAGAGTAAAGATTGGAGCCGACCTACCATCTGAGGTTCAGCAACAATACAAAGAGTTTCTTTTCGTGTACATCCAAGTCTTTGCTTGGTTTGATGATCAACTCCCCGGAGTACCGGAGGAGACGGTGATGCATAAGCTCAACCTCGACCCAACTGTGAAGCACGTGCAACAACACAGAAGGAAGCACGCGCCAGAAAAGCAGGCGATCATCAAGGAGCAAGTCACCAAAGGGCAAAAGACTAGTCTTTTTAGACCGATCCTGTACCCGACGTGGCAGGCTAACGTCGTACTGGTGCCAAAAGCTTCAGGAAAGTGGCGAATGTGCATGGACTTCACCGACTTGAATAGAGCCACACCAAAGGACTACTATCCGTTGCCGAGCATCGACCAACTGGTTGACTCAACCTCGGGCAATGAGATACTCAGCTTCCTAGATGCCTATTCAGGTTACCACCAAATCAGAATGGATCCAGAAGACATCGAGAAGACCGCCTTCATCACCGACTTCGGCGTATACTACTATACCCGGATGCCTTTCGGGTTGAAGAACGCTGGAGCCACGTACCAGAGGTTGGTCAATCATATGTTTGAAGGACAGCTCAGCCGGAACGTCAAGGCCTATATTGACGACATGCTCGTCAAGACCCCCAAGGCTGAGGACCACTTCGCCAACCTAGCAGAGACCTTCGACACCCTCCTGAGGTACAATATGAGGCTCAACCCCACCAAGTGTGCCTTCGGATTAAGGTTCGAGAAATTCCTGGGCTTCTTAGTCACCCAGCGTGGGATCGAGGCCAACCCCGACAAGGTCCAGGCCATCCTGGACATGCACCCACCCACCTACATCAAGGACGGTCAATGCCTTACTGGGAGCATTGCTGCGCTCAACCGATTCGTGTCCCATGCGGCCGAACGATGCTTACCCTTCTTCAAACTATTGAGGGGGCCCAAAATGGCATCTGCTACGTTTGCATGGGACGAGGAATGCCAAAAGGCATTCTCTGAGCTTAAGGAGTTCCTGGCTTCACCCCCAGTGCTGTCCAAGCCCATCCCAAGTGAAGCCTTATATCTCTACCTCTCGGCAACTCCATCTACGGTTAGCTCGGTCCTGGTCAGAAATGACTCGGGAGTCGAGAGACCGGTCTACTACACCAGCAAGGTGCTCAACGAGGCCGAGAGAAGGTATCCCGCAACCGAGAGACTCGTGCTAGCGTTGGTTACCTCGGCCAAGCGCCTTCGACCCTACTTTCATGGGCATCCAATTATCGTGTTGACCGGCGAACCACTAAAGAGGATCCTCGCTCACCCTGAAGCCTCGGGGCGCCTCGTCAAGTTAGCCATCATGCTCGGGGTCTACGATATATCTTACCGGCCCCACTCGGCTATCAAAGGATAGACGCTCTCTGACTTCATCGCTGAGAGCATAGTCCCAACTGAAGAAAAATCTTCGTCCGCACCTGGGCCAACCTGGTAACTGTTCGTCGACGGAGCCTCCAACTCGACCGGAAGCGGCGCTGGAATTCTCCTAAAGTCCCCTGAAGGAGCAGAGCTGCAATACACCTTGAAGTTCAACTTCCAGGCATCCAACGACGCCTTCGAGTATGAAGCCCTTATCTCGGGATCCCGCATGGCCCGGTGGCTAGGGTGCTGAGCGAGTCAGAATTCACACTGACTCCCAACTGGTCGCTAGCCAGGTCAACGGTGATTACGAGGCTCGGGAAGCACCGATGGTCAAATACCTCTAGCTGGTCAGAACCGTGGCACAACAGTTTGAGAGTTTTGAGGTAGTCCGAATAGCTCGGGAGGAAAACTCCCGAGCGGACGCCCTCTCTCGGCTGGCCTCCTCTCTTGACCCCGAAGGTACTCGATCGGTCCTTCTCAAAGATCTAGAGCGACCAAGCATTGATTCGGAGCTCATGGCTGTTGACTCTGCCTCCCCAAGCGACTGGCGTAACCCTTATCTATCGTGGCTCCAAGACTCTGAAGAGCCTCCTGACCCTTGGGAAGCTCGGAGATTGAAATACCAAGCTCGGCGATTCGTCATTCTGGATGGCACTTTGTACCGCATATCCTTCTCCGGTCCCCTCCTGAAGTGCATCAGTACGGACGAAGCTAGCCAAGCAATTCAAGAAGTTCACGAAGGTCTATGCGGAGCACATCAAGGAGGAAGGTCTCTCGCCCGGATCCTACTTCGGTAAGGTTACTGGTGGCCCACTCTACAGCGCGACTGCTCGACCTATGTGCAACAGTGTGAATGATGCCAGCGATTTGACCACTTAGTCCACCAGCTAGCAACGGAGCTCGTCACCCTAGCCGAGCCTCATCCTTTCGCTCGGTGGGGGATCGACATCCTTGGGCCGTTCCCTACGGCTCAGGCCCAGAAGAAGTTCATCATCATCGCCATCGACTACTTCACCAAATGGATTGAGGCCGAAGCCATAGCTAGGATCACCGAGACAGTCGTATGGAGTTTCGTATGGAAATCGATCATTTGTCGCTATGGCATCCCCCGGGTGATAGTGAGCGATTATAACCGACAATTTGATTCTCGTTATTTTTGAGACAGATGTGTCGACCTAAGCATTCACAATCACTTCACTTCGGTCGCCCACCCTCAAGCTAACGGGCTTGTCAAAAATACCAATAAGACTATCTTGAAAGGCATCAAGACCAGGCTCAGCAAAGCCAAGGGCAGCTGGCTCAAGAAATTGCCAAGCGTACTTTGGTCATATAGAACGACTCCCAGAATGGCAACCGGTGAAAGTCCCTTTCAGTTGGTGTACGGCACCGAAGTCATGATCCCGTTGGAGATTGCAAATCCCTCCCTCCGAGTCATCTGCTTCTCACCCGAGGCAAACGACCAGAAATTACTCGAAAACCTCGACCTAGCGGATGAACTCCGAGAGATTGCCAGCATCCGAGCAACGAAATATCAACGCCGCCTCACTCGATACTACAACGCCAAAGTCCGAGATAGACACTTTCAACCGGGAGACTTCGTTCTCAGGAAAGCCGAAGCCTCTCGACCACTTGAGGCGGCGGGCAAGTTATCCCCTAATGGGGAAGGCCCCTACCGAGTGGTCGAGACGCTCGGGAAAGGAGCATACCGGCTATCTACTATGGAAGGAGAACCCATCCCTCAGACGTGGAACGGGACTACACTACGCAAGTTCTATTCCTGAACACCGAGCATTGTGTAAGTAACATGAAATAAAACAAAAGTTTACTTTCCTTTTTTATTCAAACAACATGCCTGTACATCAGAAAGGCCGAAGCCAAGACAATACATGTCAAAAAAGCAAAAATCCATCTGGCGCCGCCATACGAGCCCATCGCTCGGTTGACTCGGTTAGCCTTCCCGCGTCCAGCCACTGACTCTGCTTCATGCAGAAACTGGCTCGGATTAAGGGTAGTCGACCCCGTTGGCTCGGGTAACTCGGAACAAAGGTGACAGAGGGATTAGGAAGAAGAAGGCTACCTTCCAAGTTGACAGAGATGGAGGAAGGAGAAGAGGGAATACGAATGAAGGCCTCCTCTCTGCCAACTCTTTGGAAGGAAGAGAGTGTAGGCACCCTCCGAAGAGTGAAAGAAATGATGAGAAGGGCAAAAGAGAGAGAAAGAGGCTGCGGGGAGAAAGAAAGAGAAGCAGAAAGTGGAGAAGAATCTTGATGAATCCCCTCCAGAGAGTGAGCGAGAAGGATGCCTAATTCCCCCATCCGTCCACCATCACACCCCTCCCCGCAAGCGTCGGCCGGAATTGATAGAAGAAGGTGACGTGTTTCCACACGTCGAACCCCCTTCAAATCCGCCCGCCAGCCGTCGGACTCCCTTCAAACCCAGAGCAGTAAGGACTCTCTGCCCTTCGTCGTCGGCAGCTTAGTCTTCCAGAGCATCTTCCATGCTTCAAATGTAACGGCACAACGCTACGTGAAGAAAGAATGAGGAAAGACTATCGGGGAAAATCCTAAGCGGCAGAGAGGAAGGGATGCCCTTCAGACCTTTTATAGGCAAAGGGAGGCTATTTGCCTTAAATGATTCCCCCCTCGAAAACACGCCAAAGGGACCTCTGCCTACGAACGGTCACCTCAAATTCCTCGTTTCCGCCCCAGTGGGACAAACGAAGCAGCCAAACATTCAAAGCATGGGAAAATGGAAAGACACCCTGTCAGACGCCCACCCAACCATCGTGCTAGATCCGCGTAGAAAGTATCGACACTTTCCAACTACTACAGATACACTAGTTAAATCACGGCAATGGCAGTAAGAAATAATCAAGTCTTTACCTACTACCTTACGTTTTCAACCTACCTTTCACAAAAAGGAAAGTTTTTCTTCAAAAAAGGAAAAACATACAAAAGAGAAAGTAAAGCAGATACATTAGGCCTCTGGCCCACCCTGAAGCTCGGAAGTGGAAGGCTCGGACGGTCTGCCCCCGGCACCCTCGGCGACGGCCGACCCTGGCACTGACCCCACCGGCGTGGGAACTGCCTCGGTTGTGTGCCCTCCCGAGGCATCCGGAGTTGGCAACCCCATGGACGAAGAGTCCCCCTGGTCTCCTTCCTCCGACGCTGAACCAGAGGAACCGGAGGATGACAAATCTGAGTCATAGCATTGCCCGGACGGAAAATGGATTGTCTCGGACGCCTGTTCCTCCGCATAAGAGATGGCCCGGTCATAGCCTTACTTTAACCCCTTGCAGATGCCTCGACGAAGCGCTGACTCATAGTAGGGGAGGGCAGCCTCTTTGAGGTCGACACGGTAGGTCTCCGAGCGTTTGTATTGCTTGAGTGCCTCCGCCCCAGCCGATCTCACCCTACTAGTGAGCTCGGCCTTCTCTCGCTCCACCTCGGCCAATCTCCTCTCTGCTTCGGCCACCTGCTTCTCCACCTTGGCCTGATCAACCTCGGCCTCCCGCCGGAGGCGCGCTACCCCCTCCACCCGGTCCACCAGCTCGGCGCGCTCAGCCGCCCACCGGCCATCTAACTCGACGTGAGCCATGCGCTCCTCCTCAAGAAGCTTTCTCTTCCTCTTGAGCGATTTGCGGGCCCTAGCTAGTTGCTCGGTCCGTGCCTGGGCCTCCTCCTGGTTCGCCTGCGCCAGCTCCCTAACTAAGGAAAGCTCCCGCCGAAGCCCATCACGCTCCTCGGCGAGCCGAGCCATCTTCCTATCAGACCCACCAAGGGTCCAGGCAAGGTTCGCCCGCTCTGACTCCGATCAGGCATAAGCTTCAGCCAGAGTGGCCCCATCTGGTCCAAGATCAAGCCGCCCTCCATAACCATCTCGAGGGCCATGGGCGAGGAGCGCTGCCTGTCTCCCCCCTTCACCTTCGCGGCTATGCCGCGGCATACCTAGTACAGAGGGCCCTGGATGCCGAGCCTCTCCAGGGCCGTCGGAATAGAGACCTCCTCTACGATCGACGTCCCGCCGGTCGGCCCAGATCAAGCTGTGGCTTCGTTCGCCCCACGTGCCTTGGTCTATTGGGGCCGTATCGCGTCTTCTTGCGACCCCCCGGCCTCGACCAACTCGGCCCCTGCATCGCCACCCGGAGCGTCGCCCGCCTCGATCGACGCCCCAATCTCGGCTGCGGTCCTAGAGTCACCCGCTTCAACTCCGGCCCCCTCTGTTCCTGCTGAGGGGAGAGTCGATCCAACGCCACAGGCACCAGTAGAAGCAGCCCCGACCCCCTCAGCTCCTGCTGAGGGGAGAGCCGATCCAACACCGCCGCCCCCAGAAGTGGCCCTGGCCTCCTCGATCCCCTCTCGCTCAGTGAATGGGGGAGCTGACCAAACAAGGTCGTCCCTATATCACTCGGAAGAGGGGAGAGCCGCCGAGCCAGAGTCATCTTCGACAGTGGGGACGGACCTGGCCTTCTTGGCCTTCACGGCGTCCCGTATCATGCCCTCCATGGGATCCTTGTGTTTGGCCCCCCGCGGCCTGGAAGACCCCTCCTGAGCCATCCCCTTGCCCTTATCTCGGGCTCGGGAGCGCCCCTCGGGAGCTCACAACTCGTCGGCAGCCGAATCATCACTGAGATCGATCACCTCCCGTTCGGTCGCAGGCTCCTCCTCCACAGTCGGTCGCCTGGCGTCTGCGCAGAAGAAAGATATGGTCAGGAAAAGAAAATGGTCTCACCATCCAATGAAGAAGCTGATTCGTGACGTCCGAACCTGTCGACCATAGCCGCGCGAGAAGGCACCACTCGATGTTCTCCGGAATAACCAGCTCTTCCGTGGACTGGCGATGTTTCAGCAAGATGGCCGCATACTCCTCCACATTTGAAGAGAACTCTCCTTGCCTCGGAGGGATGTTGGGATGGAAATTGGGGATTACGGGACACCTCCAAGTCTCCTCCACCGAAGAAATCCCCACCTAGAAGAACTGAGTTTTTCATCCCTTGTGCGAAGAATCCTTCACGGCCAAAGAAACACAGCTCCTATTCCGCCTCTCCAGGATGAAATAGAAGCCCTTCCCGGTCGAGGGATGCGCCTTCAACTCGAAAAAATAATGAAAGAGGTCCAAGGAAGGAGGAACCCCGCATTGGCGATAGAGGATGCGAAAGGCGGAAAGAAGAAGATAAGAGTTGGCTACCAACTGTACGGGCGCCAACCGAAAGAAATCAAGAAGCTTAAGAACAAAGAGCTCAAAGGGAAGGCAGAACCCACCATTCCACGACAGAAGGAAGGTGCAGATATGGCCCGTACGAGAATCCAAGCTCGTCTCGTGCGGGGCAGTCACAGCGAAGTAAAACTTATAGGGTAGGCGAAACTGGGGCTCCAGCCATTCACCTCCGCCTCCCCCAGCTCGCTACAGTTTGGAGCATGCGGTATCACCGTCGCCCTTGCCGCAGGCTCGCCCTCCCACTCTTCGACCTCCAGATGCTGATTCGCCATGGAATTCGGAGAGGAACTTGAAGAGAGATGCTCCCGAGACTTCGAAGACTCTGGAGGAAGAGGAAGCTATCGAAATACCTCCGCGGTTATCTCCGCCAACTCTGCGAACGCCGCTGCAAGCCTCTGCTCTTCCGTCATGTCTTCACGACGCATCAAAGAGCCCCAAAAGTAAGCACGAAGGAGAGCCAAACCCTAAAACAGAGGGAGTCTGGAATGACAACAAGCGTACAACGCCTATATTCCCACACGGAATGCGGCACGTCGTTCCGACCTTCGAGAAAAGGGGGCCCATTCATTTCAAATCCGTCAGGATTATCATTATTACGGGCCCAGGTGACCATGACATGTGGCTTCTTAACACCGCCAGATCTCCACCCACCCGAGCCACGCTGATCCAAAACCCTAACAGCTACTCTTCCGAGCCTACCAAGGCTCGGGAGTAGGAGGGGGACAAGTGGAGAGGGGGATTTCTGTAGCCCATCTAAGAGCGGCCGAACTAGGTCTAGCAAGACCAAATGAGGCCCAGCTCATCTAAGTGACCGCCCCGCAGGGCCCACTTAGCATAAAAGCCCAATAAGATCACCCGGGATCAATCCCTTCCTCGGCGGCCACTAGGCTCGGAAGGCCCGAGCATCGCTCCGATCGGAGGAAGACCCAAGCCCGACCTATCCCCCTCACCGGGATAAAGGCTAGCGCCCCGCGCCCACTCCACCCTAGCCTCATCTGAGCTATGCTTATCGCCCGGATAGGGCTGGCACTCTTCATGCTTGGGACGACCGATGATTACTTATCCACGCTGCCGTTGAGAGCCCTTTATGAGCAAGAGTTCACAAAGATAAGGGACCCACGAATCCTCAAGGTTATAAAGATTCCACGATGAGGACGTAAAGAGCCCACGTCAGGGACGTAACCCCCGCCTGAAGCCCCTCAGCTTACGGGACTCATGGGGCCGGCACACTATTTAAACCTAAGACTCCCTCCAACGAAAGGTAAGGTGAACACATGCCTAAAACCCCCTAAGCAGAACCACCTCACCACCTTGGTGGAGAGGGATCTCGGGCATCTCCATCCTTCTCCCATCATAGCTTCCACCACTGCTCTACTGACTTAGGCATTGGAGGGTTTTCCCCAGGGAACCATCCCTGGGCCCCCTGATCCGTTTCTCTTTCCTTGCAGTCCACTACTCGGTGATCATCTCCTCCAGCTTAGGACCAGCGTGAGATCGCCCCTCTTCAAGCTCTATGCTAGTCCCCTCGGCTGATTATCGAAAACATACTGTAAACCATGGGGTATCATCCTATTAGCATCGCATTGCGCTGGGAGTACTTTCTCTATAAATAAGTGAAATATCCACAGAAACCACATGAATTCACGAAGTACTTGCTACTAAGTGAAGAGTACTTTCTTGCTTGTTACATGGCTTTCTAGTACATTCTAGTTATATTCTTGTTCATGAAAAGGCCAAGTTTACTTTCTTGATTGATGAATCATATTCCCATATCTTGTACTTGATCATATCTTGTTCTTAGATTTATTCACATGTTTCATCGTATCTGCATGATTTATCTTATTCTCTAGAGATAAAATGCTAATCATTTAAATTTGCCTTCATGTTGATACGAAGATACCTATAGGGCAAGTGTGCTCATTACCCTACTTTCCAATCTTTTTCAGGAGATTCTAGTGGGTCAGATTTGGATTACTCAAGTGATGGATCTGAGAGCGATTGAAGGACATGTGATTCGAGAGAAGCGTTAGTTTTCAATGTCTAGTCGAGTCATGATGTAATTTTTATTTTCTTGAGTCTAGTGAAAAGATCTTATGTTCTTTGAGGATTATTTTATGAAGAAATAAAGTTGAAGGTTTTAGTGAATTACTTGTGCAATTACCTTTGCGTGATTATCTTGCGCTCTGATTATATTGCTTGCTCGAGGCGTACTAGCCGACTATTCACATTCCCGATTGTTTCCGCTGCATAATCTTGGGACGTGACAGTGAAAGTGGTATCAGAGCACTAGGACTAGAAGTCCTAGGGAAATGATGTCATGTCATAGGTTAAGTCCAAGGTTCAAGGACCCACACCTATGAAACTAGGAAAGAAATTCCACACCTATGAGAGGAATTGGGTAGAACTCGGGATGAGATAGTAATTAGGATTATCTCTAAGGATTAATCCCACTCATTCCATTAGAATTAACAAATTCATTACTCTTCTCAGGTTCCTCACTCTCATAATGGCTCATCGCGTAGACTGGAATGGTATGTAAGAGACCGTTGCTGGTCTCACCCAGGCATTACGAAACATGGCCCAGGCTGGCGCAGGGGCAAGAGTTGGAGACTTACATCGTAATTTTTGGAGTTTAAATCCTCCGCGGTTTTCGGGTTCCTCTAATCCAGTCGAAGCCGAGAATTCGATTGATGAGATGAACCACATCTTTGAAGTTATGCAATGTGCTGATCAGGAGAAGGTCCGGTTGGCAACGTTTCAATTAAATAAAGATGCCCGTACATGGTGAAAGTCAATTCCGACATCGCTAGCAGATGCACCTCATACTTGGGAAGGTGTCCTTACCCTTTTCCGAGCCAAGTACTTGTCCGAACATGTCAAGGAAAGGAAAGCTATGGAATTCACTTCGTTACTCCAAGGCATGATGACCGTACCGGAGTATGAACTCTAATTTTCTAGGCTGGTGCCGTATGCTCCTCACCTGGTTAGCACCGAATTATTAAAAGCTAACCGGTTTATAGACGATTTGAGGCTCGGATTTATCCAACAACTAAGGACTCAAAACATCCGTACATATGCGGAGATGGTCCAACGGGGGCATCTATGTGAAAGGACCTTGGAGAAGGTCGAGAAATTGAAAGGAAAGGGAGAGGAGGAGCCGAGCCGAAGGTTTGATCGGCATGATAAGAATTAATTTAGTATCACAGAACCATACAAATCTCATGATAGCAAGAAGAGATCCCGGAATGGGAGTGATAGTGGCTACCATAAGAACAAGAAGGTCAAGGAAGAAGACAAACAAGTCACCATGGCTTGTACTTTCTGTGAGAAGTTCGGTCATTCGACCGAATAGTGCTGGAAGTGTCTCGGCGCTTGTTTAAGATGTGGTAGCCGGGAGCACCACATGCCGGATTGCCCCCTTATGAAGGAACAATCTTCCGATGGTCGACGTAAGCGTCAGGCTCGTCTCAATGCTATCATGGAAGAAGAAGAATCACCCAATAATTATGGCCTAATGGAATGTACTATCCAAATCTATTCCCATCCTACATTCATACTATTTGATACCGGTGCTTCTCATTCCTTTATATCTACTACTTTTGCAAAAACCTTACCTATTGCATCAGTTCCTTTACCTTCGGACCTTGCTATTACTACACCCTTAGGTCCCGGAACAAAACTGACAACCTACTATCCTGATAGTAAGGTAATGGTAGAAGGTCACAATCTTCCTGCAAATCTCGTGTGCCTTGACATGGAGGGCTACGATGCTATTCTAGGTGTAGATTGGCTGGTAGATCACGACGCCTATATAAAATGCCGTAACCGGATTATCTCTTTTCGAAAACCAGGTCTTCCAAGGTTTTCCTTCCTTGGTATCAAATATAGGAAGCATCCTACCATAATTTCGTCTCTTCACGCTTTTCTTGCTTCCGTAATCCTCACCAAATCCAAGGAGATCATCTTAAAAGATATTCCCATAGTGAATGAGTTTCCCGATGTATTTCTATCAGATTTACCCGGTTTATCACCCGAAAGGGAAGTAAACTTTTCCATTGAACTCGTTCCCGGAGCAGCACCTATTTCAATAGCTCCCTACAGGATGTCCCCCACGGAACTCAAGGAATTGAAGAAACAACTTTAGGAATTCCTAGACAAGGGTTTCATTCGACCTAGCACATCCCCTTGGGGTGCGCCAATTCTATTTTTAAAGAAGAAGGATGGATCTCTCTGGCTATGTATCAACTACCGGCGACTGAATCAACTTACAATTAAGAATAAATATTCGTTGTCGTGTATAGATGAACTCTTTGATCAGATTTCTGGAGCAGAATATTTCTTCAAGATATACCTCAAGTCAGGTTATCATCAGCTCAAGATCAAAGATGAAGACATATACAAAACTACTTTTCGAAGCAGATATGGCCACTATGAATTCATGGTAATGCCATTCGGGTTAACGAATGCCCCGGCATCATTTATGCAACTTATAAATAATGTCTTCAGACCTGATCTGGACCAATTTATAGTCGTCTTCATTGATGATATTCTTATTTACTTCAAAACAAAGGAGGATCATGAAGAGCACTTGAGAATAGCCTTGCAAACACTAATAGAACACAAACTCTATGCCAAACTTAGCAAGTGCGAGTTCTAGCTTAAAGAGGTCTATTTCCTTGAGCATATTATTTCAAAGGAAGGTATAGCTGTCGACCCTTCTAAAATAGAAGCTGTTAAGAATTGGAGCCGGTCGACAACTGTGTCTGAAGTCAGAAGTTTTCTAGGTCTGGCTGGTTATTACCAGAGATTTATTAAAGATTTTTCAAAGATCACTGTTCCTTTGACTAGACTTACAAGAAAAGAGAATCCTTTTATATGGTCGAAGGATTGTTAGGAGAGTTTTCTAACTCTTAAAGATCATCTTACCACTGCACCAATATTAACACTACCAACAGAGGGTGGTGGTTTTGAAATCTATACAAATGCGTCGGGCATTGGCCTAGGATGCATCCTTATGCAAAATGGAAAGGTGATTTGCTATTCATCAAGGTAGTTAAAGCGCCATGAAGAAAATTAACCTGTACATGATCTGGAATTAGCTGCGGTTATATTCGCATTGAAGATTTGACGACATTACCTTTATGGGGAAAAATTCACCATATTTTCATATCATAAAAGTCTGAAATACCTTTTCACCCAGAAGGAGTTGAATATGCGACAACGCAGGTGGTTGGAGTATCTTAAGGACCTCGACTTTACTATCCAATATCATCCAGGAAAAGCAAACGATGTAACTGACGCTCTTAGCAGGAAGGCAATGGCAACTCTAGCAAGTCTTCGGAAAGGTATAACTTGCCTTATTGAAGATTTTTCCCATTTAAATCTTGATATGGATAGAGAAGGAGAATGAGGCATGATTGCTAATA
This sequence comes from Amorphophallus konjac, assembly GCA_022559845.1. NCBI lineage: Eukaryota > Viridiplantae > Streptophyta > Magnoliopsida > Alismatales > Araceae > Amorphophallus > Amorphophallus konjac. Next base: position 91,860,059 of record CM040119.1, read on the forward strand.
TAAGGTCTCAACCTACATTGATCAAGGACTAAGTCCAATTGCAAGAAAATGACCCTACATTGATGGAGATTAAGGGTAATATCGATCAGAGACCAGAATTTTCTATCATAAATGATGGAAGACTATTATTTAAGGATCGAATTTGTGTGTCGAATCATGATGACACTAAGAAATTGATCATGGAAGAAGCTCACAAATCAAGGTATGCTATTCACCCTGGTGCTACCAAGATGTATCAAGATTTGAAAAGAAACTTTTGGTGGCCCAATATGAAAAGAGAAGTAGTAGATTTTGTGTCCTGATATCTCACTTGTCAACAAGTAAAGGCGAAACATTTAAGACCTGCTGGGAAATTACACCCCTTGAATATTCTCGAGTGGACATGAGAAAGTATAGGGATGGATTTTATCATGGGTCTACCTAAGACAAGAGGAGGACATGATGGCATATGGGTGAACATAGACCGATTGACTAAGTCTGCACATTTTCTACCAATTAAGAGTCGATAGTCTGTGGATGTATTAGCAGCATTATATATGAGAGAGATTGTCTAATTATATGGTGTCCCTGGTACCATCATATCTGACCGAGATCCTCGGTTCACATCATAATTCGGGAAGGGTCTACAACATTCATTAGGGACCCGACTTAATTTTAGCACTGCATTCCATCCACAAACTGACGGTCAAACTGAATGGACAAATCAAGTAGTGGAAGATATGCTCAGGGCATGTGCTATAGACTTTGGGGGAAGTTGGCACGATCACTTGCCTCTAGTGGATATAACAATAGCTACCAAGCTAGCATATAGATGGCACCATTCGAGGCTTTATATGGAAGAAGTTGTCGTTCGCCTATTTGTTGGAATGAAGTAGGAGAAAGACAATTTCTCGGTCCCGATATCATTAGGGATACTACCGAGAAGATAACGCTTATTCGGGAGAGACTCCAGATGGCTAAAGATAGACAGAAGTCATATGCCGATAATCGAAGGTGCGACCTGGAATTTCAAGTAAGAGACCATGTGTTTCTTAAGGTTTCTCCAGGTCGAGGTATTCGGAGATTTGGTATCAAAGGTAAGCTTATAGGAAGATTCATTGGCCCCTTTGAAATTCTCAAAAGGGTTGGTGAAGTCGCTTATCGAATAGCTTTACCCCCTCAACGATCTGAAGTTCATGATGTATTCCACGTCTCAATGCTCAAGAAGTATGTACTTGATCCTTTCCATGTCATAACTTATGACAATCTGGAGATCAAAAAGGACTTAACATACGAGCAAAAGCCAGTCAAGATCATTGAACGAGAAGTACGTCAACTTCAGAATAAAACTATTCCTATGGTTAAGATTCAATGGACCAAGTTATGGCCGCATGAAGTAACATGGGAAACCGAAGTAGCTATGCGAAAGAGATTCCCAGAAATATTTGAATGTAAGTACACTCTCATAAATACATGCGTTGAATTTGGGGACAAATTCTTTTTAAGTAGGGGAGGGTGTAACACCCAAAAAAATTTCTAAGAATTTTTAGATTTTAAAATATATTTATTAAGCATTTAATGGGCTATAAATGAATTTTTTTAATTAAATCCAATTATTTAAGCCCAACATAAATCTAAGAGGATTAGGTCCATATAATAAACCCCAATAGGCCCAAAAAGATTGTTTAGGACCTTAGTCCATATTCTAGAAGCTAGGAATGGGTGTAAACACGTAATTAAAGGAGATAATTACTCCTTGGTATATAATAATGGGGATAATATCAAAAGAAGTTGAAACTAGTTGAAATTCGGCGCTTACGAGGTCAAACGGTCTATCGCGAGACAGCGTGGGGAGTCAAACGGTCCAGAGCTAGACCGCTTAGCTCTGTCAGTTCCGTGAGTATGAGAAAACGTGAAAAGGTTAAATTTTTGGCATCCAAATCACCTAGGATCGACTCTATCTACTAATTAGATAAGTCTAGAAGGATAATAGATCGAATTGAAAGCCTAAATGGGACACTAGGATCGTTCTAACCCTCAAAACCCTAGCTAACCCTATAAATAGATCCCAGATTTGATGTATGCGACCCTTACTTTTGGCACGAGTGGAACTAAGGTAAGGAGGACAAATTAACGGTAAGTTTCTTCTAAGAATTTGTTTATTATAGTTAGAACTAATTACCCTCCAAATTTTGTTCTAGGAGATCAAGCCTACAGGAAGATAGAAGGTTCCAAAGTTTCTGATTCTACACAAGTAACTCAGGAATTAGTGCGTCTGACCCAGATTGATCAAGAAATTCAAAGCCCTAAACGAGGTATTTAGCCACAGTGTCCTTAGAACTTTATGTTACCCTTCGTATCTTCTATCTACCCTCAAAATTTCACGTCTTTAGGACAAGAGAACCAGGAGATAGAAGGACGTGAAATTGCTGATTTAGTTCAGGATGAGCAGAGAATTAGGGTTGACTTGCAGCCTTAAATTCAAAGTTTAAAGCGCAAGACAGAGGTAGGTTATCTGATGAATGGCTCAAATATGAAGTCAGGAATAAAAGCCCTCTGATTTCATTTGATTTCATGCATTATATCTTGGGAATTTCTTGTTTTTAGTTGGACTATGCATCTAAGTTTATTCCTCATGCATGAACTAGCCCTGATAAAGTAAAAATGAATTTTTCTTGTTAAATACATGAACCTATGCATATTGTTGGCCTATATTTGTTCTATCATGATTATGGAAGTTTATATATGTTGATTTCCATGCATGATGTATCTTAGTTTAGCATTTGGCTTTACTATTATTTGAACTCAGATTTATACAGGAGCAAACGGTCCTACGAGAGACCGCTAGCCCGATAGCATAAGCGGTCGCCCGACTGACCGTTTGTCTAGTAAAACGGTTCTGTTCTAGACCGTTTGGTTTTCTGATTTTCTGCAGTATTGTTAATCCAAATATATTGCGGATTAGCCAAAATTAATATATGATAAACCTAGTTAACTAAGTGTATTTCTTGGTTTGACTATTGGTTTTATATACTTAGTTAATTTCATTATTTATCATCATAGATTTGATGTTTTGTGCACATTGATATTATTTTAACTTATGTTAATTTATGACCAAAAATTATAAATTCTTGTAATAAATATATGTTCAAAGATGATAGATGATTCATGGTTCAACTTGATCACTATTTTTGTCATGATTCTCTCTCTTCTAAGAGTCATTTTCTTAAGTACATGGCACATATCCCGGTATATTGTCATTAGTTACACTTTTACACATTAAGAACATAATCTTGGACTTGATGATCTCTCCTTTGGATATTCCTTCCAACGGACTTTGAAATCTTGTTTCAAGGCCTCCGTAAGACTCCGTGAGCCTGGGATTTCCACTAGGACGCCGAGCTGGTTGTACCATTAAAACTCATTGTTTAGAAAAGCACTTATCGATGTTTTGTATTTCTGGACCTAAGTGGCCATCTGGTTGACCGTCTGAGTTTGCTAGCGGCCATTCACTAGACCGCTAAAGGACATTAAACGACCATCCACTAGACCGCAAGACTTTAGAGATGGGTTTTTCATATATCAGACTTTATCTTATCAAACGGTCCTGCACTTGACCGCTTGGATTTCTAAACGGTCCTGTATATGACCGCTTGCGTTCCAAAACGGCCCAGTAATAGACTATTTGGTTCTTGATTTTATCTAACCCAAGGTTTGATATTTTGAGCTGGTTTTCTTGAGTTCATGGATTTTCTAGAATCTAAACCTATGATAATAAGTCAATATAAAGATATTGAACATAAAGAATGTATCGTTATGCTGCCGAATTTTTCTTTATTGCATAACCTAGTGATTAATTTTTTCCTTGAAATCTCTTGTTCTTAATTGAAGCATTCTTACTTTTGGTTGCCTTATCATAGAACTTTTGTTGAACTTGTGCATTATTGGCCACATTATTCTTATAAACATGGAAGTAGCTTGATTTATACTTGAAGATGCAGTTCGAGCATTGATTGTGTTCAAGGGCTCTATGTTAGTCCTCTCGATTGATTGTCGGAAACATATTATAAATCATGGGGTATGATGCTACTCGCGTCGCATTGCGCTGGGAGTACTTTCTCTATAAATAAGTGAAATATCCACGGGAATCCACATGAATTCACGAAGTACTTGCTACTAAGTGAAGAGTACTTTCTTACTTGTTACATGACTTTCTAGTACATTCTAGTTATATTCTTGTTCATGAAAAGGCCAAGTTTACATTCTTGATTGATGAATCATATTCTCATATCTCGTACTTGATCATATCTGGTTACTTGGATTTATTCGCATGTTTCATCGTATCTGCATGATTTATCTTATTCTCTAGAGCTAAAATGCTAATCATTTAAATTTGCCTTCATATTTATACGAAGATACCTACTGGACAAGTGTGCTCATTGCCCTACTTTCTAATCTGTTTTAGGAGATTCTAGTGGGTCAGATTCGGATTACTCAAGTGATGGATCTGAGAGCGACTGAAGGACATGTGACTCAAGAGAAGCCTTAGTTTTCAATGTCTAGTCGAGTCATGATGTAATTTTTATTTTCTTGAGTCAAGTGAAAATATCATATGTACTTTGAGGATTATTTTATGAAGAAATAAAGTTGAAGGTTTTAGTGAATTACTTGTGCAATTACCTTTGCGTGATTATCTTGCGCTCTGATTATATTGCTTGCTCAAGGCGTACCAGTCGGCTGTTCACATTCTCGATTGTTTCCACTGCATAATCTCGGGACGTGACATACACATACACTAATCATGTCAGAACAGTCTATCTTACTTATGTAGAATTCAATGAGGTTCTTAGGAGGACCTAGAACAAGTGTTGAGATTAAACAAGTTCTGAAAACTTTGTGTAACGTGTTAGCAAAATTCAACTATATGTCCATAAAAAAAATCTGTGAGCAGGCAGGTATAAGCCATACCTTTGTACATGGAGATACACGTTGATCAGACACCAGTACCCCCAGTTTACTCAGTAGGATGTACCATTCTGTTTCAATTATTGAACAGCGATAACTGAAGCACGTCATGACATAGGTTCATCCTATTTCATTGATAGAAAACCCAGTTTCTCTGTGTATTCAACCATTGGTCTGCCAATTACTTTTGACACAAAATTTTATTCTTATTAAACAAAGTTAACTAAAGCACATCATGACATGGGTTTATCCTCTTTCTTTGATGGCGGACCCAGTTTCTCTGTGACTTAAGCTATTGCTCTGCAAATTAACTCTTGAGTCAAAAGTTTTATATATATAGCTACCCCTTGGGTTTTGTTTAAAAACAACACTCAATAACTAAGTTTCTCAACTAAGAGTCCTTGAGAATTTTTAATTTTCAGTTTTAGAAAGACAGAAACGGACACAACATGTAAAGGATGGTTGAGAGCTATTAACTATAATGAACTATCCTTTTTCATTGAGCAAACCTTTAGACTCTAAGGTTCATTAAGCATAAATCATCAGTTCATTCATGGTGCATTCAGATTCTTACAGAAGTAGGTACCTGATTTTAGTAGCTTAGAGTAGTGAACTTATTATCAGTTTGTCATTCTTCCAGATTCTCAGAAGTGAAAGTAGATGAGATGCAAAGTGATGTCCAGTTGAAGGTCAATGTGTTGAAGTTCAAGATGACAGGCATGTGCTGCCAAGTGATGTGTATCAACTTGATACAGAGGGATCCCAAGTGAAGTAATCTGAATATTAAGTAATACTCGGAGATATTGACTGAATGAGACTTTCGTTCAAGAAAGTTCAGAGATAAGAATAAGAATTGATAGATAATTTATGAACTCTCTTTATCAAAAAGAAACACATTCTCCCCCTGTCTATATGCAACACTTTTGGACACGACATGTTGACCTATGATGCTGCTATGACAATGCTAGACACAAATGCATGACTCAACATATGACTCTTGATTCAAGGTAACAGGTGGAGGACTCGCCTCTACACATGATGTGGGTTTCCAGACAGAAGATATATGCCCTTCTCTTAACTATCATTTTATATACCTTTGAGAACAAGATGGGTATCATGCAAAGTATGCAATTATGCTACTTACAGACTAACTCAAATAATGATCTGAAACATGTGCAAATGAATCATTCATTTAGAGGTAATTTATTCAGGATAGACAAGAGTGAATGTTTATTCATCATGCTAAAATTTACATAAGCCTTGTTCACTTCTTAAAAATTTAAATCTATCATTTTCAAGGGGCTTAGTAAAGATATCAGCAATATGTTTTTCTGATTCAATGAAGTGAAACTCAATTTCATTCTTACTTACCTCATCTCTTAAGAAGTGATGTTTAATTTCAATGTGCTTAGTCTTAGAGTAATGAACATGATTTTTGGTTAATGAAATAGCATTGGTGTTATCACACAAAATAGGTGTGTATCCTAGATTGATGTGATAATCAGCAAGTTGGTGCTTTATCCATAAGACTTGGGCTACACAATTCTGTGCTGCAATATATTCCACTTCAGCAGTGGAAAGAGCAACAGTGTGTTACTTCTTAGATGCCCAAGATACTAGACAACCACCAAGATATTGATAAAATCCACTAGTGCTTTTTCTATCTATCTTGCACCCAGCATAATCTGCATCAGTGTAAGATACAAGGTCGAACTCACACTTAGCAGGAAACCATAGACCTAAGTCAAGGGTGCCTGATAGATATCTAAAGATCCTTTTCACTGCACTCATGTGTGATTCTCTAGGACTAGCCTGAAATCTAGCACATAAACATACTGAGAATTGAATATCAGGTCAAGATGTAGTAAGGTATAACAGGGATCCGATCATACCTCTATAAAACTTGGTATCAACCAATTTACCTTTTGGGTCACCATCAAGACTAGTTGAGGTGCCCATAGGTGCTGTTATTGCTTTGAGGTTTTGCATTTGATATTTCTTCAGCAGGTCCCTTAGGTACTTGGACTGTGTGATGAAGCTTCCCTCCAATGTTTGATTGACCTGTAAACCAAGGAAAAACTTCAATTCTCCCATGGAACTCATTTCAAATTCATCTGTCATTAATCTAGAAAATTCCTCACACATTTCAGATTTAGTTGACCCATACACCATATCATCTATGTAAATCTGAGCAATAAGAATGTCTTTGTTACTCACCATAGTGAATAGGGTCTGGTCAACTTCTCCTCTTGAAAAACCCTTACCTGTGAGGAAGGAGCTCAGCCTGTCGTACCAGGCCCTGGGAGCTTGCTTCAGTCCATACAATGCTTTATCTAATTTATGACATGATCAGAAAAATCAAGGCATTCAAAACCTAGATATTGTTTAACATACACATCCTCCTTTATCAATCCATTCAAGAAAGCAGATTTAACATCCATCTGTAGCAATTTTATTCCTAGGCTACAAGCAAATGCTAAAAGTATATTGATAGCTTCTAATCTGGCAACATGAGCAAAAGATTCTTCAAAATCTACCCCATATTCTTGGATGTAACCATGTGCCACTAGCCTAGCTTTATTTCTTACTACCTTTCCCTACTCATCAGTTTTATTCCTGAAAATCCATTTAGTGCCTATGACTGAGCCATGTGAGGGATTAGGGACTAGGTGCCATACCTTGTTCCTTTCAAATTGGTTCAGCTCATCATGCATGACATTTATCCAATGCACATCCTCTAAGGCACTATCTATAATTTTTGGTTCTATTTGAGAGACTAGTGCAAAAGAATTCAACTCATTTTCAATCCTAAAATGTGATCTAGTCCTAGGGGGTTTATTCAGATTACCAATTATATTCTCTAAAGGATGATCTTTAAATTGGTAAGCTGATTATCTGGTTCTACATTTTCCTTCCCTTGAGGTCTAGACCCATTTGTCTCACCATTTTCTACAGGTTCAGTATTTGGCTCTTCTTTACTCTCAAGAATATCACCATTAGATTTGTCTCTGTAAAAAATAGTTTCAGATTTATTAGCATGCTCATCGAAGACAACATGTGGTGATTCCTCTACAATTTTAGAGTTAAGATTATATATTCTATAGGCTCTGGACATTTCAGAATAACCTAGAAAAAATTCTAGGTTCACTCTTAGGTTCAAATTTATCAAGGTCTCTTTTAGCATTCACATGAATAAAACACTTACAGTCGAAGACCTTGAAATGTGCTAGTGAAGGTTTCTTACCTTTAAGAATTTCATAGGGAGTCTTTTGAGTGAATGGTCTTACGAAGGCTCTGTTAATGATGTAACAGGAAGTGCTCACAGTCTCAGCCCAGAACTTCCTAGGCAGATTTCCTTCAACTAGCATTGTCCTAGCCTTTTCCACCAGAGTTCTATTCCTCCTTTCAACTACTCCATTCTGTTCTGGAGTTCTTGGAGAAGAGAACATGTGGTTAATCCCATTTTCCCTGCAGAAATCATCAAATTGTGAGTTTTCAAACTCACCTCCATGATCAGACAAGATATTCAGAATTGAATGCTTACTAATCTGATTTATTTTGTGATAAAATTCCTGAAAGCATCTATTAAAACATAACCATATCTTTTACCAGATAAGCTGGCTGATCTATATGGTCCAAATAAATCCATGTGTATCAGCTGAAATGGTTTAGAAGATAGGCTTTCAGTTCTTGACTTAAATGACTTTCTAGTTTTCTTGCATTGAGTACAAGCCTCACAGATTTTATTATTTTTCTTGAATGAGATTTCAGGGAGACCATTTACCATGCTGTGTTTATTTAATTTGTGCAACACATGATAGCTAGCCTGACCTAGCCTACGGTGCCAAAGATAGGCTAAACCATCCTTATTGACAGTGAGACATAAATTGGTGTGTACTACATCATCTAAGTCTACCATGCAGATGTTATTGATTCTCTTACCAGAAAATTTGACAGATTCAGAATTAGGTTCAAAGATTGTGCATGCAAGAGAGTCAAAAACTACTCTATGACCTTTATCACACAACTGGCTAATGCTAAGCAAATTATAGGCAAGGCCTTCAACCAACAGCACTTCATCAATGCAACAAGAGGAACACTTACCCACTTTACCTGATCCAACTATTTTGCCTTTGGTGTTACCTCCGAATGTAACATGACCTGCATCCTTCTTCACTAACATGCAAAATTTGTCTTTGTCCCCAGTCATGTGCCTAGAGCAGCCACTGTCAAGATACCATCTATTTTGATTGGCTGCCAGGCATACCTACATGGAAAATCAAGTGAAAGATTTGGAACCCAAAGCTGTTTGGGCCCTAGAAAAGCATTTATTTCATGCAGACTTGAGACTAGATGTTTTGGTATCCACATTTGATTAGGTTTCTTCATTGAAATTATGAATTTTTTATCATTCAGTTTAGTCTACCTTTTCTTGTCACTATTAATCTTGGAAAATTACATTTGTGGTGTGGCTTGTTTCTTCTTTTTAAAACCATTTTGAAAATTTCTTTGCCATCGTTTAGTCCAATAGGCATTGGGAGTAGTGGGTGCTCTGTAGACCCTAGATTGACTGGGCATGGAATTGACAAAGCCATAAAAGTTCTGGCTTCTGAAATTGTTGTGCCTAGTCTGCATGTAGGAATTCCAAGGGTGAGGCTAATGCATCTGAGTGGAATATGGATTCTGAAAATGATGATGCATTGGCCTTATGTAAAATCTACCTAGACCTCCCTTACTAAAGTTGTGGTTATACGAGTTGTAAAATGTAGAGTAGGTCAGAGCTATTTTGTAGTAGCCTTGACCTGAGGTACTTCTACTCCTCCCTTGATTCCTAGAGGACTTGTACCCAGAAGAGGTAGAGGTCGATGCACCTTGATGTGTGCCTCGACCATTCTGTGGTGACTGGGTTAATTTTGCCTTGGGGCTTCCTTGAGTTCTAGTCCTAGAAGACTGACCCCTAGCCTGTCCCTTGGTCTAAGGTGTGGGAGTGTATGAGCATCATTCCCTAGACACCTCTATCTTCCCTTTGTCCTTGTCCTTGGCACTGGGCTTAGCTTTCTCAATATTTTCCATTTTGTTCTTATTTTGACCTTCTCCAGAAGTCATGTTTATCAGGGGTTGAAATGTCCCCTTTTCTGCCACAAAGGAGATAGTTCTCCCGTCAAACCTCTCCTTATTAGTTGGGTTGAAACCCAAACCTTCCTTTCTGAAATTACTTTTTGTTCCCAAGATGACATTCATATTTTCTATACCTTGTGTCATGCCTTCAAGGGAGTTTTGTTTGTCTGTATTTTCTTTTTATAAATTTTCTATTATCTTTTTTCAATTCAACATTCACACCATTGACAGCTTCATATTTTTCAGTGGCTATCCTAGTTTCTTGCTGAAATTCATATATTTTAAATTTGAGTTCATCAATGGTGTTCATCAGATTTTCATTTCTAGTTCTTAAGTCAATCAGGATGACTTTATCACACTTAGTTTCATCTAGAGATTTTTTCAAATTGAGATTTTCAATTTCCAGACATGCAATTTTATCATTCAGAGATGTATCATGAATTAAAGAATTACTTTTCCTTTTCAAATGTCTGTATTCTTTTCTCATATGATCATATTTATCGAGTAACTCAGCATATGCTTCTTGCGAATCATCATGAGTAAAATTTTCAAAAGGTGAAGTTACCTCATCATTGTTCTCGTTGTCTTCATCACTTTTGGCCATCAAGCATAGCTTGTCTTCTTTCTCACTGTCAGAGGAGCTACTCTGACTTCCTTCATCTTCATCGCTCCAGGTGCTAACCATAGCCTTTCCTTTCTTATTCTTCCACCTGGGCTACTTGTCTTTCAACTCCGGACAATCTGCCTAGGGATGTCTTGCCTTCCTGCAATTATAACAGACATAGCTATCAGTTTTCTTGGCAGCATCATATTTATGCTTTGGCTACCTTTTGCCAGAAAAATATTTTTTCTTAAACCCCTTTCCTTCTTTCCTAAAAAACCTTTTGAAGTTCATAGTAAACATAGAAAAATCATCAGTGTTTTCATCTAAGCTAGAGGAGCTATGTTCCCTGGATGACCCTTTGTTGCCTGCGCTCAGACTCATCTACCCTCTTAAGATTCAACTCATAAGTCATGAGAGAGCCGATGAGTTCATCTACAGTCGTGGTAGCAAGGTTCCTTGACTCCTCTACTACGGTGGCCTTGGTACACCAAATAGGTGTCAGAGATCTAAGGATTTTTCTAACCAGCTCGTACTCACTATACACTTTACCCAAGTTTCTGAAGCCATTAGTGAGCACCATCAGACGGACATACATTTCAGACACTGACTCATCAGGCTTCATTCTGAAAGCCTCATACTCAGACACCAACATGTTGGCCTTGGTTTCTCTAACCTGAGAAGTCCCTTCATAGATAACCTTCAGCTTATCCCATATCTCCTTGGCTGTGGTACATGAGAAAATTCTAAAAAATTCGGTGGGGTGGAGTGCACATTGTATGGCATTAATGGCCACCCAATTCAAGGTGGACCTACAGATATGCTCCTTGGTCCAGAACTCTTTGTCTAGAGGTAAATCGAAAGGACCCTTACTAACAACCTTCCAAATCTCATAGTCCTTAGCACGAAGGAATACCTCCATGCGATTCTTCCAGTAAGAATAACTAGATCCATCAAAAAAAAGGTGGCTTGCTAGTGGAGTGGCCCTCAGCAGTTAACCCTCTAATATCCATTCTCAACTCTTCGGGATGTAAAGCCCTAAGGGAGAGGAAGGCTCGGATACCAAGTGATGGGTGAGAGGAACAGATCTAGAGGGGGGTGTTGTGCCCCTGTGGTTTTGATGATGGTTTTGTTGATTGATTGTTGGTGTGAGTTAATCAAATGTTCAGTCATCCTGCTGCTCAATTTAGAGTCATATTTGATGATCAGTCATGCTACATGTTAAACTGATGCATAAAGTATTCATTGCTGTGGTTTTAATGATTTATCTGGTTTTGATGATTGGTGTTTGATGTTAATCATTGTGAGTCATCCTGCTGAAATGTTCATTCAGGACTTCATATGCTCATTCAGTTTATCTGCTGACATTGTGCTTTGATGATAGCTTTATGATTGTGATTTGTATATCATCTGGAGAATGCACGTGTATGACTGATATATTGTGTGTGTTAGACTTCTGGTATGTGCATGATCTATACATCACCTTCAATCTTCAAGTCTATACACTGGTTTATTCTTCAAGTCTGTACATCCACAGTTAGACTTAAAGTCTGCACTCTAGTCTTCAATGTCAAGTCTGCACATCGGTCTTCGATTTCAATGTCCATACATTGGGCTTTTACATGAAGTCTACACATTGTTGTTTGCAGTGAAAGTCCATACTTTGGACTGTTCATCAAAGTCTGTACATCATACTGCTATAGCAAGTCTGTACAGTGAGTGATTCATTGGTGAAGTCTGTACACTTAACTGTACTTCAAGTCTAGACATTGCACTGTTCCCTTCATCTTCGTGTTGTTTTTCAGTATGTGTCAATTTCGTCTTCGTGTCGTGTTACCCCGTGTCAATTACTGCTCGACTTCGTGTTGTTTTCAACCCGAGTCAGTTACTGTTGTTCCTCGTGTCATTTTATTCGTTTTATACTGTTCACATAGCTTCATCACGTGTCGTGACAAGCCGTGTCTATTTTTCACACCCCGTGTCTGTCTTGAGTTGTTCCTACACTCCGTGTCGATTTCATCTTTTGTCTTTGTCTTGTGTTTTCATGACCTCGTATCGTTTTTCCTCTCATAACCTCGTGTTAGTGTTTCTGTGACTTCGTTCATGTTTCGTAACCACACTTCGTGTTGGTTACTGTTGTTTCTGTGACTTCGTGTCATGTTTCCACACTTCGTGTCGTTCATGTTTCGTAACCACACTTCGTGTTGGTTACTGTCGCTCTTATGACTTTGTGTCGTGTCTCCCAGACCTCGTGTCATGTTTCACTTCGTGTCGTTTTCCGTTTTGTGTTCTTCGTGTCGTGTTTTCCACACCGCGTGTCGTTGTCGCCTTAGTAACCTCACCTCGTGTCGGTTACTGTTGTCTCCATGTCGTACTCACTCCGTGTCATTTTTGTTCCACTGCGTGCAGAACATTGCAGCACTTCGTGTTGCTTTCTGTGCCACCACCTTGTGTCGTTCTCTGTGTAGTGTGTGTTCTTGTCACCACTATACTTCGTGTCGTTGTTCTTCACTTCGTGCAGTTTTCACCGTCTTCATGTTGGTCTTTCTCATTAGACCTCGTGTCGTTCTCGCTTTGACCACACTTCGTGTTGCTTTACGTAGACCTCGTGTCTTGCTTGTTTGCAACCACTTCGTGTCGGTTTTTGTTGCCAGTCCATGTTGTTCTCGAGCCGTTCTCTTTGATGTTTATTACGACGTGTCGTTTTCTTTACTTCGTGCCTTTGTCATCGTATGTATTTCGTAACGTTCTCCTTGTTGCCATTTCGTGTCATTCTTGTTTCACTTCGTGTCGGTCTCTTCGTTGTGTCTGTTCTGTCACAATGTATCTCGTGTCGTCCTTCTTATTACCTCGTGTTGTTTTCATCTTCTTCGTGTCGTTCTCAGTGCATCTAGAATTACTACTACATACTTCGTGCAGATTTAGTTATTGTGGCCCTCAGTTTGTAATGGTTTTCATCTCCTTGCAGGTCCGAGAAAGAAATATTCCCAAGTGACCTGAGCAGCACGTGATCCGAGGCTGGAATGAAGCCTGCTGAGAGACTGCCACGTGGTCCGAATTCTTAGGGCTGGAAATGTGGAGGTCACACGTCGTGGCTGATGCTGTTGCTGCTGCTATATATATGAGACCTTCGTCCACAGATGAAGGTGATCGAGTTGGCAAGAAGAAAAGTCCATACAGAGAGCCACGATCCAGATAGAAAAAGAAAAGAGAAAGAAGAAGAGCAGAAGGAGAAGAAGAGGGAGAGATAGTGCTCGTGTGAAGAGAGTAGAAAGAGTGAAGAAGAAGAAGTGCAGCAGAGAGTGAGAGATTAGGAGAGCAGAAGAAAGAGAAAGAGAGAGATAGAAGTGTGAGCCGAAGAGTATAGAGGAGCAGAGATCGAGAGAGTGAAAGAGAAGAAGAAGAAGAGAAGAGAAGAGGAAGAAAAGCTTACCTGAAGATATGTCTACTGGACCGTGGATCAAATCCAGGCCAGTCAGCTCCGTTGAGAGCCACATTGTGCATTTCGTGTTTCAGCTTTCTGTTTGCTGAAGTTATTTTCGTTTATTGTTCTTTCCTTTGTTTTCTGGTTTGCTGTGTTTCCGATACTCTGTAGAGAGGTCGGGGTTCCTCCTGTTAGTTCAGGAGAAGGAAGATTGATACCTCCGGTTGCAAGCAGCAGGTGGGCTGCTTGTCGATTCCCTCCGGGTTGGAGGAAGGGAGATTTATCTCCGGTTGTGCTTCCCTCTGGGGTTCAGAGGAAGAGAGACTTGGGTCTCTAGGTTTCCCTCCGGGTTGGAGGAAGGGAGACTTGTCTCCGGTTCTGGGCTTGTGGATTCAAGTCCAGGGGTTCCCTCCAGGTCTAGAGGAAGAGAGACCTTGTGTCTCTGGTTTGCTAGTGACTGGTGTCACTAGTGGTTCCCTCCGGTTGGGAGGAAGAGGGGAGGCTGTTCCCCTGGTCAAGCTGTTTGGCAGCGTTTGTTGCAGACTGAGTCTGCTGTTTCTAGCGTGAGCTAGTGGAAGCCACACTCGGTTTGAGTGTGGGGTGGATGTAGGTCTGGAGGACCGAACCACCTAAAAACCCCTTGTGCATTGTGGTTTGATTTGTTCATTTGTGCTTCCGCTATATGAATGCATAGGGGCGCTCCATGTGTTTGCTAACTGGTAGAACAGAATAGTTGTTTAGCTTTCAGATTTGGTAAATCTGTCTAGTTAGCATCATAGTTCTAGTTTGGGCGAAATTTTATATTGAGTGAAAGTCTTATTAGTATTCTAGTTTTAATTGGGAGAAAGATTTTTAAACGAGCTATATTCATTCACCCCCCCCTCTGAATACTGCACCGAACCCAACAATTGGTATCAGAGCAGGTCTCTGATCTATCTGATCTAACAATCTGCAGAGGATCCTGCTGGTTTGTTTGGTGTTTTTCAGAGTGTGCTTTCTATGTTCGTAGCTTTGATTCTCTGTCTTAGTGCTTTGTCTTGCTTATTTGGTTTAGGTGCTTCAGTTTGTTCTGAGCTTTCAGATTGTTTGCAATGGAGCCAATCGTGCTGAAGGCTAGCTCCAGCAAAGCAAACAGATCCAGCCATAGTGGATCATCAAGCAAGAAAAGTAGCTCTCGCTGTCTGAAATTGATGAAGACCACATTGGAATGATGATTAGTAACTTCAGGAAATTTCTGAGAAAAAGAGAAGGAAAGCTTGATGGTAGCAAACAGCAAACAAGGTATAACTCTAATCCTGCCAAGATTGCTGACACTAATGTTTGCTACAAATGCAGGAAGGCTGGCCACACAAAGGATGATTGTCCAGAGGTATTGAAACTCAAAGGGAACACCTCGGACATTGATAGAGAAGGAAGAAAGTCCATATGCTTAATGGCCAACCGGGGAAGTGATGGTGAGGAAACTTCATCTCAGGTAAGCTCCGAATCAGATGGATACACTTTTGATGAATTGATAGTAATGTATAAAGATCTGTTCAAAGTATCCAAGAAACTAAAATCTGCAAACAAGAAATTGAGAAAAGAAGTGAAAACTTTGAAATCTGAAAAGGAGCACATTAGAGAAGATAATTCTTGTAAAGGTTGTGCCATTCTCGAAAACATAATTAATGAGTTTGAGTCTGATGACATTCTTCAAAAAGAACAAATAAAATCTCTAAAAGAAGAAAATGTCTACTTAAAGGATCAAAATAAAAGGCTAATGGTTCTTAATACTGTATTCTCTGAGAAATGGCTGTCAATTGAAAAAGGAAAAGCTGTTTATGATGAAAATTCAAAAAGTTTGAACAGTCTAGAACAAGAAATTGAGAAGTATAAAACTGCAAACCAAGTTCTAAGCGAATGTGTAAATTGCAGTGAACAGGAAATAGCCAGTTATGAACTTCACATTGCTAACTTGGAAGATAAAATTCATAATCTGGAAAATTCAGCTATTGAGTCTGCCAAGATTAAAGGAAAAATGAAAACTGTTGAGAGGAGGAAGGATGATAACTCTGAAGGGGGAATAAATTGCTGTTCTGATGTTAAGAAAATCACTAAAAACCAGCTATATACAACCTTTGTCCAAAGCACTAATGTAGCTGGTACTTCAAGGCAATCCCCAAAACAAAATGAAAATCAGAAGTCACCTTCAAAATCTGTCTTTCAGTTTAAAGCCCAGAAAATTGAAAAGCAAACAAAATCTATTGAGAATAATCAGAAATTGAAAAGAAAGAGTCAAACAAAGAAGGCTAAGAATACTTCTGGTTGTACTCTGAAATTTGCTAGTTCTGCTGAATCTGTTGGGCCAATACATAATGCTCATGCTTCTTGTACTCGTTCACATACACCTAGGAACTCACATGATAGAAACCATGTTCCTAGGAAATCTGATGGCTATTGTTACTACTGTGGTAGGCATGGTCATTATATGGATGACTACAGAGTAATGATAAGGGATGATATGATGCATGATAAAACTCTTCCAAAAAATCATCACCACCCCAAAAGAAACATGTCTTCCTCAAACCAACATATCATTTGTTACAATTGTAACAGACGTGGTCATAAAGCTGTTGAGTGTTGGTTTAGGCCTTCATGGGGATTTACTGGCTCAAGAGGTAAGCATTCTAGGTCCATTGAATGTGGTAAGTATGGGCATGTAGTGAAGGACTGCTGGTTTGTTCAGGGAAATCTTTTTAATTCCAAATTTGTAAGATTCCCTCCAAACAAAAATCTCTTGGGCAGAAATAAAATTAGTCTTAAAGAAAAGACTCTTGCTTGTTATGAATGTGGAAAACCTGGCCACCGAGCTTCTGAATGCTGGTGGGCAGGTAATGATAAATCAAAAATTCATGCTAATTATCATAGGTCTCATGCTGCTGTTGATATGCATCACAGGACCAGAATATCTGCTGTTTCATGTAGATACTGTGATAAACTTGGTCACTCTATGGACAATTATTTTCTGATGAAATCTGATGACCATGTTGCTAAGAAACTGTTTAGAACACCTGATAGGGGTAGTGCAGGACCCAAGACTGCTTGGGTCCCTGCAAGATCATATTGATTGACTTGCCGCAGGTAGGGCCTTGGAAGGAGAAATAAAAGGGGTTAACCAAGGCACTCAAAAAGAAAACCCCATGATTCAATTCAGGTCAGTTCTGAAATCTGTTTTAAATTCATTATCTGAATTTGTGAGTATGAAAAATGAGAATTCCATGCTGATTTACTTGGTTGTTGTATGATCTTCTCTTGTCTAGTTGATCAGTCTGCATTCAAGACTCAGCTATTGAATTCAACTCTGCATATCTGATGCTCTTCTCGTACTATATGTTGAACTGAATTTGAATGCTTCTTTAGTATATACAGTTGATGCACTATACAGACTCTGCGTCCATGCATGTGTTTTGTGTTAATGCATTGCATGCTTGTCATTGAATGCACACTTGGACTGATTGTGTATAGACTGATTGTCATTACATGTGACAATGATGCTGTTCAATGCATGAAGGACTGCTTTATGTTGCATTGTCATACATGATCATCATGGTATATTAAATGGAACAAGTTGAAGGGCATATGGAGTATGTCTGGATGCTACTGACATGTGTGAGGTGGTCCTTGGACCAAGTCCTCCGCCTAGTACCATGGGTCTAGTCTTCATGTAAAACAGTGAACTACATCATATGTTGAAAAATCTGAAAAAGGATAAAAATGCTCATGAATTGGATGCATAAACCTGAATTGATTGCATACTTGTTTAATGTATCCTTGGTGCATAGTCTGCATGTAGGACAGTATGTTGCATAGCAAGTTAATTCTGTGTTTGCATAATCATTCCTCATCAGCATTGTCTGAATTGATACCTCTGAACTCTACCCATCTGAAGTGCATATATGTGATTTGCATGTATGTTTAAATGCATATTGTAAGGGGGAGTCAATGCATTGCATATAGGTTGTCAAATGCATACATTTGTCAGATTTCATAGCATATCCTTTCTTATTGATTTTGTTGACAAACCTTGATCATATTCTGAAAAACTTTGTGCTTCAAAAATCTCTCTTAACAATTGGTAATTCTCCTATCAATTGGTATCATTTGGCTTCAGAATTCTATCAGTCTTTCATGAAGATTTCAATGGGCTATCTCGATCATAAATCTGAAAATCTTGAACTAGAAATCTTCTATTATACGTTTTTATGAATGACTGAAATAACTAGTGTGGTTTAAGCTTAATGTATTCATGGAGTTTAATTTCAAAATCTCTTAACATATCTGAATCATGTTTAATAAATCTTAACCAACTGTTTCATGCTATGTCTTGCAAAAACTTCTGAAATCTGCACTTTTGAACACATGACTTTATTTGGTTAAGTACATGAGATTAATATTATTTTGAAGCAAATGAATGTGTCTGAATTGTCTAAAGGGTAAAGTAATTGTTGGAGCAATGACCTTGGTCACTGAGAAACACATGTCCAAAGGATTGTGTCATGAGGTGCCTTAGTTAACTCTGTAAAATGAGAATTCATTGAAAATCAGGCAGAGCAATGGCATGCACACTGAGAAATACAATTCACTCATTAAAAATTGAGCTGTAGTGTGTCATGATGTGTAAATGCTAACTCTGTTTACATAAGGCATGACAGTTAGTCACACTAAGGGCTTAGGGATATTGGCCTCTGATCAAGGTATATCCTCTAGTTACAAGGTGTGTACTGAACTAGAAAGCACGTAAAATTTGTAGCAAGGAAAATTGCTGAATAAATTGAAATATCTGAATATTGATGCCAAAATCAAATTGCTACAACCCTAGACAAAATCATATGACTTCATAATTGCTTGATTTCAATACAGATGCATGTAATTGCGAAAGAAGTCAATAAGTTTGATTGTGTAAGAGAAAGGGAGATTTATCAAGATAAATATGAGGGCTTGGTTCATATTTATTAAACCATGGTTTTAGATATCAATACAGAATTTTATTGATAAACTCTGCATACATCATGTTTAAACCATGCTGTTCAATAAATGTCATTCATAAGCCCTTATGATAGAAGACTTTGAAAACTTATGCTTTAGATTTATGATATTGATATCTCTTTGAAAATCAGGCTGAACTTCTTGTGTTTGGAACATCCTTGAAAAATCTGTTAATTGAAACTCTTCTGCTCATGGTATTGACTCATTAACCTGAACCTCTTCTTGTTTGCCCCTGTGGTCTCCTTCTCATAAGAGTCCACTTATTGAGGGGGAGCTTCCATGTCATGCATCACTTGCATATCAATTGGCATCTCTTCAGGGGGAGCATTCCTTGTCATGCTGAATCATGCTCATATCATTTGTGACCTTGCATTCATATACTCAGGGGGAGTATTGCAAAGGGGAGAATTTGACTGAACTTTTATGCATGCTTTAACTTCTCAAATTATTTTCTTTTTGATGAAGTCAAGGGGGAGAATAATTTGAGTCTTCAGAATGCCTCACATCATCAGAATGACTCAATATATTGAATGTGTTGCCATCATCAAAAAGGGGGAGATTGTTGTGCCCCTGTGGTTTTGATGATGGTTTTGTTGATTGATTGTTGGTGTGAGTTAATCAAATGTTCAGTCATCCTGCTGCTCAATTTAGAGTCATATTTGATGATCAGTCATGCTACATGTTAAACTGATGCATAAAGCATTCATTGCTGTGGTTTTAATGATTTATCTGGTTTTGATGATTGGTGTTTGATGTTAATCATTGTGAGTCATCCTGCTGAAATGTTCATTCAGGACTTCATATGCTCATTCAGTTTATCTGCTGACATTGTGCTTTGATGATAGCTTTATGATTGTGATTTGTATATCATCTGGAGAATGCACGTGTATGACTGATATATTGTGTGTGTTAGACTTCTGGTATGTGCATGATCTATACATCACCTTCAATCTTCAAGTCTATACACTGGTTTATTCTTCAAGTCTGTACATCCACAGTTAGACTTAAAGTCTGCACTCTAGTCTTCAATGTCAAGTCTGCACATCGGTCTTCGATTTCAATGTCCATACATTGGGCTTTTACATGAAGTCTACACATTGTTGTTTGCAGTGAAAGTCCATACTTTGGACTGTTCATCAAAGTCTGTACATCATACTGCTATAGCAAGTCTGTACAGTGAGTGATTCATTGGTGAAGTCTGTACACTTAACTGTACTTCAAGTCTAGACATTGCACTGTTCCCTTCATCTTCGTGTTGTTTTTCAGTATGTGTCAATTTCGTCTTCGTGTCGTGTTACCCCGTGTCAATTACTGCTCGACTTCGTGTTGTTTTCAACCCGAGTCGGTTACTGTTGTTCCTCGTGTCATTTTATTCGTTTTATACTGTTCACATAGCTTCATCACGTGTCGTGACAAGCCGTGTCTATTTTTCACACCCCGTGTCTGTCTTGAGTTGTTCCTACACTCCGTGTCGATTTCATCTTTTGTCTTTGTCTTGTGTTTTCATGACCTCGTATCGTTTTTCCTCTCATAACCTCGTGTTAGTGTTTCTGTGACTTCGTTCATGTTTCTTAACCACACTTCGTGTTGGTTACTGTTGTTTCTGTGACTTCGTGTCATGTTTCCACACTTCGTGTCGTTCATGTTTCGTAACCACACTTCGTGTTGGTTACTGTCGCTCTTATGACTTTGTGTCGTGTCTCCTAGACCTCGTGTCATGTTTCACTTCGTGACGTTTTCCGTTTTGTGTTCTTCGTGTCGTGTTTTCCACACCGCGTGTCGTTGTCGCCTTAGTAACCTCACCTCGTGTCGGTTACTGTTGTCTCCATGTCGTACTCACTCCGTGTCGTTTTTGTTCCACTGCGTGCAGAACATTGCAGCACTTCGTGTTGCTTTCTGTGCCACCACCTTGTGTCGTTCTCTGTGTAGTGTGTGTTCTTGTCACCACTATACTTCGTGTCATTGTTCTTCACTTCGTGCAGTTTTCACCGTCTTCATGTTGGTCTTTCTCATTAGACCTCGTGTCGTTCTCGCTTTGACCACACTTCGTGTTGCTTTACGTAGACCTCGTGTCTTGCTTGTTTGCAACCACTTCGTGTCGGTTTTTGTTGCCAGTCCATGTTGTTCTCGAGCCGTTCTCTTTGATGTTTATTACGACGTGTCGTTTTCTTTACTTCGTGCCTTTGTCATCGTATGTATTTCGTAACGTTCTCCTTGTTGCCATTTCGTGTCATTCTTGTTTCACTTCGTGTCGGTCTCTTCGTTGTGTCTGTTCTGTCACAATGTATCTCGTGTCGTCCTTCTTATTACCTCGTGTTGTTTTCATCTTCTTCGTGTCGTTCTCAGTGCATCTAGAATTACTACTACATACTTCGTGCAGATTTAGTTATTGTGGCCCTCAGTTTGTAATGGTTTTCATCTCCTTGCAGGTCCGAGGAAGAAATATTCCCAAGTGACCTGAGCAGCACGTGATCCGAGGCTGGAATGAAGCCTGCTGAGAGACTGCCACGTGGTCCGAATTCTTAGGGCTGGAAATGTGGAGGTCACACGTCGTGGCTGATGCTGCTGCTGCTGCTATATATATGAGACCTTCGTCCACAGATGAAGGTGATCGAGTTGGCAAGAAGAAAAGTCCATACAGAGAGCCACGATCCAGATAGAAAAAGAAAAGAGAAAGAAGAAGAGCAGAAGGAGAAGAAGAGGGAGAGATAGTGCTCGTGTGAAGAGAGTAGAAAGAGTGAAGAAGAAGAAGTGCAGCAGAGAGTGAGAGATTAGGAGAGCAGAAGAAAGAGAAAGAGAGAGATAGAAGTGTGAGCCGAAGAGTATAGAGGAGCAGAGATCGAGAGAGTGAAAGAGAAGAAGAAGAAGAGAAGAGAAGAGGAAGAAAAGCTTACCTGAAGATCTGTCTACTGGACCGTGGATCAAATCCAGGCCAGTCAGCTCCGTTGAGAGCCACATTGTGCATTTCGTGTTTCAGCTTTCTGTTTGCTGAAGTTATTTTCGTTTATTGTTCTTTCCTTTGTTTTCTGGTTTGCTGTGTTTCCGATACTCTGTAGAGAGGTCGGGGTTCCTCCTGTTAGTTCAGGAGAAGGGAGATTGATACCTCCGGTTGCAAGCAGCAGGTGGGCTGCTTGTGGGTTCCCTCCGGGTTGGAGGAAGGGAGATTTATCTCCGGTTGTGCTTCCCTCTGGGGTTCAGAGGAAGAGAGACTTGGGTCTCTAGGTTTCCCTCCGGGTTGGAGGAAGGGAGACTTGTCTCCGGTTCTGGGCTTGTGGATTCAAGTCCAAGGGTTCCCTCCAGGTCTGGAGGAAGAGAGACCTTGTGTCTCTGGTTTGCTAGTGACTGGTGTCACTAGTGGTTCCCTCCGGTTGGGAGGAAGAGGGGAGGCTGTTCCCCTGGTCAAGCTGTTTGGCAGCGTTTGTTGCAGACTGAGTCTGCTGTTTCTAGCGTGAGCTAGTGGAAGCCACACTCGGTTTGAGTGTGGGGTGGATGTAGGTCTGGAGGACCGAACCACCTAAAAACCCCTTGTGCATTGTGGTTTGATTTGTTCATTTGTGCTTCCGCTAGATGAATGCATAGGGGCGCTCCATGTGTTTGCTAACTGGTAGAACAGAATAGTTGTTTAGCTTTCAGATTTGGTAAATCTGTCTAGTTAGCATCATAGTTCTAGTTTGGGCGAAATTTTATATTGAGTGAAAGTCTTATTAGTATTCTAGTTTTAATTGGGAGAAAGATTTTTAAACGAGCTATATTCATTCACCCCCCCCTCTGAATACTGCACCGAACCCAACAGGGGGGTGAATAGATCAAACCCCAAAGATAAAGACACAATAGCAGTTTAAAAGAACTAGTGTGAAAATTAAATGAACTGCTATAAACTCATACACAAATTCAGAAGATGAGCGATCTTACAAGCCCGTGAAATTGAACATCAGTAATGACTAAGTTGAAGGCACAAGGTGGAGAGAGAGACAGATGAACAAGGCAGATGAATGCTATCCAATCAAACACATGCTAAACCATCAGGCGTGCCTAAGCATTCATCTACTCGATGATAACACAGTAAATCATTCACAAGACAAGAGAGTTTTAAGGTGGTTCGATCTCTATTCAGAGATCTACGTTCACCCCTTACTCAACCGAGTAAGGCTTCCTGTTGCCACACAGCTTGAAACCCGCTGATCCACAGCTTTGGGGATGGAAATCCCTACAACCATTGAGCCTTACAGCCTGCTGACCGAGGAACACCCTCACCCGCTGAGCAATACAACTTAGCTCTGCTGATACACAGCTTAAAGTAGATTTGAAAAGAAAACAACGGAATAAACAAAATATAAATAGCGGACAGAAATGTAGCTCTACGAAGAGGGCAATCTGACTCTGGATTTGATCCAGAAGTCAAGAAGAGTCAACCTCGCCCAGACTCTCTTCTTCCTCTCAAATCACTTCTTCTTCTCAACTCTCTTGTTCTTCTCAACTCTCTTCTACGATACTCTATTTTCTCTTCTTCTTCCTATTCTCTCGTGATTCTCCTGCCTTTGTTTTTCTCTGGCTATTCTATGTCCGCCTCCTTATCCACCTTGCTTTTTGGTCGCAGAAGATGCCTTCTTATAGGGATTCAAGTTGGGTTCCTAAGAGCTCACGCATCTGGCATGTGGAAGGTTTGTTCCTGCTTTTTTAGAGAAGCCACGTGTCGGCTATAGATGGGATGGTGATCCTCATGGATGAATGTCCAATGATTGCACCCCTTGGATCACGTGCCAATCATTTTTTTTAGTCTACGAGCTCACGCTTCAAGTGTGACTTTAAGTGATCACGTGACAGACGAAGATATCTGCACCTCTGTAGTTCAGATGATCGAGAGTATACCAAGTTGAAAGAGATGCCTTAGCATGTAGAAGAAAAGTGTAAACATGGTTAGACCTTATATGCGTAGCACAGACAATATGCACCGACTTTATATAGGCCCAAGGCAGACGTCCATAGACTTTATATATGCTTGATAAGAACTATGCACTGACCTTGTGTGCAGGTGAC
This sequence comes from Amorphophallus konjac, assembly GCA_022559845.1. Lineage (NCBI taxonomy): Eukaryota > Viridiplantae > Streptophyta > Magnoliopsida > Alismatales > Araceae > Amorphophallus > Amorphophallus konjac. Next base: position 91,884,208 of record CM040119.1, read on the forward strand.
AAAAATGTACACCGACTTGACATGCATGCAGCCAAGTGTGCACCGACCTTGTGTCGCTCAAGTTAAAATGTGCACAGACCTATATGCACAAGACAAAAAGAAATGCACCGACCTTCATATGCTTGAATGCAAACATGCACCGACCGGCTACAGTGTATGCACCAACCTCCATATACATCAAGCAGTAATCGTTCACAAACCTTCATATGATGAAGCGAGAGTGTGAACCGATCTGCATATGCAATTTTAGAAACCTGCACCAACTTATATGCGAAAGTGCAAAACGTGCACCGACCGGCTACAGTGTATGCACCAACATCCATATACATCAAGCAGTAATCATGCACAGACCTTCATATGATGAAGCGAGAGTGTGCACCGATCTGCATATGCAATTTTAGAAAACTGCACCGACTTATATGTGAAAGTGTGAAACGTGCACCGACTTCAAATGCAGACCAACACAGTGTGCACCAACCTTATAATCAGCTAGCATAGAAACGTGCACAGACCTTATGCATTGCAGTAAAAACATGCACCGACCTTTATGTATGCATGTGAATAATGATATGCACCGACCTTGATTTGTGCAAAGGACAACATGCACCGACCTTATTTTCCACAGGGTAGACATGCACCGACCTTATGTGCATGAGATAGAAATGTGCACTGACAGTATTTGTAGACAAGTAAAATTTGCACCAGCGTTACTTGCTGAACGACAAGATGTGCATCGATGTTCTACATGCATGAACAGTAATGTGCGCTGACCTGTCTATATGCAAGAACAGTAACGTGCACAGACTATATGCAAGCACAATGCAAAACCTACACCGACCTATATGCAGACAGATAGAATGTACACTGACTTTACACACAAAAGATGCATGAACTTCGACTATGAATGTGCATGTAAATAGTGAAGTGCACTGACCTTGAATGTTGCAACATTCTAAATAAGCATCGACCTTCTAACAGCAATTGAGACTTATTCTGACTTATACGGAGATGATGTTGTCAAAGCCAACTAGTGGTCAAACCACTGTTGCCAATGGTCAAACCACTGTTGCCAATCATTAAAACCAGACATGAATGACACCAAATCAGAGGAGACACAACAACAACTTCAGGACTTATTAGACTAGGGTTTTATTCGACCAAGCACATCCCCTTGGGGTGCGCCAGTTCTCTTCGTCAAGAAGAAGGATGGATCTCTCAGGCTGTGTATCGACTACCGTCGATTGAATCAACTCACAATTAAGAATAAATATATGTTGCTGCGTATCGATGAACTCTTTGATCAGATTTCAGGAGTAGAATATTTGTCCAAGATAGATCTCAGGTCAGTTTATCATCAGCTCAAGATCAAAGATGAAGACAGACACAAAACTACTTTTCAGAGCAGATATGGCCACTATGAATTCGTGGTAATGCCGTTCAGATTAACCAATGCCGCAACAGCATTTATGCAACTCATGAATAATGTCTTCAGACCTTATCTTGACAAGTTTGTGGTCGTCTTCATTGATGACATTCTTATATACTCCAAAATAAAGGAGGAACATGAAGAGCACTTAAGAATAGCCTTGCAAAAGTTAAGAGAGCACAAACTTTATGCAAAGCTTAGTAAGTGCGAGTTCTGGCTAAATGAGGTCTCTTTCCTTGGCCATATTATTTCAAAGGAAGGTATCGCTGTCGACCCTTCTAAAATAAAAGCTGTTAAGAACTGGAGCCGACCGACGACTATGTCAGAAGTTAGAAGTTTTCTAGGTCTGGCTGGTTATTACCAGAGATTTATCAAAAATTGCCATTCCTTTGACTAGACTCACAAGAAAGGAGAATCCTTTTATATGGTCGAAGGATTGCGAAGAGAGTTTTCAAACTCTTAAAGAACACCTTACCATTGCACCTATATTAACGCTACCAAAAAAGGATGGTGGTTTTGAAGTCTATACATATGCGTCTGGCATTGGCCTAGGATGCATCCTTCTGTAAAATGGAAAAGTGAATTGCTATTCATCAAGACAGTTAAAGCGTCAGGAAGAAAATTAACCTGTGCATGATCTGGAACTAGCTGCGGTTATATTCGCATTGAAGATTTGGCGACATTACCTTTATGGGGAGAAATTCATCATATTTTTAGATCATAAAAGTCTAAAATACCTCTTCACCCAGAAGGAGTTAAACATGCGACAACGCAAATGGTTGGACTATCTCAAGGACTTCGACTTTACTATCCAATATCATCCAGGGAAAGCAAATGCTGTAGCTGACGCTCTTAGCAGGAAACTGATGGCAACTCTAGCAAGCCTCAGGAAAGGTATAACTTATCTTATTGAAGATTTTTCTCATTTAAATGTTGATATTGACATAGAAGGAGAAGGAGGTATGATTGCCAATATAAGGTCTCAACCTACATTGATCGAGGACATAGTCTAATTGTAAGAAAATGATCCCACATTGATAGAGATTAAGGATAATATTGATCAGAGACTAGAATTTTCTATCTCAAATGATGGAAGACTATTATTTAAAGATTGAATTTATGTGCCGAATCATGATGACACTAAGAAATTGATCATGTAAGAAGCTCACAAATCAAGGTATACTATTCACCCTGGTGCTACCAAGATGTGTCAAGATTTGAAAAGAAACTTTTGGTGGCCCAACCTGAAGAGAGAAGTAGCAGACTTCGTAGCTCGCTGTCTCACTTGCCAGCAAGTAAAGGTAGAACATTTAAAGCCTGCTGAGAAATTACACCCCTTGAATATTCCCGAGTAGAAATGGAAAAGTATAGGGATGAATTTTATCATGGGTTTACCTAAGAGAAGAGGAGGACATGATGGTATATGGGTAATCATAGACCGATTGACTAAATCTGTGCATTTTCTACCAATCAAAAGTCGATGGTCTGTGGATGTACTAGCAGCATTATACATGAAGGAGATTATCAAACTACATGGTGTCCCTGTCACCATTATATCCGACTGAGACCCTCGGTTCACGTCACAATTCTGGAAGGGTCTTCAACATTCATTAGGAACCCGACTTAATTTTAGCACCGCGTTCCATCCACAAACTGATGGTCAAATTGAAAGGACAAATCAAGTAGTGGAATATATGCTTATGGCTTGTGCTATTGGCTTTGGAGGAAGTTGGCACGACCATTTACCTCTAGTAGAATTTACTTATAACAATAGCTATCAAGCTAGCATTCAGATGGCACCATTCGAGGCTCTGTATGGTAGAAGCTGTCGATTGCCTATTTGCTGGAATGAAGAAGGAGAAAGGTAATTTCTCGGCCCCGACATCATCAGGGATACTACTGAGAAAATAAAACTTATTCGGGAAAAACTCTAGATGGCTCAGGATAGGCAGAAATCATATGCTAATAATCGAAGGCGCGACCTGAAATTTCAAGTAGGAGACCGTGTATTTCTTAAGGTTTCTCCAGGTCGAGGTATTCGAAGATTCGGTATCAAAGGCAAGCTTACTCCAAGATTCAATGGCTCCTTTGAAGTTCTTAAAAGGGTTGGTGAAGTCACGTACCGAATAACTTTACCCCCTCAACTATCTGAAGTTCATGATGTATTTCACGTCTCGATGCTCAAGAAGTATGTACCTGATCAATTCCATGTCATCACATATGACAACTTGGAAATTAAAAAGGACTTGACGTATGAGCAAAAGCCAATAAAGATCAATGAACGAGAAGTGCGTCAAATTCAGAATAAAACTATTCCTATGGTCAAGATCCAATGGACCAAGTCATGTCCACACAAAGCAACATGGAAAACTGAAGAAGCTATGCGCAAGAGATTTCCCGAGCTATTCAACTGTAAGTACACTCTCCGTAAAATCCATATATTGAATTTGGGGACCAAATTCTCTTAAGTGGGAGAGGGTGTAATACCCCAAGATTTTATAAAAAATATTTTAAATTTTCTAGAAACATAATTAGATTTTCTAAGATTTTTCTAGAATTAATTCAAGGCCAATGGGCTATTAAATGAATTATAGTTAATTAAATCTAATTATTAAAGCCCAATACTATGTAAATAAATCCAATAGGCCCAAAAGAACCCAAAACCAAGCCTATAAGATTTGGCCCATATTCTAGAAGCTTAGACAAGTGTATTTTTAGAATTTAAGGGGATAATTACTCTTTGGTAGATATATAAATGGATAATAACATGGGATAATATCCAAGAGTTTGAAACTATTCAAATTCGGCGCCCAATAGAAGAAATGGTCTATCGCGAGACCGCATGGAGCTAGAAACGGTCTAGCCCTAGACAGCTATGCTCTACCTATTCCGTGAGTGGAAGAAAGTGTAAAAAGATTAGATTTTTGGCATCCAAACTCCTAGAGACCAAAGTATGAAGACTTGTAAGCATGCTTGAGACTCTCAGAGATCGATCTAATACTTAATTAAGACTCTAGAATCATTCTAATCCATGAAACCCTAGTTAAACCCTATAAATAGACCCCAGATCTCACCTACGCGACCCTTACTTTTGGCTCGCATGCAACTAAGGTAAGGAGGTCGAATTAGAGGTCAATTTCTTCTCAGAATTTGTTCATTTTAGTTAGATCTAACTTTTCTCAAAACTTCGTTCTAGAAGATCAAGCCTACAGAAAGTTAGAGGCATCTAAAGTCGCTGGTTTAGCATAAGAATCTCAGGAACCTGTGCGATCTCGTCAATTTGATTAGCGAGATAGAAGCACTAAATGAGGTAATTAGATAGAGGTTGTTTAGAGTTATTTATGGTCATAGGTAAAGGGAATCAAGAGATAGAAGGCCACGAAGTTAAGAGCAGGAACTTGGGTTAACTTCCCGCCCTAAATTCGAAGTCTAAAGTCCAGGATAGAGGTAGGTTATCTCATGAACGGCTTAAACATGACATTAGGGATAAAGCCCTCTGATTTTAGTCGATTGCATGCATTGTACACTGAGAATTTTATGTTTTCATTAGGACTATGCATCTAGTATAATATTCATTCATGAACTAGCCCAAATGGAGTAAAAAGGAAATTCTCTTGTTAGTACATATACCCACGCATATTGGCTGACCTATCCTTGTTCTATCGGGCTATAGAGTTTATATATGTTGATTTTCATGTATGATATGCCTTGGATTAGTATTGTATTTTACTATTATTTGAGTTTTCTGGTAACACAGGAAGAAACGGTACTCCTGTAGACCGCTAGAATCCCTAGCGGTCGTATGATAAACCATTAGCCACAAGAGACGATCACCCACTAGACCGTTTTTGATTTCTAAATTATGTATTTAAGTTAACCTGAAACTTAATGCAGAATGGCCCTAATTAATGTATGTTAAGCTTAGTTAGGTAGGTTTTACTCCTATTTCAAGTGGTATTTTCATATACCTAGTTATGTTAACATAACATTCTAGTAGATTTGTATGATTCATGGACTAGTCATGATTTGATCACCGTTACCACTATCTCACTCTTCTAGAGTCATTTTCTTAAGTTCATGGCACATATCTCGGTATGTTGTCATTAGTTACACCTTTGCACATTAAGTACACAATCTTAGAATTGATAATCTCGCCATTGGATATTCCTTCCAACGGACTAGGAAATCTTGTTTCGAGACCTCCGTAAGACTCCGCGAGCCTGGGATTCCCACTAGTTCGCCGATCTAGTTGTACCATAAAAGCCCAATTATCTAGAAAGCACTTTATTGGTGTTTTAATGAGTTCTGGACTTTAGCAACCTAATGAATGACCACCTGAGTCAGTTAGCGGCCTATTGATAGACTGCCAATGTCACCTTGTGGCCCTATCCTAGACCGCATGATTCCAGCTTCTTTTTATGTTTAACCCTTGGTTTTACCTAGGGGTTGAGTATCCTATGATCCATATGATCCTTTGATTATCTATAACTTATCTTGATTCAAATAAGTCATTAATAAATTATGGAAATAAAGAATGTACCGTTATGCTGTCGAATTTTCTCCATAGTATAACCTAGTTATTAATGCTTTTCTTGAATTCTCATGAACAATTATTGGTACGTTCTATACCTTGGTTACCTTATAAAGGAATTATTGTTGAACTTATACATTATTGGCCACATTATTATTATAATCGTGGAAGTAGCTTGATTTATACTTGAAGATGCAGTTCGAGCACTGATTGTGTTCAATTGCTCTATGCTAGTCCCCTCGGCTGATTGTCAGAAACATATTATAAACCATGGGGTATGATACTACTGGCGTCACATTATGTAAGGAGTACTTTCTTTATAAATAAGTGAAAATCCACGGATGTGAATAAAGATCCACGTAAATTCACGAAGTACTTGCTATTAAGCGAAAATACTTTCTTACTTGTTACATGACTTTCTAGTGCATAGCCTTCATGGTTATGAAAAGTACATTCTTGTTACATTATTATTCATGAAAAGGCCAAAAATTTACATTCTTATCATATGTACTTGATCAATCATATTCTCGTATCTCGTTGTGATCATATCTTGTTACTTTGATTTATTAGCATGCTTTGCCGTATTTGCATGATTTACCTTATTCTCTAGAGCTAACATGTTAATCACTTAAAATCACCTTCATGTTGATACGAAGATACCTACTGGGCAAGTGTGCTCATTACCTACTTACTCAATGTTTCAGAGGTGCAAGTGAATCAGATTCAGATTATACAAGTAGCGGGTCTGAGATCGATTGAAGGTTATATGGACGAGAGAAGCCTTAGTTATCAAGTGTCTAGTCGAGTCATGATGTAATCTTTATTTTATTGAGTCTAGTAAAGATAGTCAAAGATCTTATGTATTTTGATGGTTATTTATATGAAATAAAGATAAAGGTTTTTAGTGAATTACTTGTGCAATTACTTTAGTGTGATTGTCTTGCGCTCTGATTATGTTGCTTGCTCGAGACGTACTAGCTGACTATTCATATTCCCGATTGTTTCCGCTGCATAATCTTGGGGCGTGACAGGAAGGCAGTGTGATTCTTGTCTTTGAGGGACATCTGGATCTTGTTATAACCGGATGACCCGTCCATGAAAGACAAGGCTTCATGTCCGGTGGTCATGTCGACCATGGTTTTCATGATTGGAACTGGGAAGTCATCCTTTGGACATGCTTTGTTGAGGTCCCAGAAGTTGACACAAATGCGGACTTGACCATTTTTCTTCTTTACTGGGACTATGTTGGCGAGCCAGATCGGGTAGATACATGACTCAATGAAGTCGACCTCTGCCATTTTGTTGACTTTGGCCGAGACCGGGAGTTCCAACTTGTGACGCAAGCGCCGTTGTGACTGTTTGACTGAAGTTGTTGAGGGAGAAATGGCAAGCTCGTGCTTGGCCACGGAAGGGTTTAGCCCTTGCATATCTTTGTATGTCCAGGCGAAGCAGTCTTTGTATTCGAGCAGGAGTTGCTTATAGTCCCGCCTCTCTGCTTCGATAAGGAGAGCGCTGACGAACGTCAGCTGGTGGGCTCCATCTTCACCCAAGTTGATTTCAACGAGCTCGTCAACAGTTGCTTAGCCACCGTCCTCTAGCTTGGGAGGAGCAGGTTGGAAGTCAATGAAATCCTCATCATCGGTGTTAGCTTCGTGTATTTCTTGATTTTCGAAGCCACTAGTTGACGCCGATGGGACTGGCAAATTGTTGTTATTGGACTCTAGCAGGGATTGGTCTGGACCGCTAGTTTCTTGCCAGTGGTTGTCAACTGGTGCTGCTGAGGTTCCCCTGGAGTTGCCTGTTAAAGCTGACAATCCTTTATGGCCAGTGCTCTGGGTACCTTCCTCATCAGGAGAGTTTGTCAAACCGAGTCCTTCGATAGATTGGGTGGCAGGAGGAGCTTCTTCAGTTCTGATATTTTCGCAGGGAGGCGAGGAGGATTCCTTGACTGCTTGAACCAGAGTGCTGGCTTTAACAGGGATCGAGATCAGGATCTCCTCTTCCTCATCCTTGGAGCTGTCAAACTTTACCTCGACTTTATCCTGGTCGTCGACTGGCTATGTCAAGCCTACGACGTTGACCATGTAGTAGACACGAAAGTCCGAGTCTTGATCTTAACCAAGTCCTCTGGTCTCCTTATGAAAGGATGGGGGTTGCCCCTAGACCTGGGAAGGGGTCCACAACTGAAGAAATACCTTCGCTGTGCAGAACCTCGCCATTTGGGAATGTGTTGCTTCAGGCACATTTCCTGAATATGCGGCGGCAGGTCGTCCATTAGTTGGACTGCTTCAGGGGTATCATCGGCTCGTTTAGACCAACTGAAGTCATCTTCTGGTGGGGCTTGTGGGAAAATGTCTCCCTTCTAGAAGACAATGGGCTTATCCTTGTTAGCCTTCCTCTTATTTCTGAGTTGTCGTTTGTAAGTAACGACAAATGTTGAGAGTGGCTCGACCTTGTGCTCTTCTAATGCACACGAGAGTTGGATGCAGTCTGGCAGCAACCATATGCTCTTGTCGATGGATCGACTAATGAGATTAGCCTCGAAGTTGATTTTACGCCTCGCGGGGCGGTCTGGGGTTGACTTGGAGCTGAGGCGTAGTCGATGAAGCCTAGCCTTCTCTTCGTCAACGGAGAAGAGATCATCATCTTCCTTTGAGAGCTAGCCGTTGCTTTTGCTTTTGATTACGGGCTATGGACTGAGTCCCCCGAAATAAAGCGTAGCATCGGCAAGGTTGCATTCTGCTAGAGTGAATGAGGACAGGTTTGTAAAGATCGCATGTTGTTCCCCATCCTTGGTGTACTTGATGCATTGATGGGGAGTTGAAGAGACGACCAAATTTTCATGCAACTAGGGTCTGCCTAGTAGCACTTTATAAGATGTGTTGGCATCGATGATGTAGAATGTCACCTTAGAGGTGAAATCATCAAGCACTAGGTCAACATCCACCTGACCGAGGATGTCCTCGGTGTCCTGGTTGAAGTCGGATATCTTGACCGCTTGAACCCTCTGGAGGTATGGGGTCAAATATATGGTCTTGAAGGTTTTGAGCGGCATGATGTTGACAGCAGCACCGGCGTCCACCATGGTCCGGTTTACTTCATGCCCATTGATCTTCCCTCTCATGTAGCATGGCCGATTGTGACACGGAGGGGAGAGCAACATGTCTTTTTTCGTGAAAGAGACGGTGGCTGTGAAAGCTTCATATGCTGCCACCTTCATCTCCACAGCATGTGCTTCATAGACTTCCGGTTCTTGGAGTATCTTGATGAGAGCTTCTCTTAGCTCCTTACACCAAGCCATGGCCTCCCAGATTGTAACACTGGCGGGAAATCACTTCATCTGGTGGAGGACCTTTCGGTCGGCTCGAGCTCGAGCATCCCCAATGATGGTAGTGGGTCTTCTGTGGGCTACCTCGTTGCTCCCCGTCGGGGAGTTGCACTGCCTTGCCTTTGCCACTGGGATTAGACTGACCCTAATCACCTGTGGACTCCTGGAACAAGGGTGCCAATGATGGCTCTTCTGGGGATGGCTGGCGAGCTAGCTCATCCTTTCTGGACGAGCCTGCTTGCTCTGCGGAAGAGAACAGAGCTGGTGTAGGGACTTGGATGCTAGCAGCGATATCCTTCGTGCCGGTGGGATTGAAGATCTGGGCCCTTTCCAGATTTCTATCTCCTGAATGAGGGCAGGTTCTTCTCCTTGGAAGAGGATAATTCACTATGGGTCGAAGGTAGATGGGTGGAGAGGTGGCTCGGGAATCCTCCCGTGACCTCTACCGCGTCCTCGGCCACGACCTCGGTCGCGACCTGTGTTCCCCAGAGTTAGTTGTATCCCGAGCGGGGCAGTAGTTCTTTGTGTCGTTCGAGAGGCCACCGGCTCACCTCCCCGAGGAGCATTAATGTTGTCTGGTGGTGGGATAGCCACCATGTTGTAGGTACAGCCTCGAAGCATCTGTTCCAGTTGCTCTGTGGTTATCTCCTCATCTTTGTAGAACAAGGAGAGTTCTTCTGGGATGAGGAGCCTCTCGCAGTTCTTGATTTTTTGGATCATCTCCTGGACCCAGCTTCTGATGTGAGCTCGCTTCTGCATTTCTTCCCACAGGATGTAACTATCGAGTGGGAGAGCACTAGTGGGACGAGGAGGAACGTATTCCTCCAGGTCATCGATGAGCCATTGTAGCCTCTGGAGAAGCATTGGCTCGGTTGGAGATTGTAAGGTGGCTGCTTGCTCAGCTTGCTTCTTGAGCCATCTTTTCAGGTTCTTGCTTCTATTCCTCTCCTATCTTTTGGCAATGGCAGCCTCCAGGGGAGTAGGGGGGAGAGGTACTGGAGCCGGAGTTGACAAACCCCCGTCAGGGTATCTCTGAACGGGTGTCTTGGCAGAGTTAGGTCGTCGGCTCTTCTTTGCCCGGATTTCAATCTAGGCACCTTCTACATGTTGTATTTGGAAGGTGGCATTGATCGCCTACTCGATGACCTCGGATGGTAGCTCCTAGTATGCCAGGATACTGGGACTAGCGTCCGAGACATGTGTGCGGTTTGATGCCTTACCCACTGCGGCGAGTGAGGTAACTTTTGAGAAGCTGGTATATTGGGGCCGACGTCCGAAGACGTGTGCGCAGTTTGATGCCTTACCCATGGTGGTGAGGAAGATAGTTTCTGATAACCTTATATGCTGGGGCTGGCGTCTGAAGACGTGTGCGTGGTTTGATGCCTTACCCACGGTGGCGAGGGGGGTAGCTTCTGATAAGCTGATATGTTGGGGCTGGTGTCCGAAGACATGTACACGGTTTGATGCCTTACCCACGGTGGCGAAGTCCTCTGTTGCAATGTGGGCTGGGAGACTTGCTTGGAGTCTTGCTCCTTAGCTTTGCCTTTGTTGTCTGGTTTGGAGGGGTGTCTGGTGACAACTGGAGGTACAACCGGGTGTCGCCGTGCCTGGCGTTCGCCCCGACCTTGTGTACTAACCAAGCCTTGCGGCGAAGGACTGGGCTTGCTAGCCAGAGTCACTAAAGACTCCAAAGATGTCTTCTCTATGATCTGGACTGGGCTGCAGGGTATATGGAGAAGACCCGAGGGCTCGTTGGATAGGGAGAGATGGCGTGGCCATGCCACGGCTTCGCCCTACTTTTGCTTCCCCTTCTTATCTCTTGGTACAAAAGGTGGAGGCAGAGTAGGAGGGGAGCGAGCGGAACTTGGGACTCCCATCATCGTCTTGCTCACCAGAACGTCCTCTCGGCCAAGAAGGACCTAAAGCAATCTAGCGGTGTCTTCCTTGGAGAATGGAAGAGACACCAGCTCTTGCCAAGGCCGCCATTGTGAAGTCAAAACGGCAGGAGCCGGCTGACCGGTAGCCCGTATCTGGGCATCTGGAGGAGCTGAGGTGGCAGGAGAGTAGAGGACGTTGATCGAGAAATTCCCCAGCCACGTCTCCTGACTGGCGTCCCGCCTTCTATGGCTTCGTAGTCGCTCGAGAGCTTCTCGATTATTAGTTCGAAACTGAGCCATTTGGGGGTATGTTGATAAGGCAACCCGTGCCCATTCACTTGAGGAGGATCTGGTTGGTTTGGGGCATTTCTAGCAATGCTCAGGGTTTCTTCAATGGCTTCTTAGAGCCTCAGAGTCGCCACATAGTTCCCCTTAGCATCAATATGTTCCCACTAGATTTGCTCCTGGGTCAAGTGCTGGACTTCCTCACAGGAGTCGATTGCGTGACAGATTCTATCATGGAAAGGGCAGTATTCGGGGTGACTACAGTCCCATTGAGTGTAGTCTACTGGCGGCTCACGGGGCATGATTTTCCCCCTCTCGATGAGAACATCAAAGAGCAGCCTGGTCCGTTCTTTTGGAAAGGAAAGAAGTATGTGATCATGCTAGGGTCTCCACCCTAGATACCACAGCGAATGCTCACCTTGGCTAGTGCTGGGCTCCCTTGTCTCAACATCGGAGAGGGAGAATGTGGCCATCACGTGGATCACATTAGCCGCATAGTGAATCACATGTGCCGCCTTAGCGGGTCTGGACCACGTATGTGGCTGTGGGGGATCGACGAGACTGCTCTTCATTTTGATGAGGCCGTCTCAGATCAGTTTCTGTGCCTGAGTCTTGAAGACATAACAATCTTTAAGCGGGTGACCTAGCATGCGATGATATGGGCAATAGCCAGGCTCATCGATTTTATGGGCCTCATCTGGCTTGCGAGCTTTTGGCAGCTCGATGATTTTATGAGCCATGCAGAGGTCGAAGAGCATCTTCGTGTGTTCCTTTTTAAAGGAAAACAACGTCTTCATACACTCTGAGAATGAAGGAGTGGCTGGCTTGTCTGTTGGCTTCTTGTCGGAGCCGCTTGACTCGCCCTCGTTATTGGCTTTGGTAGTGGGAGTGAACTCAATGATGTTCACCTCCTTACTGGGCTGGCGTTCTCACGTCTGTTTACCCTTGGCTGAAGTATAGCTTGGGTTGTCGGTGAAGAACATCTCTATTTCGGCGACTATCGAGTTGAGCTGGTCGAAGCCTTTAATATTAATGCCGAGAAGATTTTCGCTAACCTCGGCTGCCAAACCTTTATAGCATATGGTGATGGCATCTTCCTGGGCTGGCGGGTTGATGCACCACATGCTGAGGTCTCACCATATTTTAATGAAGTTGAGGGCACCCTCGCCCTTCTTTTGCCGGAGAGAGCAAACTTCGGCCAGCGAGATCTTGCGCTTGAATTTCTTCTGGAGATCTGCCCAATTGACCACTGAGTTGGGCTCCAGGCGGGAGTACCATTGAAAGGCTGTCTCCGTGAGTGAAGTGGCAAAGTAGCGAAGGAGGTATGACTCGTCCAACGCTAGCTCACCCATGGCCGTAATATAATACGCCAAGTGCTCATGGGGAGACCCTTGCCCGTCAAACTTTTGCAGCTTTAGGGGCTTGGCATACTCCGGAGGGAGCTTTTTCAGCTGGTGGTGTAGTCGGTATGGGATGCTATAGAGGTCTATAGTTGTAACCCTATCTCCATTCTGGGCGAGCTTTGTCTCAATGATTCGCTCAATCATCTGCCGTTGTGCCATGAGGTTTTCTGGCTTTGGCGTGTTGGAGGCTCGTGGATGTGCTTCCATTAGAGGCGGGCTGAACCCAACTGCTGTCGGGGTTCGAGCGGTTGCTGCTGAGGTGTTGGCACCATTGTGCCAAACTGGTTGCGATGGTGCTTCGGCTAGAGGCCTCATAGGTTGCTGAGGGTGAAGGTCCTGCTCTTGAAGGAGATCTTATAAAAGGGCCTTCAAATGTTGATTCTCCTTCATGAGAGTCTCAAGAGTTACCTCTTGGACTTCATTCACTGGAGGATCATTGTTGGCTGGGTCGGCGTTGATAGGCGCACCATGGTCCTCCACTGGGACCTCTTCAGCACGTTCCAATGCCTGCGGTCCGGCCGAGGTGCCGATGTGGCCCGATGGAGCTGGAGGTTGAGTTTGATGGCGAGACCTCCTGAGCTGGGCAAGAGGCTAGTTCAGGTCATCAGACTTGGTGTCGAGCTAGTGTACGGTGGTATAACACGTGAACACCTGAACCGCATTGTTGATTAGATGAACTGTCCCCCTTTTCTGGAGATGCTTCTCAGAGCGAACTGGTGCTCCCAGTCTATCGAAGGCTGAGGTCCGTTGGGGTGGCTCTTCCATCCTGAGACCGGGGTTGACTCGGGGAGAGCCTGAAGTTGGATGTTGGTGGGACTCAGCATGAGCCCTTCCTTGTTTCCACCTATTCAGGCTAGAGACACTGAGGGGCTGGGTGCCGTCAGACTGTGCCGATGAAGGCTTAGCTTTGTCTCGATCGACGCCGCACCCAGACGTTCGAAGGGGGTTTTTAGTGCGCACCCTCCGAACAGCTTGAGCCTCCTCTGGGGTGACCTAGATTCTTCTCAGGCTAAGTGGTTGACCTCCCTCTTCATGGTTCTTTCGACAGGATTTGGGAGTCTGAGTGTTGAGCTGGTGCGGATGCCCCCGGTTTGCTGTCGAGGCACCTGCTTCTTTTAGGTCTGCCTTATCCTCTCGAGTTCATCGTGGGAGGCTAAAACAGTTGGTAGTGTGGACCGTAGGCATAGTCCGATCCCGAGGTGCTATCGGTTCGCCTCCATTGAGACGAATCCTTATGTCGCTAACAAGAAGGGTCTTGCCAGAATTGCTGGTTGCAACAGCGAGTTGCCTACTTCTGCTACCGCTACGGCGCTTCTTCTGGGGAGCCGAAGAGGATCCTACTCCGAGGTGGCAGACAGAGAAGACTTGGTCTACCGCTGTTGGCAGCACAAAGCTATTAGTAGAAAGTGCTGGGATCGGCCTTCGGGGCATGGAGCCCATACCGAGGGCTGACGGCTGAGTGACCCGAATGTAGGCTTCGGCCTGGGCTGATAGAAGTGTCATCGATGCCTGAGGTGACGCTCTCGCATCGAGAACTGATGTTGCAGAAGGTGCTATGATGCCAGCAACCCGAGGTTGTGAACCTATACCGAGCACTGGCGTTGCTGGAGTATGAGGAAGAAGGCCCATGCTGGGCGCTGAGGTTGCCACATCCGAAAGAGGAAGACCTGCGCTGGGAGTTGGTGTTGCTGGATTGTAGGGGTAAAGACCCCATTGTAAAGCTGGGAGACCGGGGGCCTAATGCGGATGGTCTGCATCGGGGACTAGCCTTAATGAGACCTGGGGTTACGTACCCAAGCCAGATGCGGGGGAGCCTCGAACTCAGGGTTGGGAACGCGCATTGAGTGTTGGCTCGTTCAAGATTCCAGTTGAGAGGCCCGAACAGGATGTTGAGGAGCCTTAGCCCCGGGGCGGGAAACCCGTGCTGGGGGTAGGCTTGGATGGGGCTTGGAGCTGAGAGCCCGAGTGAGGTGCTGAGGAGCCAGGGACCTGGGGCAGGGAGCCCGTGTCAGTTGCTAACTTGACTAGGACTCGGGGTTGGAGACCCGAGTGAAATGCTAAGGAGCCGAAGACCTAGGGCAGGAAGCCCGTCTCGGGTGCCGATTTGACTGGGACTCGGGGTTGTAGACCTGAGCAAAATGTTGATGCAGTAGCTGAGGTCCGGGGCGTAGAACCCGCGTTGGAGGTTGACCGAGGCTGGACCCGGGAGCTGAGACTTTGTTGGCCCGATTAGGAATGCAATCGAGAGGGGGGTGAATTGATTGTGCCCCATTTTGAAAACTAAAATGCTGAGATGATAATGTTGGAATAAAAAATATCCTGATAGTTAATAAGTATGAATAAATGAAATTATAAGCACTCTAATTGCCGAGCAATAAGAATTAACGGAATGAGAATCAAGCAAGCTCTCACACCCCTCCAACGTAATATGTTAAACCACACGGATAAATTGAAAGATGGAGACAGATTATGTAAATCCCTTAACTCAAAGCATCACACTCGAAAATGAGAACGGACAACATGGAACGACAATAGCACATATAGCAAACCACAACGCAAGAGTTTTTAGGTGGTTCAGATGCAACCGAGTGCAGTCCTACGTCCACCCCTCTCAACCCGAGAGGATTCCACTAAAACCACTGCACGACGGCAACAAAAATGATCACAAAGATCACACACGGGCACAACGGCCCCACACACACGCGCGTTCTCGTACGACGATGAGAAACCACGCACACGGAGACGATGCTCTGAAATCGTATATGATAGCAAAATATATGGAAATACAAAGCCCAGTTCAGATTTATTAATCTATGCTCAAATGGAAATGTAGAAGCGAAAGAACAAGAAATCCCGCTCAGATCTGCAATGAATCCCTTCGATCAGAATGGTATCATGCTTTTGGAGTTTGATCCTTGTTATGGGAAGAAGCCGGTCTTGTAGGAAATGCCCAAAATAGGACCCCAATGGTGAGTAGCACAAGCAGTCTTCAGATCGGCAAGAATGGCTCGTGGATGGCGTTGTCCTATAGCTTTCTTCCTCCTCCTACGATGGTGCGACCCTCCACTTCCTCCTTCTCCAAGAAAGATAAGAACTATTAGCTCAAAGAGAATTGTATCCATAGAATAGAAATCACAGCCTTCATATACCCTAAGAAACAAGACTTAAAAAGACATGAAAGCCCATGTTAAAACCTTCTCAAAACATCACCCAAACAAGTGGTGAAACCCTAAGGGTAAGGGGGTAAAAACCCAAGCCAATCGGATCACAAAATGGGGGTTTCAAAACCAAACCGGCAAACACGATCTGGACGCACCTGGACAAGTGTCGACTCTTGGAGTCGACACTTCTTCCAGCGTGTGCTATCCTGTTTAAAAAAGAAAACAAGAGCTAGAGTGAAAGTGTCGATTCTCAGAGTCGACACTTTTTTCCAAAGCACCTGTTTGCGATAAACAACAAGCACCCACCTGTAAGTGACGACTCTCAGAGTCGACACTTTTATCCAAATCTGCTGGTTGCATAAAATAGCAAGCACCCACCTGTAAGTGTCGACTCTTAGAGTCGACACTTGCAGCCTACTGCATCAAGGCAGCACGTAGCCTAACAAGTGTTGACTCTGAGAGTCGACACTTTCAGAGCAAAGATTGAAAAATGCCTAATGCAGCCAATTAAACCTTAAAAACACTAAGAATGCATCAAGTCCAATCTAGCGACATTGAAATGCATTCAAACATGAATTCTTACCATTGATCCAACAGATTGAAAGCGATTTGTAAATCAATCATGCACTTACCACAAATGCATTTTTGTCATTCTTTAATCAATGTAAGTGAAAGGTACAATTACCTTGGCGTTTGACATTTACATAATCCTTTTTACCTGCATATAGAAATATTGTCATTCATCCACACATGAAGATGATTCAAAATCTGTTAAACCAATTACCACAAAATCCATCACTTATAAAATGGTTCAAGTATAGCAAGGCCATCTTCCAACCAGTCAAGCCTATCTTCATATCTTGTTACTCATATACCATGGCAAGCTGGACTCTCTTCTCAAATAGTCCAATGACATCAAACCCAAACTACAATTGTCAACAACCCATACCATTCTAGCATTCATCATTACTCAAGTAAAAGCACTCCAACAGTCATTTCATATTCAGCTCAAGGATTGCCATTCATGTGACCAATCAAATTGACACTCATTCATAGAAAGATATACAATGCAAATTACTTGATTGAACAAATTTGTCTTCGTCAAAATACGTCGGGGCACAACAATCTCCCCCCTTTTGACGAACATAAAACTCCTTGAATTACCACAACGATTTGCATGAATGAGACGAATCAAATATCACCTAATGAAACAACCATTTTGAAATTTGATAACCAAAGCATTTCAAAGCATGTTTTTGTTTGTAAACAACCAAAAACCATTTTCAACTACCCATTCACAAAATCATGCAACCATTTATTTCTCCCCCTTTTTGTCAGAGTCAAATAGGGGATTGATAAAGATAGAAATAAGAGTGAATGCCTCATATTTACAGTTAACTTAGGGAAATGCATGTGAAGTGGAATAGATGATCACACAAACACACATGCATCCATAATAAGATATAAAATCAAGTAAGTCATGTATGGACAGGTTAAGAACCATGCTATTGTTTGAGAGCATGAGTTGCATGAATAGTATTAAGAAGGTCGTGCTTACAAAAAGATGGTACTGCATTACTCATGAAATATGACTGATTCAAAGGGTACATTCACACAATCACTCTCTAAGTATATATGTGAAGAGTGAGCAATGTTTTCTAAACAATATGAATTTTCAGATTTTCTAAGGAACACTAGAAAGAACCTTTCCTCCCTACACTTTCATACACAATGCTCGACTTTTGGTAGCTTTGCACAGCCCCATATAATTTTTTTAAAATACAATAAGATGAGTAGCTTTTTGACACGAGTCATACCCTTTGTTTCAGGGGTATTTCCCGGTTACTCAGTTTCATCACTTATTTTGATTGTGGATTTGTATCACTTTTCGATCCGAGTTTCCTCCTTTGTCTCAGGGGAGATTCTCGGCTACTTGGTTCCAAATCCACTTATTGAGATTTTTGGCGGAGTTGACAGCTTTTTCATCACGATACACGTGACTTCTATGTAGGGAATCAAGTGCCCTCAAAAGTGTTGAGTGGAATAACTGAAATCCTTATAAGATAGAGTCATTTAACTCAAAAGTGCAAATTGTGTGAGAGATTGTACGGAATGTAAGAGATGAATTAGTCTAATCATAGTTATGTCTCCCCCTGAGTGTATGCACAGTTTTGAAAAGAACCTCACCCTTAATGTGTGCCATGTAATAGACATGTCTAAACCAATGCATTTTTATTTAGCAAGGGAAAAGGTCATAGGAGGGATCAAGGAGAAGGGTGATATAATATATACACTCAAACATGCACTGAGATAAAATTTTCACACAAGTTGATTACCGGTACGTGGCGTAGAACGTAGGTCCGAAGATCACCATCGCGCATGAGGAAAGCTTCCAGTTGGACATAATCTAACTTTCCGCAATCGTCATTTGATACACTGAAAATCATGGCATTTAAGCATGCAAGTATAAGATATAGGAAGTTATGTGCATGCGGATGCAGCTGTATGATGATATGAGTGAAAATCAACTGTTATTCAACTTGATATGCACATTAGAAAAGAGATTAAGACCTAGAAGCAAAGGAATAATATGTGTGCAAGAAGGTAAATCAGTATGCATAGATAGATTTATTTAAGATGTCTACATTAAGATGTACCAAAAAGATTTTAAGGATCTAACCTGCATACACCTAATTCCCTCCTAAGAAAGCAAAATTTATCAGAATTCAAAGGTTTTATGAAAATATCTGCAAGTTGATGTTTTGTATCTACAAAAGTTAACTCAGAATCACCTTTATTGATGTGATCTCTAATAAAGTGGTGTCTAACTTCTTTGTGCTTTGTGCGAGAGTGTTGGACTGGATTTTTGGACAAATTTATTGCAGAAGTGTTACCACACATGATGGGAGTGTTTTTCAAGGAAATACCAAAATCTAACAACTGATGTTAGATCTAGAGTACTTGGGCCGCACAACTGCCTGCAACAACATATTCGGCTTCAGCAGTTGATAAAGCCACACAATGTTGTTTCATTGAGGCCCATGAAACCAGGCAGTCCCCTAGAAATTGGCAGTGACCACTTGTGCTCTTACGATGCATTTTGTACCTAGCATAATAAGAATTAGTGTATGCAAGTAAATCAAATGAATCATGTTTAGGATACCACAAACCAAGATCAATTGTATCATTCAAATACCTGAAAATTATTTTCAGGACCGACAAATGAGATTCTCTGGGACAAGATTGATATCTTGCACAGAGACACACACTAAAATGTATGTCAGGCTTGCTAGCAGTAAGATATAGCAAAGAACCTATCATATCCCTAAAAAGCTTTTGATCAACGATATTACCTTTCTCATCTTCCAATTTGAGTGAAGTGGACATTGGTGTAGCAAAAGGTTTGGCATTCTCTAGTTGATACTTTTTCACAATCTCTTGAGTGTACTTCTTTTGGTTAATTAAAATACCATCATCCAACTACTTTATTTGCATCCCCAAGAAAAAGTTCAACTCGCCCATCAAGCTCATCTCGAATTCTCCCTATATAAGTTGGGTAAATTCATCATTCATCTTAAGATTCATGGCTCCAAAAATTATATCATCTACATAAACTTGCACAATTAAATCATGTTCATTACAAGTTTTTGTAAACAATGTTTGATCTATATTACCTCGTTTGAAGCCATTGTCAATTAAAAATGAACTTAAATGATCATACCATGCCCTGGGAGCTTGTTTTAACCCATATAGTGCCTTGTCCAATTTGTAGATGTGGTCTGAAAAATTTTCATCTTCGAAGCCCGATGGTTGCTCCACGTATACCTCTTCCTTGATGACTCCGTTGAGGAAGGCACTCTTGACATCCATTTGAAAGAGCTTGATGTTCCTGTGGCATGCATAAGCAAGAAGAATTCTTATTGCTTTTAATCTAGCCACAAGAGCGAATGATTCATGAAAAATAATGCCAAATTCTTGGGAGTAGCCCTTAGCTACTAATCTTGCCTTATTCCTCACAATCACCCCATCTTCACTAAGTTTATTTTGAAAACCCACTTAGTTCCGATTATGGGATGATCATCAGGCCGGGGCACTAAGAACCACACCCGATTCCTTTGGAATTGGTGAAGTTCTTCTTGCATGGCGAGAACCCAAAAATTATCATTAAGTGCATCATCTATAGTTTTAGGCTCAATATTGGAAAGTAAAGTTAAATTATCATGAAGTTTAACTTCCCTAATTGAATCCCGGGTCCATATCCCTTCATCCACACCGCCAATCACATTCTCCAGGGGATGATCTTTAAGTGTAGTCCATTGGCGTGGAAAGCTCTGTTGTACTGGCTCCTCTTCTTGTTCTTTCTGCTCATCCTTTTTTTAACTTTTTACCTCAACTTGTTTGCTAGACTCTCTTTTCTCATTCTCATCTTCACCTGAAACAATAAAGTGTTCATCATTATTAGGCTTCCTTAGAGTAAATTCATCAACTACAACATGCGGACTCTCCTCGACTACAAGTGATCTAGAGTTATACACTGGGTAAGCTCTAGATGTCAATGAATACCCAAGGAAAATCCCTTTATCACTTTTTGCATCAAACTTTTTCAGATTATCCTTACCATTATTCAGAATATAGCAAATAGATCCAAATGGCTTGAAATGAGATATATTTGGTTTCTTATCTTTGTACAGCTCGTAGGGAGATTTCTTAAGAATCGGTCTTACCATAGCTCGGTTCGTGATATAGCAAGCAGTGTTGACTGCTTCAGCCCATAAATACCATGGTAGACAATTTTTTGCAAACATGGTACGCACCATCTCCACGAGCGTTCGATTCTTTCTCTCAACATCTCCATTTTGTTATGGGGTCCTTGGTGCTGAAAATTGGTGTTCATACCCCTGCTTCCTGTAAGAATCATCAAACTCAGAATTGTCAAATTCCTTTCCATGGTCACTTTAAATTTTCTGAATGTGAAAGCCCTTTTCATTTTGAACTTTAATGCAAGAATCAACAAATTCTTTGAAAGCTTCATATTTCTTAGCCAAGAACAACACCCATGCATATCTAGAGAAATCGTCAACGATGACAAATCCATATAGTTTCCCTCCGAGATAGTGAGTCCTGGTGGGACCAAACAAATCCAAATGAATTAACTAAAGGGGTTTTTCAGTAGAAACAATATTTTTGCATTTGAAAGAAACTTTGGTTTGTTTTCCTTTATTACATGTTTCACATATTTTTGAAGTTTCAAAATCTAAGCATGGAAGACCTCTAACGAAATTATTTCTGTTCAACTTCCTAATGACATTAAAACTAGCATGCCCTAAACGGTGATTCCACAACCACACATCATCATTTTCATTTGCAACCAAGCATAGATTTTCAGAAGCAAGTTCACTAAAATCAACATGATAAGTATTATCACTTCTCACTCTTATGAACTTAATTTCATGAGTGTTTGCATCAATGATAGAATAGTGAGAAGATTCAAAAATGACTTTGAGACCTTTGTCACAAAGTTGACTGATGCTCAACAGATTATGATTCAAACCATTAACAAGCAAAATATCTTTAATACAATGGTTGAGGTCATTACCAACTCTCCCAATACCAACAATTTTACCTCTGTCCTGTCGACCAAAAATTATCGCACCTCCATTTTTGTCTGCCAGGTCAGCAAAAAGTTCTTTATTCCCTGTCATGTGCTTGGAGCATCTGCTGTCCAGGTACCATTTATTTTCTCTTGCCTTCATGCAGACCTGCAAGAACAAACAACCGTTCTCATTTTGGTATAGGTACCCAAGCAATCTTGGGTCCTTTAGTGTTAGCAATCACAGTGGTGTGACTGTATTTTCTAAAAAAACATGTCATCATCAAGTTTCATCAACTGGCATATATACATGCCATGTCCTACTCTCCCACAATTAAAATAAGTGGGTCTTTTTCTACCAAAAGTATTTCTTGTATTTACACTTCTAAAAGTAGAGGGGAATTGAGAATGAACATTTTGTGTTTTTGTATGTGTGTGTGAACATTCTTCACGATTTTGTGAGTTTTTGATATTGTATTGGAAAGCATTTGTATTGACATGCATAACATGTGAATTTCTCATAACATGATTTTCTTTCACCTTCAACAGATTTTCATGAGCAACTTTCATCTCATTCAATTATGTGGTGAGTGATTCGACTTTGTTCTCTACTTCGACCTTGACTTTCTCACACTCACTCATTTTCACATTTACCTCATCTAGCTCCTTTTTCAACATTTCATTCATCTCTTGAATTTCTTCTTTGGGTTTGTATGCATTATGTTTTTCTACCTCTAAACTGTTGTGCCCCTTAGGCACAACCATATGCTATGTTGTTTTGATGATAGCAACACAGTGAGAGTATCACAAGTGCATTCATTACAGTGAGTCAGTCATTGTGTTTAGCATACATTGCATTTATTCTCTGTATAGATGCACTGCATTCTGTCAGATAGCTTCAGTTCAATATCTGCTATGTGCATACATTACATCAGTGCACTTAGATGGGTCGACCCCCCTCTTAGATGGGTCGACCCCCCAGACTCGCATGTCTCTACATTCATGGCATTTGTGCAACGTTTGTTCTGAAGTCTATACATTGCATTGCTGCCTTGCTGCGTTGCATGCCATATAGTCTATGCATCCTTTGCTTCAGTTCAATGTCTGCCTTGTGCATACATTGCATCGGTGCATTGCTTCTTCTGTGCATATACTGCATCAGTGCATTAACAGTCGCTGCTCATGCATATACAGAGTCTGCACACTGTCACAAGTCTATACATTACACATAGAGTCTATACACTGCTCTGTGTTGTGTTTGTGCATCGTTTAGAACACAAGTATATACATCCATGCATCATGGGTCGACCCCCTTCTCAGATGCGTCGATGCCCCCAGATTTCCAAGTCTATACACTCGTCTTCATGCATAGCAGAGTCTATACAGTGCAGCTCATATAACTTGCATGTCTATAAATTGCATTGTGGCGTTTGTGCTCAAAGTCTATACATTGGCTGTTGTCTTGCAGCGTCAACACAAGTCCAAACATTTCATCGTTGTGTTAAGTCTATACATTCACATTGTCTGCATGTCTGCACGCTAAAGTCTGTACAGAGTCTGTGTCTGTTTAACCAGCAAGTCTGCACAACATCCGTCTCATTTAGCGTCTAAGGCAATGTCTATACACTGGACTTGAAGTCTGTACATTGAGTGTCTCATTGAGCGTATCATGCAAGTCTATACAACGCATCAGACTAAGTCTGTACATTGAGCGTCTCATTGAGCGTCTCATGTAAGTCTATACAATGCATCAGCAAGTATGTACATTGGACTGTGTTAGGCAAAGTCTATACATCGGACTGTTTCAAGTGAAGTCTGTACAGCGTCATGCATCATTCTTCAAAGTCCATACACTGCACTGTTGCTTGCTCGAGGTGAAGTCTGTACATCCATCAGTGAACTTCGAAGTCTATACACTAGGATCTTTACCTACGTTTAGTTCTGCAAGTCTGTACATTGGGCTTTCACGAAAAGTCTATACATCCTTGAATTGTTCAAGTCTGTACATCGTCCAGTTATCTTTGGCAAATCTACACATTGTGAAAGTCTACACATTCAATTGCTTTGCTTTGCTCAAGTCTGTACAGCCCCTTCCCTTCGTAAGTCTATACATTGGCCTTGCTTGCATATCGTGAAGTCTATACATTCGTTGCCTTGCATTTCATCAAGTCTGTACAGCCCTTGAATTGGCAAGTCCATACATTGGTCAGTTGGTTGTCTAAGTCTATACATTATAAGACCAAGTCTGTACAACTGTCTGCATGCATTACCCTTCAAGTCTATACATCATGCATGCATCGTCTCTCAAGTCTGTACAGGGTCTGCCTAGATGCATTGTTCATAAAGTCTATACACTCTATGTGCTTCATGCATTTGTGCATCGTTCAACACACCAGTAAGTCTGGACATTGGTTGCACTCAGAGTCTGTCATTCACTCTGAGTCTATTCACTGCTTCAAGCATTGCATTCTAAGTCTAGACAACATTGCACGATGAGTCTGCATATTCATTTAGCATGTCTGTACAACTAGCTGCTATGTTCTCAGTCTTGTATATATGAAGTCTATACGTGTTCTAGCGTTGCATTCACTAAGTCTGCACACGCATCAGGCTTGCATAACGTTGAAGTCTATACATCGGTGTCTTGTGCATGCTTCATTTGTTAAGTCTGTACATGGCATTGTTCTGCATTCACCAAGTCTATACAATGCCATAGCCCTGCATATGTAGAGTCTGAACATTGCATTGCTTCGCATTCACAGAGTCTATACATTGCTTCAGCATTGCCTTCATATAGTCTGTACATCATATGTTCTTCATATATGATCAAAGTCTACACATTGCATTACACTTTAGAAGTCCATACAACGTCTACACATCACACACTGCAAAGTCCATACATTCCTGTCGCCTTGCAAAGTCTAGACATTAGAAAGTCTATACACTGCATTGTGCATACTATGAAGTCTGTACAAGGTGTCGACACAAAATTGATAAGTTTCTATTCTGTCTGTCTGACAGGGATTCCTTGCAGAGACTGATGACTGGGCACGTGATCCGAGGATAAGGGAAGTGACCAGATGATGACACGTGGAATGCAGCCCAGCCAGGATGCTGCCAGGTGGTCGAAATACCTCGGTTCTGGTGAAATTCCTTGGGCGGGAAATGTGGAAGCCACACGACCCTATCCACTCTGCTGCTGCTATATATATGAGCTTTCTTCTTCAGATGAAAGTAGCTCGATCAAGTGGAAAGTCTATACAGTGAGACTAAATGTCTGAAGCATCAGAGAGCCACCGAGATCCTCAGAGAAGAAGAAAAAGAGAGAAGAAGATAGAGTGTGAAGAGAAAGAAAAAGAGAGTGAGAGATCGAGAGCAGAGAAGAAGAAGAAAAGGAAAGAGGAAGAGAGCTCGTGAGTTGAGAAGAGAGAAGACTCCATCAAACAATCTGTCTCCACTAGAAGTTGGATCAAATCCAATCCAATCAGCTCCTTGTGAGCCATATTCGTGCTTCATTATTTACAGATTTTCGTTGCTGTAGTTCCTTGTTTTCATTTTCCTTTTATACATTTCTTTAAGCTGTTCGTCAGCGGAGCAAGCTGTGTTGCTCAGCATTTGCAGTGGAGGATTCCACTGGACGGCTAAGCTGTATTGCCCAGCGGAGCAAGCTGTGAGGCTCAGCAGGCGAGGAGGATTCCTCGGACAGTAAGCTGTGAGGCTCAACGGATTGTATGGCAAGCTGTGATGCCCAGCTGTTCAAGTTGTGAGTCAGCGGAATCCACACTCGGGTTGAGTGTGGGGTGGATGTAGGTCTGCAGGATCGAACCACCTAAAAACCCTCTTGTTCTGTGGTTTAAATTCTTCTATCTGTTTGGCGCTAGATGAATGATTAGGCATGATTTGTTTAGTTAGTCTGGTGGACCCAATTTTGCATTCAGATCATTTGATTTCGGGTCTAGAAGAGCAGTGAATTCCTTATAGTTTACATGGATTAGAACTGATGCTTAATTCATTTCTTTAGGCTTTAATTCCGCAGTTCTGAGCATTTGATTTTAATTGGGTGAAAGTTTTTAAAGGGTATATTCATTCACCCCCCTCTTAATACATAGCACCAAACCTAACACTTGGGATCAGAGTGGGTTGCTGTGCATAGGATCTAATAATCCGCAGCAGATCTTACATTTCTGTTTGGTGCATTTCAGATTGTGCTTCTATGTTCTGTGTTTTGTTTCACCTAGTTAGTGTCTTGATTTGCTCTCTTAATTTCAGTGCATTTATCATCTCTCGATGGGTCGTCCTATTGTTTTTTATGGTTCTAACTTAAATAGTTGGCTAGGCGGCCTATGTGTTTACGTATACTCACTTAATCCAAATATGTGGATTCTATTGTCTAAAGCTCCACACAAATTACCTCATGATGAGACCAAGTGGTCTAGAGAGGACAAAATAAAGAACCGTGATAATGTCATAGTTCTTAATATCATGAGAGCTGCTATTAATACTGACATATATCCTTTTGCGCTCTGGTGCACTTCTGGAAAGGAGATATATGACATAGTGATCTCTGATCAACTGCATGAGGATCAATGCTTGATGGCTGATCGGAGAATTGATGATGATGAGACCTCATCTCAGGTAAGCTCCGGATTAGATGGATACTCTTTTGATGAATTGATAGTGATGTATGAAAATTTGTTAACAGTATCCAAGAAATTAAAATCTGAGAATAAAAGGTTGAAAAAGAAAATTGAGAAATGTGATTCTACTTCATCTTGTGAAAAGTGCCCGAAGATAAATGAATTATATGATAAATGTCTTTCTGAGAATCACTTGAATATGAAACAAATGTGCCTATTGAAAAAGGAAAACCAAGAAGGTTTCAATAAAATCTCTGAATTAGAAAGTCAGCTGAAACTAAAAACTAATGAACATTTGATGAATCTGGAAGAGTTGGAAAGGATTAAAGTTGATCTGAAGAAAACGAAAGCTGAGAATGTAGAAATTCTTAGGAAGAATAAAAATCTTGAAGCTGAAATAGAGAAAATCAACAAGGAAGCAATGCATATCTCTTCTGTAGAGTCAAGCTGTGATATGTGCTCAGCTCTAAGAGAACGTAATGAAGATCTCTATAATGAAAATGAATGGATGAAGAAACAAATTGATGTGTTTAAAGAGGATCACAGAAATCTGCTTGCTGAGAAAATCAAAGTGGAAGAAAGGGAAGAGGAACTAAGTGAAAAACTGGAGCTTATGTCTAGAAATGGAACATGTAATGAAGGAGTCATGAAGCTATCTGAAGAGAACAAAGAATTGAGGGAACAAAACAAAAAACTGATGGTTTTAAATACTATTTCTCACAGAGGTTTCTGACTATCGAAAAAGAGAAATCTGTTTTTAAGGAAGCTCAACCTCAAAAATTTGAGAAGGAAAACACTGAACTGAAAGCTGAAATTGAAAAATTAAAGTGTTTAAACACTGACTTATCTGAAACACTTCTCACATTAAAAAAGGGAAAATTCACTTGTGATGGAGAATCACAATGGGTGATCAGTCTAGAACAAGAAATTGAGAAGTACAAAACTGTAAATAAAGTCTTAAGTGAATATGTCAATTGCAGTGAACAGGAGATAGCTAGTTATGAGCTT
The DNA here is from genome assembly GCA_022559845.1 of Amorphophallus konjac. Lineage (NCBI taxonomy): Eukaryota > Viridiplantae > Streptophyta > Magnoliopsida > Alismatales > Araceae > Amorphophallus > Amorphophallus konjac. The sequence goes on from CM040119.1 coordinate 91,911,454, forward strand.
CATATAGCATCCTTGGAAAATAAAATTCATGATCTGGAAAACTCAGCATCCAAGTTTGCAAAAACTGAAAGAAAAATAAAAACTGTTGTGAAAAGTGAGGATAAGAATTCAAAAGGGGGAACAGATTGCACTTCTGATGTTAAGGAAATCACTAAAAGCCAGCTATATGCCACCTTTGTGCAAAGCTCAGATGTAGTTGGTACTTCAAAGCAATCCCCAAAATAAAATGTAATCAGAAACCACCTTCAACATCTGTATTTCAGTTCAAAGCCCAGAAAAATGAAAAGTAAACAAAAACTGTTAAGAATAATCAGAAATTGAAAAAGAAGGGTCATATAAAGAAGGTAAACAATATTTTTGAGTACATCTTGAAATCAGTTAGCTCTACTGAATGTAATGGGTCAATGCAAAATGCTCATGCTTCATGTACTCATTCTCATGCATCTAGTCAGTCTGTTAGTAATCATGTCGCCAGGAAAACTAAAGTGTCCTGCCATTATTGTGGCAAGATAGGGCATGTAATGGATGATTGCAGACTGTTGATTGAAGATGAGCATACTGGTGAAGGAATGCATTCTAAGAATTTATTTGATAGAAACCATGCCACTAAGAAATTTGATACATCCTGTTATTACTGTGGTAGGCGTGGTCATCTAATGAATGCATGCTTTAAAATGAAAGAAGACAACAATGTGAATTCTAGATTTTTCACACATGCTCATGGGCCACATAGATATAAATCTACTTCAGGCCAGCATATTATTTGTTTCACTTGCAACAAGCCTGGGCATAAGGCAGATGAGTGCTGGTCAGGAAATCATTGGGGTAACAATGAATCAAGAAGCAAGCATCTTAGATGCCTTGAATGTGGGAAATATGGTCATGCAGTCAAGGACTGCTGGTATGCTCAGGGAAATCACTTTAATTCCAAATCTGTCAGATTCCCTGCAAATAGAAATTTTTTGGGTAGAAATAAAGCTGTTTTTAAAGGAAAGACACTTGTATGTTCTGAATGTGGAAAACCTGGCCACCGAGCTTCTAAATGCTGGTGGGCAGATAATGGTAAATCAAAATTTCATGCAAGTAACAGAAATCTTCATGCTAACTCACATAGATTCCATGATTATACAAATGTTCACAAAAAGAATTCAAGAGCTGTTATTTCATGTAGATATTGTGGAAAGTTTGGTCATTTCATGAATAATTGTTACTTGATGGAGAATGATGATAATGTTGCCAAGAAACTATTCAGAACACCTGTTAGAGTTAACTCGGGACCCAAGGTTATTTGGGTCCCTGCAGGATCAACCTGATTAACATGTTACAGGTGTGCCTTGGAATGAAAAAGTGGGGTAAATAAACCAAGGCACTCAACAGGAAGACCCCAGGGTTCTACTTTTCAGGTTTCTTCTGAATACTCATCTTAAATTCCATCATCTGAAAATCGCTTGCTTGATATGGTTAAGCATCTTGTTGACTTGATTTGTGTTTAGTCAAAACTTTCTGAAAAGTTGAAATGAAATTGATGAACTTGACAGTGTCTCTCTCTGGTTGAACAGCATGATTTTTCTTCGAGCATAAATTTTAAATCATGAGCTGTGCTTTCACTATATATCATGCACTTAGTCAGGGGGAGTTTGAATGGTTAAAGTTGATGGTTAATAATCATGCTTATGGTAATTATCTTATGTCTGATTTGCATGCATAATATCTGAATGAGAGTCATTGCATAAGCATACATGTAGTGATTGCATTACATATCATCATATTGAAAAATTCCAAAAGAAGTAACTGACTACATGTAGCACTGCATTGTCATGCATGACCATCATGGTATATTAAATGGAACAGTGCTGAAGGGCAGATGGAATACGTCTGGATGCTACTGCCATGTGTGAGGTGGTCCTTGAACCAAGTCCTCCGTTTAGTACCATGGGTCAAATCTTCATATAGAGCAGTGTACTGCATATCATCAAATTTGAAAAATCTGAAAAGAAATGATTCATTGCACATCATGCATTTTGTCAGGGGGAGCTTGTCTGCTGTTGCTTGGTCATCATACTCTCCTTATCAGATTTGTTGCATACTGCACATATGAAGAGTAGTGCACATATAAAATTTTGAAAAACCTAAAAAGATACTCCATTGCATTTAGACAGGGGGAGCATTCCTATTTCATCTCATCTATTCATCTCTTGAACTCTCACTGTCTAGCTATCTGATCTACTTGCTACACTCAAGTGGTTTATCTAAATTCTCTGTTGTCCTCTCTAAAACAGCTGATCAGTCTGTATTCCAGACTCATCTACTGTCTGATGATAAACTCTCTTCTAATGCTCTTCTCTATTGGTGATTTACTCTTCCACCGGCTTATGCTTATCCTTCATACATCTTTCAGCTGGTGTGACTGATTTGGTTCTACTGATTGATAAGTTGGTCAGCTAAATTTTTCTTTTCTGGTCTGAGGAAATTAAGCTGCATGTCATGAAATTAAGTCTGAGAACTTTGTAGAAATTCCTATCATATAGGTTTAAGAATTACCACTGAATCAGACTGATATAAGATTAATGTATTCTCAGATTTGTAATTAAATGAATTGAAAATATCTGAATAATAAGGTTTAATAAACTTTAACCACATGTGTCATGTAAACCTTAGAATCTCTCATCTGATATCTGAAAATTTGAAATCAAGGCTACTTTGGTAGAGAGACATAGAGCGAGTGCTGTGGTTAAACATTAACTTGAGAAATGTTGACTAAATGAAAAATTGTGAATTCAAAGCAATGTCTTGGTCACTGAGAAACTGGGTTCTTTATCAATGAAATAAAGTAACTTATGTCATGAGGTGCCATAGTTATCTCTGATGAAAATTTACTGAAAAACCTGACAGAGCAATGGCATGCCTGTGTTGAGTAACTAGGGAGTCTGGCCTCTAATCAAGGTGTCTCCTCATGTAAAAAGACACTCATATTGCTAACTCTGTTCTCAAAGTTGAGAGGCAATGACAGTTATCCCACTGAGTAACTAGGTCACTTCACCTAAGACGTGTTGTGCCTCATGTAAAAAGGTGATGATCAACCTAAATTGCTCAAAAAAATATAATGTGCTTCAAATAAAAATAAAATGAAAATACTGTAAACTCATATTCTTGGAAAAAGTGTTTAACATCAATACTAATCTGTGTAACTCTTAAAAAAGTCATTGAGATCATGTGTGTAAGATAAAGATGATTGATTTTGAGTGTTATCTGAATATTTGGTTCACCTTTATTAAAACTTGGATTCAGATATGAGTATTGAGTTTAATTTGACAAATTTGGTATATATCATAATTAAATCAGATTGGTTAAGTTGCCACTTCATAACCCTTTATGATAGAAGAGTCTATACTTCTCAAGACTTATTGAAGTGGTGCAAGCATTAAAGTCCCTCATGATCAGATTCTTTCCAGATAGCCTGATCAACATAAATCTTGATATTGTTTATTCATTGAGATGTCTTGTGATGATTGTTATCTACTCTTGCCTTTCTATCATCAATCACTTTACTCTCCACACTGTTGGAATCTTCCATCTTATTTTGTAATAAGTTTTGGTTCTGTGGACTTTCCACCTGTTTCATTCTGTTCATGCATATGTGAGGTGCCACAACCAGAGTTTAGATTGTTTGTAATGGCAGATTTCAGATTGATTTATTGGATAACCAGAGTTCATTCCTGTGCTTCAGGGGGAGTTTGAGCTGTTATGCAATGTATTCTGCATGTTGCACTCATTTGTTTTCTTTCTTTTTGATTATGTCAAAGGGGGAGAATATTTGGTTGGTGACTCACTGTCACTTTGTTGCCATCATCAAAAAGGGGGAGAATGTTGTGCCCCTTAGGCACAAGCATATGCTATGTTGTTTTGATGATAGCAACACAGTGAGAGTATCACAGGTGCATTCATTACAGTGAGTCAGTCATTGTGTTTAGCATACATTGCATTTGTTCTCTGTATAGATGCACTGCATTATGTCAGATAGCTTCAGTTCAATATCTGCTATGTGCATACATTGCATCAGTGCACTTAGATGGGTTGACCCCCCTCTTAGATGGGTCGACCCCCCAGACTCGCATGTCTACACATTCATGGCATTTGTGCAACGTTTATTCTGAAGTCTATACATTGCATTGCTGCCTTGCTACGTTGCATGCCATATAGTCTATACATCCATTGCTTCAGTTCAATGTCTGCCTTGTGCATACATTGCATCGGTGTATTACTTCTTCTGTGCATATACTGCATCAGTGCATTAACAGTTGCTGCTCATGCATATACAGAGTCTGCACACTGTCAAAGTCTATACATTGCACGTAGAGTCTATACACTACTTTGTGTTGTGTTTGTGCATCGTTTAGAACACAAGTATATACATCCATGCATCATGGGTCGACCCCCTTCTCAGATGCGTCGACGCCCCCAGATTTCCAAGTCTATACACTCGTCTTCATGCATAGCAGAGTCTATATAGTGCAGCTCATATAACTTGCATGTCTATACATTGCATTGTGGCGTTTGTGCTCAAAGTCTATACATTGGCTGTTGTCCTGCAGCGTCAACACAAGTCCAAACATTGCATCATTGTGTTAAGTCTATACATTCACATTGTCTGCATGTCTGCACGCTAAAGTCTGTACAGAGTCTGTGTCTGTTTAACCAGCAAGTCTGCACAACGTCCATCTCATTTAGCGTCTAAGGCAATGTCTATACACTGGACTTGAAGTCTGTACATTGACCGTCTCATTGAGCATATCATGCAAGTCTATACAACGCATCAGACTAAGTCTTTACATTGAGCGTCTCATTTAGCGTCTCATGTAAGTCTATACAATGCATCAGCAAGTATGTACATTGGACTGTGTTAGGCAAAGTCTGTACATCGGACTGTTTCAAGTGAAGTCTGTACAGCGTCATGCATCATTCTTAAAAGTCCATACACTGCACTGTTGCTTGCTCGAGGTGAAGTCTGTACATCCGTCAGTGAACTTCGAAGTCTATACACTGGGATCTTTACCTACGTTCAGCTCTGCAAGTCTGTACATTGGGCTTTCACGAAAAGTCTATACATCCTTGAATTGTTCAAGTCTGTACATCATCCAGTTATCTTTGGCAAATCTACACATTGTGAAAGTCTACACATTCAATTGCTTTGCTTTGCTCAAGTCTATACAGCCCCTTCCCTTCGTAAGTCTATACATTGGCCTTGCTTGCATATCGTGAAGTCTATACATTCGTTGCCTTGCATTGCATCAAGTATGTACAGCCCTTGAATTGGCAAGTCCATACATTGGTCAGTTGGTTGTCTAAGTCTATACATTATAAGACCAAGTCTGTACAACTGTCTGCATGCATTACCCTTCAAGTCTATACATCATGCATGCATCGTCTCTCAAGTCTGTACAGGGTCTGCCTAGATGCATTGTTCATCAAGTCTATACACTCTGTGTGCTTCATGCATTTGTGCATCGTTCAACACACCAGTAAGTCTAGACATTGGTTGCACTTAGAGTCGGTCATTCACTCTGAGTCTATTCACTGCTTCAAGCATTGCATTCTAAGTCTAGACAACATTGCACGATGAGTCTGCATATTCATTTAGCATGTCTGTACAACCAGCTGCTTTGTTCTCAGTCTTGTATATATGAAGTCTAGACGTGTTCTAGCATTGCATTCACTAAGTCTGCACACGCATCAGGCTTGCATAACATTGAAGTCTATACATCGGTGTCTTGTGCATGCTTCATTTGTTAAGTCTGTACATGGCATTGTTCTGCATTCACCAAGTCTATACAATGCCATAGCCCTGCATATGTAGAGTCTGAACATTGCATTGCTTCACATTCACAGAGTCTATACATTGCTTCAGCATTGCCTTCATATAGTCTGTACAGCATATGTTCTTCATATATGATCAAAGTCTGCACATTGCATTACACTTTAGAAGTCCATACAACGTCTGCACATCACACACTGCAAAGTCCATACATTCATGTTGCCTTGCAAAGTCTAGACATTGGAAAGTCTATACACTGCATTGTGCATACTATGAAGTCTGTACAAGGTGTCGACACAAAATTGATAAGTTTCTGTTCTATCTGTCTAACAGGGATTCCTTGCAGAGACTGATGACTGGGCACGTGATCCGAGGATAAGGGGAGTGACCAGATGATAACACGTGGAATGCAGCCCATCCAGGATGCTGCCAGGTGGTCGAAATGCCTCGGTTCTGGTGAAATTCCTTGGGCGGGAAATGTGGAAGCCACACGACCCTATCCACTCTGCTGCTGCTATATATATGAGCTTTCTTCTTCAGATGAAAGCAGCTCGATCAAGTGGAAAGTCTATACAGTGAGACTGAAGGTCTGAAGCAGCAGAGAGCCACCGAGATCCTCAGAGAAGAAGAAAAAGAGAGAAGAAGACAGAGTGTGAAGAGAAAGAAAAAGAGAGTAAGAGATCGAGAGCAGAGAAGAAGAAGAAAAGGAAAGAGGAAGAGAGCTCGTGAGTTGAGAAGAGAGAAGACTCCATCAGACAATCTGTCTCCACTGGAAGTTGGATCAAATCCAATCCAGTCAGCTCCTTGTGAGCCATATTCGTGCTTCATTGTTTACAGATTTTCGTTGATGTAGTTCGTTGTTTTCGTTTTCCTTTTATACATTTCTTCAAGCTGTTCGTTAGCGGAGCAAGCTGTGTTGCTCAGCATTTGCAGTGGAGGATTCCACTGGATGGCTAAGCTGTATTACCCAGCGGAGCAAGCTGTGAGGCTCAGCAGGCGAGGAGGATTCCTCAGACAGCAAGCTGTGAGGTTCAGCGGATTGTATGGCAAGCTGTGATGCCCAGCTGTTCAAGCTGTGAGTCAGCGGAATCCACACTCGGGTTGAGTGTGGGGTGGATGTAGGTCTGCAGGACCGAACCACCTAAAAACCCTCTTGTTCTGTGGTTTAAATTCTTCTATCTGTTTGGCGTTAGATGTTGATTAGGCACGATTTGTTTAGTTAGTCTGGTGGAACCAAGTTTGCATTAAGATCATTTGATTTTGGGTCTAGAAGAGCAGTGAATTCCTTATAGTTTACATGGATTAGAACTGAAGCTTAATTCATTTCTTTATGCTTTAATTTCGCAGTTCTGAGCATTTGATTTTAATTGGGCGAAAGTTTTTAAAGGGTATATTCATTCACCCCCCCTCTGAATACATAGCACCGAACCCAACATAAACATGAAACTTCATCTTCAAACAAGGTCAATTTTGATTCAAGAGATTCATTTGCATTTTTGAATTGCTGAGCTTGAATTTCAAACAAGCTACACCTCTCACAGGGATTGGATGAATGAACAATTTCGTGAATTTTCTTCTTCAAATTTTTATTTTCAGATCTAATCCTTTTGTATTTCTGATATAGATCATCATATGCTAACTACCATTGATCATTTGTAATAGGGTCGGAATCAAAAATTACCTGTTCATTATCCTCCTGTGCCATGAGACACAAATTCTTCACAATTTCCTCAATGTCTTCTTCTTCTTCTGAAGTAGGCTCGTCCTCATCTTCATCACTCCAAGTGGTCGTCATGGCCCTTGACTTTTTGCCTTTGTCCTTCTTGACCTTCTTTTGCAACTCAAGACATTCACCTCTCATGTGCCCATCTTCTTGCACTCATAACACATGATTTTAGCCGGTTTGGATGGTTCATTTTTCTGCTTGAATTGCCTTTTTCCTTTCCTAAACTTTTCACCAAACCTTCTTCTTTGGCGCAGAAACTACCTGACCTTTCTCGTAAGCATGACGACTTCTTCATCATCTGTGTTGCCCATGGAATCCTCCAAGCTTGAGATTGGGTGTGGATTTGCTTTCAAAGCTATTGACTTCTTCTTTTTAGTGTCCTCTTCCGTTCTCTTGATATTTATCTCATAGGCCATTAAGTACCCTATGAGTTCATCCAATGAAAGTGTTGATAGATTCTTTGAGTCTTCTATCACTGTTGCCTTGGTGTGCCAACTGGGTGACAACAACCTCAGCACCTTTCTGACCAAGTCGTTATCCTTGAAATCTTTCCCGAGTGACTTCAATCCATTTGTAATCTCTATAAGACGTGCAAACATCTCGGAGATCGTTTCCCCGTCCTTCATATGAAACAACTCATAATCCCGGATAAGCATATTAGCCTTCGTCTCCTTGACCTCTGAAGTACCTTCATAAATCAATTTCAGCTTATCCCACATTTCCTTCGCACTGCTGCACATAGAAACAAGAGCATATTCAGTCGGGTGAATAGCACACGGAAGAATATTTAAAGCATTAAAATTCACAATAGACTTCTTTATATGATCATCATTCCACTTCTCCTCATCTGGGGGTAAGGTGTATGGACCATTCTTATTAACAGTCCTAATTTCATGACATTGAGCACGGAGGAAAACCATCATTCTATTTTTAAAATAACTATAGTTATTTCCACCAAAGTAGGGAGGCCTGTGTATAGAATGTCCTTCGAGCATCAACCCCTTGTTAGCCATTCCTAACAGATCACTCTAAACTATGATGTTTCAAGATAAAACATAGCCGAGACTCTGATACCAATTGTAGGGCCGGTTAGGAATGCAATCGAGAGGGGGGTGAATTGATTGCGCCCCCTTTTGAAAACTAAAATGCTAAAATGATAATGCTGGAATAAAAAATATCCTGATAGTTGAGCAGTATGAAGAAATGAAATTATAAGCACTCTAATTGTCGAGCAATAAGAATTAACTGAATGAGAATCATGCATGCTCTCACACCTCTCCAACGCAATATGTTAAACCACTCGGATAAATTGAAAGATGTGGACGGATTATGTAAATCTCTCAACTCACCGCATCACACTTAGAATCGAGAATGAACAACATGGAACGACAATTGCACATATAATAAACCACAGCACAAGAGTTTTTAGGTGGTTCGGACGCACCCGAGTGCAGTCCTACATCCACCCCTCTCAACCCGAGAGGATTCCACTAAAATCGCTGCACAACGGCAGCAAAACGATCACAAAGATAACACACGGGCACAACAGCCCCACACACACACGCGTTCTCGTACGACGACAAGAAACCACGCACACAGAGACGATACTCCGAAATCGTATATGAAAGTAAAATATAAGGAAATGCAAAGCCTAGTTCAAATTTCTTAATCTATGCTCAAATGGAAATGTAGAAGCGAAAGAACAAGAAATCCCCCTCATATCTGTAATGAATCCCTTCGATCGGAATGGTAGGATACTTTTGGAGTTTGATCCTCGGAGTGGGAAGAAGCCGGTCTTGTAGGAAACTTCCAAAATAGGACCCCAATGGTGAGCAGCACAAGCAGTCTTCAGATCCGCAAGAATGGCTCATGGATGGCGTTGTCCTGCAGCTTTCTTCCTGCTCCTATGATGGTGCAACCCTCCACTTCCTCCTTCTGCAAGAAAGATAAGAACTATTAGCTCAAAGAGAATTATATCCATAGAATGTAAATCACAGCTTTCATATACCCTAAGAAACAAGACTTAAAAAGACATGAAAGCCCATGTTAAAACCTTCTCAAAACATCACCCAAACAAGTGGTGAAACCCTAAGGGTAAGGGGGTAAAAACCCAAGCCAATCGGATCACAAAATGGGGGTTTTAAAACCAAACCGGCAAACACGATCCGGACGCACCTGGAGAAGTGTCGACTCTTGGAGTCGACACTTCTTCCAGCGTGTGCTATCCTGTTTAAAAAAGAAAACAAGAGCCAGGGTGAAAGTGTCGACTCTCAGAGTCGACACTTTTTACCAAAGCACCTGTTTGCGATAAACAACAAGCACCCACCTGTAAGTGACGACTCTCAGAGTTGACACTTTTATCCAAATCTGCTGGTTGCGTAAAACAGCAAGCACCCACCTGTAAGTGTCGACTCTTAGAGTCGACACTTGCAGCCTGCTGCATCAAGACAGCACGTAGCCCAACAAGTGTCGACTCTGAGAGTCGACACTTTCAGAGCAAAGACTGAAAAATGCCTAATGTAGCCAATTAAACCTTAAAAACATTAAGAATGCATCAAGTCCAATCTAGCGACATTGAAATACATTCAAACATGAATTCTTACCATTGATCTAACAGATTGAAAGTGATTTGTAAATCAATCTTGACAAATGCATTTTTGTCATTCTTTAATAATTGTAAGTGAAAGGTAGAATTACCTTGGCTTTTGACATTTACATAATCCTTTTAACCTGCATATAGAAATATTGTCATTCATCCACACATGAAGATGATTCAAAATCTGTTAAACCAATTACCACAAAATCCATCACTTATAAAATGGTTCAAGTATAGCAAGGCCATCTTCCAACCAGTCAAGCCTATCTTCATATCTTGTTACTCATATACCATGGCAAGCTAGACTCTCTTCTCAAATAGTCCAATGACATCAAACCCAAACTACAATTGTCAACAACCCATACCATTCTAGCATTCATCATTACTCAAGTAAAAGCACTCCAACAGTCATTTCATATTCAGCTCAAGGATTGCCATTCATGTGACCAATCAAATTGACACTCATTAATAGAAAGATATACAATGCAAATTACTTGATTGAAAAAATTTGTCTTCGTCAAAATACGCCGGGGCACAACAATCTCCCCCTTTTTGACGAAGATAAAACTCCTTGAATTACCACAATGATTTGCATGAATGAGACGAGTCAAATATCACCCAATGAAACAACCATTTTGAAATTTGATAACCAAAGCATTTCAAAGCATGTTTTTGTTTGTAAACAACCAAAAACCATTTTCAACTACCCATTCACAATATCTTGAAACCATTTATTTCTCCCCCTTTTTGTCAGAGTCAAATAGGGGATTGATAAAGATAGAAATAAGAGTGAATGCCTCATATTTACAGTTAACTCAGGGAAATGCATGTGAAGTGGAATAGATGATCACGCAAACACACATGCATCCATAATAAGATATAAAATCAAGCAAGTCATGTATGGACAGGTTAAGAACCATGCTATTGTTTGAGAGCATGAGTTGCATGAATAGTATTAAGAAGGTCGTGCTTACAAAAAGACGGTACTACATTACTCATGAAATATGACTGATTCAAAGGGTACATTCACACAATCACTGTCTAAATATATATGTGAAGTGTGAGTAATGATTTCCAAACAATATGGATTTTCAGATTTTCTAAGGAACACTAGAAAGAACCTTTCCGCCCTACACTTTCATACACAATGCTCGACTTTTGGTAGCTTCACACAACCCCATATAATTTTTTTTAAATACAATAAGATGAGTAGCTTTTTGACACGAGTTATACCCTTTGTTTCAGGGGCATTTCCCGGATACTCAGTTTCGTCACTTATTTTGATTGTGGATTTGTATCACTTTTCGATCCGAGTTTCCTCCTTTGTCTCAGGGGAGATTGTCGGCTACTTGGTTCCAAATCCACTTATTGAGATTTTTGGCGGAGCTGATAGCTTTTTCCTCACGATACATGTGACTTCTATGTAGGGAATCAAGTGCCCTCAAAAAAGTTGAGTGGAATAACTGAAATCCTTATAAGATAGAGTCACTTAACTCAAAAGTTCAAATTGTGTGAGAGATTGTACGGAATGTAAGAGATGAATTAGTCTAATCATAGTTATGTCTCCCCCTGAGTGTATGCACAGTTTTGAAAAGAACCTCCCCCTTAATGTGTGCCATGTAACAAACATGTCTAAACCAATGCATTATTATTTAGCAAGGGAAAAGGTCATAGGAGGGATCAAGGAGAAGGGTGATATAATATATACACTCAAACATGCACTGAGATAAAATTTTCACACAAGTTGATTATGTCCAACTGGAAGCTTTCCTCATGCGCGATGGTGGTCTTCGGACCTATGTTCTCCGCCGATATATCAAATTACGATATGAGTGAAAATCAAATCTTATTCAACTTGATATGCACATTAGAAAGAAGATTAAGACATAGAAGCAAAGGAAGAATATGTGTGCAAGAAGGTAAATCAGTATGCACAGATAGATTTATTTAAGATATCTACATTAAGATGTACCAAAAAGATTTTAAGGATCTAACTTGCTCACACCTAATTCTCTCCTAAGAAAGCAAAACTAACCAGAATTCAAAGGTTTTATGAAAATATCTACAAGTTGATGTTTTGTATCTACAAAACTTAACTCAGAATCACCTTCATTGATGTGATCTCTAATAAAGTGGTGTCTAACTTCTCTGTGCTTTGTGCGAGAGTGTTGGACTGGATTTTTGGACAAATTTATTGCAGAAGTGTTATCACACATGATGGGAGTGTTTTTCAAGGAAATACCAAAATCTAACAACTGGTGTTAGATCTAGAGTACTTGGGCCGCACAACTGCCTGCAGCCACATATTCGGCTTCAGCATTTGATAAAGCCACACAATGTTATTTCTTTGAGGCCCATGAAACTAGGCAGTCCCCTAGAAACTGACAGTGACCACTTGTGCTCTTACGATCTATTTTGTACCTAGCATAATTAGAATCAGTGTATGCAAGTAAATCAAATGAATCATGTTTAGGATATCACAAACCAAGATCAATTGTATCATTCAAATACCTGAAAAAAAATTTCACGACCGGCAAATGAGATTCTCTGGGACAAGATTGATATCTTACACAGAGACACACACTAAAATGTATGTCAGGCCTGCTAGCAGTAAAATATAGCAAAGAACCTATCATATCCCTAAAAAGCTTTTGATCAACGATATTACCTTTCTCATCTTCCAATTTGAGTGAAGTGGACATTGGTGTAGCAAAAGGTTTGGCATTCTCTAGTTGATACTTTTTCACAATCTCCTGAGTGTACTTATTCTGGTTAATGAAAATACCATCATCCAACTGCTTTATTTGCATCCCCAAGAAAAAGTTCAACTCTCCCATCAAGCTCATCTCGAATTCTCCCTATATAAGTTGGGCAAATTCATCATTCATCTTAAGATTCATGGCTCCAAAAATTATATCATCTACATAAACTTGCACAATTAAAGCATGTTCATTACAAGTTTTTGTAAACAATGTTTGATCTATATTACCTCATTTGAAGCCATTGTCAATAAAAAATGAACTTAAATGATCATACCATGCCATGGGAGCTTGTTTTAACCTATATAGTGCCTTGTCCAATTTGTAGACGTGGTCTAAAAATTTTTCATCTTCGAAGCCCGGTGGTTGCTCCACGTATACCTCTTCCTTGATGACTCAGTTGATGAAGGCACTCTTGACATCCATTTGAAAGAGCTTGATGTTCCTGTGGCATGCATAAGCAAGAAGAATTCTTATTGCTTCTAATCTAGCCACAAGAGCAAATGATTCATCAAAATCAATGCCAAATTCTTGGGAGTAGCCCTTAGCTACTAATCTTGCCTTATTCCTCACAATCACCCCATCTTCACTAAGTTTATTTCGAAAACTCACTTAGTTCCGATTATTGGATGATCATCAGGCCGGGGCACTAGGAACCACACCCGATTCCTTTGGAATTGGTGCTGTTCTTCTTGCATGACGAGAACCCAAAAATTATCATTAAGTGCATCATCTATAGTTTTAGGCTCAATATTGGAAAGTAAAGCTAAATTATCATGAAGTTTAACTTCCCTAATTGAAGCCCAGGTCTGTATCCCTTCATCCACACCGCCAATCACATTCTCCAAGGGATGATCTTTAAGTGTAGTCCATTGGCGTGGAAAGGTCTACTGTACTGGCTCCTCTTCTTGTTCTTTCTACTCATCCTTTTCTTAACTTTTTGCCTCAACTTGTTTTCTAGACTCTCCTTTCTCATTCTCATCTTCACCTGAAACAATAAATTGTTCATCATTATTAGGCTTCCTTAGAGTAAATTCATCAACTACAACATGAGGACTCTCCTCGACTATAAGTGATCTAGAGTTATACACTGGGTAAGCTCTAGATGTCACTGAATACCCAAGGAAAATCCCTTTATCACTTTTTGCATCAAACTTTTTTAGATTATCCTTACCATTATTCAGAATATAGCAAATAGATCCAAATGGCTTGAAATGCGATATATTTGGTTTCTTACCTTTGTACAGCTCTTAAGGATCGGTCTTACCATAGCTCGGTTCATGATATAGCAAGTAATGTTGACTACTTCAGCCCATAAATACCATGGTAGACCATTTTTTGCAAACATGGTACACACCATGTCCACGAGCGTTCGATTCTTTCTCTCAACAACTCCATTTTGTTATGGGGTCCTTGGTGTTGAAAATTGGTGTTCATACCTCTGCTTCCTGTAAAAATCATCAAACTCAGAATTGTCAAATTTCGTTCCATGGTCACTTTGAATTTTCTGAATGTGAAGGCCCTTTTCATTTTGAACTTTAATGCAGAAATCAACAAATTCTTTGAAAGCTTCACTTTTCTTAGCCAAGAACAACACCCATGCATATCTAGAGAAATCGTCAACGATGACAAATCGATATAGTTTCCCTCCAAGATAGTGAGTCCTGGTGGGACCAAACAAATCCAAATGAATTAACTAAAGGGGTTTTTCAGTAGAAACAATATTTTTGCTTTTAAAAGAGACTTTGGTTTGTTTTCCTTTATTACTTGTTTCACAGATTTTTGAAGTTTCAAATTTTAAGCTTGGAAGACCCCTAACTAAATTATTTCTGTTCAACTTCCTAATGACATTAAAACTAGCATTCCCTAAACGGTGATTCCACAACCACACATTATCATTTTCATTTGCAACCAAGCATAGATTTTCAGAAGCAAGTTCACTAAAATCAACATGATAAGTATTATCACATCTCACTCTTATGAACTTAATTTCATGAGTGTTTGCATCAATGATAGAACAGTGAGAAGATTCAAAAATGACTTTGTGACCTTTGTCACCAAGTTGACTGATGCTCAACAGATTATGATTCAAACCATTAACAAGCAAAACATCTTTAATGCAATGGTTGAGGTCATTACCAACTCTCCCAATACCAACAATTTTACCTCTGTCCTGTCGACCAAAAATTATCGCACCTCCATTTTTGTCTGCCAGGTCTGCAAAAAGTTCTTTATTCCCTGTCATGTGCTTGGAGCATCTGCTATCCAGGTACCATTTATTTTCTCTTGCCTTCATGCATACCTGCAAGAACAAACAACCGTTCTCATTTTGGTATAGGTACCCAAGCAATCTTGGGTCCTTTAGTGTTAGCAATCATAGTGGTGTGACTGTATTTTCTAAAAAACATGTCATCATCAAGTTTCATGAACTGGCATATATACATGTCATGTCCTACTCTCCCACAATAAAAATAAGTGGGTCTTTTTCTACCAAAATTATTTCTTTTATTTACACTTCTAAAAGTAGAGGGGAATTGAGAATGAACATTTTGTGTTTTTGTATGTGTGTGTGAACATTCTTCACGATTTTTTGAGTTTTTGATATTGTATTGGAAAACATTTGTATTGCCATGCATAACATGTGAATTTTTCTTAACATGATTTTCTTTCACCTTCAACAGATTTTCATGAGCAACTTTCATCTCATTCAATTATGTGGTGAGTGATTCAACTTTGTTCTCTACTTCGACCTTGACATTCTCACACTCACTCATTTTCACATTTACCTCATCTAGCTCCTTTTTCAACATTTCATTCATCTCTTGAATTTCTTCTTTGAGTTTGTATGCATTTTGTTTTTCTACCTCTAAACATGAAACTTCATCTTCAAACAAGGTCAATTTTGATTCAAGAGATTCATTTGCATTTTTGAATTGCTGAGCTTGAATTTCAAACAAGCTACACTTCTCACAAGGATTGGATGAATGAACAATTTCATGAATTTTCTTCTTCAAATTTTTATTTTCAGATCTAATCCTTTTGTATTTCTGATATAGATCTTCATATGCTAACTGCCATTGATCATTTGTAATAGGGTCGGAATCTGAAATTACCTGTTCATTATCCTCCTGTGCCATGAGACACAAATTCTTCACAATTTCCTCAATGTCTTCTTCTTCTTCTGAAGTAGGCTCGTCCTCATCTTCATCACTCCAAGTGGTCGTCATGGCCCTTGACTTTTTGCCTTTGTCCTTCTTGACCTTCTATTGCAACTCAGGACATTCACCTCTCATGTGCTCATCTTCTTGCACTCATAACACATGATTTCAGCCGGTTTGGATGGTTCATTTTTCTACTTGAATTGCCTTTTTCCTTTCCTAAACTTTACACCAAACCTTCTTCTTTGGCGCAGAAACTGCCTGACCTTTCTCGTAAGCATGGCGACTTCTTCATCATCTGTGTTGTCCATGGAATCCTCTTGGCTTGAGATTGGGTGTGGATTTGCTTTCAAAGCTATTGACTTCTTCTTTTTCGTGTCCTCTTCCGTTCTCTTGATATTTATCTCATAGGCCATTAAGGACCCTATGAGTTCATCCAATGAAAGTGTTGATAGATCCTTTGACTCTTCTATCACTGTTGCCTTGGTGTGCCAACTGGGTGACAACGACCTCAGCACCTTTCTGACCAAGTCGGTATCCTTGAAATCTTTCCTGAGTGACTTCAATCCATTTGTAATCTCCATAAGACGTGCAAACATCTTAGAGATCGTTTCCCCGTCCTTCATATGAAACAACTCATAATCCTGGATAAGCATATTAGCCTTCGTCTCCTTGACCTCTGAAGTACCTTCATAAATCAATTTTAGCTTATCCCACATTTCCTTCGCACTGCTACACATAGAAACACGAGCATATTCAGTCGAGTGAATAGCACACGGAAGAATATTTAAAGCATTGAAATTCACAATAGACTTATTTATATGATCATCATTCCACTGCTCCTCATCTGGGGGTAAGGTGTATGGACCATTCTTATTAACAGTCCAAATTTCATGACATTGAGCACGGAGGAAAACCATCATTCTATTTTTACAATAACTATAGTTATTTCCATCAAAGTAGGGAGGCCTGTGTATAGAATGTCCTTCGAGCATCAACCCCTTGTTAGCCATTCCTAACAGATCACTCTAAACTATGAGGTTTCAAGATAAAATAGAGTCGAGGCTCTAATACCAATTGTTGGCCCGGTTAGGAATGCAATCGAGAGGTGGGTGAATTGATTGCGCCCCCTTTTGAAAACTAAAATGCTGACATGATAATGCATGAATAAAAAATATCCTGATAGTTGAGCAGTATGAAGAAATGAATTTATAAGCACTCTAATTGCCGAGCAATAAGAATTAACTGAACGAGAATCAAGCAAGCTCTCACACCACTCCAACGCAATATGTTAAACCACTCGGATAAATTGAAAGATGCGGACAGATTATGTAAATCTCTCAACTCACCGCATCACACTCGGAATCGAGAATGAACAACATGGAACGACAATCGCACAGATAGCAAACCACAGCACAAGAGTTTTTAGGTTATTCGGACGCACCCGAGTGCAGTCCTACGTCCACCCCTCTCAACCCGAGAGGATTCCACTAAAACCGCTGCACAACGGCAGCAAAACGATCACAAAGATCACACACGGGCACAACAGTCCCCCACACACATGCGTTCTCATACGACGATAAGAAACCACGCACATGGAGGCGATACTCCGAAATCGTATATGAAAGTAAAATATAAGGAAATACAAAGCCCAATTCAAATTTCTTAATCTATGCTCAAATGGAAATGTATAAGCGAAAGAACAAGAAATCCCCCTCAAATCTGCAATGAATCTCTTCGATCGGAATGGTAGGATACTTTTGGAGTTTGATCCTCGGAGTGGGAAGAAGCCGGTCTTGTAGGAAACCCCCAAAATAGGACCCCAATGGTGAGCAGCACAAGCAGTCTTCAGATCGGCAAGAATGGCTCGTGGATGGCGTTGTCCTACAGCTTTCTTCCTGCTCCTACGATGGTGCAACCCTCCACTTACTCCTTCTGCAAGAAAGATAAGAACTATTAGCTCAAAGAGAATTGTATCCATCGAATGGAAATCACAGCTTTCAGATACCCTAAGAAAAAAGACTTAAAAAGACATGAAAGCCCATGTTAAAACCTTCTCAAAACATCACCCAAACAAGTGGTGAAACCCTAAGGGTAAGGGGGTAAAAACCCAAGCCAATCGGATCACAAAATGGGGGTTTCAAAACCAAACCGGCAAACACGATCCGGACGCACCTGGACAAGTGTCCACTCTTGGAGTCGACACTTCTTCCCGTGTGAGCTGCCTTGTTTAAAAAAAAAACAAGAGCTAGGGTGAAAGTGTCGACTCTCAGATTCGACACTTTTTACCAAAGCACCAGTTTGCGATAAACAACAAGCACCCACCTGTAAGTGACGACTCTCAGAGTCGACACTTTTATCCAAATCTGCTGGTTGCATAAAACAGCAAGCACCCACCTGTAAGTGTCGACTCTCAGAGTCGACACTTGTAGCCTGCTGCATCAAGGCAGCACGTAGCCCAACAAGTGTCTACTCTGAGAGTCGACACTTTCAGAGCAGAGACTGAAAAATGCCTAATGCAGCCAATTAAACCTTAAAAACATTAAGAATGCATCAAGTCCAATCTAGCCACATTGAAATGCACTCAAACATGAATTCTTACCATTGATCCAACAGATTGAAAGCGATTTGTAAATCAATCGTACACTTTCCACAGATGCAATTTTGTCATTCTTTAATCAATGTAAGTGAAAGGTACAATTACCTTGGCTTTCGACATTTGCAAAATCTTTTTAACCTGCATATAGAAATGTTGTCATTCATCCATACATGAAGATGATTCAAAATCTGTTAAACCAATTACCATAAAATCCATCACTTCTAACCTAGTTCAAATATAACAAGGCCATCTTCCAACCAGTCAAGCCTATCTTCATATCTTGTTACTCATATACCATGGCAAGCTGGACTCTCCTCTCAAATAGTCTAATGACATCACACCCAAACTACAATTTTCAAAAACCCATAGCATTCTAGCATTCATCATTACTCAAGCAAAAGCACTCAAACAGTCATTTCATATTCAGCTCAAGGATGGCCATTCATGTGACCAATCAAACTGCCACTCATTCATAGAAAGATATACAGTGCAAATTACTTGATTGAACAAATTTGTCTTCGTCAAAATACGCCGGGGCACAACACGCTTGTCTGGGCAAAAGATGGTCTAGGGCCCCCGCAGGGGTCAGTAGTGGAGGTCCCGAGTCTAGTGCTCGAGCGGACCACAGGCACTGTTGTAGAGCGCAGCAAGTCGGCCGCCCGAGGAGGCACAAGATTTTTTTTTAAACTATGTCAATACCTAGGCAGATCACAGGATCAGCTAGGCATTTTTATTAAGAGAAGGGGAGAAAGGATACAAAGATGCTACAGCCAATAAAACAACACCCTACGCAGAGGGGTCAATAGACAACGTTGCTCCTACATCACAGAAGAAAGGTACACGCAGGCCAGCACAAAGTGGCAAAGCAAGAATCAAAACCAATCCTCTTAAGGATGGGAGCGGTTGGAACACCGTCGAGAACGCCTAGACTTCACCACATGAAACTCAGATTCAAAGGACTCGCTGTCGTGAGAACAGAGCTGGTCATCAGAAGCAACGGGGTCCTCTAGGACAGCACCAGGCACAGAATGGAGTTGGATGACAGGCCCCTTGGCATGCTCAGGCAGAGGAGTTGAGGCAGCAGTAGGCTGGCCAGACGGGACACCAGGCGCATTAGAAGCAACCAATGCTAAGACGACGGAATGTGGCTCCAAAGGTTGTTCAACATTGATTACCCGAGGGGATGACGAAGCAGGAACAAGGGGCTGCAGGAGAGAGTTTGCTGATGCAACCAAGGGGACCACAGCAGCAGCAACATCGCCAACCATAGGTACACCAGGAACATGTACCATGGATGACTTTGGTAGATTGGGCAAAGCCTCAATAAGAAGAGACACGCCAGGAGTAGTAGCGTTAGAGCTAGAGAAGAACGGCAGGGCATTAGCCTCATCACGCATAGCACGAAGGGCAGCCAGGCGGGCCTGACGTGCCTCTTCCTTTGAAGAGGGGGTAGCAGTACATCCAGCGTTAGCCGAAGGAGGCCCTTCCACACGTCCAGCCTCAACCGAAGGGGAGGAAAAAGGAGCATAAGGTACACCACAGGTGGCAGCAAGAGATACACCAGCTGGGGCAGAAGGTGGCACCGATGGTGAAGGAGCACCCAGATCCACTAAGGGGGAAGGAGTAAAAGGAGCATTGGTGTGTGCACAAGCAGCAGGGTGTTTGGCCCCATCAAGACTATCAGTAGAGTAAGATGCAAGGGGACCAGCAGCAAGACCAACCAACGCACCATGAGCAGGGCTCGTGGGCGCAACCACGGCCGGTGCAGGCCCCTTCGAAGAGGCACCAAGGATACCATGTGAATAGAGACCAGGAGGGAATTCTTCCATGGGCCCAGATATGGCACTAATGCTTGTGCGATCCTCTTGAACAACATGAACAGCCGCGGGCTGGGCACTAAGAAGGGAGGGGCCCAATGAAGCAGAAACTCCAAGAGATGGAGTAGGGTGGGTGGGAGACAACCGTAGATGAGGGGCGGCTACACCACCAGTTAGAGAAGACTTTGGAGCAGCAATAAGACCAATATCCGCAGGTGGAGCAAAAGGAATGGAGGGGGAGTGGCCCACAAGGACATTAGGTCCATGTGAGGAGAGCCCCGTCGGTACAAAGACTCCAAGAGGAGAATCGACCAAGGGCCCCTGTTCCGCGCACAAGGCAGCCGAAGAGGGACCACAAGAGCCACCACCAATATTGCCATCGGCCTGTGCACAAAACGGGGCGGTGCTATTGAAACTGTTGGCTCCACCACACTGTATGGAAACACCAGCTGGAGCGGCAATCATGCTAGGGAAGACTTGGACGTCCTTGGAAACCGCTTTCCATGTTTGCTTAACCACCTTGGCCGGAGCAGACTGGCCGGACGCCGGAGGGGGACCGCCGGAGACACCATTAATAGAACCACATTTGGCACCAATCTTTTTACAGTTGCCAACAAGATGGCCGAGGCGATGGCAAGTAGAACAAAAAAATGGTATACGGGGGCAGACAATGGGCTGCCAAAATCCATCAGATCCAAAACCAATCCAGATATTATCCAGGATTCTTTGAGCAAAATCCAAGAGCACACATGCTCGGGCAACATTAGATTGTGCAAGAGAAGTGGTGTTGTGATCAATTTGTAGTACTGTGCCAACACTTCCAGCAATAGATCTCATCATGGCTTCGAAGAAGAAGTTGGCAGGGAGATTAGGGAATTCAACCCACACCGGAACCACTGAAGAATCAATATCAGGAGAGAAATTAAATGACCAGCGAGCAAACTTAAACACACGGCCAAGAATAAGCATGGACCCTTTAAGCAAAACCTTAATGAAGTCCTCACGACATTGGAATCTTAAAAGAAGATGACGATTATCCAATGCACTTATGGCAAAATTAGCATGGAACTTAAATCTCTGCTCGATATGATTGCGTATCTCTGGAGGGGCTTGCACGATGTGCCAATCTCAGCCATATGGAGTGTATGCTACAATGGAGTGCTCGAGGGGCTTGCACGATGCGCCAATCTCAGCCATGAAAAGAAAACCGCAGGCTCACCCATATCGGTACGGGCTGGAGGATGAACAGCTACAGGTAGAACAGGAGGTTGGGATTGGCTGCCGAACAGCCACGGGGATCACGCCTAGGAAGTAGGGCGATCCGACGATGGGGGCGAAGTCACTAAAAGCGATCGACGTGGCCAAGTAGCCCACCCGTGCATGGGTGGTGATGACGATGGGGCCATAAGTCACGGCCGCCATGGCTACTGGACTGCTAGCTGCTGGGAGTGCGACGGTCAGAGACGGTCGCTGAGCGCGGTTCGACTGTCGGAACGTGAGCTGGAAGCTACGGGGATGTGTGTCCCTCCTTTAACTCTCCTGTAAGGAGAGGAAAAAGGGCACCGTGGCTTTAGGGCTTGAACATGCTTCTCTTTAGCAGAAAGAAGAAAGGCGAGAGACGTCCCATGTCACGCCCCGAACCGATAGCAGCGGAACGTGTCGTTTGCTCAGAACGTGATAGTTAAACTATCGTGTCAATCCGAACATAGCCACAAGACAAGATATAATATTGGACAAAATAAAATTTTCATTTCAAAAATAAGTTTATTACAACTTTGGACCCAATAAAATAAAAACTCAATAAAGGAAAAATTACAGAAGACTCACAACTAGACTAAGCTAGACACAAACACAAGATAACTAGACTAGATGGTCTGTCTAAATGTCGGAGTTCTCTTCACTCTTGCCTTTGCCCATCATGTTCGATCTCATCGTCACTATGGTCGTTACCTAAAAAATATGGGAAAACACTAGGTGAGCAAACGCTCAGTAAGACTTAATATCTCAAGCTCCAAGATGGCTTCAAGTCAATTACAATTTAACATGCTTATGTAGGTCATGCAAAGTATCATAATCGAGAACTTTCAAGAACTATAAAGAAAACAAGAGTCGACCCGACGATAGATACTTTCAAGAGATATAAAGACAAATAAATAATTGAGAGAATATATCAATAACTTTCATGACGAGATAGCAAGTACTTTCAAAGGAAACACCCAAGAGCGTTCATGGGAGACAATAACAATCACTCCACTATAGCATCCACTTTCACTAGAGCTTTTGTAACTATCATTTTATAAGATTGGCCATTGTATAAAGGAGTTCAAACACTTGAATAATGAGTGTGGCAATCACTTGTGGAAATGTCGTAGACCAAGTTTGCTATCTTTAGTGCAATGCCAACACCCGATCATTCATGATACCGGTACACGTTTGGACTTTGCCTCGCCCATGGGATCAGATCAGGACCCCATATTTTATACACTAGCATTGAAATGTCAATTTGTCGGGACCCATAGCCCCTGCTATATCTAAACCAATTCCACTTAAAGTAATGGCCAAGAATTTCAGGGATCAAGCATGTAGGAACAATAGGGTAGATTTATAGAATAGAGATTCAAGAATAGACCTTGACAAGTATAGCACGATGACACCTAAAATCGAGATAAATCATAAATATCTGGGTAATTGGCGCCCACTCAGGTCGCCGTAGATTATGGAATTTACGCCCACTAAAGTGGTCGCCTATTCTGTGAACAGGCACGAAGAATTTGTGACACTTCAAGCGGTCGCTCATTCATAATTAGCGTCCAGTGTACGGTCGCTATAACAGTAAATAGCGCCCACTGACTGGCTGCCAATTACATTTGGTGTCCACGTCCTGGTCGCTCATTTTTGACAGAACAGGACAAGCTTGAAAGAATAGCGCCCACCCAGATGATCGCTCATTCAATTAGCGCCCGCTGGACTGGTCGCTCTTTCAGGCAGAGATAGATCACCCACAGAATTGCCAGAACAACGTTCTATGAGGGCCGGGTGTCATGTTTCTTCATGAGAAACATGGTTCCCGAGTTTTTATGGTACAACCAGATCGGCTGTCTTGAGAGAATCCAAGGCTAGCGGAGGCTTACAGTGGTCCTAATGAAGAAAGTACCGGTCCAAAGTAAGGAATATCTCGCAGAGGGTCCAATCACCATGGAGAGTTAGTGTGTAAACGATAGAAACCAAAATAGGGACTCCATCTACGGATGTGAGATGAGATTGCCAAGTAAACCCGCGATATGGGCCAAAACACGATAAATCAAGTAAAATCGTAAATAGCGGCCACTCAGGTTGGCGCTAAATCAAGATTGTGCGACGGTTCATTATGTCGCTAAATAAATATTGCATCAAAATTTTATAATTGTCTCACAAATGGGCGACCTTCCATGAAGGCGCTCAATCATTAAATAACGGCCATGTGATGGTCGCCATTTTACTTTTATCGATAAATTTCTTTTTTTTTACAAAAATGTTATTAATTCCAAAAGAATGGGTGACCTTTTCAAAAGGCGCCAGAACTATGAATAACGGTCATGGGTTGGTCGCTCATTCATAATTTCCAAGTTTACTATATTTTTAAATATTCAACAAGAATAAGTGGCTCTGTGAAGAGGCACAGTATATTGAATGGCGACTGTGAGACAGTTGTTCATTTTCTTTAACTTTGAAATGCACCGGGCAGGTATGTTCTTGGACACTTAACACTATTCATCTATTTGGAGTTTACATAATCAAGAAAATGAAGACATGGATAGACAAAGAAAAATATCAAGAATCTAGAAACATATTCATGCAAGAAATTTAACGCACGATTTCATGGATATTAAATTTTAAAGGTGCTATAATTATTAATTATTTAAAAGATTTAGCGTCAGTATGACTGTCGCTAATCAATGAGTGGCCGTTTGCACGGGCGCTGTTTCAAGGAAATAGCGGCCACTATCTGGGCGCTAATTCCTTTTTATGCAGAAAAGATTGTAGGACGTTAAAAAAAATCCACGGTTTGCAAGCTATAAACGAGAGGATCACGTAACAGGAAGTTCGTGGAAGATTTCTATATGCAATATCATCTAGTATGCTATTTGATCATGGTTTTTGCTTGGGAGATTGCCTACCTTTAGACGCTTTTACGGTGAAGACGTGAGACGGGGAAGACGCAGTAGTAGAGGAAGAAGAAGTGCCTTGCTTCTTTTCCTTACTACAACAACGACAATAGCAGCAGCACACAATGACACCTTCACAACGGTAGCAGTGATACGTGCACATGAAGAAGAGTGACTGCAGTGGCCCTCGTAGGAGGTGGAGGAAGAAGCTGTACAGCAACGGCAGCACATCAGCCGCACGAACAGCTCGAAAGAAGTAGAAGGAAGACGATGCCATTCAACACGGTAGTAGCTTAGCAACCGTACGCACGCGTTAGGAAGAAGAGAATGACGAGGATGGCGTCGACCCAACAGGAAGCTGATTCACGAAAGTAGTGACTCTCGAACGGCAGTAGTAGCAATGTACTCTTGCCATCACGAGAGGTTTATTTATAGGGGTTTTATCCCTTTTCCTAATGGGAGTTAAGGTTCCCTTCGTAGAATCCTAATGGAACTTAAATTTCCCTTGATTGATCATATCCCTTCCTCGTTCATAGCCACCTACCCTTGTTAGACTTAAACCCTAAAGCTTTAGTGCAAGAGTTCGAACGTGGGGAGGTTTTTAGAAAACAGGAGGTTTTTAGAAAACCTTACATGTCTAAGGATTTGTGTATACACTTAAGCTCCTTTTGTCCTACGTGAAGCCCATCAACTGTTGTTTTGGGTTTTAAACTTCTTTAACAGATTTAACACGTTAATCTTTATTAAGGCCCATTTTTGCCAAAGAGTTTATATACCTATATTTTGGAAATATTTGTTTAAGTCCATTAAAGCTCCTTTTGAGAATTCAAAATCCCATTAGTTCTTTTATCACATATATATATCTTTATTATATTAAGAGTCTAATTAAGGTAGAACTTTATTTAGGGATAATTTTATTCGTGCATCAACCTTATTGAATTTTATCGTTGTCTTAGGTATCAAAGTCGGGTTCGATCATATGACTCTTTACTCGATTATTTATTTGTATCTCTATTGAGGCCCATTAAGTTCTAGCTTTATGGTTGGGCTTTAATCCTTTTGAATGAATTATCTATAGACATTTACTTAATATTTAGGCCCATTAGCTATCTAGGCTATTTCTATTATTGAAAATTTTATTTTCCTTATTTGTTTCATGACAAATATTAATATTTATTCTTTAAAAATTCTGGGGTGCTACATGTTGGGTTCGGTGCGTTGGATTCAGAGGGGGGTGAATGAATCCCTCCCTTAAAAATTTCGCTCAATTAAGAATCTAGAACGCTAACTAGACAAAACTAGACAATATGAAGAACTAATCAAATTCTCTTTTGAACCAATGAGCAAATATGTATAGCGCGCCTAAACATTCATCAAGCGGAAGCAGAATTAAACAAATCAAATCACTGCACAGAGGAGTTTTAGGTGGTTCGGTCCTCCAGACCTACGTCCACCCCACACTCAAACCCAAGTGTGGCTTAATGCTACGTAACACAGCTTGCGTCCGCTGAGCCTTACAGCTTAGCCTACAACCGCTGAGCATCACAGCTTGCTTCCGCTGGGCAATACAGCTTAGTCATCCGCCGACTCACAGCTTGACCGCTTGGGATTACAGCTTAACCCGACCGCTGGGGACTACAGCTTAACCCGACCAGTGGAATCCTCCACTGCAAACGCTGAGCAATACAGCTTAGCTCTACTGACAAACAACCTGAAGAAAGGTTTAGAAGAAAACACAAAATGGGAAACAAATTAGCAACAGAAAGCTGTATACGATAAAGCACAAATAGCTCTCAAGGAGCAGGTTGGTCTGGATCTGATCCAAGAGCCATCAGATAGCACCACTTTGAAGAATTCTTCTCTTCTTCTTCTTCACGAGCTCTCTGTCTCTCTGTCTCTCTTTCTTTCTCTTTCTCTTCTGCTTCTTCTCTCTTTCTCTTCTTCACTCTTTTTCTTCTTCTGGATCGTGCAGGCTCTCTCTCTACTCCTGCCCTTCTATCACTATCTCCTAGCACCATCTGTCTTCTTCTGAGGAAGAAGCTTCGTATTTATAGAGCCTCAGAGATCGGGCATGTGTAGGGCTTGTGCCCCCTTTATCCAGAGATAACCTCAGATCACGTGCCAGGTGCCAACCTCGGATCACGTGCCCAGACATCTTTCTTCATGAAGGATATACCTGTCAAACAGTCATAAGAGGATATTAGAGAGATGTACAAAGTTGGTTTGAGGATGTATAGACTTTGTATGCAGCGATGTATAGACTTGATAGATGATGCATGAACAATCCACCAATCGAGTGTACATACTTTGGAAATGCGTGAAGCACACGATGTATAGACTTGTTAAAGAAGTGATGCATGAACTATGCACATGCATGAAGAGCACTGACGATGTACAGACTTGGTGTGCAGACTTTGTGTGTGTGCGAGACAATGTATAGACTTGATGCGTGGACAAAGCATATGCATGAACAAGCCACACAGAATGTATAGACTTTGCGTGGATGAGGCAAGGCTAACGGATGTATAGACTTGCTCAGCCGTGTGGCATGCAACCAAACAATGTATAGACTTGTGTTGAAGAGAAAGAGAAAGAAAGAGAGATAGAGAGCTCGTGAAGAAGAAGACGAGAAGAATTCTTCGAAGTGGTGCTATCTGTTGGCTCTTGGATCAGATCCAGACCAACTTGCTCCTTGAGAGATATTTTGTGCTTTATCGTATACAGCTTTCTATTGCAGTTTTGTTTCCCATTTTGTGTTTTCTTTTAAACCTTTCTTCAAGCTATTTGTCAGCAGAGCTAAGCTGTATTGCTCAGCGTTTGCAGTGGAGGATTCCACTGGTCGGGTTAAGCTGTAGTCCCCAGCGGTCGGGTTAAGCTGTAATCCTCAGCGGTCAAGCTGTGAGTCAGCGGATGGCTAAGCTGTATTACCCAGTGGAAGCAAGCTGTGATGCTCAGCGGTTGTAGGCTAAGCTGTAAGGCTCAGCGGACGTAAGTTGTGTTACGCAGCAGTAAGCCACACTTGGGTTTGAGTGTGGGGTGGACGTAGGTCTGGAGGACCGAACCACCTAAAAACTCCTCTATGCAGTGGTTTGATTTGTTTAATTCTGCTTCCGCTAGATGAATGTTTAGGCGCGCTATACATATTTGCTCATTGGTTCAAAAGAGAATTTGATTAGTTCTTCAGATTGTCTAGTTTTGTCTAGTTAGCATTCTAGATTCTTAATTGAGCAAAATTTTTAAGGGAGGGATTCATTCACCCCCCTCTGAATCCAACGCACTGAACCAAACAATTGGTATCAGAGCGGGTTGCTGTGCATAGGATCTAACAATCCGCAGCAGATCCTGCATCTTCTGTGGTGCATTTCAGAGTGGGTTTCTTGTGCTCGGTGTTTAGTTTCACTGACTTAGTGCCTTGCTTTGCTTATCTGGTTGTGGTGCATTCTTGTCGATTGTCTTGTGTGCTGTTGTTTACTATCTGTTGTAATGGCTCATCTGCCAATTTTCAAAGGTAATGATCTTGATCTATGGCTGAAGAACTTACATCGGTATGTTAGATCGACTGATCCTGAACTTTGGAAAGTAATGGTCCACGGTCCACACAAATTATCAAAAGATAAATTTAGATGGACTGATAAGGATAGACTGAAAGACTCTGTCAACTCGAGAGCATTAGATTTAATGAAAGCATCACTTGACAGAGCTCTAATTTCATGTGTTTCTTCTTGCAGGTCTGCCAAGGAGATTTTAGAGAAACTGAAGCTTACCAGGAATCGCAACACATGTTTGATGGTTGACGATGATGGACAGCAAGAAGAAAATGAAGAAGAAGATGAAGATGAGGTACCTTCTAAATTTTATAATTATGATGTGGATGATTGGATTGATGCATACAATGATTTACTTGATTCTTTCAAACAGTTAAGAAAATGAAATAAATCTCTAAAAAGGAAGTTGAATGATCATGTGAATGTTAATTCAGGGGGTGAGGACATGGAACTCCTGAAGACAGAAAATGACATATTCAGAAGACAATTAAAAGATTTATTCTGTTAATTCCGATCTAGAACACTTGAAATTTGAAAATGAAAAACTAAAAAAATAGTTCAAGGAGTTTGAACACAAATCAATGAATCTTGAAAAAGAAAATAGACTGATTTCTGAGAAGCTGGAGGCTGATAGAGTAATAAATTTAGAGCTTCAGAAAAATCTTGACAAACTTCAATCTGAAAAACAACAAGAAATGTTTTATGAATGTCAGTTTTCCTCAGATGATTGGGTGCTTGATGATGAACTCACAGAGCAAAACAATAAATTGAGAGAGGAAATCAACAAGTTGAAACATCTAAACACCCAACTGTCAGATAGGTTATTGACAATTGAAAAAGGCAAGTGTGTAAGCATGGATAATTCTGATAAGTTGGTGGATGCAGAACAAGAAATTGAGAGCCTAAAAACCATCAACCAAATGTTGAATGGAAATGTCACTTGCTGTGAAGAGAAGATAGCTGGATATGAACTTGCAATCACATCCCTTCAACAAGAAGTTGATGATCTTAACAAGTCTCTATCTGAAGCTGACAATGAAATGAAATTAAAACAGGAAGTGAAAAAGCTCAAAAGTCTGAATGATGCTTTGCATCAACAAGTCATTTCTTGTGAAACAGATCTGTCCACATATGAAGCTAATATTGTTGTCTTAAATTCTGAGATTCAAGACTTGAAAAATTCTCTATCAAAATTTGTCAAAGGTAAGGACAATCTGAATAAGCTTCTTGGAAACAATGTTAATTTTCAAAGAGAGGGACTGGGTTACAGTCTGACAAACAAAAGGATAAATGGGAATAAAGCTTCTACTGTGTTTGTAAAAGCTTCTAATCAAAACAAAATCCTGCTCCTTCGGTTTTTCAATTCAGCGCTCAGAAAAACCAAAAATCCACTGTCAGTCCCAAAACTATAGGACAAACTCAAAAATTAAAAAAGAATGAAAATCTACAGAAAAGGGACAAAGATACTCCGGTTGGCACAAAGACTGTTGCACACAAGTCACATGATCTCTCACACACTCATACTAAATGGGGGTCATGTTATTATTGTGGGAAAGTAGGTCACATAATGGAAGATTGCATATTGATGTTAAAGGATGAGCATGCAAGTAAAACATTATATTCTAGAAATTATTTTGGTAGAAACCATGCTACTAGGAAGCCTGATGCTTCATGTTACTATTGTGGTAGGCATGGTCATCTCATGAATGCATGTTTTATCATGAAAAAAGATAATAAACTGCATGCTAGGTCTTCCATGCATTTTCATGGTCCATACAGAATTAAACCCAAGTCCAGTCAGCACACTGTGTGCTCTAACTACAATAAGCCTGGGCACAAGGCTGTTGAGTGCTGGTCAGGAAATTACTGGAATAATTCTGAATCAAGCAACAAGCACCTCAGGTGCTTTGAATGTGGTAAGTATGGGCATATAGTCAGGGACTGCTGGTATGTTCAGGGAAATCACATAAATTCCAAATCTGCTAAATTCCCTAGAGCAAGACCTGTAAATATTTCATGCTTCAATTGTGGTAAGTCAGGTCACAAGTCTGCTAACTGTTGGTTAATTGAAAATAAGAGACAAAATGTTCATGTAAACAACAGACAATCTCATGTTCATGCACTTAGACCTCATGCTTCTGTTAATGTGCATCATAATAAAGTCAAAAAAATCTATTGGTACATGTAGATATTACGAAAATTTTGGACATTCTATGGACAATTGTTATTTGATGGAATCTGATGACAAGGTTGCTAAAAGACTGTTTAGAACACCTGTCAGGGTTAATGCAGGACCCAAGACTGTTTGGGTACCTGCCCGTGCCAAATAGTGTGCTAACTTGCAGGTGTGCCTTGGTGGGAGAAATAAAAGGGGTTGAATTAACCAAGGCACTCAAGAATGAAAACCCCATGATTGCACCATTCAGGCCAGTTCCAAAACTCTGTGTTTAAATCTCATCATCTGAAATTGTGAGTCAAAAAGGGTGAATTTCATGTTGATTTGTTTGTTTGATTTCTGATGTTCTCTTCTTATCTAGCTGATCAGTCTGCATTCCAGACTCAGCTACTGAATTTAATTCTGCACAAATTTAATGCTCTTCTCTTGCCATTTATTGCACTGTGTACATAAGATGCTAGATACACTGCACAACCATGTTTGTAGTCGATGCATACCCTGCACTGAGTTTACTTAAACCCATGCTCATGGTTGTTCATACATTGCATCGAGTATGTTTCTCACTTGTTTGGGCATGTACGCACTTTGCACCGAGCTTATTCATGTGTTGCACCGAGTTTGAATGGTTCATTTAGTGCATATAGTCGATGCATGTGTCTAATGTCTGCATATATCATTTGCATGACTATCAAGGAAGTCATTCAATGCATATAGGACTGCTTTGCACTGCATCTCTTTGCATAACCCTGGCATATTAAATGGTAAGCTACTAAAAGGCAGGTGAAATCTGCCTGGAGGTTCTTACTATGTGTGAGATGGTCCTTGAGACCAAGTTCTCCGCCAAGTACCAAGGGTCAAGTCTTCATATAGAGCAGTGTACTGCATATCATCAAATTTGAAAAATCTGAAAAGAAATGACTCATTGCATAGCATATTGTTTCATCATGGTGTCAGGGGGAGCTGAGAGTTCAGTTCAATACATTGAATCCTTTTCACTTCTCTTCGTCCCCACTCAATTCATTCATATTCTTTGACATTATATGCTCTTGGACCTTAATGCCGATTGCTATCACTTCTTAACAATTGCTATCATTTCCCTATCACCTTCACTGAACAACAGTATTGCTTCTGGTTTTGTACATGAGCTGTGGTTATTGCAATTTTTCACTTATAAGAATCACACTTGCAAATTGAAAGGAACTAAAGGTTTAACTTTTATAAATTGAAGAGTTAAGTGTCTGCACTTCAGAACTTGAGATAAAAGAAAACCTTTATAGCTTTTAATCTCTGTCTCATGGATAGAATAGATAAAGTTTTTTTTAATGCCTGAACGTGTTAAACTGGAAATGTCTAGAAAATGTGAATAAGAGTGTGTACTGTTTTTAAACAATCACTCTAAAAGAAATCAGGGTAGCAGTAAATAAGATCATCAATGTAATGAGCTGAACATAGTGACAGAGCAATGGCTGAATTGCACTGAGAAACTGTGATCTCCTCCAAAGAAGCAGGAGAATTCATAAGTATGAAGTGCTTCAGGCTATCTCTGTTCATAGGGTCAAATCTATAGGGGGAGTCTTCACCAAGTAACTGGGGGTACTGGCCTCTGATCAAGGTGTACCCTTAATGTCAAAGGTGAAAATTGTTCCTTGTAGGTCTTGATCTGAAATAGATCTAGTAGTTTATGCCTAGTAACTGGGGGTACCTGCCTCTGATCAAGGTGTACACCTAATGTCAACAGCATAAATACCACTGGTCTATTCACTTACCTCAGTTTCTGAAAATTAAAAGGTGAAAAACAAACTGCTGTAACCCTTTGAAATCAATAGTCATTGAGTGAAAATTATTTTTCTCAATACATATTCAAGTTGCCTTTCTTGAACTTCCATGTTTAATCACAAAGGGTATTGTTTCTGACTTATCTATTAAAACCATGTGCCCTCGATTCATTGCTATAAATGGAGTCTATAACTCTTCTTCAGTGGTCAACTGCTTTACTCTATCTTTATCACTATTAAACTTGAATTCTTTCAAGACTGTATATTGCTGACTCTTATGCTTTAACAGTTGTCTATAATCATGCTCATTTTCTGAACTAATGCTTCAGTTGTTGTGTAGTGACCCCTTACCTTATTCATGTTCTTTCCCTCCTATCTTCTCTACCTTTTGATTATGTCATAAGAGGAGATGTGTTTCATCCGTCCATATTCCTTTCTCAAAGGAGGAGAAATAATTCAGGGGGAGTTATACATTCAGGGGGAGAATAGGTTGTTCTAAGGGAAATCTGCATGTATACTGCATTTAGCATTCATGATGTGCCATTAAGGGAAAGAGAGCCTTTCATGACTTAGTCAAAGGGAGAGACTTTCATTCAATCATTGCATGCAGGTTTCTTTTGCTCTCTCAAACTATTTTCTTTTTGATGAAGTCAAAGGGGGAGAATAGTTTGAGCCATTAGAATGACTCACAATGTTGCCATCATCAAAAAGGGGGAGATTGTTGTGCCCCTGTGGTTTTGATGATTGGTTTTGATGTGAGTCAAACACTGTGAGTCACCATGCGATGTTCAGTCATTTTGTCACATCATAAAGCATTCATATATATACATCTGTAAGGTTTATGCATTTTCTTGTCATACTATGAGTCATGGTTTAAGGTCTATGCATTTCCCTATTTGTGGAAGTTATGCACATTGCATCGGTGCATTAACAATTGTTGCATGCCACATTGTCGGTGCAACCCTTGGTGAACTGCATACATTGCATCGGTTCAATAATAGACTTGGTCAGTTCTATTATGACTGATCGATACATTCATAAAGTCAGTGCATGTTAAGATCCGTCTCACTTAGCGTCTCATGTTGTGTCTCAACATACCCAGCGTCTCATGTTGTGTCTCACATAGCGCTTAATGTCTGTACATCGTCATGTACATTGCATAGAAAGTCTATACATTCAAATGGCATGTCCATGCATATACGAAGTCAGTACAGCCTGTGCGCGCGCGGGTGCAACCCTGACTAGCGCCGACGGGTGCAACCCTGACTAGTCACTCGTTACTGTTGTCCCTTGTACATACTACGGTGTCTCTTGTTCCCGTGTTCGTCACGAGTGTGAGACTCCCGAGACACAGTGTAAGCCGTCAGTGGACGCATCTGGTCTTGCTTCTAGTGGCTTCTTTCTCCTGTCAGATGGATTATAGGAACTTGCTTAATTGGATATTAGACTGTTTTTGTATTTGTATGAAGGTCCTCGAATATGCTAGGATACTTTTATATATTCATTTATTTGTTTAATAGTCTTTGAATATATTGAATGTTGAATGTATTCAATTAAATAGCAGGCTTCATTATATGTTTGTTCCCATGTTGTAGAACATTCACATGTTTAACGTTTATGGCTTTTCCATGTGATTTATTTCCCTCTCGTGATGAACATGTATTCCTTATATGTATGTACTCATATGTCTTAATGATATCCAGATTTGCCATAAACTGTTAATCTTCATATAATATGCGATATCCTAATTACTTGTCCTTCTAGTAATTCTTAGCCATGTTAATCTGTTGATATTTTCATGCAGTTCTATTTAATTGCTTATGCTCCATGCAATTATGATATTGTTCTTGTAATGTTAGTGCGAGTTGGGGATCTGTGTGAACCCTATTGAGTCTCTGCTGTGAGACTCACTCCTTTCCTTTTACAGGTGAAACGCAGTAGACTTGGCTTTCAAGCGTGGTTTGAAGTCTGTGGATAGGTCAACCAGCACGTGTCAGCCAGGGTATGCCCCTTGGCTTTGTACCGTTCTTTTGAGTTGTACTTAGGGAGCTTGTTCAGTTACTGGACTATTGTCTTATTTTAAGTATGCAATCGATGTAAATTATATGTAAAGAAATTTTAAATTTTAGTTTCTTCTTTCTTGCACTTATTTTAGATTGTTGTACACCCTACGACAACCCTTTTATCCCTTTAAGGAGCTTTTTTGCTCTTGGGAGGCCTCGCAGGATCCAAGTGGTATCGGGTCTACCCGGTATCCGGACCCTGGGCCGTCACAAACCCTGAGAGTGCTCGCTGGATGGTAAGGACGCTTGAAAGACCTCCCACGCTCTCCTTCGTGGTATCCCCTCCCGATGGATGGACAGTCGATGCCCTTCTTACTATGGTGGCCGGTCGATTCTTATTGTGTCTCTCTAGCTTATGTCTATTCGTCAGTCGCTGCCCCCTCCGTGTCCATCGAGGGCCTATTTATATAGGTTGTCCTGAGAGCAAGGGCCTGTCCCTTAGTAGGGAAGGGCACGAGTCGTGGAGTAACGCCTCCCCGTAATCGTGGGGAGTTTCCCGTTGAGGGTCCGTTCCTCCAGAGTCGTGTGGTTCTCTAGCGAGTCTTACAGCACTGGTGGAGCGTGCTCGCTTTAGTGGGAGGTGAGGCCGACGTTGTGGGAGGTAACGTTCGGTCGTCAGAGGGTCAGTCGACGGCATTTGTGCTTGGGTCAATGCCCTTCGTGCGCTGGAGAATCCGAGGACAAACTTCCTAGGCTGTCTATTATGGGCCACAGCTGGCATGGGCCCGTTACATGCATTGTAGAGGCCTAACCGAAGCGGGCTTGTCGTAATGGGCCGTATATGGGCCGAGCCGATTTTACCCTCCCCAAGTAGGATAAAATCAACTCGACTCACATGCGGCCCATTAGCGCCAGCCCTACTGTAACAGCACAAGATTTGGATACCGAGTCAATCACGATACCATTTAGATCATACGCCACCACCCACGAGTTGGGAAGCTTGGAAGGGTTCAATTAGATGTCACGGGAGTGTACATAAATTTAAAATAAATGTAGTAATTAAAATACTAAAATTTAAGTTTACATTTATAAACAGATTTATACAATTTACACAAATTCTAGTCCAGATGTACAAGTCCCAAAGATATAGCTCAACGAAAAGGAAAGTACAAAGCCTTAGGGCATACCTCGGCTGGTAGAAGCTGACGACGCTAGGACTCTTGGGTGCAGATCAAGGCCTCCAAATGACGATGAGGCACGCCAAAATTGATATGAAGAGGGGTGAGCCTCATCTCATTGGCGCAGTTGGGGTCCCGCGGATCCCCACCACAATGAAAAGTATCAACAGAGCAGCAAGTAACCAGATGTAAAGAACAGTAAAGCAGGAAAGATAGTAATGCAAAAGGAACAATACCGTAAACACAAAATAACCACACTAAGCCACTCATTGTCAGAAGCTTGCGAAAGGGTGAAATACCTTGAGTATCCAACATTAACCAAGCTGAACCCAATTCTCGTAACATAGGCCA
This sequence comes from Amorphophallus konjac, assembly GCA_022559845.1. Lineage (NCBI taxonomy): Eukaryota > Viridiplantae > Streptophyta > Magnoliopsida > Alismatales > Araceae > Amorphophallus > Amorphophallus konjac. Next base: position 91,947,094 of record CM040119.1, read on the forward strand.
CAGAATGCCTAATTAAAATAACCTATCTTAGGGGGCCTCTCCTAGAGTACACAAGAACTAGGACTAGCTACCAAGAAAACCCTTCGTCAACGATAAGGGAACAGAGCTACGCTGTCAGGGTAGGACTCTCGAGGACAGCAAAGAAATCTCATCTCGATCACGAGTAACTAGAACAACGAGCTCCCAAAACGCTGAACCTCGTCAACAGAAAACATAAAACACTACTCCCAAGTGACAAGAGCACTACCCCACTAGCAACAAGGTCGGAAGCATCCTTCGATGACTTATACCGTAGCCTCAGTGATGAGTTCTCATAATTCTATGATAATTCACGTCACACACATCACTTTAAGTGCACACAATTAGATAATTATGAATATTTTATAGCTAAACTTAACCTCACTTGTATCACGGCCTTTTATGCAAATTAACTTATTTTATGGTTAATTAATGAATAACAAGGGGTTGAGGGGCATGAGGATTAATTTCCCATTGCATAATTGTGAGCACTCATGGTTTTTATACGCAAAGTAACAATTTTCTAGGAATTTAATTGAAATATTATGTGTGCAGGACATTCTCGATATTTGCTAGAAGGGCCAGGGGTGAATTTGTCACAAGAGCAAGGCAAGGGTTGCCCTAGGGTGCCCCCTTCACCTTTGACCAAGTAAAGAGTAGCCACCATTCCTTATTTTGCGTGAGAGGAGATAAAGGAAAGAATTATCTCTATTTATCTTGTGGAGAGATTTTAGGAGAAGAATTAGGAAGATCCCTCTCCCCATTAGGAATGCTAAGGGGAGCCTCCTTTCCTTTCCTCATCTAAACCCTAATCTCCTCTAATCCCAGCCATCCATCTTCACCAAATATGATCTCCACCCTCCATTTGACCTAGTTTCTCTATAAATGCCCATTGCCAAGAGGGAGAAAGGGAGTTTTTTTTCTTTTCCTTGTTAGCTTAAAATCCCGTCCTTCTTTCTTCTCCTAGTTTAGGTCACCGATTTTCTCCCCCTTCTGCTCCTTTTCTCCTCTTGCTTTCTTCATAAAAGTTCTTCATTTTTTAGTGTTCTTAAATTTCTTCTTCTTCCTCTTTATATAGTTCTACAAGGTTTTCAAGTTATTTCTTATTTTTCACTATTCTATCATGTGCATTTGTAAAATAGCATTTTTCTATGTTATTTCTCCTTTTTTTCCATCTTCTGCTCTTTATCTCATCTTGCTCATTTTATAAATGTTGTTCCTCTTCCTGTCCTCTACAATTTCTTCTTCTTTGTAATCCTCTAATTCCTTCTACTTTTCAAGTTATTATCTACTCTTCAATGCTCTATTTCTGATTTTTACTATTCATGTTTCAAAACCTTCTTCTTCTTCTTCTATCTCTCCCTCTCTTCTATTCTTCTCACATCGCAAAGGCAGATCTTCTTCCTTCAATCCTCTCAAGGTGGGGTCCACGGCGAGGCGGGGTGAACTTTCAAGGCTCGACGAGACATTAGGTGACGCTATTCTTCATTCTCTTGGCTATTTTCTTCCCTTTTCTCTAGTTGATTTGAAGTTATAATTTTTATTTTCATACACTTGTAATCTTTTCTTAGTAATAAAAATTTTATTGGTGCAATTGTCTCTTTTCTCTCTCCATCTCCTCTAAATTTCTCTTCTCAATCCTCCACTATTCTTTAGGTAGATTTAATTTTAAGTAATTTATTTTCATGCAATTTTAATTTAATTATCAAAACTCACTTAAAATTTGATTTTCTCAAATATAAAGGTTTTCCAACGTGTTTAAATTGAAAATATTCCTCCTCATGGGATCGACTCATTCTCACCACTCTACTTAGATTTTACATCTTTTTAGTGAGTGAGTGCGGTAATTTTTAAAATTGTGATACGACATTTTTAATGATGAGTGTAGTGCACATCAATTTTTGTCGGAGAAAAGTTTCATGATACATATAGTATAACCTGATAGGAGTGCTTGCATAATGTCCTGCATATCATTCTATCCTGCAATCTGCATGAAAGTGGAAAGATGAAATCCCCGACTGAGTTTTCTTGATTCATGCTCTCATTGAAAGTAATTCTGCAATAGGAAAGACTAGGGAGAAGGATGATGGATAATTTATTCCATCTGGCCTTGGAAAACTGATTTAAGAATCTCTTTAAAGTTCATGTGCACTTTAGAAAATAAAATTCACATTGAACGCTAATGAAATAAGCGGGACAAGCCTTCTGTTATTTTAGAATGGTATCTGATACTCTACATTTCTTATAGATGAGATCTTTTTGATAAAGTTATCCATCAAATAGGTGCAAAAGCACATTGTTGAAAAAAAAAAGAACACCCTAAAAAATGCCCATAATCTTAGTAATTGGGCCTGCTTCACCTAACAAGTGTTGAGGTTCACGTAAAATAGAAAAGGGACCCTTTATCTTAGTAATCAGGCCTGCTTCTCCTAAGGCAAGAGTCGAGGTTCATGTTAAATAGTGAAGCGATGTGCAGCATCATGTGTGTGAAAAAATAAAAAGATCCCAAAAGGGACAAAACAATAAGGCAGACAAAAAGCCATTGTGCTCAATGCTTTGATCTAGGAGGTGCAGAGTTGAAAGACACCTATCTAGAATATCAAATGAGGGATGCAATTGTCTATGCTGTAGATTTAGTATTACACATGCACAAGTGCTATTGAAGTTTGATTTGTATTCTTAATCATATACCTAAATTTTCAAACTAAGGCTAGTGTGCATTAATGTTTCCAGATTCCTAATCCTTGGTTGATTCTGTGAAGGGAGAGTCGGATATAAAGGTATGAACTTTACAAACTCTTGTTGGTCCTAAATTTTAATCTAATTCCATTACTAAGGGACTAGCAATGAGTAAGCTGGGGGTGTGATGAGTGCTCATAATTCTATGATAATTCACGTCACACACATCACTTTAAGTGCACACAATTAGACAATTATGCATATTTTATAGCTAAACTTAACCTCACTTGTACCAAGACCTTTTATGCAATTTAACTTAATTTATGGATAATTAATGAATAACAAGGGGTTGAGGGACATGCGGATTAATTTCCCATTGCATAATTGTGAGCACTCATAATTTTTATGCACAAAGTAACAATTTTCTATGAATTTAATTTAAATATTATGTGTGCAAGATATTCTCGGTATTTGCTAGAAGTTCCAGGGGCGAATTTGTCCCAAGAGCAAGGCAAGGGTTCACCTAGGGCGCCCCCTTCACCTTTGACCAAGTCAAGAGCATCTGCCATTCCTTATTTTGTGTGAGAGGAGATAAAGGAAAGAATTATCTCAATTTACCTTGTCGAGAGATTTTAGGAGAAGAATTAGGAAGATCCCTCTCCCCATTAGGAAAGCTAAGGGGAGCCTCCTTTCCTTTCCTCATCCAAACCCTAATCTCCTCTAATCCCAACAATCCATCTTCACCAAATATGATCTCCACCCTCTATTTGACCTAGTTTCTCTATAAATGCCCCTTGCCAAGATGGAGAAAGGGTGTTCTTTTTTTTTCTTTTCCTTGTTAGCTTAGAATCCCGTCCTTCTTTCTTCCCCTAGTTTAGGTCACCGATTTTCTCTCTCTTATGCTCCTTTTCTCCTCTTGCTTTCTTCATAAAAGTTCTTCATTTTTTAGTGTTCTTCAATTTCCTATTCTTCCTCTTTATATAGTTCTACATGGTTTTCAAGTTATTTCTTATTTTTCACTATTCTATCATGTGCGCTTGTAAAATTACATTTTTCTATGTTATTTCCTCTTTTTCCTCCATGTTCTACTCTTTATCTCATCTTGCTCATTTTATAAACGTTGTTCCTCTTCATGTCCTTTATAATTTCTTCTTCTTCGTCATCTTCTAATTCATTCTACTTTTCAAGTTATTTCTACTCTTCAATGCTCTATTTCTGATTTTTACTATTCACATTTCAAAACCTTCTTCTATCTCTCCCTCTCTTCTATTCTTCTCACATCTCAAATGTAGATCTTCTTCCTTCGGTCCTCTCAAGGAGGTGTCCATGGCGAGATGGGACGAACTTCCAAGGCTTGAGGAGACGTTGGGCGGCGCTATTCTTCATTCTCTTGGCTATTTTCTTCCCTTTTCTCTAGTTGATTTCAAGTTGTAATGTTTATTTTCATGCACTTGTAATCTTTCCATAGCAATAAAAATTTTATTGGTGCAATTGTCTCTTTTCTCTCTCCATCTCCTCTAAATTTCTCTTCTCAATCCTCCACTATTATTTAGGTAGGTTTAATTTCAAGTAATTTATTTTCATGCAATTTTAATTTAGTTTTCAAAACTCACTCAAAATTTGAATTTCTCAAATATAAGGGTTTTTCAACGTGTTTAAATTGAAAATATTCCTCCTCGTGGGATCGACTTGTTCTTACCACTCTACTTGGATTTCACATCTTTTTAGTGAGTGAGTGCGGTAATTTTTGGAATTGTGGCATGACATTTTTAACGACGAGTGTAGTGCACATCAATTTTTGGCGCCGTTACCAGGGAGGAAATGATTTTTTTTTTATAGTTGGAAATTATTGTGTTTGATTTGTATACTAATTTTTCTATTTTTATTTTATAGGAAAAAGAAAAAAATCACAAAATGTAAGAAAAAGGGAAATTCGGACGAAAATTTCACAGAAAATCAATTATTGCAGAAAGTCAGAAAGCGTCGCTAAAAGTCTTTATCAGTCACTACAGAGAGTAGAAAATCAAGAATTCTACAAATTCTTAGAATTAAGCGTCGCCAAAGGTCAGTAAGCATAGGTACAAGTTTTTTTTAAAAAGTTCTAAAAAATCTTATAAAAATTAGAAAAATTTATGAAAAGTCCAAAAAAATCTAAAAACTAGAAAAACTCAGAAAACATTTTTTTAGGCTTTATTCTTCAGTTGGTTGCATTTTGTTTAGTGCTTTTAGTTGCTATTTATCTTTTAGCCATCTCTCTTTTTGAAAAACATAAAAAATAGAAAAAAAATTCTCAAATTTTTTTTTTCAAAAAATAGAACAAAAAATTTCCTTTGTCATGACATCATGCTTTCATGTTAGTTATATCTCTTGCATGTATTGTTGTATCTAGTTAATTATTTCTTCATTTACTTGCATCGTAAAAAAAAAATATCATTCTCTTCTTCTCTTTCTCCCTTCTTAAGGGCAATTTACGCACACTCTTCTTGGAATTGGAAGGACCCTCCATTGAGCACTCCGTCTCTTTGAACAGGAATCTCCTTTCCAAGGCCTCCATAAGTCCCCACACCTATAGATTCCTTCACGGACATCGGGCCGGTTGTACCAAGAAGCACCTTGAAGTTAGCTTGCCCTTAGAAGTTAAAAAAAAACATCATTTCACATACATAGCTCATATAGTTGTTATTGCATTTGTATCATTTTAAAAAAATAAAAAAATAAAAAAAATGGGTGAGAAAATTCTAATCTTTGAGTGGGCTTGCATGTTTAATAAGGCATACCTTTTGGCACATTTTTCTTGATCCATTCTTTGGGCTATGAATTCAAACTCCTTCATTTCACCTTATTATCATGATCATAATGACATGTAGGCCAAGTCGGCCCATTATGTTGACAATAGTCTAACTCAACCTCCACCTTTCACCCGACCTGGTCTGGCCCATTACGAAAGTCCATACTCTTGGTCGGCCTACAATGAAAGTCCATCACTCATGAGAGCCCAGTTTCATTCCTTTAATCAAGATCGTATCCAATCCACTCAATTCCTTCATGGGCCCTATAATTCATTTCGCCCCCAAAATAAACCCATATTGCTCAAAGACCCTCCATACCTTCTTATGATTCTTATGGGGGAGGACAACATAATAGTTCTTGGGATTCTTATCAAGGCCCAGCCCAAAATCCTCTGGATCAATTCTTTCAACATTGGGCTCCATCTTCAAATAACTTTCATGATCAAACCCACTATAGAGGACAACTCACATCCACCCCATTTTCTTACTATCAATCCGATCATTATTCAACTTCTTATCCTTTGAACTCTGCTTCTCAACTTACAACTCTATCTCCTCCATGCCCAACTCTCAAAAAGGAGAAGAGGTTTGATCAATTTTATCAATTCATCATGGCTCAAAATCAAGCCATCAAAGCCCAACTAGATCAATCTCTCCAATTCTAAGTGTGAATTGATAGGATGACTGAGGAGATCAAGAGGATAGAGGAAGATCAATTGCTTGGCTACTCGAGTTCCAATTCTACTGATCAAATTCCTGATGTTGGCTATGATCAATCTATGATTCCCCAAGATCATAACACTCAAATCACTCTCGATTTAGATCGTGTGGGTCATATGGAGGAGTCTTATCAGGAAGTTTGTGAGAGAGTTAGCTATAGCTGTGATGATGATCAAAAAGATAAGCTTGAGGAGCTGGAGCGTCATTGCCCTTACGCAGAGAGTTCTAAAGAAGTTGATGATCTCAAGTTGGGGGGAGAAGAAGATGAAAGTAATGTGCTAGTCTATGTTCAAATCCCATTTGCTTCCATTCTTAAATTTGAGGAGACCTTGTTCCAAGGGAAGGATGAAGAGCTGTGCGTGTGAAGAGGATGTTCCCGGGTCCACGGCTTCCCAGCACCTTCCTCGGGTCCTCAACCCCGAGCCGCAGCCAAGCCGGCACCCAACACGGGCTCCCTGCCCTGGGTCCACGGCTTCCCAGCACCTTCCTTGGGTCCTCGACCCCGAGCCACAGCCAAGCCGGCACCCAACACGGGCACCCTACCCCGGGTCCACGGCTTCCCAGCACCTTCCTCGGGTCCTCAACCCTGAGCCGCAGCCAAGCCGGCACCCAACACTGGCTCCCTACCCCGGGTCTACGGCTTTCCCACCTCTTCCTCGGGTTTTCAACCCTGAGCTCCAGCCAAGCCAGCACCTTACACGGACTTTCAACCCCGGGTCTACGGCTCCTCAACATCTGCATCAGGTTTTCAACCCCAAATCCTTGCAAGGCCGACACTTGACATCGGCTTACCGCCCCGAGTTTGTGGCTCCCCAGTATCACACCCGGGACCCCGGTCTCGAGCTCCAGTTGAACCGGCTCTCCCCGTGGGCCTTCCACCCAGGGGGCGACGTTCCTCAGCACCTTCCTCTGGCATCCCGACCCGAGCCCAGACTACGCCGGGACCTACCACGGGTCTTCGACCTAGGGGCGTTGGCACCCCAGTACTTCCGACGGTGTCGCCTCCCAGTGCAAGAATGTCATCTCGAGCATCGGCGACACTCCTATCGGTGAGGGTGAAGGCTTACACCTGAGTCGCCCAACCATCGACTCCCGGCATGGGTTACTTACCCCGAGGACCGATCCCGACACTACAGACTGACGGCTTCGTGTTGTCGGTCGCTCCGGGTCATGTCTTCTCAGTCTACCATCTTGGGGTGGAGTCTTCCTCCGCTCCTCAGAAGTAATGTCGCCATGGCCGCAGAGGCAGGCGCCTCACTGCCGTGACCAGCAACTCCGGTAAGACGGTCCTTGTCGGTGACCTGCGGATCCGTCTCGACGGGGGTGAACCAATCATACCCTGGGAACGGACCGTTTCCACCATCCCCACTTCCAATCGTTGTTACCTCTTGCGTCAAACACGAGAGGACGGGGCGAAGCTCAAAGGAGCTGGTTCCTCGGCAGCAGTTCAGGGGCACCCACCGCAGCTAGGCACACAGTCTCCCAAAATAGCTTGTCGAAAAAGTGACGACAAGGGAGATTAGCAACCTGACCTGAGAAGAATCTGGGTTGCCCTAGAAGAAGCTCAAGCCGTTCGAAGGGCGCGGATCACTAACCCCCTGCGAGCACTCAGACACGGCATTAGACGGAATGCGGCTGGCCTTACAGTAGCACAGTCTGACGATGCCCAGTCGTCTAATGTCTCACGCACAAGCGAGCGGAGGCAAAGGCGAGCCCGTCCCCGGGCCCTCTAGCAACCTGTCCCAGACTCTCCTCTGACAGACATCGGGAGTGGGCCCCCTCTGCAATGTACCTCAGTCCTTGAGAGGCTAGGGGCGCCTGTCCGCCCCGAGCGGCACACGCGCGGGAAGCGGACGGCCCGGTTCATCAATGATGCGGTGCGAGTGTTCACGTGCTACACCACCGGACACCAACTAGACACGCAGCCTGACGACTTGAACCAGCCTCTGTCCCACTTCAGGAGGCCGCGTGACGCGGGACGGGGACCGACACGGACTAAGACTCACAAAAGACTCTAACTCAGGCCAGCAGTAGCACGCTCAAGGGTCGCCAAGTGGCTGACCACCGTGATATCCCACAGAATGAGGGATGTCTCTCAACAGAAACTCCGACCTCGGCCGTCCCAAGGAGGGAAGCGCACGTGTCTAGGCGTATAGTCGACCTCCAAAGACAAGGGGAGTCGAGTCCTAGCTCGGTGCTCGACTAGTGCTAGGGATGGATGCTCTCACTCACGATCCGCGGTGATGGCAAAAAGTGGCTAGACGCCTACCTTCTCTCACGCGGCATAATCAATCACATACTAAAAGAGCAAGCAAAAGGAGGAGAGTCGGAGCGCGTACCTCCACGCCTAGGCGTGGGGAAGGAACCCCGGCCATGAACCAACAACCCGATACACCAGAGTAATAAATTACAACCCCCAATAATGGCCCACTCCTCGCAGGGAGGTAAGAGGCTACAAACAATACGTTCGGGTTGCCGGACACGGGTTGACGGGCCGCACTCGATGACGGGCGCGATGCTGCAGAATCGGTGTCGCGCGCGCCTGGACGGAGACGGGTCCCACGGGTTGATGCGATGTCCGTTCGAGGCACCGTCAGAGAGGACGCGTTGCTGATGGCTGGAGGAACGCTCAGACCAGAGGGGACGCGCTGAATGCGCCGGTGGTGGCCGTGGGCGCTGCCGAAAATCAGGTCTGGTTCTGTGGTCGCAGAACCGCGCACGCCGTCGGTAAAATCCGGAACTCGGTCGTCTGGTGCCCGAACAGGTCCGGGCCGGTTGGAGGTGAGAGCTGACTGGCAGAGGTAACCCTCGACCAAACGGCGTCGGCAGATGATGCCGACACGAGTCGCAGGAGCCGCTGGAAGTTGGGGTTGGTTCGCTGGGCGGACTGTGCAGGCACGCCGGCGCAACCCCACGAGATCGACTACCACGGATGGTGACGACGACGAAACGTGACGCCGTCGGTGGCGTTGGAAAGTAGACCTGGAGATCTACGAACCCTGAAGAAATCAGGAAAAAAGGCGCAGTGTGGAGGTCTGGGGAAAATTCGCAAGTAGGGCCTCCCCGCTGGGCGAGCAGAGAAGGTGATGCTGGTGCAGGTCGGCGGATAAAATCGGTACGGGCGGTGCCGATCTCCGATTGACGCGAAACTGGCGCTGACGCGAAGACGATCCGCAGAGGTACCCCCAGAAATTAGGTCACGGCAAAACTCGTCCAAGAGGAGGGCGCGAGCTCTGCTACAAGTCGGGGCCGAAATCTGGAATTTGCGTGCACGAACCGTCGAGGAAGAAGACGATGATAAGAAGGAACCCCGGAGTCCACCGAGGGCTGAGGCTTCACACCTCGCCGTTCTCCCGTCGCAGGAGAAGAGAAAGAGAGAGAGAGGGGCGCAAATGCCTTGCACAATAATCCATTTTTGTATTCAAATTATGTCTAAACTGTAATCGGTAGAAGGTGAGAACTACTTATAGGGGATGGGAAAACCCTAATCTAACTAGAAGGGAGGGGTGCGCCCAGCTCCAAGGAGAGAAAGGCGGCCCAAATTTCAGCAAGCTTAGAAAATAGGAAAGGAATCTAAGTGGGATAAGGAAGGGGTGGAGTTGGGGAAAGGAGGAGAGGGGAAAAGGGGAAGGGAGAGGGGAGCGCCCCCCACCTTCCCTAGTAGAACTAGGAAGGGGGGGGGGGGCGGCTGCCTCCTCCTCCTCTAGATGGGGAGGGGGCCGCCCCCTAAACCCTAATGGGCCTCTTTTAAGTGGGCTTCAAGCCCCAATAAGCCCCTGACCCAATAACAAGATCCATTACCCCACAAAGCAACCCAATTGGCCACTATATGGCCCAATAAGTGCCCAAACAATAAGATGTCCACGCAGGGACCAAAAGACAAGGCCCACAAGGCCTGAGCAAGTCCAGACTGAGGCCCAACATGGCCTAAACATGATGAAAAGATAACTAGAAGGTGCCGCCGTCGCCGAGCCACAAGGAGGTAGCGGTGTGCCGGGTGCTCCGTCGAGGATAGCGCCGTGTGTCCTCACCAATTCTCCTCGGGTGGGAAGAACTCGACCCCGTCGAGTAAGGGTACGGTCGCTGAGGTACCGCTCCAGCAGGTCCGGATCGATCCGCTCCAGCTCTCCACGTGTAATCCAGGTGTTGTCCGACTCGGGGCGCCCTCTCCAACGCACTAAGAAGCGTTGGTAGGCTCCGCTCCTGGTAGTAGTCACCTGCTCATCCAGTATGCAATCTATATGCTCGCGTTTTTGTAATGGGGCTGGAGGAGGTGGACTCTCAGTAGGTGTATCACTCACAACAGGAGGGTCAGGCCCAAATAACTCACTGGGTATCACCGCGGGATCCCGATAAGCTACCAGATCAGAGACATTGAACGTCGAACTGATCCCGTAGTCGTCTGGTAGCTCGATCTCATACGCGTTCGACCCAATACGCCTCAACACTCTGAATGGTCCTGCACCGCGGTCTTGGAGCTTCTTTACGGCTCCCGAAGGAAACCGTTCCGGTCTAACCCGGACCATGACGTACTCTCCCTCGCGGAACTCACGTGTGCGTCTGTGCGCGTCAGCTAACTCCTTGTAACGTGCGTTGCTGGCCTCAAGGTGGTGATGATGCAGACTCCGAACTAGCTGTGTTGACTCATACCTATGTGAATGCAGTGGGGGTCCTGGACATCCAAACACAGACCTAGCATGCCTATGACTCCTACATGATTGGACAACACGGGGAGGACCAGGACAACCAAAGTTGTATCTATCATGCATGGGTGTCCTACGGAATGTGGTAGACTCATGGGGACTAAATTGCCCAAACTCACTCATGACATTCCCTATATGAGACAAACCCCTATATGATGGTGGACATGAAGAAACATGGGGAAGAGACATGTGTCCCTGGCCTCCTAAGCTCGGGCATCTGGATGCCGATAAGGTGAGGTGTTGACTAGAAGGCCTAGGTGGTGTCTGATAGTGGACCTCCTCGACAAGGTGGGGAAAAGAATATGGGTCGAGAGGCTCACCAGGGAGGGGATCGAAAGGGTCAAAGAAATGATGACCCCTCCCGACAGGTCCCTTCACTATACTTGCCCATGTGCGACATTCGCCCAGGTGCAGATAATCACCTTCGGGCACTCTCATGTATGGGGCAAGAGGCTCATGAGGAAGGCAAGGAAGGCAAGGTTCCTCCCTCGGGACCGTGAAACCATAAGCGGGGACAAAATCAACCTCCACGGGTATGGGAAATAATAAAAGGACCTCGGATGTGATATGTCCTATGGTGTAGACCGAGGTAATAGACCCCAAAGCAGGGAGTGTAAAGCTATGACTATAGGGTTGGTCAGACCCTAAGGTCAACATATAGGTCAACTCCCATTGATAATCTAAACTCCTAAGGAAGTCCTTCACATTTTCAAGAAAGCAGAAGGACCGAAAAGTGGTGTGAAAGGAGTTAAGGGGTATTATTGGGAGGGCTGGTCCCATGGGTGTATAGCAAGGAATGGCGACATCTAGAAGTGGACCCTCCCTTAGCCAGCTAGCTAAAGACTCTCCAATGACCAGTTCACCCTCGGAAGGTAAGAATGTCTCTATATGAGGGTCTAAGGGTGAAGCCTCTCTCTCGGGAGTGGAAACTGAGTCCTCTATGATGTGGGGGGGGTCACTCCCTAACTCCTCAACCTCAGTTAGGTACTCCTCCATCAACTCCTGTTCAGCCTCGTAACTCACTGGAACAAACCCAGGTGATGACATGGAGGTGGTCGGCGTAACGCCATCATGGAAGACAAACTCACCGGGAAGGTGAGATGGGTGTAGGGTGCAGGTCCTCCTATCCAGGTCGATGGTCGCACTTCTTTCCTCCAACCAAGTTCGCCCTAAAATGATGCATGGACCAGCAAGTGTGCTGATCTTGCACCAAGCGCCATCGAAATATTTAACGGGGCCAAACCACCGTTGAAACTCGATAAAAGCTAAACCATCACGGAGAACAATCTCCCCAGTCTTAGAGAGTGACTCAACAATGTCTTGTGAGACACAGTTAGATGACACCCTACTGATGAAATCGATCTCCGTATGCATCCCATTAGGTAGGACGGCAGTGGACATGACAGGGCGCTGGAATGACTCGGTCATCGGTATAGGGATCGGGTCTCCCGACGACTGAGTGGTAGGGGCGACACTTAGGGGTCGTACCATAAGAGCATCGAATCGGGCCAATAGGGATGACTAATCTGACATGTGGTCTCGAGGAACCACCATGGGGTTGGCGCGGAGCTGGACATGCAAGACTCCACGAGACAAGGACAAAACTCTAACTAGACACAAACCTAACATTACAATGCAATGGTGGGTTACCTAGATGAACTAAGAGACTCAATGCAACCTAGATAACTCTAAGGCCTCAATTGCACCCTAGACAACCTAAAGACTCGAATGACCTAAGACCCCAATTTGTTAGAACAAACTGGTTCCCTAAGCTCTGATACCAAATTTGACGCGGGACGGGGACCGACACGGACTAAGACTCACAAAAGACTCTAACTCAGGCCAGCAGTAGCACGCTCAAGGGTCGCCAAGTGGCTGACCACCGTGATATCCCACAGAATGAGGGACGTCTCTCAACAGAAACTCCGACCTCGGCCGTCCCAAGGAGGGAAGCGCACGTGTCTAGGCGTATAGTCGACCTCCAAAGACAAGGGGAGTCGAGTCCTAGCTCGGTGCTCGACTAGTGCTAGGGATGGATGCTCTCACTCACGATCCGCGGTGATGGCAAAAAGTGGCTAGACGCCTACCTTCTCTCACGCGGCATAATCAATCACATACTAAAAGAGCAAGCAAAAGGAGGAGAGTCGGAGCGCGTACCTCCACGCCTAGGCGTGGGGAAGGAACCCCGGCCGTGAACCAACAACCCGATACACCAGAGCAATAAATTACAACCCCCAATAATGGCCCACTCCTCGCAGGGAGGTAAGAGGCTACAAACAATACGTTCGGGTTGCCGGACACGGGTTGACGGGCCGCACTCGATGACGGGCGCGATGCTGCAGAATCGGTGTCGCGCGCGCCTGGACGGAGACGGGTCCCACGGGTTGATGCGATGTCCGTTCGAGGCACCGTCAGAGAGGACGCGTTGCTGATGGCTGGAGGAACGCTCAGACCAGAGGGGACGCGCTGAATGCGCCGGTGGTGGCCGTGGGCGCTGCCGAAAATCAGGTCTGGTTCTGTGGTCGCAGAACCGCGCACGCCGTCGGTAAAATCCGGAACTCGGTCGTCTGGTGCCCGAACAGGTCCGGGCCGGTTGGAGGTGAGAGCTGACTGGCAGAGGTAACCCTCGACCAAACGGCGTCGGCAGATGATGCCGACACGAGTCGCAGGAGCCGCTGGAAGTTGGGGTTGGTTCGCTGGGCGGACTGTGCAGGCACGCCGGCGCAACCCCACGAGATCGACTGCCACGGATGGTGACGATGACGAAACGCGACGCCGTCGGTGGCGTTGGAAAGTAGACCTGGAGATCTACGAACCCTGAAGAAATCAGGAAAAAAGGCGCAGTGTGGAGGTCTGGGGAAAATTCGCAAGTAGGGCCTCCCCGCTGGGCGAGCAGAGAAGGTGATGCTGGTGCAGGTCGGCGGATAAAATCGGTACGGGCGGTGCCGATCTCCGATTGACGCGAAACTGGCGCTGACGCGAAGACGATCCGCAGAGGTACCCCCAGAAATTAGGTCACGGCAAAACTCGTCCAAGAGGAGGGCGCGAGCTCTGCTACAAGTCGGGGCCGAAATCTGGAATTTGCGTGCACGAACCGTCGAGGAAGAAGACGATGATAAGAAGGAACCCCGGAGTCCACCGAGGGCTGAGGCTTCACACCTCGCCGTTCTCCCGTCGCAGGAGAAGAGAAAGAGAGAGAGAGGGGCGCAAATGCCTTGCACAATAATCCATTTGTGTATTCAAATTATGTCTAAACTGTAATCGGTACAAGGTGAGAACTACTTATAGGGGATGGGAAAACCCTAATCTAACTAGAAGGGAGGGGTGCGCCCAGCTCCAAGGAGAGAAAGGCGGCCCAAATTTCAGCAAGCTTAGAAAATAGGAAAGGAATCTAAGTGGGATAAGGAAGGGGTGGAGTTGGGGAAAGGAGGAGAGGGGAAAAGGGGAAGGGAGAGGGGAGCGCCCCCCACCTTCCCTAGTAGAACTAGGAAGGGGGGGGGCGGCTGCCTCCTCCTCCTCTAGATGGGGAGGGGGCCGCCCCCTAAACCCTAATGGGCCTCTTTTAAGTGGGCTTCAAGCCCCAATAAGCCCCTGACCCAATAACAAGATCCATTACCCCACAAAGCAACCCAATTGGCCACTATATGGCCCAATAAGTGCCCAAACAATAAGATGTCCACGCAGGGACCAAAAGACAAGGCCCACAAGGCCTGAGCAAGTCCAGACTGAGGCCCAACATGGCCTAAACATGATGAAAAGATAACTAGAAGGTGCCGCCGTCGCCGAGCCACAAGGAGGTAGCGGTGTGCCGGGTGCTCCGTCGAGGATAGCGCCGTGTGTCCTCACCACCGCGCCACTAGGCTCCGCCGCCTCCCTCAACAGGTCATATTGGCACTTCTGCCGGATCGCAGGCGTCGGAACGCGCGGAAGAGGTCCCGGTGGAAGGCCATGACCCTCCTATCAACGCAGAGCCGGTCAACAACGACCCTCCTACGAATGAGGTTCAAGAAGTGACCCTCAACACTCTCATGAAGGAGAACCAGCATCTGAAGGCCCTCCTGCAGGACCTCCTCCAGGAGCGAGACCCTCATCCGCAGCAACCTGAAAAGCCTCAGGCCGAAGCACCGATACCCCTGGCAGCCCGTGATACTGCCAACACCTCAGCGGTGATTGCCCAAACTCCATTGGCAATGGGGTTTGGCACGCCTCCGGTTGATACTCAACCACAAGCCTCCAACACGCCATTGCCGGAGGATCTCTTAGCACAACGTCAGATGATTGAACGCATCATTGAGACAAAGCTCGCCCAGTGTGGTGAAGGGACGATCACGGTGGATCTCTACAGTGTACCCTACCCGCTTCACCACCAGTTGAAGAAGCTTCCTCTAAAGTACGCCAATCCCTCGAAGTTGCAAAAGTTCGACTGGCAGGGATCGCCCCATGAGCACTTGGCCTACTATGTTACGGACATGGGCGAGTTAGCATTGGATGAATTATATCTCCTCCGCTACTTTGCCACTTCACTCAAGGGAACGGCCTTCTAATGGTACTCCCGCCTAAAGCCCAGCTCAGTCGTCGACTGGGCCGATCTCCAGAAGAAATTCCTTGACCGATTTCAAACGGCCGAGCGAAAGGCCTCCCTAGCCGAACTCTGTTCTCTTCGGCAGAAAAAGGGCGAGGGCGCCCTCGACTTCATCAAAAAATGGCAAGACCTCAGTATGAGGTGTGTTAATCCACCCGTTCAAGAAGACGCCATCACCATATGTCGTCGAGGTCTGGCGGCCGAAGTCAGCGAAAAGCTTCTCGGCACCAACATCAAAGGCTTCGATCAACTCAATTCGGTAGTCACCGAAATAGAGATGTTCTTCGCCGATAACCCGAGCTATACTGTAGCAAAGGGTAAACAAGCGCGAGAACGCTAGCCCGTCAAGGAGGTGAACATTATAGAGTTCACCCCTGTCGCCAACGCCAGTAAAGGGGCCGAGTCCAGTGGCTCTGACACAAAGCTAGCGGACAAGCCGGCTGCTCCTTCCTTCTCGGAGCGCATGACGACACCCTTTTCCTTCAAGAAGGAACACACGAACATGCTCTTTGACCTCTGCATGGCCCAGAAGATCGTCAAACTGCCAGAAATCCGCAAGTCAGATGAGGCCCTGAAGATCGACTATCCCAGTTACTGCATGTACCATCGCATGCTGGGTCACTCAATTGAAGATTGCTACGTCTTCAAGACTCAGGCGCAGAAGCTGATCCGAGACGGCCTCGTCAAGATGAAGAGTGGTCTCGTCGATCCTCCGTAACCACATACGTGGGCTAGGCTGGCTAAGGCCACACGCGTGGCTCACCCCTCGACCAATGTCATCCACATGATGGCCACATTCTCTCTCTCTGATGATGAGTCAGAGGAGCCCAGGGCTAATCGAAGGGAACGTTCGATCTAGTACCCAGGGTGGAGGCCCTGGCATGATCGGAGACCTCTCTCCTTCCCCAAGGAGAGAACCCGGCACCTCTTCGATACCCTCGTCGAGAGGGGGCAAATCATGCCCCGCGACTCGCCTATCGACTACACCCATTGGGATCGTAGTCACCCCCAGTACTGCCCCTTCCACGCCAGAATCTGCCACCCGATCGAGTCATGTGAGGAAGTTCAGCACCTCATCCAGGAACAGATCCGATGGGAGCAGATCGATGCAGAAGGAAACTCCATGTCGCTCGTCAGGCTTCGGCAAGCTGTCGAAGAGACCCTGAGCATCGCCAGGGATGCGCCAGAGCGGCCAGACTCTCCTCAAGAAAATGGGCATGGGCTGCCTTACCAGCATCCTCTAGAATGGCTAGAGTTCCGGATGGACAATCAAGAGGCGCTTGAGCGACTGCGAAGGCGTAGAGAGCAGGATGCCAGTCAAGAGACGGAGCCGACTAACTTTTCGGTCAACGTCATCCATTCTCTTGCTCCTCCGGCCCTTGAGGGCTCCCAGACATCAGCACCTAGCCAGCCAATCCTAGCCACTTCGGTCGTGCAGTGGCGGTCCTGGCGGGAGCTAAAGTCTCTCCCTTTCCCTGAAGAAAACACTGCCAGGCTCCTCAGGTCCTTCTCGGCCGGGAGGACGTTCAGGTGGGCGAGATGACGACAAGCTCTTCGGCTCTTTCTCATCCTCCTCCCACCCTATCTTTGTCACCAATGGCCTCAGATAGGAAAGGAAATCAAAAATAGGGTGAGTCCCCACCTCAGCCTCGGTGTACCTCCTCAGCGGAGGGGCCGTCGTGTCTACCCCGCATACCTGTTGACACAATCCAAAGTACAAAGAAGACATCTTCGGAGTCTTCAGTGGCTTCGATTCGAGTGGCGGGCCCACCGCCACAAGGCTCCGTCATTCTGCAGGGTCGGGATAACTGTGCAGAGTGACAATGTCTTGCGACGCCTTCGGTTGTTGCTAGGCCCAGCCCTCAGCATGGTTACAAAGGCAAGGCTAAGGAGCGGGATGACTAGTGCCCCTCTCTGTCCGCTTCTCAACAAAAGCCATCGCCATCGCAGGTAAGGCATCAAACCGTGCATATGTCCTCCAACACCGGTCTCAATGCACCGGCTCAGCAGAAGGCATCTTTATCACCACCGCGGCTAAGGCATCAAACCGCGCACATGTCTTCGGATGCCAGCACCAGCCTACCAACTTCCCGTAGGCTCCTATCACCACCGTGGGTAAGGCATCAAACCGTGCACACGTCTTCGGATGCCAGTCCCAACATTCCGGCATGCCAGGAATTGCTGCTCGAGGTGATCGAGTAGGCGATTAATGCCACATTCCCGATACAATAAGCGGAAGGTGCCTGGATCAAAATCTGGGCGAGGAAGAATCATCGACCTCGCCCTGCAAGGGCGTCGGCTCGGAGATATCCTTGTCAAGATTTATCAACTCTGGCTCCAACACCTCTCCCTCCTACTCCCTTGGAGATAGCTATCACCAAGAGACAAGATAAAAATAGAAGGAAGAGCCTCAGAAGGCGGCTCAAGAAACAAGTTGAACAAGCAACCGCCCTACAATCCCCAACTGAGCCAACGCCTCTCCAAAGGCTCCAGTGACTCATCGATGACCTAGAGGAATATGTCTCTCCTCGTCCTACCGGGGCTCTCCCACTCGATAGCTACATCCCGTGGGAAGAAATGCAGAAACGAGCCCGCCTCAGAAATTGGGTCCAAGAGATGATCCAAAAGCTCAAGAATGGCGAAAGACTCGTGATCCCTGACGAGCTCTCCTTGTGCTATAAAGACAAGGAAATCACCACAGAGCAGCTGGAAGAAATGCTTCGGCGCTGCTCCTGCAACATGGTGGCTATCCCACCTCCTGACAATATCAACGCTTCTCGGCGGGGCGAGCCAGTGGCCTCCTGGACAAGACAAAGGGCTACCGCCCCTCTAGGGCTACAGCCAGCTCCAGAACACATCAGTCGCGGCCGAGGTCATGGTCGAGGATGCGGTAGAGGCCGTGGGAGAACTCCCGAGTTATCCCTCTCCCCGTCCACTTTCGACCCAAAGCAGATCATCTTTTTTCGAGGAAAAGAACCGGCTCCCATTCCGAAAGTAGAAATTCAGGGCGGACCCAGCATCTTCGATCCTTCGGCAGTGAAGAGGCTACTTCCTGCCTCCCAGCCCCTGCATTAGTGCCGGCTTATGCGGCAGAGCAAGCGGGACCGTCTGGCAAGGATGAACCAGTCCGCCAGTCACCCCCAGAAGAGCCATCATTGGCATCTCTATTCCAAGAGCCCGCTGGCAATCGAGGTCAACTTGACCCCGGTGGTAAGGGTAAGGTAGTGCAATTCCCCGATGGGGAACAACGCGACAGCTCGCAGAAGATTTAGCCTGACATACTACCCTCTCTGGAGGATGCTCGAGCCCGAGCTGACCGAAAGGTCCTCAACCAAATGAAGCGCTTCCCTGCCAGCATTTCAATCTGGGAAGCCATCGCTTGGAGTAAGGATCTAAGGGAAACCCTTATCAAAATACTCCAAGAGCCGAAAGTCTATGAAGCGCATGCCGCAGAAATGAAGGCAGCTGCCTATGGAGCCTCTGCAGCCACTATCACCTTCACGGAGAAAGACATGTTGCTTTCCCCTCCGTGCCACAACCGTCCTCTCTACATGAAGGGGAAGATCAATGGGCACGATGTGAATCGGATCTTAGTGGATGTCGGTGCCGCAGTTAACATCATGCCCTTTAAGACATTCAAGTCTCTATATCTGACCCCGTACCTCCAGAAGGTTCAGGCGGTTAAGATATCCGGCTTCAACCAGAACACCGAGGACATCTTTGGCCGGGTGGACGTTGATAAGTACAATATGAAGTGATCTAGAAGGGGAGGGGATGAATAGATCACTGTTTTTAAAGAATTTAAAAAATTCTGCAGAGTATATTGCTAAATGCAAATAACCTTGAGCTCAGACTAACGAATATGATGCAGTGCAGTTAATAGCTCAAGCAAATAGAAGGCATATCATGATAGTACCACAATCGATCGCACAAGGGCTCAGAGGATTTTAAGGTGGTTCGGTCCTTCAGACCTACATCCACCCCACACTCAAACCGAGTGTGGCTTCACTAAAGGCTGGGCAACACAGCTTGCCAGACAACTGCTGATACACAGCTTCCCGGGAGAACAACCTCTCCTCTTCCTCCTACCCGGAGGGAACCTCTAGCGACCTGCAGTCACTAGAACCCAGAGACTTACGTCTCTCTTCCTCTTTACCAAGAGGGAACCCCACTAGTAGCAACCCTGCTACTAGTGAACCAGAGGTCGAAGACCCCTCTTCCTCCCAACCCGGAGGGAACCTACAAGCAGCTCACCTGCTGCTTGCAAACAGGAGAATGAATCTCCCTTCTCCTGATCTCACAGGAGGACCCCGACCTCAATCCAGAGGATCGGAACCACAAACAAGGACAGTAGAAGAAAGATAAGAACAATAAACGAAAAAATACGAACGAAGGAAATCAAATGCCAGAAAGTGGAAACAATGTAGCTCAACACAGAGCAATAGACTTCGGATTTGATCCGCAAGTCAGAACAACTCTTCTGATCACTCTTCTGCTCTTTCTCTCTTTTTCTTTCTCTGCTATTCTTTCTTCTTTCTTTTCTTCTTCTGGATCGAAGGGCTCTCAATTTTCCTATTTTTTTCTTCTATGCCTCTCTTCTTCGATAACCTTCATCTGAGGACGAAGGATTCTATTTATAGCAGAACAGCAGGTGGATAGGGCACAAAACGCGTGTGCCTCCCACGCTCGATCTAGAATCTTCCTGCCACGTGCCTTTATCAGATTGGTTCCTCTTGTCTCGGATCACGTGCAGCCCTGGAGTGTGGAATGTTCTTCCTCGGACCTGTAATGAGATTAAGTCCATTAATACGCTGCATGGCCATTAAAACCAAAACTGCATGAGGTATAGTAACAACACGACGTGACTATTACTAGAGATGACATAAGAACGACACGAGATACTCTGTAACAGGTCAGATACATAGAAGAAAATGACACGAGGTGAGGTTATAAGCAAAAGAGACACGAGGTCACGAATGCAAAAACAATACGAGGACAACACGGGCTAACGACAGAAACCGACATGAAGACTAAAGCGAGAAACCAACACGAGGACAGAATATAACGAAACGACTCGAGGTGAAAACAACACGAAGTGAAGTTTGACACGAAGTAAAAAGCAACGACACGAAGTATAGTGGTGACAAACACACACTATATAGAAAATGACACGAAGCCAGTAAGAACAGCACGAGATGAAAACAGCACGGGCTGATAACGACACGAAGTCGAAACAGTAAGTGACACGGGATTACACTGCACGAAGTAAAACTACACGAAGACTTAATAAGAAAAACGACACGAGGTGGCAATAAGGAGAACGATATGAAAACAACATGGACTAGCAACCGAAACCGACACGAAGTCAAACAGTACAACACGAGGTGTTGTAACCAAGAAGAAGTGCTAGTCAACACGAAGACAGTATGCACAGAAACGACTTGAAGTGAGATGAGAACAGAATGAAACAAAGAAGACGACACGGAGTGCATAAAACCAACACGAAGACGTGGACTATAGTAACCGTCACGAAGTGTGGTTACTAAGCAGGAACGACACAAGGTCTACAGGAAAACTACTCGAAGTTCATCAGAACTTTTAGAGCAGCTTCAGGAACACGACACGAAGTCATGAGAAGAGAAAACAATCACAAAGTGAAACGAACACTTGAACTTAGACTGACTTAGAGACTCAGCGAAAGGACTCGAAGACAGGAATACAAAGGATGACATGGAACCAACACAGTAAACAAATACTGCACGAGGTGAAAGACAACACTCAATCAGACGACAACATGGCTAGCTCGACACGAGGTGAAAACGCGAAGAAGAATGACATGAGGTTTTAAGGAAAACAGCACGAAGATAGAACTTGTACGAACACACGAAGTGTTACCTCTTAGCAGCTTTTCCATATAAAACCATGGATAACTCAAGTGCAAGATATCTGATCAAGAATAACAACAACAATTAACATAGTGTTGCTCATCATCAAAACACTTAGGGAAGACACAAAATCCAACAATCTCCCCCTTTTTGATGATGGCAACACTATATTAAGTATAAGAGATAAGTTCAAAAGAGATCATTTCAGGATATTTAATGCAGACAACTTAAAGCATACTCAGCTTCCTTACTACCCCTGAGAAACCTGAACACTCCCCCTGAACACAGCAACAGTTTGCCTCAAACTTGATAACTAACTCCCCCTCAACAAACTAACTCCCCCTCAACACTACTCTGAACCCCCAGCACAACACAATTCTCTCCCCCTTTGACATCATCAAAACTAGGGGCAAATCTGAAGATACAGAGAAAGGAAAATTGCTGACTATAGAGAGAAAACAGGACAGAGTAAGGCAGATAAATGGAGACTATTGAGATGTTTAGTCAATTAAGAAAGTCATTAATTTTATGTGAGGATTTTTGAGGATCAGTTAGTCAGACTGTGCAAAAACTGTGAATAAGGATTCGCTCCATACACAGAACCAGATTCTAAGCAAGTGAGGTACAAAATACCAGTTTGATCAAAATAAGTCTTTACTGAGAGAGTATTATGTAAGACAGTCAGAAGACAAAGACCTGTGGTATTGAGAACAAACAAATCAAAAGCTATACTTCAAGTGAGCAGGATCTTTAAAGATGGTCAAGATCAAAGGTAAGTCTGTCAAGTACACCTTTGACATTAGGGAGACACCTTGTTTAGAGGCAAGAATCCCCAGTTACTCGGTGGCAGGACCACATTACTCCTTCTGATAAGAGGACAGAGATAGTATTCTAGCTGGTGTTGACATTAAGGTGACACCTTTATCTGAGGCCAGACACCCCAGTTACTAACCAGATATGTACCATAGCTCTGTATGATCAAGACAACTACTAAGACCAGATAATTACTGCCATCTCATGACATGGGAAACATTCACTTCATTGATGAAAATCCCAGTTTCTCAATGAGCAGTTAACAAAGTTGATAACAATTTTATGAAATTTGTTTTTATTAACCAGCTCTTAAAACCTTGTTAATGAAGCTTGAGTCCGTTTGAGAACAATACACCAGATCCAAGGTGATACAGACTAAAGCACAAAATACCTCATTTCGGACTCAACATTGACTAAGTAGGTATGCAGTACTGACTAGATCAGAAGACAGTTACCGTGTAGGAAGATAATCTTTGAATTCAGATTTTGATCTCAGTGGGACTAACAGTTGAAATTCCAACAAGAAATTAGATGAACAGTCTTAAAGGATAAAGCATCCAACTCTTTCTTTTATACACCTCATCAACCTGATTCTCTTTTGATGTCAGCAAAATGTCGTTCGGAGTATGTTCAAATTAGGTCAAGGATCAGAACACCTATTATAAATCAGCTCCCCCTGAGACCTTGACCCCAACACAAACTTAACCAAGACAACCCTCAAAATACTTCAAAGAGAACACCATGAAGTTTGGACAGACTATTCAATCAAAACGGAGTGAGTCACCAAACACTCATAATGAAGTTAATTCTTCAGCAACAGATGATGAATATGATAAGCATAATAACACATGACATGGTATTCAGAAATCAATTTTTCAATCATGAAATTCTGTAAATACCTAGTTCTCTGCGCAGAGTGCTAAATTTTTCAGTATCCAGTGGCTTAGTAAAGATATCTACAATTTGTGAGTTAGTGCCAACATGGATCAACTCAAAAGTCCTCCTAGCTACTTCATCTCGAATAAAATGATGCCTGATTTCAATATGTTTGGTTCGGGAATGAAGTACAGGATTCTTTGCAATATTTATTGCACTAGTATTGTCACAAAAGATAGAAGTACAACCTAGCTCAACCGAGTAGTCCAGAAGCTGGTGTTTTATCCATATAACCTGTGTGCCACAGCTCCCTGCTGCCACATACTCAGCTTCAGCAGTAGAGAGAGCCACAGAGTGTTGCTTCTTGGATCCCCAAGAGACTAAGCACCCTCCTAGAAATTCGCAGTGACCACTAGTGCTCTTCCTGTCCAATTTACATCCTGCATAATCTGCATCAGTGTATGCAATGAGATCTAAACTACATGATGCAGGATACCAGAGACCTAGATCATGGGTGGCAGATAAGTATCTAAAAATTCTCTTTACGGCTGCCAGATGCAATTCAGTAGGCCTAGCCTGGTATCTGGCACACATCCCTACACTAAATTGAATGTCGGGCCTGGATGCAGTTAAGTAGAGGAGTGAACCGATCATACCTCTATATAGTTTAGCATCCACCTCTTTACCTTTTTCGTCTGAATCCAGTGAGGAGCTGGTACCCATGGGTGTTGAGATTGTCTTGAGGTTGGTCATTCCAAACCTTTTCAGCATCTCCAGAGTATACTTGGTTTGATTTATGAAACAACCATCCTCCATTTGTTTGACCTGCAGCCCAAGAAAGTATTTTAGTTCGCCAACTAGACTCATTTCAAATTCTTGGGACATAGACTCAGAAAAATCTTTACATAATTTTGAATTGTTAGATCCGAAAATGATATCATCAACATATACCTGGACCACAATTAACTCCTTTCGAGACTTTTAGTAAAGAGGGTTTGGTCAACCTTACCTCGAATGTAGCCCTTGCTCACAAGGAACTCAGAAAGTCTCTCATACCAGGCTCGGGGAGCCTGCTTCAATCCATAGAGGGCTTTATTCAACCTAAAAACCATGTTAGGCTGAACAGAGAAATTAAACCCAGGAGGTTGTTCAACATATACCTCTTCCTTCAATAACCCATTTAAGAATGCGCTTTTGACATCCATTTGCTGTAGCCGAATGTTTCTAGAGCATGCAAATGCAAACAGAATTCTTATAGCTTCCATCCTAGCTACTGGTGCATAGGATTCATCAAAATCCACACCAAATTCCTGACTGTAGCCTTGAGCTACAAGTCTTGCTTTGTTTCTAGAGATAGCTCCATTTTCATCAATCTTATTTTTGAAAACCCATTTAGTGCCAATGACATGAGTATTTTCAGGTCTAGGAACTAGTTTCCATACATTATTTTTCTCAAATTGATTTAATTCCTCACCCATGGAGGATACCCAAGAGTCATGCTTTAAAGCTTCTTCCATAGTCTTGGGTTCTACCTGAGATGTCAAGGCAGCTAAGTCCTGTTCTTGGACATTTCTAAAATGAGACCTTGTCCTAGTGGGGTCATGCAAATTACCTATGACATTTTCACTAGGGTGATCTTTGTGAAAGATTACCTCACCTGAGGGTTCACCTACCTCAGTTGCTTCTTCTTGTTGTAAGTTTTCTGGTTGAGCAGTTTGCTGCATCTCTTCTTCTTCAATTTTCTCCAAGAAATCTCCCTCATCAGATGG
Source organism: Amorphophallus konjac (assembly GCA_022559845.1). Classification (NCBI taxonomy): domain Eukaryota; kingdom Viridiplantae; phylum Streptophyta; class Magnoliopsida; order Alismatales; family Araceae; genus Amorphophallus; species Amorphophallus konjac. The sequence continues at coordinate 91,971,928 of CM040119.1, forward strand.
CTCCCTGTCATCATTTATCTTTTTGTCAGATAGAACATTCTCATCAAACACTACATGAGGTGTTTCTTCAACAGTTTGCTCATCTTTATTGAAGACTCTGTAAGCCCTAGAGGTTTCTGAATATCCGAGAAAGATTCCAGGAGAGCTTCTTGCTTCAAACTTATCCAAACCATTCTTACCATTATTGTGGATGAAACATTTGGAACCAAAGATTTTAAAGTAAGAAATGTTTGGCAGCTTACCCTTGAGGAGTTCATAAGGAGTTTTCTTATGAGTAGGTCTTACCAAGGCTCGATTTAAAATGTAGCATGCTGTATTTGCAGCTTCTGCCCAAAATCTCCTTGGAAGTCCACTCTCAATCAGCATAGTCCTGGCCATTTCAATTATTGACCTGTTTCTTCTCTCAACAATTCCATTCTGCTCCGGTGTCCTGGGAGAAGAAAACCTGTGAGTCACTCCCTCTCTTGAGCAAAATTCAGAGAATGAAGAATTTTCAAATTCTCCTCCATGGTCAGACTGAATTGTAATGATATTATGTTCACCTTGCAGTTTGATTTTATTAAAAAGTTCTTCAAAGTGAACAAAAGCATCATTTTTATTTGCTAAACAGAACAACCAAGAAAATCTAGTGAAGTCATCAACTATGACTAGACCATATCTCTTACCTGACAGGCTTTGTATTCGAGTAGGACCAAAGTGATCCATGTGCAAGTGCTGTAGTGGTTTAGATGAGAGACCCTCAGTTCTCAACTTAAAAACTGCACGAGTCTGTTTACCTTGAGCACAAGCATCACAGAGCTTGGACCCTAACAGGAATTTTATTTTGGGCAAACCTCTGACTAGGTTATAATTGGATAGTTTATTCAAAGTAGACACACTAGCGTGGCCTAGACGCCTATGCCAGTCAAAAGCAACCTGTTCAGAATTAGCAGAAAGACACAAGTTTGTTTCAGAGTTATCATCTAGATCAACGATGTACACATTATTTACTCTATGACCTTTGAACATGATGTTATCAGAATTCAGCTCAAAGACAGTGCAAGAGTTGTGGTCAAAGAGTACCTTGTGTCCTTTGTCACAAAGCTGACTTATACTTACCAAGTTGTGCTGAAGTCCTTCTACAAGATACACATCTTCAATGGAGTTAGTAGAGGACTTACCAACCGTACTAATTCCAATTATTCTTCCTCTGTTATTTCCTCCGAATTTGACCAAGCCCCCAAGCTTCATTTTTAGTTTGCTGAATTTGGACTGGTCTCCTGTCATGTGCCTGCTACAGCCGCTGTCAAGATACCACTTGTTATGATCAGCTGCCAGGCTGACCTCTTTCTCATGATAGGCCATGAGGCAGGTCTTCTCTTCATTTTCACTGGACGAAGTGGCTTCTGGGTCCTCCTCCTCATCGCTCCATGTGCACAGCATGGCCTTCTTCTTCTTGTGCACCATCTTCTTCTGGTGTCCTGGAGCCTTAGCTTGTAGCTCTGGACATTCACTTTTCATGTGACCGGGTTTCTGACAATGATAGCAAGTGATCTTCTTAGCAGACCGGTTCTTCTCAAATCCTCGCTCAGGAGACTTCATTGCACCATTGAATTTCTTCCTCCTGTAGAATTTTCCTTTAGTTCTCAGGAACTTTCTGAATTGCCTGGTGAGCATAGCTCGCTCGTCCTTGTCCAGGTCTGAGAATCCATCAGAGCCTTCGCTGCTATCATCACTGCTGCTGCTGCTGCTATTGTTCTTCTTAGCATGTCGTGAGACCTTCAGAGCAACATTCTTTCCCTTCCTGTCATGCCCATCGTTTCCATGTTTGAAATTCATTTCATGGGTCATGAGGGATCCAATCAGCTGGGTCACTGTCATGATGGATAAATTTCTTGATTCCTCTATTACAGTCACCTTGGTTTCCCAGACGGGAGTTAGAGACCTAAGGATCTTCCTGACTATGTCTTCTTGTTGAATATCCTTTCCAAGGCCTTTCAGACTGTTGATGATCACGGATAATCTGGCATACATTTCTGTGATCGGCTCCTCTGGCTTCATCTTAAATAACTCATATTGAGTTGTAAGTATGTTGATCTTGGTAGCCTTCACCTGAGATGTGCCCTCATGAATTAACTGCAAATCATCCCACATTTCCTTTGTAGTCTTGCACGCTGAGATCCTTGAATACTCTTCCGGGTGGACGGCGCACTGTATGATGTTAACAGCTGTCCAATTCAGTGCGGAGAGTTTGACCTGATCTTCTGTCCACATATCTTCATTTGGTTGAAGGGTGTATGGACCATTTGTGATAACTTTCCATAGCTTGTGGCTTTGGGCCCTGATAAAGACTTCCATCCTGTTCTTCCAGAAGAAGTAATTATTACCATCAAAGAAGGGGGGACGGTTGATAGACTGCCCATCAGCTATGAAACTGCGAGGACCAGTGGATCCGTTTCCCTGGCCGTTGGACCACATTCTGGGAAAAACCTGCTCTGATACCAACTGATAAGTACAATATGAAGTGATCTAGAAGGGGAGGGGATGAATAGATCACTGTTTTTAAAGAATTTAAAAAATTCTGCAGAGTATATTGCTAAATGCAAATAACCTTGAGCTCAGACTAACGAATATGATGCAGTGCAGTTAATAGCTCAAGCAAATAGAAGGCATATCATGATAGTACCACAATCGATCGCACAAGGGCTCAGAGGATTTTAAGGTGGTTCGGTCCTTCAGACCTACATCCACCCCACACTCAAACCGAGTGTGGCTTCACTAAAGGCTGGGCAACACAGCTTGCCAGACAACTGCTGATACACAGCTTCCCGGGAGAACAACCTCTCCTCTTCCTCCTACCCGGAGGGAACCTCTAGCGACCTGCAGTCACTAGAACCCAGAGACTTACGTCTCTCTTCCTCTTTACCAAGAGGGAACCCCACTAGTAGCAACCCTGCTACTAGTGAACCAGAGGTCGAAGACCCCTCTTCCTCCCAACCCGGAGGGAACCTACAAGCAGCTCACCTGCTGCTTGCAAACAGGAGAATGAATCTCCCTTCTCCTGATCTCACAGGAGGACCCCGACCTCAATCCAGAGGATCGGAACCACAAACAAGGACAGTAGAAGAAAGATAAGAACAATAAACGAAAAAATACGAACGAAGGAAATCAAATGCCAGAAAGTGGAAACAATGTAGCTCAACACAGAGCAATAGACTTCGGATTTGATCCGCAAGTCAGAACAACTCTTCTGATCACTCTTCTGCTCTCTCTCTCTTTTTCTTTCTCTGCTATTCTTTCTTCTTTCTTTTCTTCTCCTGGATCGAAGGGCTCTCAATTTTCCTGTTTTTTTCTTCTATGCCTCTCTTCTTCGATAACCTTCATCTGAGGACGAAGGATTCTATTTATAGCAGAACAGCAGGTGGATAGGGCACAAAACGCGTGTGCCTCCCACGCTCGATCCAGAATCTTCCTGCCACGTGCCTTTATCAGATTGGTTCCTCTTGTCTCGGATCACGTGCAGCCCTGGAGTGTGGAATGTTCTTCCTCGGACCTGTAATGAGATTAAGTCCATTAATACGCTGCATAGCCATTAAAACCAAAACTGCATGAGGTATAGTAACAACACGACGTGACTATTACTAGAGATGACATAAGAACGACACGAGATACTCTGTAACAGGTCAGATACACAGAAGAAAATGACACGAGGTGAGGTTATAAGCAAAAGAGACACGAGGTCACGAATGCAAAAACAATACGAGGACAACACGGGCTAATGACAGAAACCGACATGAAGACTAAAGCGAGAAACCAACACGAGGACAGAATATAACGAAACGACTCGAGGTGAAAACAACACGAAGTGAAGTTTGACATGAAGTAAAAAGCAACGACACGAAGTATAGTGGTGACAAACACACACTATATAGAAAATGACACGAAGCCAGTAAGAACAGCACGAGATGAAAACAGCACGGGCTGATAACGACACGAAGTCGAAACAGTAAGTGACACGGGATTACACTGCACGAAGTAAAACTACACGAAGACTTAATAAGAAAAACGACACGAGGTGGCAATAAGGAGAACGATATGAAAACAACATGGACTAGCAACCGAAACCGACACGAAGTCAAACAGTACAACACGAGGTGTTGTAACCAAGAAGAAGTGCTAGTCAACACGAAGACAGTATGCACAGAAACGACTCGAAGTGAGATGAGAACAGAATGAAACAAAGAAGATGACACGGAGTGCATAAAACCAACACGAAGACGTGGACTATAGTAACCGTCACGAAGTTTGGTTACTAAGCAGGAACGACACAAGGTCTACAGGAAAACTACTCGAAGTTCATCAGAACTTTTAGAGCAGCTTCAGGAACACGACACGAAGTCATGAGAAGAGAAAACAATCACAAAGTGAAACGAACACTTGAACTTAGACTGACTTAGAGACTCAGCGAAAGGACTCGAAGACAGGAATACAAAGGATGACATGGAACCAACACAGTAAACAAATACTGCACGAGGTGAAAGACAACACTCAATCAGACGACAACATGGCTAGCTCGACACGAGGTGAAAACGCGAAGAAGAATGACATGAGGTTTTAAGGAAAACAGCACGAAGACAGAACTTGTACGAACACACGAAGTGTTACCTCTTAGCAGCTTTTTCATATAAAACCATGGATAACTCAAGTGCAAGATATCTGATCAAGAATAACAACAACAATTAACATAGTGTTGCTCATCATCAAAACACTTAGGGAAGACACAAAATCCAACAGACGTCGATCTGGTGCTCGATGATTTCACCTCTAAGGTGACTTTTTACATCATCGACTCCAACACGTCTTACAAGATACTATTGGGCAGACCTTGGCTCCACAAAAATTGGGTCGTCCCGTCAACTCTCCATCAATGCATCAAGTATGCCAAGGACGGGGAACAACATAAGGTCTTTGCGGACCTGTCGTCGTTCACACCGGTAGAATGCAACCTAGCCGACGATACGCTCTACTTCAAGGGGATTAGTCCATACCCCGTAATTAAGAGCAAAAGCAACGGTTGGCTCTCAGAGGAAGATGATGATGATCTCTTCTCTATTGACGAGGAAAAGGCCAAGCTTCACCGGCTGCGCCTCGACTCCAAGTCAACCTCAGATCACCCTGAAAGGCGCCAGATTGACTTCGAGGCTAATCTCATTAGCCGAGCTATCGACAAGAGTATATGCTTGCCACCAGACTGCTTCCAGCTCCCATGTGCATCCGAGGAGCACAACGTCGAGTCGCTGACGACCTTCACTGTCACCTTCAAGCGGCAACGCCAGAACAAAAGGAAGGCTAACAGGGACAAACCCATTGTCTTCTATAAAGGAGAAATGGTCCCTCAAGCCCCGCCAGACGATGACTACGGCTAATCTAGGCAAGCCGATGATACCCCTGAAGCAGTTTAGGTGTGGGGTGATCTGTCGCCGCATATGCAAGAAATGTGTTTGAAGCAACACATTCCCCTGTGGCAAACTCCTGCCCAACAAAGATACTTCCGTAGACTGTGGGACCCTTCCCAGGGCCGGGGGTAACCCCCATCCTTCCATAAGGATACCAGTGGGCTTGGTTACGACCAGGACCCGGACTTTCGCGTCCACTACGCAGTCAACGTTGTAGGCTTGGCACTACCAGTCAATGAAAGCTAGAGTCGAAGCCAAATTCGACAGCTCCGGGGATGAGGGAGAGAAATTCTGATCCTGATCTCTGCCCGAGCCAGAACCCCGGCCCAGGCCATCGGGGAACCTTCTTCACCTCCCCATAAAGACAAAGGGACGGAAGAAGCTTCTCCGGTCTCTCAGCCAGTCGAGGGATCCAGTTCAATAAACCCTCCTGAGGGGGGGGATATCTCTTGTCCTAACTGCGAAAGATTGTCAGCTTCGCCAGGCAACCCCGGGGAAACCTCAGCAACTCCAGTTGACGACTGCTGGCCAAAAACTGGCGGCCCATACCAATCCTCGATGGATCCCAGCAACAACGGCTTTACAGTCCCATCAGCATCAGTCGATGGCCTTGAGAACCAAGAGCTACCCGAAGCCGACACTGATGATGAGGATTTCATCGACTTCCAACCCGCTCCTCCCGAGCTGGAGGACGGCAGCCAGGCGACCGTCGATGATCTTGTGGAGATTAATCTGGGCGACGATGAAGCCCCTCAGCCTACATTCGTCAGTGCTCTCCTCACCGAGGCACAGAAGCAAGACTACAAGCAACTCATGCTCAAGTTTAAAGATTGCTTCACCTGGACATACAAGGAGATGCCAGGGCTAGATCCCTCCATAGCGGAGTATGACCTAGCCATTTCAACCTCAGTCACTCCGGTCAAGCAACCACAGTGGCGCATGCGCCATGAGCTGGAGCTCCAGGTTTCGGTCGAAGTCCATAAAATGGCAGAGGTCGACTTCATCGAGCCGTGCATCTACCTGATCTGGCTCGCCAACATAGTCCCAGTTAAGAAGAAGAATGGTCAAGTCCGCATCTGCGTCAACTTCCGAGACCTCAACAAAGCTTGTCCGAAGGATGACTTTCCAGACCCCATCACAGAAACAATGGTCGATATGACCACCGGCCATGAAGCCTTGTCTTTTATGGATGGGTCATCCGGTTATAATCAAATCCGGATGTCCCTCAAAGATAAGAACCATACAGCCTTCAGATCCCCCAAGGGGATTTTCAACTACAAGCGCATGCCCTTTGGTTTGAAAAATGCTGGTGCTACTTACCAAAGGTCCATGACCAAAAAATTCAACGAGATGCTGCACAATATCATCGAATGCTACATCGACGTCCTCGTCGTCAAGACTAAAAAGCACGAAGACCATTTGCACGATCTTCGCCAAGTCTTCGAGCATCTCCGACAATATGGGCTCAAGATGAACCCCATGAAATACGCCTTCGGCATATCTAGTGGCAAATTTCTCGGCTTCATCATCAGATACCGAGGAATCGAGGTGGATCCCAGCAAGATCAAAGCGATCTGAGAACTCCCACCACCCAGCAACATTACCGAACTCAGGTCCTTCCAAGGAATGCTGACCTACATTCGGAGGTTTATCTCTAACCTCTCCGGTCGATGCGCGCCTTTCAACAAGCTGATGAAGAAAGAAGCCCCGTTCACATGGGACTAGGAATGCCAAGCGGCTTTCGAGCAAATCAAGGAGTACCTCCTCACTCCCCCAGTTCTGGGAGCACCAGTCAAGGGTAAACCCCTCATCCTTTACATTGCGGCCATGGACGCTTCGCTGGGAGCTCTGTTGGCGCAAATTAATGAAGAAGGTAAAGAGCAGCCCCTCTATTACCTCAGCCGGAAACTAATCGGTGCCGAGTACCGATACTCCCCCATGGAGAAGGTCTGCTTGGCATTGGTGTTCATTGTTAAGAAGCTGCAGCATTACATCCTGTCCCATCGGGTTGAGCTTATATCCAAGCATGATCCCCTGAAGTATCTCCTCCGACAGCCTGTCCTCTCAGGCAGACTGGGGAGGTGGGCTCTCCTACTGATGGAGTACGACATTACCTATGTCCCCAGAAAAGCAATCAAGGGACAGGGTAAGGCTGAATTCTTGGCAGCCCATCCAGTGCCAGACGATTCACCCTTCAACTCGGAGCTCCCAGACGAGGAGTCCCTTGCTATTCAATCGTAACAACCGGTTGAACAGAGCAGACATGTCTTACATTACTGGCAGCGAAGCTGGTGCGGACACCCGCGCGATTGACAAGCATGATACGCCGAGCCACCGGTACCGTACGCGGAGCACCACCCGAGCCACTTCGACGTCCATCTGGCTCGGAGACAGTCTGGAGACTCCCCCTTGAGTCTCCACATTTATCACATTTACTGGGACTTTATTTGTGTGTAATGCATTTTTTATTTATTTATCTTTATGCGGTTTGTAATTTGGATTGTAATAAGGGTTTATATGTAAAATGGGACCACCTGGGTCCCACGGGCCCCCCCACCGCGCCTCCCATTGATCCACCTCATCCCCAGGGCCCATGTGGGGTCAGTCAACATGTCAATTGTGGGTTTCTAGAAGGGTGGGCCAAGTGGGGGACAAGTGGGCTTAAATGTCAAGGTTGGCCACCAACCTTAACCCCATGGTCAAGGGGGCGCCCCCCTCTCACTATCACCATTTTTATTTTTGCTAAAATATGTATTAGAACTAATTAGTTCTATCTCTCTTTTTATTCCCCCAAACCCTAGATCTAGGGGTAATTTGAGTCTTTTTGCATTTCATATAAATGCCTTGTATTTCCCATTTATGAAGAATTAATGCATTTGCATTGGAAGAAATTCTTGGAGCAGCATGGTGCGCCCTCCTCCTCTCTCCTCCCCCTCCCCTTTGCAGCTGGGAAGGCTGTGTTCTTGAGGTGTGAAGCCTCCCTATCAGTTCCGGTGATCGCCGCCGCCGCCACGTGCCGCCATTGCACCGCCACCATCGTCGCCGGTGTTCTATCCACCCAAGATAGAATTCCCCTCCACGATTTTATTCTTTCCGCCATGAGCTCCTCTTGAGCTGAAATTTTCAGGGGGTGTTCCATAGGTTCCCACCACCTCTCAAAAAAATCGGTTTGGCCTCCAGAGCTCGTTTGATAATTTCCCATTTTCGTCCAACTTCTCCTTCCAGATCTGTCTGTTTTCAATTTTGATTTCCACCCGCCCTGAGTTTCCAATCTTCGGACCACTTCTTGATTTTTCCTGGAGCTCCCAAATTTAGAGGAAGTGCTGTCCCCCTTCCTCTACATCCCAAATATTTCGTGGAATTTCCACAGGCCTCCATCTATTTTTAGAAATTCCATCTTCTTCCAAAGATCTGTTCAGTCCCCTACTGTCCAGATCCGATCACCCGCCAGTCTAAAATATGTTTCCCTACCCAAATCTCAACGAAACCTTTCACGAAAAATATTTCTGTTTTCCTCTCCCTCCCCTCTATAACTTTCATGAAGAGCTAGAAGCCTGAATATGAGGTCTACCCTGCAGTCAAAGGCAGTTCTCAGAAAATTGCTCTGTTGTTCTGAGATTTTGGGAACTATCCAATAGCCACTTCAAAAATCAATAAAGTCCATATCGCTGCAGATCTAGATCATCTCTCTTATACTAGATTGAAGGACTTCGAGATAGCTTTCCAACGGTACCTCCTGAGCTTCGATCCGACATCGGGATTGATCGCAGCGGCCGATCTCGCCGGACCACGCGCTGAAAAACAGAAGCAGAAGTCCGTGGACCACAACTTCCCCGCTTGGAGATCAGAGCCGATCGGTCTCCGACCGGTGTTTCCGACAGACCGGCGTCCAAGGAGGCGCGCCACCAGGGGCCCCCATCACAGCGGAACCCACCCCACCAGAGCCGGAGGTTGGAGCGGTCCGTGGGCCCCACGGACCCGTAGATCACGCCGTCTGGACAGCACGAAAACGCGGATTCGGTACCACCGGAGCGACATCAAAATGCTACCCATCAACCCGATTGTCGTGACTCCCGGGCCCCACATGTGACCTGTTACCTCCCTGCGTGGAGTGGGTCAAACTTTTGTACTACTGTAAAATTTTGTTAACCGGGAGTCCGAGATTGGCCGGGGTTGTCTTCCCCACGCCGGGAGCGTGGAGGTAACGATCGTAACTCTTTGGCATTCATTTGCTAGTTTAGTATATGATCGTAAGCCACAACCGAGTGCGATAGGAACTAGCCCGTGAGTCCATGTCACCGCTGTGAGTGTGAGAGTGACCCGTCCCGTGGCTCGATCCGAGTCTGGAAGTGAGTCGACTACCCTTGAACTCTGCCGGTTTCTCAACCGTGCACGATCCGCGTTTCCCTCACTTGGGACGACGAGTGAGCTTGCGTTTTTGTTAGCGACGTATTGCCCATAGGAACTCATAGTGTCGGACCGAAATCTCTCCAATTTGTGTGTTGCTGGTCGCATCTCCATCTAGAGTCCGAGGTCTGCATCATATAGAGTCGGTCTCCTGTGTCCGTCCCGCATCAGTTTGGTATCAGAGCGAGTCGAGTCTAGGGTAGTCGTTGCATAAGTCTTGCACGGTCTAAGTCGAGTCAAGGATCATCATTATTTTCAAAACAAAAAAAAGTGTTTTAAAATTGCATTTTATCCCGATAATCTGGTATCTTAAAAGGTGTTGTCCGAACGTTAGGCTATGCCTATCGGGAAGGCCGCACACTTGCGGGAGTGATCTTCGGATCGATTAACTCCGCCATGTACCAGATATTGGTTTAGGACTAGGTGCATTAGTCAGTGTTTGCATCAGTTTGTGTCTCCTAGTTTGTGTGTCTTTGCAAGCCCACCCGTCGAGGTACCCAATACTCGCCACCACCACCTATGGCGGATTCCCGGGCCCATAGCTCCGATGAGTCCTCGACGGCCAAGATGTTCCGAGCCATTATGGAACATATTGACACGCGTATGGATGGCCTTAGTACACGTCTAGATGGCGTAGGAACGCGTCTAGAAGGGAGAATGAAAGCCCTCGAGGATCAGGGCTGAATCTTCGGACCAGTCCATCCAGGGTCTTGTTGGGAGGATTGCCGCCCTCGAGAGGGCCCCAGCAGCGGCGCAACCCACGCCGACCAACGGTCAACAAGAGCCGGCCCAGCAACCTGCTGCGCCAAGAGCTCAGGCAGTGGATGTTGGTAGGCAACAGGTGCATGTGGTGGATGACTATGCATCTGACAATGAGCAAGGTGGAAATGGTCGTCGTAATCAACGACGGAACCGTGATGATGATGATGACGACCACATTCTTAGGGGCGTGCGTGCGGACCCTCCCACTTTTAGAGGGTCCTTGGACCCTAGGGTGTATTTAGATTGGGAGGCCGGCATGGACTGGTACTTCGAGTGGTTTGAGATGACGGACCACCGAAGAGTCTGATACGCGAAGATGAAGCTGCAAGGGCATACCCAAACTTATTGGACCAATGTGGAGAGCCTGCTCAATCAGCGACGTCAGCCCCAAATCGGTACTTGGGATGATATGAAAATCAAGTTGCGGGAGAAATACCTTCCTGCTTCATATCGCCAACGTCTCATAGACAAATGGCAAAGCATTTCCCAAGGGAACCGATCCGTGACCGAGTACACCGCCGAGTTTGACGAGTATTACTTACGGTGTGGAGTCACGGAAGAGAGCACCATGACTATATCCCACTTTCAAAGAGGCATGCGGCCCAACTATCAGTATGAACTATTTCACCGCAATGCGACCACTTTGGAGCAGACATATCAGATTGCTCTCGAATTGGAGCAGTTCGAGGCCGAGTTCGAGTCACCCCATCAGTTGGGCTCCTTCCCCCTACGTAGTGTCGAGCCCCGTGGCTCATCTAGCACGTATCCGAGGGCCCCCATGGCTTGACCTCAGGAGCCCGCTCGCCTCGAGCCCTTTGCTCCTAGGCCTCGCCCTCCACCCCCGAGAGACCTTCCTCATCCCCAGTATCTTACGGCACCCACAGCCCGTCCACCGGCACCCGCACCTCCTGCACATCCTTTGCTACCTACACCTCCTATCCGTCAGGAGGATAAGGGGAAAGGACCCATGATTAGGGAGCCTAGTGGATCACGGCAGCAGTGTTACCGCTGCAATGGGTTTGGCCATTTTGCCAACCAGTGTCCCACCCGCCCATCTCTTATCATTGGGGACACAAAGGCTGAGGATACCACCCATGCGGGCCTCGAGTTAGTCACCTATGAAGCAGATCAGGAGCTAGCTGATGAATACTATGAGATTGAAGGTGACGGCCTGGATGCCCCGCATACCAATGATGCCCACGTGGGGGTCGTCAGGTGTATTCTCACCCAGCCACAGGCCAGTGATGACTGGCGTCGGACCACTATTTTTCATACCTTCTGTAGGTTGGGCAAGCATGTGTGTAAAGTGATCATCGATAGCGGGAGTTGCATCAATGCAAACTCCATGGGTGCTATCTCCCATCTTGGTCTTACACCCGTGGATCACCCTAGCCCCTATCGTGTATCATGGGTGGATTCCACTTCCATCCCGATCAGGCTGCGGTGCTTGGTCCCACTACAGTTCTATGCCTACCGTGACGAGGTATGGTGTGATGTCCTAGCCATGGAGGTGGGCAATATTATTTTGGGTAGGCCGTGGTTATTCGATCGGGATGCCACACTCCATGGCCGGTCGAACACCTGTGCCTTCGACCATGATGGCCAACGGATTACTCTCCAACCTCATCAGCCCAAGAGCCCATCAGTTAGGGGTCCTACTGGCCCTAGTGCTCCGGAGCCTTCCATTCCCTGGCCCAGTACCCCGTCCCCAGCTCGGGCTATGACTGTTACCTCTGGCCTAGGTGAGCCCTCGACTAGGAGATTGATGTTGATTAGCTCCTAGGAAATGGAGCGGGAGGCTAGTCGGGGCTGCCCCGTGTTTGCCATTGCGGTCCGAGAGGTAGAGAGAGACTCCGAGGGTGAACTCCCACCCGATGTCATTCCTATTTTGCAGAAGTTTGCTGATATTTTTCCCGAGGAGCTTCCCGAGGGACTCCCACCTATGCGGGATATTCAGCATGCCATCGACCTTATTCCAGACTCTTCATTGCCCAACCTTCCTCATTATCGCATGAGTCCCACGGAAGATGCCGAGCTAAAACGGCAGGTCGATGAGTTGATGCAGAGAGGATCTGTTCGGGATAGCATGAGTCCATGTGCTGTACCCGCTTTACTCGCCCCGAAGAAGGATGGCAGGTGAAGAATGTGGATTGATAGCCGTGCCATCAACAAAATCACCGTGAAGTATAGGTTCCCTATTCCCCTCCTGGATGACATGCTAGACATGATGGCTGGTGCCACTATCTTCTCAAAGATTGATCTTAAGAGTGGCTACCATCAGGTGAGGATTAGGCCAGGTGATGAGTGGAAGACCGCATTCAAGACCAAGGATGGTCTATATGAGTGGTTGGTCATGCCTTTTGGGTTGACCAATGCCCCTAGCACATTCATGCGACTCATGACTCAGGTCCTTCGACCGTTTATTGAAGTCTTTGTGGTTGTGTATTTTGATGATATCCTTATCTATAGTCGCACCACGGGGGACCACTTAGACCACCTTCGGCAGGTCTATCTTCTCCTTAGGCGAGAGCAGTTGTATGCAAACCCATAGAAGTGTGCCTTCATGACACCCCAGCTTACCTTCGTGGGTTTTATTGTGTCTAGTACTGGGGTCTCTGCCGATCCGGAAAATGTCCGGGCCATTGTTGAGCGGCCGGAACCCCGTACGGTTCATGATGTCCGCAGCTTTCATGGCCTTGCGACGTTCTATCGTCGCTTTATCCGCAGATTTAGCTCCGTCACCGCCCCGATCATGGATTGTATCCGGAAGGGCACCTTTATATGGACGAAGGCCGCAGCTGCCGCCTTCTAGGACATCAAGGAGCGCATGACCCAGACACCTATCCTTCGATTGCCTGATTTCTCGGAGGTGTTTGAGGTCTCTTGTGATGCATCGGGTGTGGGGATAGGAGGTTTGTTGAGTCAGGAGACCCACCCGGTCGCATATTTCAGTGAGAAGCTGAATGACGCGAAACTGCGATACTCCACTTTTGATAAGAAATTTTACGCAGTTGTTCAAGCTCTTAGGCATTGGAGGCACTATCTATTACATCAGGAGTTTGTATTATACTCCGATCATGAGGCTTTGAGGTACCTCCATTCCCAAAAGAAGCTTAATTCGCGTCACAGTCGTTGGGTTGAGTATCTTCAGCAGTTCACCTTTGTGCTAAAACATAAGGCTGGAGTGGAGAACAAGGTGGCCGATGCCTTGAGTCGGCGAGCGTGTTTGCTTACCACCATGAGTGCCGAGGTCATAGGGTTAGAGAAGATGAGAGAGGCCTATGTTGACTGTCCTGACTTTTGTCAGGTTTATACCACTCTCCAGGTCGGACCCACGAGAGACCTTGATGATTATGTGCTTCAGGAGGGCTACCTCTTTCGAGGAGGTAGGCTTTGTGTTCCCCGAACTTCGGTTCGAGACTTCTTAGTCTGGGAGCTACATGCGGGAGGTCTAGCCGGCCACTTTGGTCGGAACAAGACTATTGAGATAGTTGACCATAAATTTTATTAGCCGAGCTTGAAGCGCGATGTTGCTCACATTGTGGCTCAGTGCCGTACATGTGCTACGGCCAAGATGAAGAAGCAAAGCTCGGGCCCCTATACGCCTCTTCCCGTGCCTGATGCCCCGTGGTAGGATGTTAGCATGGATTTTATCTTGGTATTGTCACGTACCTCCAGGAAGCATGATTTGGTCTATGTGGTTGTTGACCGATTCTCGAAGATGTCCCTTTTTATCCCTTGCTCGAAGACTTCGGATGCTTCGAGGGTAGATTGCCTTTTTCTTACTCACGTGGTGTGCAAGTTCGGGTGGCCTCGTACCATAGTGTCTGACCGTGATGTTAGATTCACTAGTTATTTTTGGAAGACACTGTGGCATATGTTGGGTACTCACGTCAAGTTTTTCATTGCATATCATCCCCAGACAGATGGTCATACCGAGGTGGTCAATAGGAGTCTGGGTGACCTTTTAAGGTGTCTTGTTATGGACCGCATAGGGGATTGTGATCTCATTCTACCCATGGCAGAATTTGCATATAATGATTCAGTTAATAGGTCCACTGGTATGAGTCCATTCAAGATTGTCACAGGTCATAGGCCTAGGAAGCCAGTGGATCTTGTCCCCATGCCTATCCATGCTCGAGTGCCTGAGTCTGTCGAGTCGTTTGCTAGGCATGTTAGGAGTCTGCATGACGACATCCGTCGTCACATTGAGGCCAGCAATGCACGGTATAAGGAGCTAGCCGATGCCCATCGACACCACCGAGAGTTCGAAGAGGGTGAATATGTCATGATCAGGGTAAGACCTGAACGGTTTCCCTCTGGAACCGTTAAGAAATTGCAAGCTCACGGAGCCGGTCCATTTAGAGTGTTGAAACGCGTTGGATCTAATGCGTATGTTGTGAACCTGCCTGAGGAATATGGTATAAGCTCTACTTTTAATGTATCGGATCTAGTTGCATATAGGGACCCAGCGGTGATCCCTAGTGAGCCTTTCGAGCCATCCCCTCCCATTTAGAGTGATCCCACATCTGAGTGCCCACCTCCAGCCCCTTTTCCACAGCAGCGAGAGCATATAGATCATATACTGGATGAGCGGGTGACAGTTACTAGGAGTGGATCCCGCCCGCGCTACCTAGTGCGATGGAGAGGACGACCCGCCACCGAGGATACATGGATCACCCATGGAGAGTTGCAGCGGATTGATCCGGACCTACTGGAGCGGTACTACAGAGATGCCGACCCTTACTCGACAGGGTTGAGTTTCTCTCACTCGGGGAGAATTGGTGCGGACACCCGCGCGATTGAGAAGCATGATATGCCGAGCCACCGGTACCGTACGCGGAGCACCACCCGAGCCACTTTGGCGTCCATCTGGCTCGGAGATAGTCTGGAGACTCCCCCTTGAGTCTCGACATGTATCACATTTACTGGGACTTTATTTGTGTGTAATGCATTTTTTATTTATTTATCTTTATTCGGTTTATAATTTTGATGTGACACCACTCCTTGGACCTAGATTTGCAAGCAACCGGACCGAACGGCGATCTCTCACAAGCGGTTCACCCGTGTCGCGCACACCCGGTTCCGTAGGTGGACCGGCGATGGTGGTGAGGGTCCAAGGTTTGACCTCGAGGTTCCAAGGATATGGTCAGCTAGGGATGGACCCCAATGGGCTAGGGATGCCCAATTTCAAGGGCGACCGGCACGCCGAGGGCGTGGGATGTAATGACACTCTTACAACTCACCCGCGGTGGCACTCGATTAGACGGAATGTTGGGACGAGCACTCTCTCACTGTCGACGGCGCAACTAGAGATAATACTAAGCTAAGCAATAGTGAAACCAGCAGAGGATGGGGGCTCAAAGCTCACCTGATCGGTGTTAAGACACCGATCCCGGTCGGAGACGAGGGCGAGCGGGGAAGCGTGGGCTACCCGCACGCCGTGCCGATGATGCTTCAGTCGAAGACCTGCTAGTACAAAACTACGCCCCACGCAGGAGGGTGGATCTCAGGGTGGGGAAATGGGCTTACACCAAACACTACCTCCACACAGGGAGGGGCACTAAGCCGGCCAGGCGGGGAGGGGAGGTTAACTAAGCTAGCGCCGAACGATCTGCCCGTTCTGGAATAACTGGATAGGAAGTCGATGTAGATGACGCCACGCACTCCACCGAACTCAGAATTCGACAAAACTGGCTCTGAAACGTTTCTGACAGACCCAAGAATGCCTGTGAATTTTTGTGGGTGGTCCCGACGTCATCACCGGCTGGGGCGAGCTCTGGAACAGGATCCCGGCGCTCTGGTTCGGACTGGTCCCAGGGTGCAGCAGCAGGTGGAAGTAGTAACCGCGCCCGCTCCCGATGTCGAAACGCAGCGGGACCAAGACGAGTATGACCATGGACGAGTCTTCTTCGAGCAGCAGCCAGGGGGGAGACCAGACGATGTCGGGTCAGAGAGGGAGAGCCCGTTGAGTGACGAGGGGTCTGGACAGGTCCTGAGTGGCCTGTTCAGCGCACCTGGGGGAGAAAATTTGGAACGGGCAGTTCCCGACTCCGAACGAGGTCCCACTTGCTGTGTTGGACAGAGGACTGGTGGATCTTCAAGCCGGCCAAGCAGAGTGCCTTGGAATGGAAGGATGAGACCGTGGAAGCTTCTGCACTGCAGCTCTGGTCCTGGTTCAGGTCCTGGTTGCGCAGTCAGACGAGAACGAATCCTCCGGATAGCAGGGATGTCGGATGCTGGCGAGACCACCTTGGCTACGAAGCTATCTTGACGACC
Source organism: Amorphophallus konjac (assembly GCA_022559845.1). NCBI lineage: Eukaryota > Viridiplantae > Streptophyta > Magnoliopsida > Alismatales > Araceae > Amorphophallus > Amorphophallus konjac. The sequence continues at coordinate 91,988,811 of CM040119.1, forward strand.
TTTCCGTCGATGTATGGTACGCCTCCAGACGACGCCGAATGACCTCAGAGCAGGTTCTGCAAGTCGGGCTCCAACTGCTGCCTGTAAACTAAGATGGATAGGGTGATGATAGGTGATGGGAGACGGAGTAGATGGGGTAGGAAATGGGGTGGATGGGTGTGGGGGTGACACCTGCCTATGTGGGTGTCTGTTAGGGGGTGATTCAAGGTGTGGGAGGGGCAGAAAGGGGGCTGGGAGGTGGTCTAGCAAGTGGAGGGAGGGGGAGCTGCGAATTTGGGTTGGGAAGGAGAGAGGGAGGAGAGATCTCTCCTTTGGTTTGAATGTGGGGTTAATGGTGGTTGGTTAATGAAGTCTAGGGAATGGGAAGGGTTGCCTTGGGGAGGGGAAGGGGTGCTTGGGAGAAGGGATTCTCCCTTGGGAAAATGAAAGGTTGTATGGGGAAGGGAAAATGTTACTTGGGAGGAGGGAGAGGTGCCTAGGAGAAGGGGATTCCACCTAGGGGATGGAGGGGAATTAAATGGGAGGTATGGGGAAGGGGGAGGGGTCTTAATGAGAGGTGAATAGGGAGGAGAGAGAGTGAATTTCAAAATTGGGGGTGGGGAGGAGAGAGAATGGGGTTCGCCCCCTTTAGAGAGAGAGAGAGAGAGAAATAGAGAGAGAGAGCTAGAGAGAGAGAGCGGAAACTCACAAATTTTATGGAAACTCAACTCAATATCATTCATTCATTAGCTTCAAATGGTGGGATTGGGGTCCTATTTATAGGAATCCTAGAATTTAACATAAGACCCTGAGTTTTAGACTAATGACAATAAACTAAGGGAGAAGGGGGTGCCATGGGCCTAGCTCACTTAATTGGGCCCAACTGACTCATTAACCACTCTAATGCCAATTAACCTAGGTAGATGACACCTTAACCTAGGGACTTGACTCAAATAAAAGGAAAATTACATAATAAGAAAATGAAAAATACATCATATGACTTGGAATAAAGTGGCGAACAAGATGTAGCACTGCTGGCGAGCATCAGGATCCTCGAATGATGTCCCCATCATACCCTCGGGGTGCGGAGAGCTCGACTCCGTCGAGTATGGGTCATCTGGGGAAGTGGTCCTCTAAAGCAGCTCGGGGTGAACCTCAACCTCCAAACTCAACCCTACATCCGCAACCAGGGGATGGTCCTTCATCCTCTCACGGTGGCTTGGGCACACCCTCTTGCTGGCGATGGTACCCTGCTTGCCCAGTATTACCTCCGTGTGCACACGTCGGGCTCTCAGGCTGATATGTGGAGACTCTCCGAGGGTCTCACTCACAAAGGTGGGGGTAGGCTCAAGGTGCTCACTAGGTTCCACCGCGGTGCCCATATAGGGTGCCAGATCCGTCGCGCCAAAAGTTGGGTGTATCCTAAACCCCATTAGCAAGTCCAACCCGTAAGCAGGGTTGCCAAAGTCACTCGGAACTTGGCATGGTCCAAGTCCTCATGCCCTCAAGTTGGAGGCGACTCTAGGGTAGAGCCACTCCAATGCCACCATCAATAGGTTGCCTACTTAGAATTCCAAGTGGCGCTCGCAAGCCTTTTCTCGCTCTTTGTGAACCTCACCGCTCGTTGTGATTTGCTTGCGTGTATGCTCATGCCATGCATTATGATGCGGTGAGTGGTTGTGAAAGTGGGTAGTGTGAAAAGGTGGACCGGGGCAACCATAAATTGACCTATCATGCTTTGATGCCATGTGGACCTTGATGAACTTAGGTGGACCGGGGCAGCCACAAGTGGCCCTATCATGCATGGTCTTCATAACAATGGTTGGAGGGCCGGGGCATCCGTAGGGGAATCTATTGTGCATGGGTATAGCAAATGCCGGGGGTCTCGGACATCCGTGAATGTTCGTAACATGCTTAAGACCAATGATGAATGTGGGAGGACCTTTGGACCAATCATGCATCCGACTTGACATGTGGGTGTCATGTATGAAAGGACCCGACTTTCTATTCATGCCAAGTGGTGTGATGTGCCAAGACATAGGAATTCCTTTCCCATAGGTGACTTCCTTGTGTGGGGTGGTGGGGTGGCCTTTGAGCTTCCACTCAAAAGGGTCGTAGGGGTCAAAGAAGGTAGGTATCATGGAGTGGGGCACTTCATTGTTTCCTAGGTGTATTTCACCCATGGTCATGGTTCCCTTGGTGTGGACCGGGACTTGGGAGAGGTGGGCTTGATCCAACATGGTTGGTTGGGGTAGGAAAAGGTTGGTGGTGAGTAAGGTGGGTGGGTATAGGAAGGGATCGAAGGGGTCATATTAAGGGTCACCTAGGGAGAGGAACTCTAGGTCCTCATGGTCCTCACATAGTGGTGAGTCATCCTCCTCTAATGAAGTAATTGAACCGAAGTCTTTGGCGGGATGGTTGGCCATGAATGGAGGGCTTGGCATTCTACCCGAAATAAGCAACTCTAATTCGTGGATAGCATCGGACTCATCGGGTGTAGGGAGGAATAAAAGAAGGTCGCTAGTGTAGCAACCCACAGTGTAAATCGAGGAGATGGACCCGACACATAGGTGTAGGAGGTCAAGGCTCCTAGGTCGGTCGGCCACTATGGTCAATATGCCAGTTAACTCCATTTGCCAAGCTAGACCCTTAAGAAGATCCCCTAATGTTTCCACTTGATAGGATGATTGGATTGTGGTGTGATAGGTGGATAAGGGTACTATGGGGAGGTGTTGTTCCACGGAAGGGTAGGCATGGGGCAGGATAGGGTGAGTCCGGTTTTCCACTAGCCATCTAACCAAGGGCCCACTTATGATAAGTTCACTCCCAATTGGAGGGGGTGGCATGAAAGGTGAAATTTCTTCCTCGTTTTGGGCATGATTTTCCTCCAAGGTGGGGAGTGGTTCTGGGGTGTTCCCTACTAGGGGGTCGGGTGTGGGGATCATGGTTTCCCCTACCAAGGAGAGGAATGGGTCTTTTTGTGGAGGAGTGGAGATAGCCGGCTCATGGTACTCCCGGGGTGGTGAACATGGATGGGCTTGGGTTGGGCTTGATAGGGGAAGTACTTGGGTTGGAGTTGGGGGTGGAAAAGTGGTTGGTTGAGGAGGTCCGGATTGGGGTGCGTAGATCTTTCTAAGATCGGCCCTCATTTCAACCCAAGATTCAATGGGTGCTTCCCCTTTGGCTTCTCTAAAATCTACAATGTACTCCCATTCTTTCCTAGCTTGGCGCCAGAGCAAACTCTTGGCATAGTTGACTTGGATAGGCCCTGATAGGGTGAACCTCCCAAAGTGTCGGTCTATGGACTTCTCCCATTCTAGATATATGCTAGGGTGAGATCCATCAAACAAAAAAGCAGCTAATGGGTCTAAGGATGGTGAATAGGCTAAGTAGGAAGTGGTCATGATGAACGGGTGACGAATGCAATGGCCCTAGGACAAGACTTAGTAGAGACAAGTCTAAAACTTGCTATGATACCAAATTGATGTGACACCACTCCTTGGACCTAGATTTACAAGCAACCGGACCGAACGGCGATCTCTCACAAGCGGTTCACCCGTGTCGCGCACACCCGGTTCCGTAGGTGGACCGGCGATGGTGGTGAGGGTCTGAGGTTTGACATCGAGGTTCCAAGGATATGGTCAGCTAGGGATGGACCCCAATGGGCCAGGGATGCCTAATTTCAAGGGCGGCCGGCACGCCGAGGGCGTGGGATGTAATGACACTCTCACAACTCACCCGCGGTGGCACTCGATTAGACGGAATGTCGGGATGAGCACTCTCTCACTGCCGACGGCGCAACTAGAGATAATACTAAGCTAAGCAATAGTGAAACCAGCAGAGGATGGGGGCTCAAAGCTCACCTGATCAGTGTAAAGACACCGATCCCAGTCGGAGACGAGGGCGAGCGGGGAAGCGTGGGCTACCTTCATGCCGCGTCGATGACGCTTCAGTCGAAGACCTGCTAGTACAAAACTATGCCCCACGCAGGAGGGTGGATCTCAGGGTGGGGAAATGGGCTTACACCAAACACTACCTCCACACAGGGAGGGGCGCTAAGCTGGCCAGGCGGGGAGGGGAGGTTAACTAAGCTAGCGCCGAAAGATCTGCCCGTTCTAGAATAACCGGACATGAAGTTGATGTAGACGACGCCACGCACTCCACTGAACTCAGAATTCGACGAAACTAGCTCTGAAACGTCTCAGACAGACCCAAGAATGCCTGTGAATGTTTGTGGGTGGTGCCGACTTCGTCACCCGCTGGGGCGAGCTCTAGAACAGGATCCCGGCGCTCTGGTTCAGACTGGTCCCAGGGTGCAGCAGCAGGTGGAAGTAGTCCCCGCCTCCGCTCCCGATGTTGAAACGCAGCGGGACCAAGACGAGTATGACCATGGACGAGTCTTCTTCGAGCAGCAGCCAGAGGGGACACTAGACGATGTCGGGGCAGTGAGGGAGAGCCCATTGAGTGACGAGGGGTCTGGACAGGTCCTGAGTGGCCTGTTCAGCGCACCTGGGGGAGAAAATTTGGAACGGGCAGTCCCGGACTCCGAACGAGGTCCCACTTACTGTGTTGGACAGATGACTGGTGGATCTTCAAGGCAGCCAAGTAGCGCTCCTTGGAATGGAAGGATGAGACCATGGAAGCTTCTGCACTGCAGCTCTGGTCCTGGTTCAGGTCCTGGTTGTGCAGTCGGACGAGAACGAACCCTTCGGACAGCAGGGATGTCCGATGCCGGCAAGACCACCTCGGCTGCGAAGCTATCTTGACGACCTTTCCGTCAATGTATCGTATGCCTCCAGACGACGCCGAATGACCTCAGAGCAGGTTCTTCAAGTCGGGCTCCAACTGCTACCTGTGAACTGAGATGGATAAGGTGATGATAGGTGATGGGAGACGGAGTAGATGGGGTGGGAAATGGGGTGGATGGGTGTGGGGGTGACACCTGACTATGTGGGGGTCTGTTAGGGGGTGATTCAAGGTGTGGGAGGGGCAGAAAGGGGGCTGGGAGGTGGTCTAGCAAGTGGAGGGAGGGGGAGCTGCGAATTTGGGTTGGGAAGGAGAGAGGGAGGAGAGATCTCTCCTTTGGTTTGAATGTGGGGTTAATGGTGGTTGGTTAATGAAGTCTAGAGAATGGGAAGGGTTGCCTTGGGGAGGGGAAGGGGTGCTTGGGAGAAGGGATTCTCCCTTGGGAAAATGAAAGGTTGTATGGGGAAGGGGAAAGGTTGCTTGGGAGGAGGGAGAGGTGCCTAGGAGAAGGGGATTCCACCTAGGGGATGGAGGGGAATTAAATAGGAGGTATGGGGAAGGGGGAGGGGTCTTAATGAGAGGTGAATAGGGAGGAGAGAGAGTGAATTTCAAAATTGGGGGTGGGGAGGAGAGAGAATGGGGTTCGCCCCCTTTAGAGAGAGAGAGAGAGAGCTAGAGAGAGAGAGAGAGAGGGGAAACTCACAAATTTTATGGAAACTCAACTCAATATCATTCATTCATTAGCTTCAAATGGTGGGATTGGGGTCCTATTTATAGGAATCCCAGAATTTAACATAAGACCTTGAGTTTTAGACTAATGACAATAAACTAAGGGAGAAGGGGGTGCCCATGGGCCTAGCCCACTTAATTGGGCCCAACTGACTCATTAACCACTCTAATGCCAATTAACCAAGGTAGATGACACCTTAACCTAGGGACTTGACTCAAATAAAAGGAAAATTACATAATAAGAAAATGAAAAATACATCATATGACTCGGAATAAAGTGGCGAACAAGATGTAGCACTGCTGGCGAGCATCAGGATCCTCGAACAAATGAGATCGCCGGTGATGTCCCCATAAAATTTGGATTGTAATAAGGGTTTATATGTAAAATGGGACCACCCGGGTCCCACGGGCCCCCCCACCCCTCCTCCCATTGATCCACCTCATCCCTAGGGCCCATGTGGGGTCAGTCAACATGTCAATTGTGGGCTTCTAGAATGGTGGGCCAAGTGGGGGACAAGTGGGCTTAAATGTCAAGGTTGGCCACCAACCATAACCCCATGGTCAAGGGGGCGCCCCCTCTCACTATCACCATTTTTATTTTTGCTAAAATACGTATTAGAACTAATTAGTTCTATCTCTTTTTTTTTCCCCCAAACCCTAGATCTAGGGGTAATTTGAGTCTTTTGGCATTTCATATAAATGCCTTGTATTTCCCATTTATGAAGAATTAATGCATTTGAATTGGAAGAAATTCTTGGAGCAGCCTGGTGCGCCCTCCTCCTCTCTCCTCCCTCTCCCCTTTGCAACTGGGAAGGCTGTGTTCTTGAGGTGTGAAGCCTCCCTATCAGTTCCGGTGATCGCCACCGCCGCCACGTGCCGCCATCGCACCGCCACCATCGTCACCGGCGTTTTGTCCACCCAGGATAGAGTTCCCCTCCACGATTTTCTGCTCTCAGCCATGAGCTCCTCTTGAGCTGAAATTTTCAGGGGGTGTTCCATAGGTTCCCACTACCTCTCAAAAAAATCGGTTTGGCCTCCAGAGCTCGTTTGATAATTTCCCATTTTCGTCCAACTTCTCCTTCCAGATCTATCTGTTTTCAGTTTTGATTTCCACCCGCCCTGAGTTTCCAATCTTCGGACCACTTCTTGATTTTTCCTGGAGCTCCCAAATTTACTGCAAGTGCTGTCCACCTTCCTCTGCATCTCCAATTTTTTGTGGAATTTCCACAGGCCTCCATCTATTTTTAGCAATTCCATCTTCTTCCCAAGATCTGTTCAGTCCCCTGCTGTCCAGATCCGACCACCCGCCAGTCTAAAATACTTTTCGTCACCCAAATCTCAACAAAACCTTTCACAAAAATATTGCCGTTTTCGTCTCCCTCCCCTCTATAACTTTCATGAAGAGCTCAAAGCCTGAATCTGAGGTCTACCCCGCGGTCAAAGGTAGTTCTCAGGACATTGCTCTGATGTTCTGAGATTTCGGGAACTGTCTAACAGCCACTTCAAAAATCAACAAAGGCCAGATCCGTGCAGATCCACTTCATCTCTATGGTCCTATATTGACGGACTTCGAGAGAGCTTTCCAACGGTACCTCCTGAGCTTCGATCCAACATCAGGATTGATCGCAGGGGCCGATCTTGCCGGACCGCGCGCTAAAAAATAGAAGCAGAAGTCTGTGGGCAGCAACTTCCCCGCTTGGAGATCGGAGCCGATCGGTCTCCGACCAGTGTTTCCGACCGACCTCCGTCCAGGGAGGCGCGCCACCAGGGGCCCCCATCACAGCGGGCCCCACCCCACCAGAGCCGGAGGTTGGAGCGGTCCATGGGCCCCACGGACCCGTAGATCGCGCCGTCCGGACAGCACGAAAACACGGATTCGGTACCACCGGAGCGACATCAAAATGCTGCCCGTCAACCTGATTGTCATGACTCCCGGGCCCCACATGTGACCTGTTACCTCCCTACGTGGAGTGGGTCAAACTTTTGTACTACTGTAAAATTTTGTTAACCGGGAGTCTGAGATTCGCCGGGGTTGTCTTCCCCACGCCGGGAGTGTGGAGGTAACGATCGTAACTCTTTGGCATTCATTTGCTAGTTTAGTATATGATCTTAGGCCACTATCGAGTGCGATAGGAACTAGCCCGTGAGTCCATGTCACCACTGTGAGTGTGAGAGTGACCCGTCCCATGGCTCGATCCGAGTCCAGAAGTGAGTCGACTACCCTTGAACTCTGCCGGTTCCTCAATCATGCACGATCCGTGTTTCCCTCGCTTTGGACGATGAGTGAGCTTGCGTTTCTGTTAGCGACGTATAGCCCATAGGAACTCATAGTGTCGGGCCGAAATCTCTACAATTTGTGTGTTGCTGGTCGCATCTCCATCTAGAGTCCGAGGTCCGTATCATATAGAGTCGGTCTCCCGTGTCCGTCCCGCATCAGAAGTGCTCTCACAACAACTATTGCTCAATCACAACAACCAGTTGAATAGAGCTGAGATGTCTTGCATTATTGGCAGCGAAGCACTCTCACGACCAGCGTGCCTTGCTGGGAGCTTTACTTCGACGGTGCTTCCCGAGGGATCACCAGATGCAACTAGGATCCAGCCACCACGGCAGGTGCCGACATAGTCTTCCTGACTCCTCAGGGCGGAGTTTTGTGCAACTCTTGCGCCCTCATAAAGTTTCTGACCAACAATGAAGCCGAGTATGAAGCTCTACTCATTGGGCTCCAGATGGCTCTCCACATGGGCATTAAATGCCTCAAAGCCTATGGGGACTCCTAGATGATAGTTCGACAGGTCCTCGGCATTTATGACGTGCGGAAACCAGAGTTGGTTCCATACCACACCGCCGTCACCAGATTAACCCAGAAGTTCTATTTCTTCAAAATAGATCACATTCCCAGGAGCCGCAACGCTCAGGCGGATACCTTAGCAAAATTGGTCGCGGCCATCAAGCTTCCGCCTGAGGGCAAGGTCGACATCGTCATCAAGCATAGAAGACTGATGCCGAGCTCACTCGAAGGCAACACCAGTCTCACCATTTACGAGGTCCACGACCTTGACCAGAGCACACCTCCAAAAGAGGATGATTGGCGTGCGCCCATCATCAAGTTCAAGAAAGGGTGGCTTCCCCCTGACCGAGCTCAAAAGGTCCAGCTACTCCGTCGAGCAACCTCCTACGAGCTGATCGGTGACTCCCTGTACCGACTCGTCCACGAGAAGGACAAGTCGATCCTCCTGAGATGTGTCTCCCTCGTCGAGGCTCAAGCCATCATGTAGGAAGTCCACTCTGGATTGTGCGGCGCGCACCAGGCCGGAGATTAAATGAAGCACAACATCAAGCTCAAAGGCTTCTACTGGCCAACCATGTCCGTGGATTGCACCCAGTATGCCCGTACGTGCCATCAATGCCAAGCCTTTGGCCCAGTACCCAGAAGACCTCCCAACCCACTGCGTCCTACAGCCCCCACTTGGCCATTCGCTAAGTGGGGCATGGACATTGCGGTGCGTTTCCCGCCATCTTCCAAGGGCCATAAATACATCTTGGCCGCCACTGACTACTTCTCTCGTTGGGCGGAGGCTCTCCCTTTGCGGGAGGTCACCGACGAGGTGGTTGCCAGATTCGTCCGGCGCCACATCATATACCGATTCGGTACTCCTAGTTGCGTAGTGTCCGACAACGGGACACCTTTCAAGAATAAGGCCGTATACCAACTAGCGGCCAAATTCCACATCGACTGGAGAACCTCTTCGGTCTAGAACCCCCAGGCTAATGGCTTGGCGGAAGCCTTCAACAAAACCCTCTGTAAGCTCCAGGCTAAGATGGTTAGCCACCGGAAATGCGATTGTGGTGAAAAGGTCTTCAAAGCATTATGGGCCTATCAGACAGTCTACAAAACCCCCACGGGGTGCTCGCCGTTCTCCCTCGCTTACGGGGCAGAAGCAGTTATCCCCATCGAAGTCCAGTTAGCCTCCTATCGTGTGGGAATCCACACCGGCCTTGCCGGCTTGGATGAAGATGAGTACCGGAGAAGGCTAGAAGAGCTCACCGATCTCGAAGGAAAGCGACTCGAAGCCTACAAACACCTATAGGTATACCAGGCTCGCATGTCCTGGGCCTACCATAAGCTCGTCAAGCAGTGAGCTTTCAAGCAAGGCGACCTCGTCATGATCAAAGTAAAAGAGGTCATGGCGGGGCGCTCCAGTGGAAAACTACAGCCAAACTGGTGAGGTCCATACATCATCCAGAATGTCTACGAGGGTGGGGCCTACACGGTTGTTGATCACAAAGGTCATAGACCATTCCCGCCTCTCAATGGCAAACATATGAAGCTATATTATGCACCGAAACATGAATTCACGCGCCAACCGGACTAAGGCGCACGTCCCAGCCACTACCAATAAGGCCGATCCTCCCCCGTGAAGGATCTAACCAGCCAGTCCTCCCGGTCTATGATTCCCAGTCAACCAGCCAGCCCTACTCCTCGGAATCACCGCCAGGCATCCGTGGGAAATGATCTCCTGCCCTCATTCCCGTCGCCACGGGAGCACGGGCACCTCCGCACCGGCACCAGTCTAGCCGCCAGGCTCACAGGTAAGTCAATAATATATATATATATATGAGGTTAAAAATAGAGATGCCCTGGTAGACCAGGTCATCTTCTCCACAAGGGGGTGATTGGGGGCAAAAGGCCAGTAACCCGACTGAGGTGGAAACCCGAAAGGGCACCTCAGGCAAAATCGGGGAACCCCTCGACGTTAAAACCCGCAAGGGCGCGTCGGAAAAAGCTAAAGGGGGTCGGCTCTGGCGAAAACCCGAAAGGGCGGTAGAGCCGATAATGAGAAAATCTTCTTCTCCCTACCAGTCTACACGTCGTTCCACCTATTCTTTAGTGGGATGTTGGCTTCATCCAGAGCCAGTCCTCAATCCATTTGCATTGCTACGATGCAAACCCTTCAATCCCCAGTCAACCTTGCATTATTCTTGCTTGGCTGGGCCAACCTTCGGCCCTTATCTCAACATCACAGTTCAACCAGCCCCTATGACAGTCAAGCTTCCAGCCACCGTCTCGGTAAACTCATATCCCAATGCATTCTGAGACATTTATCACGCTCTGCCCCTACATCCCACATACCCTGAAAATCCAGAGCCTTCCAGTTCATCATAATCCCAGTTCTCCCATACCATCCCTGATCCACCAGTCACACCCCCAGTTATACCTTGCCATGACAAAGTGGCCCTTCGCCACCGTGGCATGAGGACTTCTAAAAACATGGCCGAGCAATATTCGGCTATCCACACCTTCCAGTCTCATGTTACGTCCCCTGACACCCACACAAAATATTCTGTCAAATGTATATGTAACAATCACAAATATATGCTATGACCTTCCACACAAATTCTATAGATGTAAACTAGAAGAATGCATCAAGTATAAGGCTCCCCCTTCTTCATCAAAATCTGATTCTCCTTGCTCGTTGATGGATGATCATAATCTTGACATCATCTTCTTCCTCTCCTCTAGCCGCTTCTCTTTTCCTTATTCCAATCTCCTCTCTTCACCTGAAAGAGTAGATAGACATAATGAGTTCAATCTTTAAGCTAATCTCAAACAAGAATATAGACTTGAATGGTTTAGAGATTCCCCTCTTCTTCACCTATACAAAAGAATACATGAGCATTAGAGATGTTGTATCACAAAGATTGTAGCTCATATATATATGCAAGAGAGAGTGAACAAAGAACATGTAAATGATTATTACACATCTTAGATGCCCATTCAAAACCTTGAACAATCTCAAACAAAAGATATAGAAGTGAAAGATCAAGATTACTCCCTCATGAAATGCTTCTACAGGATGAAGAACGTTCTTGAAGCAATTTTGAAGAGATGCAACACGAACAGAGGTTGGATCTTGATTTCAGATGCTGCCTTCAGTTGTATATGATCTTGGGCCTTGATTCAAGCTTCTTCCCTTCAATTTTAGCTTCAGAGCAAGGTGGAAGAGGGCTTGGGAGCTTCAACTCCGAACCTGCACATACAAGGGTTAGAAGAAAATAATTTTCAGATCTAGCATCCTCTCCCTTAGGGTTTACAACCCAAGAGTTGTATATAAGTGTTTAGAATGGTCAAGGAACAACCTAGGGACCAGATCCATGAATAAGGGAGATGTATAGGGCATTTGGAATTGATTGGTTGGACTTTCGGAGCAAGAAAACGGCAGTCAAAAAGTGTGGCTCGAGGTCTGACCGGAATGGGTCGACCCTTGGGGTCGACCCTCGGGCAATCAGAAGCCAAATAGAACACTTTTTGTGTTCTGTTTTACAGGGGTCGACCCCAGGGGTCGACCCTTGCACTGCCAGAAACCAAACAGAACTAAAAACAAGTTCTGGGTTAAAGGGGTCGACCCCAAGGGTCGACCCTTGCATGGGTTTACCCCAGGGGTCGACCCTTTCAGGCAGACTACACCAAAATGGGTCTATTTTGATTCTGTTTGAACAGAACCTGAGAGGGTCGACCCTATGGGTCGACCCCTACTAGATTGGGCCTGAAAAATAACTAAAAACACCATCAATTCAATGGGAAACAATTGATTAAATGTTACCATCATCCCATGAAGATCAACCATGATTTTTCATCCTGAAAGACAAGATAAAGCAAGGTGTTAGTTGACAATCAAGATCTTTACATCAAGCATCGTTGAACCTATTCTAAGAGTGAAAGATGGAACTTACAACATTGTTTTACCTGAGTTTCACATTGTCCTTAAATGCTTGTTCTTTTGTTGAATCGTTCATGTAAGAATCATGAAGTTCCAATATTGAATTACCATTGCATGATCAACAAATTTGGAATCAAGGTACGCATAACAATGTTGAGTCACATTCCATGTGATCAATCCACAAGCTCATCAAATCACATATCATTCCCTCCATTCATTTAGCATTACCAAAGTACACATTCATGATATGTGGCTCAATATGACATGATGCTCAATATGAGAGGCTCAATATGATATTTATCCAAGTATATTTTTCACAGAGGCTTCTCATTAAATACAAATCAATCTCACCAAGTGTAGAGACAATGTGTATGCAATGTTTGTGCTAGCTTCAAAGCACGTATGCATCCACATGATGATAAGCTTTATAGAATTACAATTCATCCACATGATGATAAGCCTTATAGAATTACAATGCAACCACATGATGATATCCCAAAAGAAATTGTTTATGATCATTTCCACAACCAGTTCAAGTGAAGAGCATTCACGCACAAGGCTAAGCAACAAAGGCATTTTGTAATCATCAAAATCACATATACAACAATCTCCCCCATAGAATTACAATTCATCCACATGATGATAAGCCTTATAGAATTACAATACAACCACATGATGATATCCCAAAAGAAATAGTTTATGATCATTTCCACAACCAGTTCAAGTGAAGAGCATTCACGCACAAGGCTAAGCAACAAAGGCATTTTGTAATCATCAAAATCACATACACAACAATCTCCCCCATTTTGATGATGACAAAATATTTTGCTATAATGCTCTCTCCCCCTTTGACAGAATCAGAAATGGGGATCATGATGGGGAATCCAGAATGGCAAGAACCTATGGACAACCGGATTATGAAGAGAACCAATGAGCACAATATGCATGAACGAATTGCAGAACTGTGGGATACCAATTGTCTGATACCAATTTGTTGAAATTGGAAATGCAAATGTGGACAATATGGTCATATAGAATGCAAGATGACAAAACGATATGCAAATGCTCATGAGTTGCAGCAATTGGAAATGGTGGATGACATGACAATAATGAGCAAGTAAACAAGCACTCAAACACTCATAGAAAGCTATTGACTCATGCAAGTCCTGATGAGTTAGGCAGATAAGATCACATGCAAAGCTCCCCCTGTGACATTGACACATTAGATGACTGAATTTGATTTTCAAATTTTTGATTTTTAGTTTTCTTGTGAAATGCATAAAATAGGATGTATGAAAGTGATGAGACATGAAATGCATACAATGTAGTCAAGCAGATATCTATAGATACATGCAACATAACTCCTTCACAAGAAGTGATACCAATTGATTTACAGTGAGGGGATAGGTGTAGGAGAAGTGCGAGTCATTACGTTCATAATGCTCATGATTACACCTAGAGGATTGTGCAGATAAATAGGAGAAGACGTACAGCAAGTCAAGCAATTGATCAAATTTTCAAAATACATATCAAATCAAATTACCATGTGCAAGTGAGTAACATGAGAATGAAGTTTAGCCATATGGATAACCAGATTTTCAAGTAAACACAATAGTAAGTGTACAAACTGCATTTCAATCTAGAGAACAGCGTATTGGAGGCTTCGCTCTACCTCAATCAAATATATCATCAAAAATTTTCATACTAACAATCTGAACTTTTCTAAGAAGGATCAGGTTCAAAATAATTCCTTTTTACGCGAGGAGACACAGGGAGCTCATGCCAGAATCCCCGGTTACTCAGAGTACTGAACCTTGTCACCTCATTTGAACAGAGATACTTTAGTCAACACTTTTCAAAATTAAACCACATCACGTCTCAGGTGACATGTGCCCAGTTTACTCAGTGAGACTTAGCATTGCTATGCCTTTCATTTCATCTATCTTTTGTATGTGGAGGTAGACATCTTTTTCCTCAACTATCACTTATCATCAATGCAGTAAGTTAAATTATGATGTGACACAACCTCGGACCTAATTTAACAAGCACAACCACAAGGCTATGAAGCCTACGCAAGCGGACCTTCGTATGGCGCACACACTTAACCCGGGGGTAACTCGGGGATGCTGAGTCAAGGAAATGGGACAAGCCCCTTGCTGGTAGAGAGCCAGCAAAGTCTAAGTCAAACCTCCCCTTGAGGTGTGGATATTCAACTCAATGTGTTGGCCTTGGCCGAGGGACGCGGATCACTCACTCACACCCACGGGGGTCGCACAAGTGCGGCAGAGCCTTAAGATCGGGCGCTCTCTTCCTTACCGACGGCGCAATTAGAGAATATTAAATGAATAAGAATAATTGAGAGCAAGGGATGAGTTCTCACCTAGCCGGTTTGAAGAAACCGACTCCGGTCGGAGATGGGGGTGAGCGGGGAGGCGAGGGGAAGCACCCGCACGCCGCGTCGATGAAGCTTCAAACCTGTGAGTGTAAATAATACATGAACTACCCCCGTGCAAGGGGGGGGGGTGTTTGCGACCTTTTCTTTCGTTCGCCTTTTCGTTCGCGTATCGATCAACCATTTGACTAACTGGTAATCAACTGACTGATTGATGACGCGGGCGTGCCAGTCACATGAGTGACGATTTTATCGTGCGCTCATTCTGACCCATGTCGGGCGAATGTGAGGTTCGGTCGGGACCAGCAGTCCGCCATACCATAAAGGCTATGGCGTTAATTACATCCCCCACGAGGAGGGAACACCTTTGATTAATTGCCGAGATATCGGGCTGTCGAAGCCGGGATAAAGGGTACGGAGCAGGCAAGTGGTCATGCAGGATGATACGGTTGACTACACACGATTTATTAGGGTGGACCCTAGTACACGGCGGAGGACTTAGGCTCGAAGGCCACCTTCACGCGTAACGAAGCCTCCAATCAGGCGTAACCTGACCTTCTGGTAATGTTATTTGATATACCAAGGATGCACACATTCGGGCATGCGTTAATGCGATATGAGTGTGTGGACTAGGGCATAACGGCAAGGATTCGAGGCGTATCGATTCAAGCTTGAACATGCCAATTTTATTTAGTTTATTTGGTTGAGGAACTTGCATCCCTCTGTAATTAGCATAGGAAGTCATCCCATAAGTGGGAGAAGGGTTCGAATGATGCGACGCCACGATTCGGAACGAAACCGGTGCAGTGCTCGCGAAGACAGGGGCTAAAACGCTTGAAACGGCGCCCTGAAACGTAGGTAAAAGGTTTAAAACGGCGCCAGAACCATAGGTAAAAGGGGCAGCCTGTTAAAACGGCGTGGGGAGCTGGGGCGTGCCGGGAAGGGCGCGCCGGAAAGGGCGCGCCGGGAAGAGCGCGTCGGAAAGGGCGCGTCGGGAAGGGCGCGCCGTTTTAAGGCGTTATCGCGCATGAACGCGCCGAATTAACCCGATTTCAAGGAAACAGGAGCTTCGTTAGTTTATTCATGAATTTATTTAAAGGTTTTGGAGGGTTTTGAAAATTTTGTGAGTTGATTATTCATCGAATCGGTCCCGAGTCATCCAAAGGTCAAATCACGGGCTCGCGCGAGATCCGGACTCGAGCGCGGTGATTGTTCTGAGTTTAAACTCGTTCGAGCCGAAATTTCGGCAGCATCTCCCCATCCCAAAGGATTGTTGGGGAGACGCAGGGAGTACTCACGTGACGGAGTAAACCCCTAAAAGCCGGGTGGCGCAACGGCGGCCGGCAGACCCAAATGGATAGGAAGACCCCGAGGGCTAGCCTGCTAGGGGCACCGAGTCCGTGGGTAACGGTGAGTGAGTGAGGTGACTCGATGTGGGAGTGAAAACCCTGAGGCCTAGCCTACGAGGGGCACGCAACCCGAATCACCACACTACTCGAGTCGGGACGACCAAGTAGAGAAGGGAACCCCGATGGCCAGTCTACGAGGGGCACACGCGTCTCTCGGCCACCACAAAGTCCCTTAGGGACTGTGGATTTGAGATGTCGGGACTAACCCGTTTGCTATTCACTCATTAGTCCATAGGAGATTCGTCACTGCTGGACGGTCCCCGGTGGACATAGTGCTATCAAAGCGAAACAGTGGGGGATGTTCCCCCTCCCCGGGTTACCGATTCGCACTAGTGAAATAGTAGAACGGAGCTGTGAGGTCGTTCGCATAACCAGCAGGCCAGAACTAATGCCTGTAGATATACGTACGTTCACGCATATGCATATTCACGAATCAAAGAAACATTCGTCAAGGAATGTTCAGAAAATAATAACTGGAATGTAGGGGCGCCCTTACTTCCCTCTGTTCATGGTCAAGAACAGAAAGGGTATTACGAGGGCGGCCCAGACAGGTGGGAGGAACCCATATATTGACACACCTTACACGGTGAAGATTCCTAGCATTCGACCGAAAGAGAAAACCCCCGGGGAGGGGAATCAATGTAGCCCTTACCATAGAAGGGCATAAAGTGTCGGGAAGATGAAACAAGAAGGAAGTCATTCACACAGGAAGCCCACGGTGCTCTGCATTCATCCTCCACGGTGCCGGCATCATCGCACGGCACCGTTTCACCGGCTGTAAGGAAAAAAGGGGGAGCCAACAGGGAAGAAAGAGAAAACGTGGCATCGGCCAGAGACTCACATTCCATTCCATTCATTCATAAAAAAAAATAGACAGATAAGTAGAGAATATACATTCCGGCGCCGGCGTTGTTACTCGGCCGCCGTTTCCGTTAACAGGGGAAACCCATTACAACGAAAAGAGGAAAAGAATCATCGTGAGGGAGGGGAGGTGAGGCTCATGTCATCGCCCCTCCCCTCCTTCACTTACATTATGCCAGAGGAAGAAAACCCAAAGCGGAACAGAGGGATTCACCAGATGAAACACGGGAAACCCACCTCGAGAGATAAGGAACAGATGCTCTTCTTCTCCGATTCCGGGAGACTCGGGTGGAGCAGGGTGTGGGCCACCGAGAGCTCGGACAGAAGACTCTTCAGATCGAAGAAACCCCTCCGACTCTTCCCTGGACCTCCCCCCTTTCTTTCTAATTCTCTTTTTTCTTTCTTTTTGATTCCGCCTCTTCTCCCCGATCTCTTGGATATCTCCCTCTTGATCTCCTTTTCTCTTTTGTCGACAGGCTATATATAGCCTTGGGGTTAATTCGGCGCCCCAGGAAGAGGCGCGCCGGGTTGACGGCGCCGGGGAGAGGCCCCATTATGCCTTTGCACGCCGGAATGACGGCGCCGGGGAAGAGCCCCATTTGGCTTTTGCGCGCCGGATTGACGGCGCCGGGGAACACCCCCTTTTGTTCTTGGCGCGCCGGTTTGACGGCGCCGTTTTAACCTGTTCACTTGGCGTGTCAGTCCGGTGGGCCCGGAGATGATTCCGGAAGCTCCCGTCGACTGTTCCCCTCGCCCTGGCCATCGAAGGGCTTTGATGGGGTGTTGATGAAGCTCTTGATAGGACGAACGGCCTTAAACAAGACTTCGTGTGTGTCTGGTCCGAGCACACGGGTGTCCTGCTGACACAGTCTTCGGCACTGTGATTTGTGCTTCTAGCTGAGACAGACTCGTGCTCGAAGCTTCCTTGCAGGATGATGCTACATTCTGAGCAATTCCACCTTGAACGGTGATCAATCGGCCACTAACGGGCCCACTATGGCGAGAAGCCGAACCCGTGTCGGGTAATCGGGGTCTTCTACTGACAGAACCTTCGGCCCCTTGTTGCGGATGGCCGAGGACATTCTTCCTCCTTAGGAGAGTCATTGGGTAGACCGTCGTCCTTGGTCGGGCGACGGATGTGGGGTAGCGGCATGACGAGGTCGATGCCGGATCATTGGGCAGGCTTGATCGCGCTGTCGGTTGGTTGCGGGTTCACTTCGACTCTCCTGAGGTAAAGTCCCTGACATTCCCTTCAAGGTGGCTCAGGGCTTCGTCAGCTTGAGGGGTTCTCTTGATAAGTTGATCTTTATTGGCTTCTGTGTTTCAGTGGGCCGTATCATTCATCTTTGCGGCTTGGTTGCCAAAGGATTATATTTTGAGTGCCAACAAATGCCCCCCAGACGTAGGCGGTGCAAGTGAGGCAGGAATGCGGCAAGGCCTACGGATGAGCTTCGTTTGGCTGACGGAGGCTCGACCGGCACTTAATTCTGGCGTCAGATGTTGATCCGACGAGGCAGGAAGCCTGACGGCGTCGCTTAAAATGGCGCGGCCTTTGCTTCGAGGGTTAAAACGGCGCCGCCTTTACGGCGCGCCCTGGGCCTTTTAGAGGTTAAAACGGCGCGCCCTCCCCGGCGCGCCAATTGCTTAAAACGGCGCGCCCCGGGGCGCGCCGTTTTAACAGGGGTGGAGCCCCCCCTATATATTAGCCTCCTTTCATTTTTTTTTTTTCACAAGCTCTCATTTGCAAGAAATTTTCCTCTCTCCTCCCTTTTTCTTCTTCCCGCGGCGCCGAGTGGTTAGTGGGTTCGGGCGATCTCGCCGTGTGAGTGAGCGGGTGAGTTGAGCAGTGCTGTTCTTTGGGTTTTGAAACACGTTCTTCGGCCCCGGGAGGCTCTTTGTAGGACTTGTCCTCGGAGCTGGATCCCTCGGGTGTCCCATTTGGACTTGTCCTCGGAGCTGGATCCCTCGGGTGTCCCATTTGGCCTTGGCTTAGCGCCTATGGCTGCTTTTAGGGGCCGCTCCCTTGGTGGACGGCTTCCACTTTTCTTTTGGCAAACCCCCGAGCTGGGGAGATGCTGTCGAAATTTTGTCAGAAATATTGTTTCGATCCACTAATTTCTGACTTTTGTTTTGATGCGGGACGGACATGGGAGACGACACTATTAGGTGCCACCCTCGGACTCTAGATGAAGACGCGACTAGCAATACACACCAGGGAGACACTAAGCCCGACACTACGAGCTCCTAGTGGTAAAACGTCGCTAACAGAAGTAGAAGCTCACTCGTCGTCCCAAGCGAGGGAAAGCGCGGACCGTGCGCGGTTAAGAAACCGGCGGAGGTCAAGGGTAGTCCGACTCAACTTCCGGACTCGGATCGAGTCGCGGGACAGGTCACTCTCACTCTCACAGCGGTGACATGGACACACGGGCTAGTACCTACACTCTCGGCAGCGGCCTAAGACCGTATACTAGCTAAGCAATGTAACGCCAAGAAGTTCGGATCATTACCTCCACGCACCCGGCGTGGCGAAGACAACCCCGGCCAATCACGGACTCCCGATTAACACAATTTTACAGAAATACAACAATTTGACCCACTCCACGCAGGGAGGTAAAAGGTCACATGCAGGGCCCGGGAATCACGCTAATTGGGTTGATGGGCAGCATCTTGATGTCGCCCGGCGGCGCCGAACTCCGCGTTTTAGTGCTTTCCGAACGGCGGGTTCTGCGGGCCCGTGAGGCCCACGGGTGGCGCTGGCCTCCGGATCTGCAGGAGTGGGTCCCACTGTGATGGGGACCCCTGGTGGCATGCCTCCATGGAAGGCGATCGGCCGGGAACACTGACCGGTGGCCGAACAACTCCGATCTCCAAGCTTTTGGAATGCTGCCCACGGATTTCTTCTTGCTGTTTTCAGGTGCGCGCTCCGACGAAAATGGCCGCTGTGATCAGCCCCGTCACCGGAATGGGATGAAACCAGTGCCGTTGGAAAGAGGACGCAAAATCCTCCAACCTAGGGCCAGTGGATTCCTCTGAACCTGCGCGGACCTAGACCTTAACTAATTTTCAATTCTCTGCTACACAGTTCTAGAACTCTCAGATTAGCTTATCTGTTCCCTGTAAACGTCCATTGACCGCCTACTTACATTGGGATTCAGACTTCAAGCTATTCTTAAAAGTTGTAGATCATCAAACCAAGAAACTGGGACAATTTTTAGAATTGGATTTGGAAGTTGTGGTGATTTGATAGGATTTGTGGAGTGTCGGGTGGTCGGATCTGGGAACTGGGGAACAGAACTGTAGCTGGGACTGAGAACGATTTTTAGAAAATATGAAATGAACGAACTAGAAATTAAAAAAAATTGTGGATGAATGGGTCGATGGAAGGAAACTCCAGTTAAATTTGTGGGACTAAAGAAAATCAAAAAGTGGACCTAAGACTTAAAACTCCGGGCGGGTGGAAATGGAAACAGACAGGAGACAGATCTGGAAACTGAGATTGGACGAAAATAAAAAAATACCAAATGAGATCTTTATGACCAACCAAAATTCTGAGGACGTGCTGGACACCTCTGGGATATCCAGTAAAAGTTCCAGCTCGATCTGAGGCCGTGGCTGAGACTGGAATTTTGTGGAAGTGGCTGTGGTACTGCGCGGACAGAACTCCGGCGGTGGCGATGGCGGCTCGTGGCGGCGGCGGCGGCGACCGGAACTGATAGGGTGGAGTCACACCACCAAGAGGCAGCCTTCACAGCTGCAAGGGGGAGAGGGAGAGAGGAAGGGGGCGGCCTAGGCCTTGCTCCAACATTAAGTTTGATTCAAATGGCATTAATTCATCAAAATGGGAAAATACAAGCATATATAGGTCACCCATCTAATCCATCCTCCACCGTTGGATCTAGGGGTGTGAGATGGAGGGTTGGGATGGCTTGTGACCATTCCACAAAAATATAATTAAAAAAATAAGGGGGGGACAGCCTATTGACTAGGGGGGGAACAAGCTTGATATGGTAGGTGGGTGTTGGTTGGAAATGTTGACTATTTTGGTCCCTTGTCCCCCATGTGGACAATTGACCATTCAAACTTCTAGATGCCCCATGTGGCATGTTGACTGACCCCACGTAGGACCCTAGGCTGAGGTGGCCCAATGTGGTGGGGCCCGGGGGGCCCGTGGGGCCCACGGGGTCCGAAATGCTCGTAAGTCCCTATTACACTCAAAATGGCAAACCGAATGCAACGAAATAAATACAAATTACACACACATAAAGTCTAGCTAAATATAATAAATGGGGAGGCTCAAGGCGGAGTCTCCAGGCTGTCTCCGAGCCAGATGGACGCTGAGGTGGCTCGTGTCGTGCTCCGTGTGCGGTACCGGTGGCTCGGTGTGTCGTGCCGATCAACTGCTCGGGTGTCCGCATCAATTCTCCCCGGGTGGGAGAAACTCGACCCTGTCGAGTAAGGGTCTGCATCGCTCCTGTATCACTCCAAAAGGTCCGGATCAATCCTCTGCAACTCACCATGTGTGATCCATGTGTCCTCAGTAGCGGGCCGTCCTCTCCATCGCACTAGGTAGCGCGGGTAAGATCCACTCCTGGTAACTGTCACTTGCTCGTCCAGTATACGATCTATGTGCTCACGCTGCCGTGAAAAAGGGGTTGGAGGTGGAAGTGGACACTCAGGTGTGGGATCACTCTCAAGGGGAGGAGATGGCTCAAAAGGCTCACTAGGGATCACCGCTGGGTCCCTATATGCAACAAGATCCGATACATTGAAGGTAGAGCTTATACCATATTCCTCGAGCAGGTCCACAACATACGCATTGGATCCAACGCGTTTCAACACTCTAAAGGGACCGGCTCCGCGAGCTTGCAACTTCTTAACGGTTCTAGAGGGAAACCGTTCAGGTCTTACCCTGATCATGACATATTCGCCCTCTTGGAACTCTCGGTGGTGTCTATGGGCACCGGCTAACTCCTTGTACCGTGCATTGCTGGCCTTACTGTGACGACGGACGTCGTCATGTAGACTCCTAACATGCCTAACAAAAAGAAAAAAACACACAGATGCACACACGACCCTAAACTACCCTACAGTTAGTCTGACCCAATCATATGCAAGGTGGTCCAGGACATCCGAATGTGTGCCATGCATACCCTAAGTGTGACCGAATGTCGGTACAACCATAAGACGGTCCTTTGGATTTGGGAGGTTTGGGTGGGATAGGAGGGTCGGGTGTCTCTTGCCCGTGAACGGACTCAGTGGGTGCCGATGATCCGGCCCATGGGGGAGGGGTATAATGGTGAGCTCCCCTAAAGAAGTGGAATGGAGATTGTGGACCAAGGGGCCCACTAAGAAAGGGATCGAAGGGATCAAAGAATGTGTGACCCCTCGATATGGATTCCCTCATCTCAAGATCACATGTGTGGAAGTCTAGAAGGTGTTGTTGGTCTCCTTCATCCATGAAGGGAGATGAGACGGTAGGGGTATGATGGTGGACTCGCTCGAAAAGGTGGAGTAAATATGGTGGGTCACGGGGTCCACAAGAGAATGGGTCGAAGGGGTCAAAGAAGGTATGACCCCTCAGACTAGGCTTCCACAAGTCATTGTCCCACATTTGAAAATCTAGGAGGTGTAAATGATCACCTTCATTCATTATGAGAGGTGGGACGGCAGTCATAGGTAGAAAGTAAGATTCCTCCCTTGGGCATATGGGAATGAAGTCGGGCTCGGCCGGCATAGGGAGGAGTAGAAGAACCTCCGTGGTAACATGACCCACGGTGTACACGGAGGTGATGGACCCTAAAGCGGGATGTGTGAAACTACGACCTGTGGGTTGGTTGAAGCCTGGAGCCAACAAGTGCGTAAATATCAATTGCCGGTCTAACCCCTTAAGAAGGTCATCCAATGTATCCACGTAGTGACTAGACCGAAAAGTGGTGTGAAATGAATTGATTGGCACCAGAGGTAGGATAGGGTCCATAGATGGGAAGGGAAGTGGGACCAAGCCATTCTTGAGCCAACTAAGTAGTGACTCGGCTATGTAAAGCATACGCGTTAGAAACACGGGTGGCTCGAGCTGAGGTGGCTTAGAATAAATATCGGAGAGGTGGGCTTCTCCACCCTTTTTGTCCCTTAGGGCTAGAGATGTCCGAGTGGGACACTGTCCGGCATAGTGGCCGAACCCCTGGCAGCGATAACACTGCTGTCGTGACCCACCATGCTCCCTGATAAGTGGGTCCTTACCCTTATCCTCCTGATGGACAGGGGGTGTAGGCAATGGGGATCTCGTGGGTGGGAGAAGAGGACCCACCATGATAGGGAGAGGACCTTGGGGTGGAACCCTAGATGGTACTGGGTTGGGACTACCAATTACTCCCTCCTTAGGCTCGTGCTTGGTTCCATCCCGGCCAGGTGGTTGGCAAGGGGGAATCAGGGACTCGATGTAATCACACCTCTTATCCAATCTATCCGCAAAGATTTGGAAGAGTTCGGCAATGGTGGGATTTGCAGTAGGGGTATTGCGGGGGACTCGCATGTAGTCAATCGTCCTAGGATTGGGTCTTGGTTCATCTACGCGTGGGGCTCTTTCCCTCCGACTAGGTCCCACTTGGTTGGAAGTGATTGGGTGGGGCTGATTGGAGGTGACCGGTTTGGGCACGTAGAACTTCCTAAGCTCTCTCTTCATGTCCCACCATGACTCGATGGACCATTGCCCCTTAACCTCCCTCATTCTTTCGATGTAATCCCACTTTTCGACAGCCTCATGAAGAAGCCGCTCTTTGGCGAAAGAGAATTGCATTGCCTCGGGCATAGTATAACAATCAAAGTATGTGTCCATGGCGGTTTCCCACTTGAGGTAGTCGCCTGGGTCATTGGAGCCATAAAAGTCCGAGGCTTCGGGCCTACGGAAGTGGAGGGGATGGTTGCCAAGCCCATGGGTGGACCAACGGCCATATTGCCCGGGTGATGAGGAATCCATGGGAAATTAGAGACTATACGATGGACATGCCGACACAAAGGGACAAGACAAACCGACTAATGTAAACACACACTAGATGATGCACTTAGACCTAATTGCAATTTGAAAACACTCTTTTTTTTGGTATTTTGAAAGAATGCAATTTAAAACACTTTTGTTTTGTTTTGAAAAGAATGAGACTCGACTACACCCTAGACACGGCCAAGACTCGGTACGCGGCGGAGGTAATCGACCCGAAGGTCACTCGCGCAAGTGTGCGGTGTTCCCGGTAGGTGAAACCTAACGGTCGGACAACACCTTTGGATATACCGAGTGAAGGTGTGTGTGGGGTAACCTTAGACTATGCAAGACTTATGCAATGACTACCCTAGACTCAACTCGCTCTGATACCAAACTGATGCGGGACGGACATGGGAGACGACACTATTAGGTGCCACCCTCGGACTCTAGATGAAGACGCGACTAGCAATACACACCAGGGAGACACTAAGCCCGACACTACGAGCTCCTAGTGGTAAAACATCGCTAACAGAAGTAGAAGCTCACTCGTCGTCCCAAGCGAGGGAAAGCGCGGACCGTGCGCGGTTAAGAAACCGGCGGAGGTCAAGGGTAGTCCGACTCAACTTCCGGACTCGGATCGAGTCCCGGGACAGGTCACTCTCACTCTCACAGCGGTGACATGGACACACGGGCTAGTACCTACACTCTCGGCAGCGGCCTAAGACCGTATACTAGCTAAGCAATGTAACGCCAAGAAGTTCGGATCATTACCTCCACGCACCCGGCGTGGCGAAGACAACCCCGGCCAATCACGGACTCCCGGTTAACACAATTTTACAGAAATACAACAATTTGACCCACTCCACGCAGGGAGGTAAAAGTTCACATGTAGGGCCCGGGAATCACGCTAATTGGGTTGATGGGCAGCATCTTGATATCGCCCGGCGGTGCCGAACTCCGCGTTTTAGTGCTTTCCGAACGGCGGGTTCTGCGGGCCCGTGAGGCCCACGGGTGGCGCTGGCCTCCGGATCTGCAGGAGTGGGTCCCACTGTGATGGGGACCCCTGGTGGCATGCCTCCATGGAAGGCGATCGGCCGGGAACACTGACCGGTGGCCGAACAACTCCGATCTCCAAGCTTTTGGAATGCTGCCCACGGATTTCTGCTTGCTGTTTTCAGGTGCGCGCTCCGACGAAAATGGCCGCTGTGATCAGCCCCGTCACCGGAATGGGATGAAACCAGCGCCGTTGGAAAGAGGACGCAAAATCCTCCAACCTAGGGCCAGTGGATTCCTCTGAACCTGCGCGGACCTGGACCTTAACTAATTTTCAATTCTCTGCTACACAGTTCTAGAACTCTCAGATTAGCTTATCAGTTCCCTGTAAACGGCCGTTGACCGCCTACTTACATTGGGATTCAGACTTCAAGCTATTCTTCAAAGTTGTAGATCATCAAACCAAGAAACTGGGACAATTTTTAGAATTGGATTTGGAAGTTGTGGTGATTTGATAGGATTTGTGGAGTGTCGGGTGGTCGGATCTGGGAACTGGGGAACAGAACTGTAGCTGGGACTGAGAACGATTTTTAGAAAATATGAAATGAACGAACTAGAAATTAAAAAAAATTGTGGATGAATGGGTCGATGGAAGGAAACTCCAGTTAAATTTGTGGGACTAAAGAAAATCAAAAAGTGGACCTAAGACTTAAAACTCCGGGCGGGTGGAAATGGAAACAGACAGGAGACAGATCTGGAAACTGAGATTGGACGAAAATAAAAAAATACCAAATGAGATCTTTATGACCAACCAAAATTCTGAGGACGTGCTGGACACCTCTGGGATATCCAGTAAAAGTTCCAGATCGATCTGAGGCCGTGGTTGAGACTGGAATTTTGTGGAAGTGGCTGTGGTACTGCGCGGACAGAACTCCGGCGGTGGCGATGGCGGCTCGTGGCGGCGGCGGCGGCGATCGGAACTGATAGGGTGGAGTCACACCACCAAGAGGCAGCCTTCACAGCTGCAAGGGGGAGAGGGAGAGAGGAAGGGGGCGGCCTAGGCCTTGCTCCAACATTAAGTTTGATTCAAATGGCATTAATTCATCAAAATGGGAAAATACAAGCATATATAGGTCACCCATCTAATCCATCCTCCACCGTTGGATCTAGGGGTGTGAGATGGAGGGTTGGGATGGCTTGTGACCATTCCACAAAAATATAATTAAAAAAATAAGGGGGGGACAGCCTATTGACTAGGGGGGGAACAAGCTTGATATGGTAGGTGGGTGTTGGTTGGAAATGTTGACTATTTTGGTCCCTTGTCCCCCATGTGGACAATTGACCATTCAAACTTCTAGATGCCCCATGTGGCATGTTGACTGACCCCACGTAGGACCCTAGGCTGAGGTGGCCCAATGTGGTGGGGCCCGGGGGGCCCGTGGGGCCCACGGGGTCCGAAATGCTCGTAAGTCCCTATTACACTCAAAATGGCAAACCGAATGCAACGAAATAAATACAAATTACACACACATAAAGTCTAGCTAAATATAATAAATGGGGAGGCTCAAGGCGGAGTCTCCAGGCTGTCTCCGAGCCAGATGGACGCTGAGGTGGCTCGTGTCGTGCTCCGTGTGCGGTACCGGTGGCTCGGTGTGTCGTGCCGATCAACTGCTCGGGTGTCCGCATCATGTTTGTTCTTTTTCGGGTGCTGATTTGCAGACAACATGGCCTCCGGCTCTTCTTCCTCCGTATCCCGGGTCACCATGACATGGGGGAATGTCCATTCCCTTGATCGGGGGCTTCGACATGTAGCCGTGGTGGCTGAGTCTTCGGATTCAGAAACCGACACCGTCGACACCGGCCGTTTGTTGATTCTTGACGGCAACCACTTCAAGTATGACCGAGGGGACGACATCAGACGGGACCACCCCAAAGATAAGCACCTGATGGCGTTCCTCGAGCGCTTCAACCTTGGCGGGAAGCGTGATTTAATTCTGGTCCGCAGAGCTGAAGGAGCGCTACTGGCGGAGCGGGACAGCCTGACTGAGTCAGTCACCTATGGTATGCCCATATACATCCCCGGGGAGCCCAGGAAATGGGGGGACGTGCTCGGAGTGCGGGAATTATCCCCCGAGGCTGGGATGCTGACGAGAGCGCCGCAGTATACACCAGCTCGCTGGAATGAAACCGCCGGCCGCGTTGATAGGGAGAAGCCCATATATGGTCTATTCCTCGCACCGCTCCATTGGGGATACCGGGACGAGCCTTTTCTTTTGGACTGCTTGGCGGTCTGGTTCAAACATCAGATTTCAGTGGGGTGGTTTGGAGAGCTCAAAGCCGCCGATGCTCACGCCTTTAGACCGGGAGCGGTTGAATTTACAGACTTCGTGTTGCGGCAATACGCCCCCATCTTGGTGCACGCCGGAGTTTATCAGAGCGTGTATGCTTCCCGGTATAGATACCCGATCTCCCGAGGTCTATGTTGCGGGATGATTGAAGTCTTCTGCCCAGAGTACAATACTTTCTACACTGCAGAAGGTGAAACTTCATTGAATTTATGGAGCCTTTCTCAGCTGAGCGGCCTGCCGATAGATGGAGATCCGTATGAAGAAGTTTGCTTCGCAGACTGGCTGAAGGACCAGACGGATGGTGAAGGCAACTACTTCACGGGCTTCGCCTATCGTTATTTGATGAAGGCGTATCGCACCCTGCTGCGCCTGACACTTGACTCGCGGGAAGCGCGAAAGCCTGGTGAGAAGAGGCGCGTGCGGATGGGCACGTGGCTTCAATATTTCTTTGGTGGGGAGCAGCACTATGAGGACTTCCCCACAGTGGTTCCGACAGCAGTGGCGCGGAAGAAGAGGGCTTGGCGCCAAGCAACATATCCTGCTGTCTCAGGGAGAGGGCGGCAGGCTGGCCCGAATCCCACGGGAGTTGACGCAGTTACACACTGTGTTGCGTACTTGACATATTGGCTTTGTTCATTCGCCCTTCCTCAAGGAGACGAGACAGTGATCAGGCTGGAGGCGATTTACCCTACCTGTTTGATGGCTTGGGGGACGAAGCTGTCCCTGTGCCCTGTGGCTTTATGCCTCATATACAAAATGTTGGGGGATTTGCACAAGTCGTGCATCCCCAAAAATTCACGGACAGTTGGTCCCCTCCACTTTTTTAATGCCTGGGTCTGCACCCTATTTCCTGAAGCAGCTCCCCGGTCAATGCAGTCAGATCGTCCTTTGCTGCGGATGATCGAATTTGCCAGTGCCGAACCGTCCTCACTAGCGGATCAGCTTTTCGCCATTCGGGGGAAGTTGACTACAGTTCCAACAGATTCCCCTAGCGTTCTGCATTTCTGGAGCTTGGCTGCCAGCTCCAGCCCTCTTGTCAACAGGATGCGGCAATGCCGATTATTTGAGACAGAGGAATTTATTCATCAGCTAACCAGGTCGAAGAGCACAAGGCCCATCTTGGAGCCGGAACTGGTTGAGTGGGCGTTGTCTATTCGCCCCAGTGTTCTAATCTTCAGGAACAGCGGCTTGCTGTGGCTGGAGCCGTATTATCCTTTCCGTTTCAACCGGAATTTTGGGTATGACCAGCAAATTCCTTCTTCTTCAGCTCGATTCAATCTGCTGAATAGACACCGGGCTGGTCAGACAGCTACTGATGAAGCCCGTGGATGGTGGGACTACTTCCATCGCCGAGAGGATGTATCATTCAGGGTGCCAACCCCGGCTCGTCTGCCCCGAGTGACTCCAGACTTCATCAAGTGGTGGAATGCACGAACGGGCTTTTATCGGAACTTCCGGAAGGATTGCTGGCATGCTGCCGAACGCCATTTTTTAGACTCCCAGCGGGAGCCCATTCTGGATGTTGATCCAGCCTACTTGAAGAGGCTGAAATCTTGGTCCAACACTGAGGCGATGGCATATGTAGAAGCCAGGAAAGCTGCGAAGGGCAAGTCGTCCTGAGCCGACCCGAAGATGCCAGAAATCCAGAGGGATGACTATATCAAGACTCTCTGGGGGTAGTGCCGGGTTAGCGGTGACCGGATTGCTCTTCAGACAATCCCCCTTCCGGTGGAAGAACCTCTTCCTAGTTTGGCGAGCTGGCGCCCAGAAGTCGACCATTTTCATCCTTATCGGACCTTCATTGGGAGGGAAGACAGGCGGGCTGACTTGTATGCCAACACCCCCTGGATATTCACCCTGCTTCATTCTCATGGGCTTTCAGTTACCAGTCCGTTGGAAGCCATTCGGAGCCATCAGCTTCCTATATCCTTCAAGTACGTCGACGGCTGGGGATTCGACCACTTGAGCTTATATCATCACTTGTCCTCCTGCGGCCATGAAGATTTGGCCCAACTGACGGAGAAAAGTGAAACGATTGGTGATGTATGCTGGCTGATCCATGAGGCGGCTTCCCGGGACAAGGCGCCAGTATTGCTTTACTGGCCACTCAGTCCTCGATATACGGGGCTGCCAGGTAATGCTTATTTTCTTCTTCAACCCCGAAGCTGCTTCTTCTGTAGTCAGTGTGCCTCTTCTTACTTATGTGTTTTTGCAGCTCACCTTTCTGCGGGAGCGACTCGACACTGTAGGGAGTTGATATCTAAGGCGGAGAAGCCTTCATATTTCAATACTCCAGAGCCGGCTCCGACCACGACGCCATTACCCCCTGGGGATTCGCAAAAGCGAACTAGGTCCCAGGTCAGGGAGGCTATCGGCAGGGCCAAGAAAGCCAAGAGGGCAGAGTCCCGCGCTACTAGAGCACGTAGGAGGAAGGCTGTTGAAGAGGAGTCCGCTGCTCCACTTCCTCGGGTTCCTTCATTCTCCGAATTCGAGGCCGCCTGGATGGGAAGGCCTGAGGGCGAAGGTGACTCCTTATTCTTGTATTGGCTTATTTGCTTGTTTCGGCCGCCTGGGCTGACCATCTTTCTTTTCAGTAGCTGCCGGCACTACCTTCGCCGCTGTTGGGTTGGAGGCGGCATCCGGAGCTGCTGCTGGAGAGAGAGAGGGGGAGGTCCCCTTGACCTCTGTTGAGGGCGACTTGCCTTCACCGACACCTCATTGAGAAACAGAAGGTAATTCGCAACTCGCCCGTGGAGCTCCGTGGCATGTTGTATTTTCAGTCAAGTCCTGACTGTTTATTGTCCTTTGACTCCAGTCGACGTTCGACCCACACTGCTCCCTGAGGTTGGTGCCTCGGCAGAGGTTGTCATCGGAGGGCAAGGGCTTCCAAGGGACCAGCCCCTAGATATTCCGCCAACGGATGCTCCCGAGACAGAGATCGCTGAGGAGGCTCTGGATAGAGGGCCCCCCCTGGCAGCCTAGTTCCCGCTCAGGTACTTGAGGTTCGAGAACAAGCAGAAGAGTCATCCCCTTCTGAACAGGTTGATTACGACGGCGGCTCCGACGATGATGAGGGGTTCCCCATGGTCGACATCGAGGCAGAGGACGCCGGGGCTTCTTCAGCTTATGAGAGCGACCTGCCAACGTTTAGCCCTCCGAGGCTGTTGGGAGCCGAGCACGGGCCATCATACCCGACTACAGGAGAAGGGCCAGAATCTTCAGAGGCCACTTTGGGAGGCCTAAATATAGTGCCGGTTGAGGTAGGAAGTATTCTGATTCCCACTTGCAACACTTCTTTTAATTTTCAAGCCAGCTGGCTGACGTACATATATGGAATGCAGGCTGAGGTGGTACCGCCGGCTATAATGATCCGCATACCCCTTCCAGACGTGGACATGGGTCAGTCGACCTTCCCACCAGTTGTGCGGCCCATTGCCCTGCGGCTTCCACGGACCTATGCTGCTGCAGCGGCCTCAGAGGAACCCGGTGTGACTGCCGAGGTCGGCGGCCCGCCCGAGGTTGCAGGGGCTCAAGCCCTGGTTGCTGGTGACGAGTCATTGCTGAAGCCTAGTGACCCCCCGAAAATAGAGGCAGAGGAAATTATTGCAGGCGAGGCCGATATCATTAAAGCTCTGTCGATCATAGAGGGCTCTCCTGCCTCAGCGACCGGTGAGACTGCTCAGGAAGAGCAAGCGCCTTCCGTTGCCGACACGGTTGTCGTAGCCTCACCGCAACGGGTGGGCAAGGAAGTTGCCATCATGGAGGTTCCTTCAGTTGATGTAGCCGCAATAGTCAGACTGGGTGTGGGCGTCGTACAGACTATGCCGTCGACGTCCCTCGGGGTGGCCGACGACATCTGGACCGAGGTAGATAGTAGGGTAGACTTTCAGCTCCCCGAGACTTCGCCACTGGGCCTACAATTTTCTGGAGACATGGTGTGGCAGTCTCTGGATAACCTCTAGCGGGCCATGTTGGCTTCTCCGGACCTGACTTATCTGCAGCTGAGAAGCTTGATAGATCATCTCTCCCGATTGCTTTTAGCATTCGGCTGCCCAATGGATGATTGGACCCCGCGGGTTGTGATGGTGTTAAAACACGCCAACAGGCGGGAGTTCCTCAGTCGAGAGGTTTCTGATCAGCTGACTGCCGCGAACCTGGAGAAGGCAGATTGCCGCACCGCCGTCAGTTCATTGAGGATGACCGTGGGACAGCTGAGAGATGTTGCCAGCAATATCTCGGAACGTCGGATGCTCCTCACGGCGCGGATGGACGAGTTGCGCTCGGAACTTGCTAAGGTCGAAGCCGAGCTACAGGAAGGTGAGAGCCTAGAGGTCCAGACAACGGAAGAGGCTGACCTGGCTGAAGGAAAACTTGCCTCGCTAGACGAGAGGTTATCTCAGCTGACAGCCACCGAGACCCGTTTGCAAGAGTTGACACGATACCCTTCGCTGGGCCTTTTAGACTTGGCAGATATCTTCCGGCGCCCTCTGCCGTGACCTTGCTTTTTTTTTCTTTCTTTCTTTTTTTTTGTAATGCTCCTTTTTGTCTTCGGAGCTCATGTACCCCCGGGGGATGCCCCGGGCAAAAAAAAAAATGTGTTCCACCCATTCTCATTAAATGGAAATCTTTCTTTTCGTCGCCATCAATCGCGACTTCTTTTCCTTCTTTCTTTTCTTTATTTTGGATGGTCACCCGAACCTAGGGATACTTGCTGATGGCGCAGGAGAGCGCTCACGCCTTCAAAGAAGGGGTGAGGTGTTCGCTCCACCGCGATGTAGCCGTTCCCGGAACGGGGCCTTTGCCAACGTGGGACATAGGCAGCGTAGGCAGATGCATCTAGCGAACCTTGCCGCTGATGATGAGAGGTGTGTTAAGACCCTTTACATGGGTCAAATGTTGATGCCATGATGTTTTGTTGGTCAGCGAGGGCGGAGGGCCCAGGTTAGAGAGTAGTCAGCCGATCTTGTCGATGGTGACAAGGGTCGAAAAGGGGTAGACGGTCTTGCCGATGGTGACAAGAACCGGATAGGTAGCGACCGATCTTGCCGATGGTGACAAGGGTCGAAAAGGTAGATGGTATTGCCGATGATGACAAAAAAATGGATGGGTAGCGACCGATCTTGTCGATGGTGACAAGGGTCGAAAGGGGTAGACGGTCTTGCCGATGGTGACAAGAACCGGATAGGTAGCGACCGATCTTGCCGATGGTGACAAGGGTCGAAAGGGGTAGACGGTCTTGCCGATGGTGACAAGAACCGGATAGGTAGCGACCGATCTTGCCGATGGTGACAAGGGTCGAAAAGGGTAGACGGTCTTGCCGATGGTGACAAGAACCGGATGGGTAGCGACCGATCTTGTCGATGGTGACAAGGGTCGAAAGGGGTAGACGGTCTTGCCGATGGTGACAAGAACCGGATAGGTAGCAACCGATCTTGCCGATGGTGACAAGGGTCGAAAAGGGGTAGACGGTCTTGCCGATGGTGACAAGAACCGGATAGGTAGCGACCGATCTTGCCGATGGTCACAAGGGTCGAAAGGGGTAGACGGTCTTGCCGATGGTGACAAGAACCGGATAGGTAGCGACCGATCTTGCCGATGGTGACAAGGGTCGAAAAGGGGTAGACGGTCTTGCCGATGTGACAAGAACTGGATAGGTAGCGACCGATCGTGCCGATGGTGACAAGGGTCGAAAAGGGGTAGACGGTCTTGCCGATGGTGATAAGAACCGGATGGGTAGCGACCGATCTTGTCGATGGTGACAAGGGTCGAAAGGGGTAGATGGTCTTACCGATGGTGACAAGAATCGGATAGGTAGCGACCGATCATGCCGATGGTGACAAGGGTCGAAAAGGGGTAGACGGTCTTGCCGATGGTGACAAGAACCGGATGGGTAGCGACCGATCTTGTCGATGGTGACAAGGGTCGGAAGGGGTAGATGGTCTTGCCGATGGTGACAAGAACCGAATAGGTAGCGACCGATCTTGCCGATGGTGACAAGGGTCGAAAAGGTATGACAATAGATGTATATTGCCGGGATATCGGATGAAGACTCCGCCACGACCTCGAAAGGGGTCTTCCAGACAGAGAATGAATCATCACTATTCAGCATTCATTTTTATTCACATTACTGACCTAAACGCCCTTTCGGGTTTTCACCGAAGCCAGCCCCCTCTTGCTTTTGCCCACGCGCCCTTTCGGGTTTTCACGCGGCGGGGTACCCGATTTTGCCTGCGACGCCCTTTCGGGTTTTCGCCACAGTTGGGTTATAGCCATTTTTGCACTTGACCTGATATAGGAGCAAGTCTGGCGGGGTATCTCTATTTTTAACCCCATTTTCTTTTCTTTCTTTTTTTTTCTTTTATTCGGAATGCGAGCCGAGAGAGGGTAGCTTGATCAGGGCGAAATGCCGCTAACCAAGGAGAGGTAGCTTGATTAGGGTGGAAAGCCGCCTGATCAAGGAGAAGTAGCTCGATTAGGGCGGGATGCCGCTAACCAAGGAAAAATAGCTTGATTAGGGCGGAATGTCGCTAACCAATGAAAAGTAGCTCGATTAGGGCGGAATGCCACTATACCAAGGAAAGGGTAGCTTGATTAGGGCGGAAGGCCGCTAACCAAGGAAAGGGTAGCTTGGTTAGGGCGGAGTGCCACTAGACCAAGGAAAGGGTAGCTCGACTAGGGCGGAATGCCGCTAGACCAAGGAAAGGGTAGCTCGGTTAGGGCAGAGTGCCACTGAACCAAGGGAGAAGGTAGCTTGATTAGGTGGGAATGTCACTAATCAAGGAAAGTAGCTCGGTTAGGGCGGAATGCCACTAGCCAAGGAAAGGGTATCTTGGTTAGGGCGGAGTGCCACTAGACCAAGGAAAAGGTAGCTCGGTTAGGGCGGAGTGCCACTAGTCAAGGAAAAGGTAGCTCGGTTAGTGCGGAGTGCCACTAGACCAAGGACAGAGTAGCTCGATTAGGGCGGAATGCCGCTAACCAAGGAGAAGGATAGCTCGGTTAGGGCGGAGTGCCACTAGCCAAGGAAAGGGTAGCTCGGTTAAGGCGGAGTGCCGCTAACCAAGGAGAAGGTAGCTCGGTTAGGGCGGAGTGCCACTAGCCAAGGAAAGGGTAGCTCGGTTAAGGCGGAGTGCCACTAGCCAAGGAAAAGGTGTTCCGACCGATCACTTAGGGTGTGTCGGCTGCGCCGCATGATACAGCTTAATGTGTTTTCTGTTGAGGGGAGAGAACTGGATGACTCCTTTGTGGTCTACAAGGACGTAGGCACCCCCTTCATATACTCGGCGGATGACATACGGTCCGACCCAATTTTCGACCAGCTTCCCTTTGGGATTAGAGGCCATCACTTCTCTTCTTTTGACCATCACCAGGTCTCCTTTCTTGAACTCTCGACCCTTGACTAACTTGTCAGAAGCACGGGCCATGCGCGCTTGGTAGAGTTGGATGTTTTGTTGCGCCTGGAGGCGTTTTCCTTCTAGCTCAGCGAGCTCTTCCAATCTTCTTTGTGCATTGGTCTGCTCACCACTGACTAATCCGTGCTGGATGGCAACTCGCAATGAAGGAACTTCAAGTTCAATCGGCACTACAGCTTCCGACCCATAGACAAGGGAGAAGGGTGAACAGTCGATTGGGGTCTTGTAGACAGTACGATAAGCCCAAAGTGCTTCGTACATCCTTTCTTCCCAATCCTTTTTGTTAGACTTGACAGTCTTTGCCAGTAACGTACACAGTGTCTTGTTAAAGGCTTCTGCGAGTTCGTTGGCCTGAGGGTTGTAGGGGGATGATGTCCTCCAGTCAATTTTGTATTTGTCGGCCAGCCGATAAACCTTCTGGTTTCTGAAATGGCTGCCATTGTCAGAGATGATTCGGCTGGGGATTCCGAACCGAAATATTACATTCTGCCGGAAGAATCTTGCAACTAGTTCTCCCGTCACATCTCTTAGTGCTATTACTTCTGCCCATCTGGAGAAGTAATCTGTAGCTGCTAAGATGTATTTGCATCCTGATGAAGTGCTGGTAACGGTCCTACCACGTCCGTGCCCCATTGAGCAAACGGCCAACTTGGTAGAGTGGGATGCAGTGGCACTGGAGGTCTCCTCGCCACATTCGCATGCTCTTGACATTTCTGACAAGCTTTGGCAAACTTGCAGCAATCATTAAATATAGCGGGTCAATAATAACCCAATTTCTTTATCTCTATCTTCATTTTCGGACCGGCCTGGTGTGCCCCAACTGATCCTGCATGAACTTCTTGCATCACCTGTCCCGCTTCTGCTGAAGACAAGCAACAGAGTAGGACTTTCCTTCGGGCATCTGCCATAATTTGGAACAAGGTCCCGCTTCTCATCTCGTAAGAATCCTTGATCCTCAGGAGCTTCATTCTCTGTTCCTTTTCTTTTGGAAGTTGCTGGTGTTGAAACCAGCGTAGGAGATGCTCTCGCCAGTCGGGCTGCGGAACCCCTTCGATGACTGCTACTTCCATCTCTTCCTCGTCGGCCAGAACCTCTGTTACGCTAGGGACCTGTCGATGGTTGATCACTGTTATATTCATGCTTGTGTCTGGCGGGACCGCCAATGAACTGGCCAGCTTAGCGAGGGCGTCTGCCTGAGCATTCCGGCCTCGATTGATATGCTTGATGCTGATGAAGTAAAATCTTGACATCAGGCGAGTTGCCAACTGGTGGTAGGGGAAGAGCTCTTGCTTTCGCACCTCGAACTCTCCTTCCAGCTGTTTTATAACTAGCATGGAGTCTCCGAATGCTTCCAGCATCTGAATTTCCATGGACAGAGCAATCTGCAACCCGATTATTAGGGCTTCATATTCTGCTTCATTGTTTGTGCATTGTTTGTTTATGGAGCAGGAAGTGTGCACCACTTCTCCTTCCGGAGATTTCAGGACTATACCTGCCCCTGCTCTGACCCTGGATGACCCGGTAGCAGAGGTGTCAATTCTGGAAGCGCCATCAAAGTATAGCTGCCATGAGGAAGGCTGTACTTGGGCGGCTTCTAGGGTTTCATCCTCGGGAAGTTCCGATTCCCACGGGCTTTCTCCGGGTATCGGATGTTCAGCAAAGAAGTCTGCAATAGCTTGACCTTTGATGGCCTTGCGCGGTACGTAGGAGACATCAAACTCCATAAGGATTACTGCCCATTTGCCTAGGCGGCCTTTGAGTGCCGGCTGGGACATAATATATTTCAGGGGATCCTCCTTGGACACCAAGCTGATCTCATGCGACAGCATATAATGCCGGAGCTTTTTGACTGCGAAGACTAGTGCCAGGCAGATCTTCTCAATATAAGTATATTTTTCTTCAGTTCTGACCAGTCTCCGACTGAGGTAATAGAGGGCTTGTTCTTTCCCCTCTTCATTATTCTGGGCCAGCATTACCCCCAGAGAATTATGTGTAGCTGCTATATACAGTATCAACGGCCGTCCTTTCACCGGTGCGCCCAATACTGGAGGAGTCTTCAAATAGTCTTTTAGCTTGTCAAAGGCTGTCTGGCAATCTTCATCCCAATAAAAGGGAACATCTTTCATCATCAACTTGTGAAAAGGCTGGCATCGCCCTGACAAATTAGAAATGAACCGCCGGATGTAAGCCAGGCGGCCCTGTAGTGACCTTAGCTCGGAGATGTTCCTAGGTGGAGGTAACTCCTGAATCGCCTTGATCTTTGCGGGGTCTATCTCGATTCCCCGATATCGGACGATGAAGCCCAAGAATTTTCCGCTCGACACTCCGAACGCACATTTCATAGGATTCATTTTTAGCTCATGCTGCCTCAGCCTCTGAAAAATAATCCGGAGGTCTTGCAGGTGATCTTCTTTTCTTCTGGTTTGGACCACCAGGTCATCTATGTAGCACTCGACCTTGTGGTAGAGCAATTCATCAAAAATTTTGGTCATTGCGCGCTGATAGGTTGCGCCAGCATTCTTCAGTCCGAATGGCATTCTCTTGTAATGATAAATGCCTTTAGGAGTTCGAAAAGCAGTATGGACCCGGTCATGCTCCGCAATCCAAATCTGATTGTAGCCGGACGACCCATCCATGAATGATAGGGCTTCATGGCCGGTTGTAGCATCGATCATGACCTCGGTTATTGGCACCGGAAAGTCATCCTTAGGACATGCTTTATTTAGATCCCGGAAGTCAACACAAATCCGGATCTGTCCATTCTTCTTTTTCACAGGGATGATATTTGCCAGCCATGTGGTGTACTGATTTTCTTCAACAAATCCCACATCAATGAGCTTGTCAACTTCAGCACAGATTCGGGTGATGAGCTTTGGCCTCATACGCCGCGGTGGTTGCTTCACCGGCTCGGCTTTGGGACTGATTGTTAGCTCGTGTTGTGAGACAGCAGGGTTTAGACCTGGCATCTCTTTATAAGTCCAGGCGAAGCAATCCCGGTATTCTAGCAGCAGCTGGATGTACAGCTCCGGTTCTTCTGGGGACAGTTGGGCACTGAGGAAGGTAGGCCTAGGGTCCTTTTCATTTCTGATGCGGGACGAGACACGGACACGGCAAGCTCGTGACCGTCCCTAAATGAGGGAAGCGTCGGATGTGCGCGGTTGAGAAACCGGCTGTGAGCTAGGGTGGTCGGCTCTCACTTGTGCCCGGATCGGGTCACGGGACAGTCTCGCACTCTCTCGCAGCAGCAGTGATATGAAAATAAAGTGAGCTAGATATCCCTACACATGCTTTCTAGCAGCGGCATAAACAAATATATATGAAGTAAGCAAAATGCCAAGTGTAGGAGCGAATACGATACCTCCACGCGCCCGGCGTGGGGACGACGGACCCGGCCGAAACTCATACTCCCGGAACAATATTACACAATATTACAGAAATGCAAGCCACTGCCCACTCCACGCAGGGAGGTAAAGGGCTACACAATGGGGTCCGGGAGGACCGAATTCGGGTTGACGGGCGGCTTCTCGCGTTGATTCGGCAACGCCCGAACTAATGACGGTGGGGCCCACGTGCTGTCCTGAGGGGCCGTGTGGGACCCGGGTCACCGCTGTGGTGGGGGACACTGATGGAAGCGATCCCCGGGCTGGCGGCACGCTGGAACGACGATCGGAGGCCGGGCGGCTCCGGCCGGCGCCCGTCGGGAAAACTTCCCACGGATCTGCAGTTTCTGGTTTTCAGCGCGCTGTCCGGCGAGAACGGACGCTGAGATCAGATCCGATGTCGGATTGACACGAAATTAGCGCCGTTGGAAAGCTGACTCGAAGTACTTCAATGTAGGCCTAGAGATCTGGCCTGGATCTTCGCTGATCTGGACTTATGGAATTTACAACCTCCTGTTGTACAGTAACTGAACACTCAGTTCTGCAGAGCTGATCTCTGATAACTGCCGTTGACCGCTAGGAATACCTTAGATTCAGACTTCGACTTCTTCATAAACGTTGTAGGATTTTGAGTTGGGAAGATGGCAAAGTTGTTTTGGACACGTTTGGATGTGTCTATGAATTTCTATGATTTATTTACTGGAAGAAGGTCAGATCTGGGATCTGGCTGGAAGTACTGTAGCTCCGGTAGAACATGAATTTTGAAAAATAGGTAAAAGACTCAACAAAAATTAATAAAAATTTTGGAGGTAGGGAAAAATGGACAGAACTCCCAGTTAAATTGGGAGGTCTAAAAAAATTGAAAAGGGTGGTAGAAGGGGACGAACTCAAAGGTTCTATCACTGTAGACAGAGACAGATCTGATCTGAGTTTGGGGAATGAACGAAGTGGAAACAATATGAAACCGGAGAATTGGAGCCTGAGTTTTTTTGTGGGGAAGGGATATAAGGTAGGAACCAACCCTCAAAATTTTAAGTCGATCTGAACTCGTGGCTGACTTGAGGAATTTCCGAGCTTCACCTCTATCCAGCAAGACAGAACACCGAAATTGATCCCGTGGCGGCTCGAAGGCGGCACGAATGGCGGCGGCGGCGGCACCGGTGATGATCAGAGGTTGAGAGGGGATGAAGGGAGGTAGAACCACTCTAGATCTGGGGTTGAAGGTGGAAGAACAGCAGGGGAAGAGAGAGGGGCGCACCAAGCTTCAAGAACACTCACAAATTTTTTGATTTTTTCATTCAATTTCATATGAAAATACAAGGTTTTATATGCTAGGTTTCTAATCCATTCTAGGCCCTTGGATCAAGGGTTGATGAGTGAATAGCTGAGATACAATGTGAATAACACACTTAATACATTTGTTTAATCTAATTTGACCATCTCCATTCAACCTTGGACTAATTCCATTCAAACACCACCTAAACCACAACTACCATGCCTAATAAGACAAGGAAGCTTGCGCCCCCTTCCATGGGCCAAGGCCATTCATGGGCCAAGAGCCTCCCATTAGATCATGCTAGTCTTGGGCCACTCCCACTTAGATGGCCCATGAGAGAGTGGAACCCAATTTGGGCCTTAAGTGCCTTAATGACCCATTTGAAACCAAATGACCCAATATGAAGTAACACTCTTAATGGACTCTACTAATGGCAACCTAGCCTTGGACTTGACATAACAAATGGCCCATTGGCTTGATATAAGCCTTTCAAGGATGGCCCAAATGAAAGAAATCAAAAATTACATACACTTCAAGCCAATACAACCCATAATACACACCAATCCAAGCCAATACACAAAATACAACTCATAAGCTCTTGATGTCCTCATCAATTCTCCCCGGGTGGGAGGAACTCGACCCCGTCGAGTAGGGGTATGGCTGCGCGAGTACTCCGGCGGATCCGTCACCGTGCCAAGTAGCGCGGGTATGCTCCACTCCAAGTGATCGGCACCTGCTCATTCCATATATACTCGATATGCGAACTGCTATGGCTAAAGGTGGTCACTCCGAAGGGGCACTCTCAAAATGAAGGAAACAGCTCGAAGACTCACTAGGAATCACCGCTGAGTCCCTATAGGTGACTGATCCGGGTATAGATGTAGAACCGATCCCATACTCATCAAGTGAGTCGACTCGCTTCACACTCATAAGAGAACGACAACGAGCTTGCACAAGACACATGCAGACTCACCATGCACTGACACATGAATGAAAACCACGCAAACAATCGACTCAAAATCACCACACAAACAAACCACACAAAGAAAACACACCGACTCATGCACGACTCTAGACTAAGGTGGTAGCATCAAGCCCACTAGGTGGCGGTATCCTGGGCGGCCGAAGGGTCGCCCAGCTCTTCCCCCATGGCATAGTACTCATCGGCCAGTGCCTCATCGGCCTCATAATCGACACACTCAAGCTCGGGAGGTGCGGATCCTTCAACACCTAAGGCTAGGGTGGTGCGATCGGGACACTCACTAGCAATGTGGCCATACCCGTGACAGTGGAAACACTGTATTCGCGATAGACTACTCTCCCCGATAAGAGGCACCTTACCCTTATCATCCCGCCGGGTAGGGGGTGTAGGCAACAATGGGGGAGGTGTAGGTGCCTTGGACAAGAGTGGAGGGGGTGCCGGTGCCAGAGGACGGGCTATAGGAGCTGGGGGACGGGCAAAGGGTGCCGGTGGTTGGGGTGGAAATAGATCCTGAGGTGGAGGAGGACGAGGTCGTGGAGCGAAGTGCTCCTGACGGGTGGACTCCTGAGGTCGAGCCATGGGAGGCCGCTGATGCGGGCCTATGGAGTGACGGGGCTCGGCACTACGGAGAGGGGTGGGGCCCAACCGATGGCTAGACTCGAACTCTCCCTCAAATTGCTCCATCTCGAGAGCAACCTGGTATGCCTCTTCCAACGTCTTGGCATTGCGGCGGAAAAGCTCATATTGGTAGTGTGGCCGCAAACCACGTCGAAAGCGGGAAACAGGCATGGTACTCTCCTCCGTGACACCACATCGTAGAAAGTACTCATCAAACTCCGCGATGTATTCGAAGACGGACCGGTCTCCCTGGCTAAGACTTTGCCATCTATCGATGAGTCGCTGG
The DNA here is from genome assembly GCA_022559845.1 of Amorphophallus konjac. Taxonomy (NCBI): domain Eukaryota; kingdom Viridiplantae; phylum Streptophyta; class Magnoliopsida; order Alismatales; family Araceae; genus Amorphophallus; species Amorphophallus konjac. The sequence goes on from CM040119.1 coordinate 92,029,917, forward strand.
CGGTATGTGGGAGGAAGGTACTTTTGCCGAAGTTTATTCTTCATCTCGGCCCATGTGTCGATCTGGGGTTCTAGCCGCTGAAGTAGCAGGCTCTCCACATTCTTCCAATAAGTTTGTGCCTGCCCCATAAGTTTCATGGTGGCAAATCGGACCCTTCGACGCTCCGACATATCATACCATTCAAAATAACGGTCCATGCCAAACTCTCAATCTAGGTAGACTTTCGGATCCAAAGACCCGTAAAAAGCGGGAGGATCCGCTCGCACGGTCTTAAGGACCCGATCATCATCCTCATCTCGTTGTGGCTGAAAACCACGACGGCGTTGACCATACCCCTTGTAGGCATTGTCGGACCCATAGTCCTCGAGACCAAGGTCACAGTGTGGTAGTTGGGGAACCCGAGGAGGGGCGGGTGGAGGAACCAGTGGTGGCTGGTTTTGGGCCGCGGGAGCGGCCTAGACTTGGGCCATGGGAGCGGGTTGGACTTGGGCCCCCGCGGGAGGAGGTGCGGTTGGACCTTGGGCTACCCCAGGAGGGTCCCCGTGTGACATCCTATCTAACCGCCCAACGAGGTCTTGGACCGACCTATCGGAGGTCTCCATGCGGCCCTCCATGGCCCTAAGGCGACCATCCATATTCTCGGAGAAGGTCCGAAAGTTAGCATCGGATTGGTCCAACCTAGCCATAATGGCCATCATCGTCTCTTGTAGGGAGTGGAAGTCTCCCGAGGTATCCCGTGGGTTGGCCATAGGTGGTGGTGGTGGGGGTGAGTACTGAGTACCCCGACGAGTGGGTATGCAAACACACCGACTAGAAGACACCGACTAAAGCAAAACACACTAATGCAAATGATGCGCCTAGACTTAACCAAAACTCGATACGTGGCGGAGGTAATCGATCCGAAGATCACTCGCGCAAATGTGCGACCTTCCCGATAGGCGTAGCCTAACGTTCGGATAACACCTTTTGATATACCGAGTAAAGGGATGTATGCGACCCAAAAATGACTCTTTTTATTATTTTGAAAATATGATGATCCTAGACTCAACTTAAACCGACTAATGACTAGACGTAAATGACACTCTTCTTTTTTTTTTTGACTTTAGACACCCTAGACTCAACTCGCTCTGATACCAAATTGATGCGGGATGAGACACGGACACGGCAAGCTCGTGACCGTCCCTAAATGAGGGAAGCGTCGGATGTGCGCGGTAGAGAAACCGGCTGTGAGCTAGGGTGGTCGGCTCTCACTTGTGCCCGGATCGGGTCACGGGACGGTCTCGCACTCTCTCGCAGCAGCAGTGATATGAAAATAAAGCGAGCTAGATATCCCTACACATGCTTTCTAGCAGCGGCATAAACAAATATATATGAAGTAAGCAAAATGCCAAGTGTAGGAGCGAATACGATACCTCCACGCGCCCGGCGTGGGGACGACGGACCCGGCCGAAACTCGTACTCCCGGAACAATATTACACAATATTATAGAAATGCAAGCCGCTGCCCACTCCACGCAGGGAGGTAAAGGGCTACACAATGGGGTCCGGGAGGACCGAATTCGGGTTGACGGGCGGCTTCTCGCGTTGATTCGGCAACGCCCGAACTAATGACGGTGGGGCCCACGTGCTGTCCTGAGGGGCCGTGTGGGACCCGGGTCACCGCTGTGGTGGGGGACACTGATGGAAGCGATCCCCGGGCTGGCGGCACGCTGGAATGACGATCGGAGGCCGGGCGGCTCCGGCCGGCGCCCGTCGGGAAAACTTCCCACGGATCTGCAGTTTCTGGTTTTCAGCGCGCTGTCCGGCGAGAACGGACGCTGAGATCAGATCCGATGTCGGATTGACACGAAATTAGCGCCGTTGGAAAGCTGACTCGAAGTACTTCAATGTAGGCCTAGAGATCTAGCCTGGATCTTCGCTGATCTGGACTTATGGAATTTACAACCTCCTGTTGTACAGTAACTGAACACTCAGATCTGTAGAGCTGATCTCTGATAACTGCCGTTGAACGCTAGGAATACCTTAGATTCAGACTTCGACTTCTTCATGAAAGTTGTAGGATTTTGAGTTGGGAAGATGGTAACGTTGGTTTGGATATGTTTGGATATGTCTATGAATTTCTACGATTTGTTTACTGGAAGAAGGTCGGATCTGGGATCTGGCTAGAAGTACTGTAGCTCCGGTAGAACATGAATTTTGAAAAATAGGTAAAAGACAAAACAAAAATTAATAAAAATTGTGGAGGTAGGGAAAAATGGACAGAACTCCCATTTAAATTGGGAGCTCTAAAAAAATTGAAAAGGGTGGTAGAAGGGGATGAACTCAAAGGTTCTATCACTGTAGACAGAGACAGATCTGATCTGAGTTTGGGGAATGAACGAAGTGGAAACAATATGAAACGGGAGAATTTGAGCCTGAGTTTTTTTGTGGGGAAGGGGATATAAGGTAGGAACCAACCCTCAAAATTTTAAGTCGATCTGAACTCGTGGCTGACTTGAGGAATTTCCGAACTTCACCTCTATCCAGCAAGACAGAACACCGAAATTGATCCCGTGGCGGCTCGAAGGCGGCACGAATGGCGGCGGCGGCGGCACCGGTGATGATCAGAGGTTGAGAGGGGATGAAGGGAGGTAGAACCACTCTAGATCTGGGGTTGAAGGTGGAAGAACAGTAGGGGAAGAGAGAGGGGCGCACCAAGCTTCAAGAACACTCACAAATTTTTTGATTTTTTCATTCAATTTCATATGAAAATACAAGGTTTTATATGCTAGGTTTCTAATCCATTCTAGGCCCTTGGATCAAGGGTTGATGAGTGAATAGCTGAGATACAATGTGAATAACACACTTAATACATTTGTTTAATCTAATTTGACCATCTCCATTCAACCTTGGACTAATTCCATTCAAACACCACATAAACCACAACTACCATGCCTAATAAGACAAGGAAGCTTGCGCCCCCTTCCATGGGCCAAGGCGACCATCCATATTCTCGGAGAAGGTCCGAAAGTTAGCATCGGATTGGTCCAATCTAGCCATAATGGCCATCATCGTCTCTTGTAGGGAGTGGAAGTCTCCCGAGGTATCCCGTGGGTTGGCCATAGGTGGTGGTGGTGGGGGTGAGTACTGAGTACCCCGACGAGTGGGTATGCAAACACACCGACTAGAAGACACCGACTAAAGCAAAACACACTAATGCAAATGATGCGCCTAGACTTAACCAAAACTCGATACGTGGCGGAGGTAATCGATCCGAAGATCACTCGCGCAAATGTGCGGCCTTCCCGATAGGCGTAGCCTAACGTTCGGATAACACCTTTTGATATACCGAGTAAAGGGATGTATGCGACCCAAAAATGACTCTTTTTATTATTTTGAAAATATGATGATCCTAGACTCAACTTAAACCGACTAATGACTAGACGTAAATGACACTCTTCTTTTTTTTTTTGACTTTAGACACCCTAGACTCAACTCGCTCTGATACCAAATTGATGCGGGATGAGACACGGACACGGCAAGCTCGTGACCGTCCCTAAATGAGGGAAGCGTCGGATGTGCGCGGTTGAGAAACCGGCTGTGAGCTAGGGTGGTCGGCTCTCACTTGTGCCCGGATCGGGTCACGGGACGGTCTCGCACTCTCTCGCAGCAGCAGTGATATGAAAATAAAGCGAGCTAGATATCCCTACACATGCTTTCTAGCAGCGGCATAAACAAATATATATGAAGTAAGCAAAATGCCAAGTGTAGGAGCGAATACGATACCTCCACGCGCCCGGCGTGGGGACGACGGACCCGGCCGAAACTCGTACTCCCGGAACAATATTACACAATATTATAGAAATGCAAGCCGCTGCCCACTCCACGCAGGGAGGTAAAGGGCTACACAATGGGGTCCGGGAGGACCGAATTCGGGTTGACGGGCGGCTTCTCGCGTTGATTCGGCAACGCCCGAACTAATGACGGTGGGGCCCACGTGCTGTCCTGAGGGGCCGTGTGGGACCCGGGTCACCGCTGTGGTGGGGGACACTGATGGAAGCGATCCCCGGGCTGGCAGCACGCTGGAATGACGATCGGAGGCCGGGCGGCTCCGGCCGGCGCCCGTCGGGAAAACTTCCCACGGATCTGCAGTTTCTGGTTTTCAGCGCGCTGTCCGGCGAGAACGGACGCTGAGATCAGATCCGATGTCGGATTGACACGAAATTAGCGCCGTTGGAAAGCTGACTCGAAGTACTTCAATGTAGGCCTAGAGATCTGGCCTGGATCTTCGCTGATCTGGACTTATGGAATTTACAACCTCCTGTTGTACAGTAACTGAACACTCAGATCTGTAGAGCTGATCTCTGATAACTGCCGTTGAACGCTAGGAATACCTTAGATTCAGACTTCGACTTCTTCATGAAAGTTGTAGGATTTTGAGTTGGGAAGATGGTAACGTTGGTTTGGATATGTTTGGATATGTCTATGAATTTCTACGATTTGTTTACTGGAAGAAGGTCGGATCTGGGATCTGGCTAGAAGTACTGTAGCTCCGGTAGAACATGAATTTTGAAAAATAGGTAAAAGACTAAAAAAAAATTAATAAAAATTGTGGAGGTAGGGAAAAATGGACAGAACTCCCATTTAAATTGGGAGCTCTAAAAAAATTTAAAAGGGTGGTAGAAGGGGATGAACTCAAAGGTTCTATCACTGTAGACAGAGACAGATCTGATCTGAGTTTGGGGAATGAACGAAGTGGAAACAATATGAAACGGGAGAATTTGAGCCTGAGTTTTTTTGTGGGGAAGGGGATATAAGGTAGGAACCAACCCTCAAAATTTTAAGTCGATCTGAACTCGTGGCTGACTTGAGGAATTTCCGAGCTTCACCTCTATCCAGCAAGACAGAACACCAAAATTGATCCCGTGGCGGCTCGAAGGCGGCACGAATGGCGGCGGCGGCGGCACCGGTGATGATCAGAGGTTGAGAGGGGATGAAGGGAGGTAGAACCACTCTAGATCTGGGGTTGAAGGTGGAAGAACAGTAGGGGAAGAGAGAGGGGCGCACCAAGCTTCAAGAACACTCACAAATTTTTTGATTTTTTCATTCAATTTCATATGAAAATACAAGGTTTTATATGCTAGGTTTCTAATCCATTCTAGGCCCTTGGATCAAGGGTTGATGAGTGAATAGCTGAGATACAATGTGAATAACACACTTAATACATTTGTTTAATCTAATTTGACCATCTCCATTCAACCTTGGACTAATTCCATTCAAACACCACCTAAACCACAACTACCATGCCTAATAAGACAAGGAAGCTTGCGCCCCCTTCCATGGGCCAAGGCGACCATCCATATTCTCGGAGAAGGTCCGAAAGTTAGCATCGGATTGGTCCAACCTAGCCATAATGGCCATCATCGTCTCTTGTAGGGAGTGGAAGTCTCCCGAGGTATCCCGTGGGTTGGCCATAGGTGGTGGTGGTGGGGGTGAGTACTGAGTACCCCGACGAGTGGGTATGCAAACACACCGACTAGAAGACACCGACTAAAGCAAAACACACTAATGCAAATGATGCACCTAGACTTAACCAAAACTCGATACGTGGCGGAGGTAATCGATCCGAAGATCACTCGCGCAAATGTGCAGCCTTCCCGATAGGCGTAGCCTAACGTTCGGATAACACCTTTTGATATACCGAGTAAAGGGATGTATGCGACCCAAAAATGACTCTTTTTATTATTTTAAAAATATGATGATCCTAGACTCAACTTAAACCGACTAATGACTAGACGTAAATGACACTCTTCTTTTTTTTTTTGACTTTAGACACCCTAGACTCAACTCGCTCTGATACCAAATTGATGCGGGATGAGACACGGACACGGCAAGCTCGTGACCGTCCCTAAATGAGGGAAGCGTCGGATGTGCGCGGTTGAGAAACCGGCTGTGAGCTAGGGTGGTCGGCTCTCACTTGTGCCCGGATCGGGTCACGGGACGGTCTCGCACTCTCTCGCAGCAGCAGTGATATGAAAATAAAGCGAGCTAGATATCCCTACACATGCTTTCTAGCAGCGGCATAAACAAATATATATGAAGTAAGCAAAATGCCAAGTGTAGGAGCGAATACGATACCTCCACGCGCCCGGCGTGGGGACGACGGACCCGGCCGAAACTCGTACTCCCGGAACAATATTACACAATATTATAGAAATGCAAGCCGCTGCCCACTCCACGCAGGGAGGTAAAGGGCTACACAATGGGGTCCGGGAGGACCGAATTCGGGTTGACGGGCGGCTTCTCGCGTTGATTCGGCAACGCCCGAACTAATGACGGTGGGGCCCACGTGCTGTCCTGAGGGGCCGTGTGGGACCCGGGTCACCGCTGTGGTGGGGGACACTGATGGAAGCGATCCCCGGGCTGGCGGCACGCTGGAATGACGATCGGAGGCCGGGCGGCTCCGGCCGGCGCCCGTCGGGAAAACTTCCCACGGATCTGCAGTTTCTGGTTTTCAGCGCGCTGTCCGGCGAGAACGGACGCTGAGATCAGATCCGATGTCGGATTGACACGAAATTAGCGCCGTTGGAAAGCTGACTCGAAGTACTTCAATGTAGGCCTAGAGATCTGGCCTGGATCTTCGCTGATCTGGACTTATGGAATTTACAACCTCCTGTTGTACAGTAACTGAACACTCAGATCTGTAGAGCTGATCTCTGATAACTGCCGTTGAACGCTAGGAATACCTTAGATTCAGACTTCGACTTCTTCATGAAAGTTGTAGGATTTTGAGTTGGGAAGATGGTAACATTGGTTTGGATATGTTTGGATATGTCTATGAATTTCTACGAGTTGTTTACTGGAAGAAGGTCGGATCTGGGATCTGGCTAGAAGTACTGTAGCTCCGGTAGAACATGAATTTTGAAAAATAGGTAAAAGACTAAAAAAAAATTAATAAAAATTGTGGAGGTAGGGAAAAATGGACAGAACTCCCATTTAAATTGGGAGCTCTAAAAAAATTTAAAAGGGTGGTAGAAGGGGATGAACTCAAAGGTTCTATCACTGTAGATAGAGACAGATCTGATCTGAGTTTGGGGAATGAACGAAGTGGAAACAATATGAAACGGGAGAATTTGAGCCTGAGTTTTTTTGTGGGGAAGGGGCTATAAGGTAGGAACCAACCCTCAAAATTTTAAGTCGATCTGAACTCGTGGCTGACTTGAGGAATTTCCGAGCTTCACCTCTATCCAGCAAGACAGAACACCGAAATTGATCCCGTGGCGGCTCGAAGGCGGCACGAACGGCGGCGGCGGCGGCACCGGTGATGATCAGAGGTTGAGAGGGGATGAAGGGAGGTAGAACCACTCTAGATCTGGGGTTGAAGGTGGAAGAACAGCAGGGGAAGAGAGAGGGGTGCACCAAGCTTCAAGAACACTCGCAATTTTTTTGATTTTTTCATTCAATTTCATATGAAAATACAAGGTTTTATATGCTAGGTTTCTAATCCATTCTAGGCCCTTGGATCAAGGGTTGATGAGTGAATGGCTGAGATACAATGTGAATAACACACTTAATACATTTGTTTAATCTAATTTGACCATCTCCATTCAACCTTGGACTAATTCCATTCAAACACCACCTAAACCACAACTACCATGCCTAATAAGACAAGGAAGCTTGCGCCCCCTTCCATGGGCCAAGGCGACCATCCATATTCTCGGAGAAGGTCCGAAAGTTAGCATCGGATTGGTCCAATCTAGCCATAATGGCCATCATCGTCTCTTGTAGGGAGTGGAAGTCTCCCGAGGTATCCCGTGGGTTGGCCATAGGTGGTGGTGGTGGGGGTGAGTACTGAGTACCCCGACGAGTGGGTATGCAAACACACCGACTAGAAGACACCGACTAAAGCAAAACACACTAATGCAAATGATGCACCTAGACTTAACCAAAACTCGATACGTGGCGGAGGTAATCGATCCGAAGATCACTCGCGCAAATGTGCAGCCTTCCCGATAGGCGTAGCCTAACGTTCGGATAACACCTTTTGATATACCGAGTAAAGGGATGTATGCGACCCAAAAATGACTCTTTTTATTATTTTAAAATATGATGATCCTAGACTCAACTTAAACCGACTAATGACTAGACGTAAATGACACTCTTCTTTTTTTTTTTGACTTTAGACACCCTAGACTCAACTCGCTCTGATACCAAATTGATGCGGGATGAGACACGGACACGGCAAGCTCGTGACCGTCCCTAAATGAGGGAAGCGTCGGATGTGCGCGGTTGAGAAACCGGCTGTGAGCTAGGGTGGTCGGCTCTCACTTGTGCCCGGATCGGGTCACGGGACGGTCTCGCACTCTCTCGCAGCAGCAGTGATATGAAAATAAAGCGAGCTAGATATCCCTACACATGCTTTCTAGCAGCGGCATAAACAAATATATATGAAGTAAGCAAAATGCCAAGTGTAGGAGCGAATACGATACCTCCACGCGCCCGGCGTGGGGACGACGGACCCGGCCGAAACTCGTACTCCCGGAACAATATTACACAATATTATAGAAATGCAAGCCGCTGCCCACTCCACGCAGGGAGGTAAAGGGCTACACAATGGGGTCCGGGAGGACCGAATTCGGGTTGACGGGCGGCTTCTCGCGTTGATTCGGCAACGCCCGAACTAATGACGGTGGGGCCCACGTGCTGTCCTGAGGGGCCGTGTGGGACCCGGGTCACCGCTGTGGTGGGGGACACTGATGGAAGCGATCCCCGGGCTGGCGGCACGCTGGAATGACGATCGGAGGCCGGGCGGCTCCGGCCGGCGCCCGTCGGGAAAACTTCCCACGGATCTGCAGTTTCTGGTTTTCAGCGCACTGTCCGGCGAGAACGGACGCTGAGATCAGATCCGATGTCGGATTGACACGAAATTAGCGCCGTTGGAAAGCTGACTCGAAGTACTTCAATGTAGGCCTAGAGATCTGGCCTGGATCTTCGCTGATCTGGACTTATGGAATTTACAACCTCCTGTTGTACAGTAACTGAACACTCAGATCTGTAGAGCTGATCTCTGATAACTGCCGTTGAACGCTAGGAATACCTTAGATTCAGACTTCGACTTCTTCATGAAAGTTGTAGGATTTTGAGTTGGGAAGATGGTAACATTGGTTTGGATATGTTTGGATATGTCTATGAATTTCTACGAGTTGTTTACTGGAAGAAGGTCGGATCTGGGATCTGGCTAGAAGTACTGTAGCTCCGGTAGAACATGAATTTTGAAAAATAGGTAAAAGACTAAAAAAAAATTAATAAAAATTGTGGAGGTAGGGAAAAATGGACAGAACTCCCATTTAAATTGGGAGCTCTAAAAAAATTTAAAAGGGTGGTAGAAGGGGATGAACTCAAAGGTTCTATCACTGTAGATAGAGACAGATCTGATCTGAGTTTGGGGAATGAACGAAGTGGAAACAATATGAAACGGGAGAATTTGAGCCTGAGTTTTTTTGTGGGGAAGGGGCTATAAGGTAGGAACCAACCCTCAAAATTTTAAGTCGATCTGAACTCGTGGCTGACTTGAGGAATTTCCGAGCTTCACCTCTATCCAGCAAGACAGAACACCGAAATTGATCCCGTGGCGGCTCGAAGGCGGCACGAACGGCGGCGGCGGCGGCACCGGTGATGATCAGAGGTTGAGAGGGGATGAAGGGAGGTAGAACCACTCTAGATCTGGGGTTGAAGGTGGAAGAACAGCAGGGGAAGAGAGAGGGGTGCACCAAGCTTCAAGAACACTCGCAATTTTTTTGATTTTTTCATTCAATTTCATATGAAAATACAAGGTTTTATATGCTAGGTTTCTAATCCATTCTAGGCCCTTGGATCAAGGGTTGATGAGTGAATGGCTGAGATACAATGTGAATAACACACTTAATACATTTGTTTAATCTAATTTGACCATCTCCATTCAACCTTGGACTAATTCCATTCAAACACCACCTAAACCACAACTACCATGCCTAATAAGACAAGGAAGCTTGCGCCCCCTTCCATGGGCCAAGGCCATTCATGGGCCAAGAGCCTCCCATTAGATCATGCTAGTCTTGGGCCACTCCCACTTAGATGGCCCATGAGAGAGGCCCATGAGAGAGTGGAACCCAATTTGGGCCTTAAGTGCCTTAATGACCCATTTGAAACCAAATGACCCAATATGAAGTAACACTCTTAATGGACTCTACTAATGGCAACCTAGCCTTGGACTTGACATAACAAATGGCCCATTGGCTTGATATAAGCCTTACAAGGATGGCCCAAATGAAAGAAATCAAAAATCACATACACTTCAAGCCAATATAACCCATAATACACACCAATCTAAGCCAATACACAAAATACAACTCATAAGCTCTTGATGTCCTCATCAATTTCCCAGGTTGACTTCTATCAGTTCATCGACTGTGGCTTGGCCTCCGTCTTCTATCTCTGGAGGTGCCGGTTGGAGGTCAACGAACTCTGGAATACCATCTCGAGGGTCGAGTACTTCGACTTCCTCGTCAGACACCGCCAGCGCTTCATGGGGTCCTCTTGTTGCTTGCGCTAGCGACTGTGTGGATGGATCTATAGACACATCCGTTGCCGTTGCAGCTCCCGAGGGTGAGAGAACAGCTTCAGTGCTTGTAGATGAGGTTGCAGCCATGACAGGCCAGTAGTTGTTTGCCGCCGGACTCAGACAGCATATTGGATTTGTAGCAGAAGTTGAAGGAGTCTCACCTTCTGGGACAGTTGTATCTTCCGTAGAAGTGGCTTTTTCTTTTCTGGTAGCTGGCTCCCCTTGATTGGAGTTGACCAAGGCCTCCCTGGTTGGCAGACAGGGTGCTGAAGTTGTCATTAGTAGGACCCCTGTAGGGGGAGAGACTTCTGCTTCTTGAGTATCTTCGGCTTCGCTGCTGCTAGCCGTATCAAATTCAGCTTGAAAGGCCGCTTCTTCAGGACGGACCTGCTCCCAGCATCGGCAAGAGATCAAGGTCTCCATTTGTTGATTCCTGGATAGAGCCAATTCAGCATGTTCGGCTTCCGCCGGATATTCATCAAAGGTTGCCCCCAGAGGGCTATCTTCAGTTGGATAGAAGGTGGAGATGGCATCCACCTCGTACCGCCCACTGTAACAGTAGTCTTCCAGGGTGAAGCCCAGACCCGGATGTTGAGAGACACGTCTCATTTCTTTATCCAGATTTGCAGGATACCACATCTTCTGGAAAGCTTCCTTGCGTTTTTGAGATTGATCGGGAGGGATGTGTTGCTTTTGAAACATCCTGGCCGTTCGATCAGTTGTAAATGCCAGGCCCTGAACAGGAACCCGTGGGTTGGCTAGATCTTCAGGGAGGCTGCAGTCTGTGTCTTCCTGAGTGGGATGCTCCTCAGCTGTATAGAACAAGCTGCTGGGCCCATCTTCTTGTGTCACCTCCCAGGCTTTGAAAGGTTCGACAGTGGGACCATCGAGGCCGGAGACTGGCTTGGTGAGGCCGGTCGGGACTCCGATGCGGTTGTGCTGTCGATCAACATGCACTTCCTTAGCTCTGGGGTATAATGCTGGGGGTGTCACCCTACCAACATTTCCAGAAGCCGTGATGTGGGAAACCACCTTTGGCTTGACATATCCGCGCGGCGGTGGTGGATACCAACTGTCACCCGATCTGTTCTTCGACGCCCCTACGGGGGCTTCAGCTTCAGAAAACTTCCGGGGAGACCCCGTATATAAGTTGGCGTCTGCCAAGTGACATTCAAATACCTCGAATGGGTGGATGTCAGCAAATATCCTCTCCTCCTTCCCCTGGAGGTTGTATTTGATGCATTGGTGGAGCGTGGAGGGCACCACCATATTTTCATGCAGCCATGGGCGGCCGAGCAGCGCTTTGTAGGAGGTGCGAGAGTCAATGACGTGAAACTGTACCGTTGTAGTGAAATCTGCCAGGGTCAGTGTGAATTCTGCCACTCCCATAGATACTTCACATTTTTGGTTGAAGCCAGCGATACGCATACCCCCGACTTTTTTGAGATGCACGTTGAAGTGGTGCCTCTCGTATATTCTGTAGGGAAGAATGTTGACCGCTGCACCGGGATCAACCAGTATTCTATTCAATTCCCTGCCATTCAGGTGCCCTTTCATGTATAATGGCCTGTTGTGACTGGCAGTAGGCAGTAGCATGTCTTCTGGAGAGAAGGTCATACTGGCTTCTGGTATAGCCTCAGCTATGCAAGTTTCAAAATGAGCAGGCGTCTGCAGAGCAGTGATGATCGCCTGTCGAGTCTCTTCACTCAAAGAGAGAATTTCCCAGATCGTAAATCGAGCAGGGAGCTTCTTGAGCAACTTCATTATTCGGCTTCCAGCCCGGACATTGGAGAGCTTCATCTCTTCAGCCCATCTGGGCATGGGGAGGTTTTGATTTGTGGGTCCAGACGGACCTGCTTCACCTTCCTCGGACTCGGCACCCTCTTGACTGGCACCGGCCGTCGGGTCTTCTTTATTGGCTGCTGTAGGGCAAGCCCCATCTGCATTTGCATCCTCAGTAGATTGTGCTGGCTGCGGGTGAATGACCCCGGGCGTAGGGTTAGCCTCCTGACAAGGCTGCTTCCCTTTTGACATCTTCATAAATTCAAGGAATGAAGGGACTGACTTGCCCCCACTCTTGTCGTATAGGCCTGACAGAGGAGGGATTTGGGCTCCCTTAACTTCCGGCGGAGGCGTCTTGTAGGGTTGCTCCCCTCTGAACATAATGTTGTGATTGGGTGGTGGCTGGCGCCCCCATTTCCGGCCAGACCGAGTGGCATGTGCAGCGGTTGCGGCCTCGGCCTTGCCTCCCCCAGCATGGGGTGTGAAGCAAATTTCTTCTTCTTCCTCTTCTCCGGGCAGGTTGAAGAGTGCTGACAGGGTATTGCAGGAGACGACCTGTGTTTTATGGGCCCCAGCGGCCTTTCTTTTCTTCCTCTTTTGCTTTTTCTTCTTTTTGGTTTCTGCAGGTGCTTGCCCCCAGAACAGGTTGTTCTCCTGCGGTGGTGCTGCTTCAGCTTCCCTCCCTTGCTTGAGTGAGAGTTGCTCCAGCTCTTGCCATGGGACGTGGTCCCGTACCAGTAGAGGTTTCAGTTCGGGCTGCACATATTCATCCAGCCCTTCATTATGTGTTGCAGTCGAAGGACCCCAGGATTGGTTTCCTTGATTACTGGCAGCGGAGTTTGTCTCCTCCTGTTGGGTGTATATATTCTGACAGCTGTAGGTGGAGTGACCCATACGGGTGCTACCACTGGCGGAGCAGGCCGGGGTGTAATGCCACGGATATGTGCCCCCTCTTTTGGGCGAGGTGCCCTCTTCTCCTTGTGCTTCACAAGGATTTGTTGCCACCCCTATTGTTCTTTCACGGGCTCCAGGAAATGGATTTCATAGGTGCTCCGTGTGCTTGCTTCAGAGATCTCCTCAGGTAATGCCTGGTAGAGGGAGACCATGTTGACTGCTGCTCTTCTGGGAGGAGCTTCATGTGGCTGAGGAGGGTCTACTTTGTACTCTCCCAGCTCTATTTCATTCTTCTTCACCATTCCTTCAATGATGTCTTTGAAAACATAACAGTCTTCGATTGAATGTCCCAACATCTGGTGGTAGGGGCAGAATCTTGGACTGTCTCTTCTTTTGAGGTCTTCTGGTCTTCTCGGCTCAGGCAGAGTGACCATATTGTATTCTATTACCCAGTCAAACAGGATCTGGGTCTTATCCTTAGGAAAGGAATAAGCCTTCTTCATTTTGTCCCTCAGCGAAGGACCTTCTTTATCATCTGGAGCTTTCGCAGGTTGCGGGGGAGCCGCTTTCTTACCTTTCTCCTTCTGTTGTTCGAACGCCTTGATATCAAGCGCATTCGCTTCTTTAGGTGTGGGGCGCCGTTCCGCAGCCTTGCCTTTCTGGGCTATGCTGGCAGTTGACGTCGGGACAGGCTTGGCTAGAAAAGCTTCCACCTCAGCCACCACATTATTCAGCCGGTCGAACGACCGTATTTCCATACCAATCATCTTTTCCAGGACCTCCCTCCTGAGATTTTTCTTACATATTTGCACAGCGTCCTCCTGATGCGGGGGCCGCTTACATCTCATTCCGAGGTTCCTCCACCTCTTGATGTAATCAAGGGCTGTCTCATCTGCCCTTTGTTTTGTTGAATAGAGCTCGGCCACTGTGACCTCCCTCTCTGTGACATGGAATCTTTCTCTGAACTTCCTCTGCATATCTGACCAGTCATTAATTGACCCGGCCGAGAGACTGGAGTACCATTCGAAAGCGAGCCCCGTCAGCAAGGACCCAAAGAATTTCAGCAGATACGACTCGTCGGTGGCCAGATCACCCATAACGGTCATATAATATGCAATATGCTCTTTTGGGGAACCCTTCCCGTTGAATTTGTCAAATTTGGGCGGCTTGTTGACTCCCGTGGGAAGTCGCTTAGCCGCATGGTGTTGCGGGTAGGGCACCCGATAGGCATCGAATGTGACGTAGTCGCCTTCGCCCTTCTCTGCGAGCTTCAGCTTGATCATCCTTTCCACCATCATCCGGTTCACGACCATGGGGTCGACTGGCTCCGGATAGAAGTGTGCTGGCTGCAGGTATGGGGTGACCAGGGTGGTCGCCTGTGGAGGATGCAACAGCGGGGGTGTTGGGTGCACCTGAGGAAGCACCGGAGGTAGCAGCGGCTGAGGCTGTGGCGGCCGTTGTTGTGCTGTCGTCACAGTTGGTTCTGACGGCTGTGGTAGTGTATAGAGCGGTGGAGGGTCGTCTCGACGAGCCGCTCCCCGGGATGATTCACCCTGGACTTCGGGTGGTTTGGAGGCCGATGAGTGTTCAGTTTTCTCCATCAGCTGTTTCTTCAGGGAATCTATTTCCCGTTGATGTTTTTGCAGTAGCATCAAGACCGATGGATCTATAGTGGTGGGGACACCTTCTGTTGTCTCCCCGGACGTACCCTCAGGCAGGATGTCGAGGAGTACGTCGTCTTCTTCTTCCATCGTCACCACATTAGCGGTCAAGACGGGGGCTTTATCATCCCAGTGGAGGTAGGCCTGGTGCTGTTTCTCTTTCATCATTGTCAGAAGCCCTCTTGCTGCTTCTGTCCTGCGGGTAGTTGGCCCTGGCCATACGACCAATTGAGCCAGTTCTTGGGGGTCTTCAGGGAGCTCCCCATATCGGCTGGATACACCGGCCATGTTGCAAGTGAAAACCTGCATCCTTCTTCTTTGTTGATGGACCCTCCGCCTTGCTTGTTGCGGAAAGGTCAGCCTCTCGAACACATAAATTTTTCTTCTTTCTTCCCGCTCGGGGAAGGCTTCATCGGCTTCGATCTCAAAGCCGTCATCGTATCCATTGTCATCGACCGACGACACCATCATTCTATCTTCCATATCTTCTTCATCCGCCACTGATGGGAAGTAGTCTTCGTCAGTGGCGACTGTCTGTATCAGTCGCTACTGACCCAGTGAGGGGTTGCCCAGCCCTCGAAAGTAGTTCCTGATCAGACAGGTTACCTCCTCTTGACCCCGCTCTTGATAGAGTATGGGGGATAGTTTTCGACCTCCAGTAGGAGGGATATAGGCCAGCCGAGCTCTATCGGCCGGATGTTGGAATCTTCGTCCCGTGACTGGGACGTTGGCTTGGTGGGCAGCAGCCCGGAAACTTCTGCGGCGCGGGGGATCCGCAACCACTTCTTCTTCATTCGTCGGGGACAAGCCCCTTTCTATTCTCGCTCCCGCCCCGTCGTTCATAGGACGGTGGCGGATGGGTGTCAGATGGTAGGCAGGTCGGGTCCGCTTGGGAACCCACACCTGTTTGAACTTTTTCGGCTTGAGTGCCGAGCTTCCTTGGCCATAGGGGCCGGCTTCTTCTCTTTCCGCCCTCCTTCCAGCGAGGGCTTGATAGGTGTTGTGGACAGGGATGTTGGGGATGACTCGGTCTAGGGTCACTCGTGCCATGCGTCCATCGAGGAAGACGCGCATGCCTCCCACCAGCATCGATTTCCTGGACTGAGATACAGTTCTGGTGATCACATCAGTATTCTTGCGATCCTGGCGACGCTGACGTCCTCCAGAGCGTCTGTTGATGACAGTGGGGTGCGTCCCACGTACAACGTGGTGCACCAGGCAGCTAGAGGCCAGGGCCGGATTCTTGAGTGAACCATCGCAGCAGGGAGCCTTCAGAGGCTCCACTTCCTTCACGGTTTCCTCGACAGGTTCCGTGGCTTCGACTTCCAGCATGTCGACAAAGGCCAACCCCAAGAAGTTGGGGAAGCCCACAGCAGGAGGAAAGCTACCAAATTCCATGGGCACCGCCAGGTACCCTTGCGCGTGTCTGGCGACGATCGCCGGACTGAAGCCGACGCCGGTTATCCCGTGAGTCGTCATTGTTTGCACTGAAATATCAAACAAGGCGATAATCAGTAGTCTTTGAGAGGGCTTCGAAGCCCGAGTATCTCGGCAAAGAGATGAAAGGTGACACATGTCTCACCGGGCGTGCCAGACTATGTTTGGGACCTTTTCTTTCGTTCGCCTTTTCGTTCCTTTCTTTTCGTTCGCGTATCGATCAACCATTTGACTAACTGGTAATCAACTGACTGATTGATGACGCGGGTGTGCCAGTCACATGAGTGACGATTTTATCGTGCGCTCATTCTGACCCATGTCGGGCGAATGTGAGGTTCGGTCGGGACCAGCAGTCCGCCATACCATAAAGGCTATGGCGTTAATTACATCCCCCACGAGGAGGGAACACCTTTGATTAATTACCGAGATATCGGACTGTCGAAGCCGGGATAAAGGGTACGGAGCAGGCAAGTGGTCATGCAGGATGATACGGTTGACTACACACGATTTATTAGGGTGGACCCTGGTACACGGCGGAGGACTTAGGCTCGAAGGCCACCTTCACGTGTAACGAAGCCTCCAATCAGGCGTAACCTGACCTTCTGGCAATGTTATTTGATATACCAAGGATGCACACATTCGGGCATGCGTTAATGCGATATGAGTGTGTGGACTAGGGCATAACGGCAAGGATTCGAGACGTATCGATTCAAGCTTGAACATGCCAATTTTATTTAGTTTATTTGGTTGAGGAACTTGCATCCCTCTATAATTAGCATAGGAAGTCATCTCATAAGTGGGAGAAGGGTTGGAATGATGCGACGCCACGATTCGGAACGAAACCGGTGCAGTGCTCGCGAAGACAGGGGCTAAAACGCTTGAAACGGCGCCCTGAAACGTAGGTAAAAGGTTTAAAACGGTGCCAGAACCGTAGGTAAAAGGGGCAGCCTGTTAAAACGGCGTGGGGAGCTGGGGCGCGCCGGGAATGGCGCGCCGGGAAGAGCCCGCCGGAAAGGGCGCGCCGGGAAGGGCGCGCCATTTTAAGGCATTATCGCGCATGAACGCGCCGAATTAACCCGATTTCACGGAAACAAGAGCTTCGTTAGTTTATTCATGAATTTATTAAAAGGTTTTGGAGGGTTTTGAAAATTTATTGAGTTGATTATTCATCGAATCGGTCCCGAGTCATCCAAAGGTCAAATCACGGGCTCGCGCGAGATCCGGACTCGAGCGCGGCGATTGTTCCGAGTTTAAACTCGTTCGAGCCGAAATTTCGGCAGCATCTCCCCATCCCAAAGGATTGTCGGGGAGACGCAGGGAGTACTCACGTGACGGAGTAAACCCCTAAAAGTCGGGTGGCGCAACGGCGGCCGGCAGACCCAAACGGATAGGAAGACCCCGAGGGCTAGCCTGCTAGGGGCACCGAGTCCGTGGGTAACGGTGAGTGAGTAAGGTGACTCGATGTGGGAGCGAAAACCCCGAGGGCTAGCCTACGAGGGGCACGCAACCCGAATCATCACACTACTCGAGTCGGGACGACCGAGTAGAGAAGGGAACCCCGAGGGCTAGTCTACGAGGGGCACACGCGTCTCTCGGCCACCACAAAGTCCCTTAGGGACTGTGGATTTGAGATGTCGGGACTAACCCGTTTGCTATTCACTCGTTAGTCCATAGGAGATTCGTCACTGCTGGACGGTCCCCGGTGGACAGAGTGCTATCAAAGCGGAACAGTGGGGGATGTTCCCCCTCCCCGAGTTACCGATTCGCACTAGTGAAACAGTAGAACGGAGCTGTGAGGTCGTTCGCATAACCAGCAGGCCAGAACTAATGCATGTAGATATACGTACGTTCACGCATATGCATATTCACGAATCAAAGAAACATTCGTCAAGGAATGTTCAGAAAATAATAACTGGAATGTAGGGGCGCCCTTACTTCCCTCTGTTCATGGTCAAGAACAGAAAGAGTATTACGAGGGCGGCCCAGACAGGTGGGAGGAACCCATATATTGACACACCTTACACGGTGAAGATTCCTAGCATTCGACCGAAAGAGAAAACCCCTGGGGAGGGGAATCAATGTAGCCCTTACCATAGAAGGGCATAAAGCGTCGGGAAGACGAAACAAGAAGGAAGTCATTCACACAGGAAGCCCACGGTGCTCTGCATTCATCCTCCACGGCGCCAGCATCATCGCACGGCACCATTTCACCGGCTGTAAGGAAAAAAGGGGGAGCCAACAGGGAAGAAAGAGAAAACGTGGCATCGGCCAGAGACTCACATTCCATTCCATTCATTCATATAAAAAAAAATAGACAGATAAGTAGAGAATATACATTCCGGCGCCGGCGTTGTTGCTCGGCCGCCGTTTCCGTTAACAGGGGAAACCCATTACAACGAAAAGAGGAAAAGAATCATCGTGAGGGAGGGGAGGTGAGGCTCATGTCATCGCCCCTCCCCTCCTTCACTTACATTATGCCAGAGGAAGAAAACCCAAAGCGGAACAGAGGGATTCACCAGATGAAACACGGGAAACCCACCTCGAGAGATAAGGAACAGATGCTCTTCTTCTCCGATTCCGGGAGACTCGGGTGGAGCAGGGTGTGGGCCGCCGAGAGCTCGGACAGAAGACTCTTCAGATCGAAGAAACCCCTCCGACTCTTCCCTGGACCTCCCCCCTTTCTTTCTAATTCTCTTTTTTCTTTCTTTTTGATTCCGCCTCTTCTCCCCGATCTCTTGGATATCTCCCTCTTGATCTCCTTTTCTCTTTTGTCGATAGGCTATATATAGCCTTGGGGTTAATTCGGCGCCCCAGGAAGAGGCGCGCCGGGTTGACGGCGCCGGGGAGAGGCCCCATTATGCCTTTGCGCGCCGGATTGACGGCGCCGGGGAAGAGCCCCATTTGGCTTTTGCGCGCCGGATTGACGGCGCCGGGGAACACCCCCTTTTGTTCTTGGCGCGCCGGTTTGACGGCGCCGTTTTAACCTGTTCACTTGGCGTGTCAGTCCGGTGGGCCCGGAGATGATTCCGGAAGCTCCCGTCGACTGTTCCCCTCGCCCTGGCCATCGAAGGGCTTTGAAGGGGTGTTGACGAAGCTCTTGATTGGACGAACGGCCTTAAACAAGACTTCGTGTGTGTCTGGTCCGAGCACATGGGTGTTCTGCTGACACAGTCTTCGGCACTGTGATTTGTGCTTCTGGCTGAGACGGACTCGTGCTCGAAGCTTCCTTGCAGGATGATGCTACATCCTGAGCAATTCCACCTTGAACGGTGATCAATCGGCCACTAACGGGCCCACTATGGCGAGAAGCCGAACCCGTGCCGGGTAATCGGGGTCTTCTGTTGACAGAACCTTCGGCCCCTTGTTGCGGATGGCCGAGGACATTCTTCCTCCTTAGGAGAGTCATTGGGTAGACCGTCGTCCTTGGTCGGGCGACGGATGTGGGGTAGCGGAATGACGAGGTCGATGCCGGATCATTGGGCAGGCTTGATCGCGCTGCCGGTTGGTTGCGGGTTCACTTCGACTCTCCTGAGGTAAAGTCCCCGACGTTCCCTTCAAGGTGGCTCAGGGCTTCGTCAGTTTGAGGGGTTCTCTTGATAAGTTGATCTTTATTGACTTCTGTGTTTCAGTGGGCCGTATCATTCATCTTTGCGGCTTGGTTGCCAAAGGATTATATTTTGAGTGCCAACAGGGGGGATATCGGGAAAGGGAAGCCAATGAATACACTCAATACGACCTCCACGCAGGGAGGGGCCTTCAGCCAGCCAAGCGGGGAGGGGAATTCGAGCTAGAAGTGAAGAGAGGGAAGTCGAAGCCGAATCTGCCCGCTGACTGTGTCTCAGGACAGACCGTCAGGTATTTGGACGCTGTGGTCAGCCCCAAATTTTTTTTGCAGACGAAACCACTTGGAGATTCTTCGTAGCTGGATCTAGATGATGCTTGAATTTTTTAAATTTCTTCGGGCACCTCTTCTGGTCGAGGTAGGGGCTTGAACAGGGTGGCAGACCCTCGGATCTGACAGCTTCAGGTTCCCAACAGTAGGAAGCAGAGGTTGCCACGGTCGCTCCCGAGCTCAGAATCAGGTGTCGCTAGAGTCGTTGGAACCGTTGACGAGTCCTCTTTGAAGCAAGACTGACGGGGATGCCAGATGATGTCGGGGTCCATCGGTATGCTCTGAACACTGAGGAGGGGTCGGTGCCGACTAAGTGGAAGCAGAACCGAGCACCCGAGGGAGAAAAATGATAACTTTCAGGTCCGGTCGCCAAATGGGGCTCTGCTTCTTGGAGATGTTAGAAGACTCGTAGTAGAAGATGTTTGAAGTAGAACTCTTGATCCGACTCCCAACACGATCATCGCAGTCGAGCTTCCAATCCGGCTCTAGTCTCTTGCCAGGGGGGATCTACGCAGTTGTGGGAGAATGGCTCTCCTGGTCGATCTCCTACTCGGAATGGGACAGGACCACCACCGTTGCAAAGAAGACAAGCAGACGCTTCCGTCGATATATGGTATGCCACCTGAAGCTCCCAGGGAACGATGGGGTGGCCTCTGCAACCTGTGGCCAATCTGCTACCTGCAACCAGAACTTGAGAGGGTGGAGATAGGTAATGGGGAATGGGGTAGATGAGAAGGGAAATGAGGTGGTTATGTGTAGGGGCAACCCCCAGCTGTGAGGGGGTATAGGAGGGGGGGTTTCAAGGTGTGGGAAGGGGAGAATGGGGGCTTGAAGGGGGTTTTTGCTATGGGTGAGAGAGGAGCTGCGAATTTGGGCTTGGAGGGAGAGGGGAAGGTGAGGGGGGGCACAAGTGGGTGGAGGGAAGGTGAGTTTGAATTTTCCTTAATGGAGGGTATTCAATGGTGCTCTTGGGGATGGGAGGGGTTGTGTTGGGGAAGGGAAGGGGTGCTTGGGGTAGTGGGAAGGGTGCTTGGGGAAGTGGGTGGGGTAGTTGGGGGTTGGGAGGTGGAGCTAGGATTGGTGGAAGCTCTCTTGGGACTAGGGGGTGGAGTAATGGGATGTATGTGGAAGGGGAGTGGCCTTTAATGGGGGTAGGTGGGAGAGTGATGGTTGGGAAGGGAGGAGAGAGAAAATTTTCAAAATTGGGTGTGGAGGAGAGAGAAAGGGGAGTGAAAGAGGGAGATTAAGAGTGGGATGGGTGGGGAATCTCTCCCCTAGGGTCTCTCACCCAAATAATAGAATATCTCCACTAGATAAGAAGTTTGAACTCTCAAAATGGCATGTTTTTTCATTCATTGATTCATTACCTCAAAATGGAGAGAGTGGGGTCCTATTTATAGGGATCCCACAATTTACAATAAGACCCTGACTTTTGACACATTAACTAATAACCAACAAGATAGGGGCGCCCATGGGCCAAGCCCAATAAATTGGGCCCAATAGCTAACTAATAAACCTAATGACACTCAAACCTAGGGAAATAAGCACAAGACCTAGGGACATGACTCAAATAAAAGGGAAATTATAATGATATGACTCAAATAAAATAAAGAAACATACATAGGACTCAAAATAAATGACTAGACCATGATGTACGCCTCCGGGGTGACGAGAATGGTCGAGAGTGTGAGGACGGATGGTGATGACCCCATCATACTCCCGGGGTGCGGAGAAATCGGCTCCGTCGAGTAAGAGGTGGTACCGCTCACATGTCTTCCGAAAGAAGCCGATTCTTCCACCTAGCGAAGTAGAGCCCGTTCACCTTGCTCCGAGTGATGATTACATGTTCATCCAATATTCTCTCAAGTTGCTTACGTCGGGCTCTCTGGGCTGATGGTGCTCACATCGGGAGGGGTGGGTGCTCTCTCAAGGGAGGAAGGGGGCTTGAAATTCTCACTTGGTGCCACCGTGGGTCCCTTGTGTGGCACAAGGCTTTCCACATTGAAACTAAAGTTAACTCCGTATCCCTTGAGGAGGCCTAACTTAGTAGTGGGGCTAATGCACCTCAAAACCTGGAAGGGGCTGATCCCACAAAACCTCAATCTTGAGTTGTCTCTATGTGAGAGCCTCTCATTCCTCACCATCCCGGAATCACCCATTTGGATTTCTTGGTGACGCCATTGAGTCGATCGGCCTTTTGTAGATTTCATAACTCTTGTTGATGCGCTTGCAAGGTTATCATGTAATTTTGTGAATGCTGTCTTTTTAGTGGTTATGGGTGGACCTGGACAACCATAGATGGACCTATCATGCCATGATGCCATATGGACCTTGATGAACCTTGGTGGGCCGGGGCAACCATATGTGGACTTATCATGCAATGTTGTCATGTAGACTTTGGTGGGCCTAGGTGGGCCGGGGCAACCATATGTGAACCTATCATGCAAAGTGGTGATGAATGTCGGGGGACCCGGACATCCGTAGATGCTTTTGACATGCTTAAGACCCATGATGAATGAGGGTGGACCAATACATCTGAATATGGACCACTCATGCTTTCTACTTGACATGTGGGTGATATGAATGAATGGACCCAACATAGTGTTCATGCCAAGTGGTGTGGTAAGCCTAGACACATGCATGTTTTTCCTATGGGTGACTTCCATGTGTATAGGTGTGGGACAACCTTTGAACTCCCATTGGAAAGGGTCGAATGGATCTAAGAAGGTGGTCATCATGGGGTGGAGCACAACCTCATTACCTAGGGATATGTGGCCCAAGGTCATGGCTCCCAAGGTGTAACCCGGGTCTAAGATGGAGTGAATTGGGTCAAACATGGTGAGTTAGTGTAGGGAAAGGTGGGTGGTGGATAAAGTGTTTGGGTCACACGAGTCTCTTGACTCCCATTGGAATGGATTATATGGATCATAAAATGGGTTACCTTGGGGGAGGAACTTCATGTCCTCAAGATCCTCAAAAGGTGCTAAGTCATCCTTCTCCATGATAGTTGGGCCAATGTTCTTGGCAAGTGGGTCGGCCATGAGTGGAGGGCTTGGCTTTCTACCCGAGATAAGAAGCTCTAAATCGAGGAGAAGGTTGGGCTCATCGGGTGTAGGGAGGAATAGAAGGAGGTCGCTAGTGTAGCAACCAATGGTGCAAACCGAGGTGATAGACCCTATGCATAGGTGTAGGAGGCTAAGGCTCCTAGGTTGTTCGACCATAGGGGTCAACATGCTAGTCATCTCTAATTGCCGTGCTATGCCCTTGAGAAGGTCCTCTAAGGTCTCCACTTGATAGGATGCTTGGATTGTGGTGTGATAGGAGAAGAAGGGCACTATGGGAAGGTCTTGTTCTATGGGAGGGAAAACATGGGTCAGGATCTCTCTAATTGGGCTCTCCTTTAGCCAACTAATAATGGGTTCTCCTAAGATGAGCTCCGCCCCAATTAGAGAGGGTGGTGTAAGGTAAAGACCATCGTGTGAGGTTTCTTCTTCAACTTGGACATGGGTTTCCTCCAAGGTGGGGGGTGGGTTTAGAGTGCTCACAACTATTGGATCGGGTATGAGTTCTTCTACCAAGGAGGTTAGGGGGTCTTTTGGGGTGATGAGGGTTGGTGTGTGGTGCTCCCGGGGTGGAGGGTAAAGGGAAACTTGGATTGGGATTTATAGAGTGGGGTTTGGGAGTATAAGTAGTGGAGGCCTAGGTTGGGGTAGGATTGGGGTTGGAAGTGGAAGGTGGGTTGGGTGACAGGATTTGGGTTGATGGGTTTTGGGGGGTGTACCCTTTTTAGGGGACGATGGAGGGGTAGTGGTGGGGACCAAGGGGAGATGTGGGGTATGGGTTTGGTGAGGGATTGTGGGTTGGGTGGTGGTAGCCGTCATGGGTCTAGGTGGAGGGATGGACACGGGGTCCACTTGGGTTTGAATGGTGGTCCTTATTAGGGAAACCGGGTCGGTTAAGGGTCTCTTCCCCTTGGGATCGACCGGTTGTGGAGGGGGGGAAGTGGGGGCCAATTGAGTTTGGATAGTGAGGTTTGCGGAAGGGGGTTTTGGTTGGAGTGTGGGGACCCTTAGGGGATTTGGTGGAGAGGTGGATGCTTGGTTTATTTGGGTCTTAAGGGAGAGGACTTGGTCGCGAAGTGTAGTTATGATGGTTGAGAAGTGATTTGTTGGGAGTGGTGGGGGAGGAGGCCTAAAGGTGGTATCAAGTTGGTCGGGTGGGGATGGAGGAGTGGTAGTGCACCTCGGGCTAGGGGTGTTTGAGTAGAAGGGGTGGGAATATTTGGGGATGTAGATTTTTCTAAGTTCTTTCTTCATATCATCCCATGAGGAAATGGGTTCTTGTTTCCTAACGTCCCTTAAGCCCACTATGTTCCTCCATTTTTCCTTGGCTTGACCCCGAAATTGCCCCATGGCAACACGGACTCTTGCGGGTCCATAAACCATAGTTCTCTCAAAGTGTTTTTCCATGGTGACCTCCGACTTTAGGTAGGCACTATAGCATGATCCATCGAAGAGGAGATCCTCAAAAGAGATTATGTCAAATGGAGGGTTGATCGGTGCCTTGTGGGGGGTCGAGTGGGATGAATGTGACCAAAGAGAGGTAGCCATGTTGATGAATGCAAATGTGCCCAAGGACTAGACTTAGTAGAGACAAGTCTAAAACTTGCTCTGATACCACTTGATGTGACACAACCTCGGACCTAATTTAACACGCACAACCACAAGGCTATGAAGCCTACGCAAGCGGACTTTCGTATGGCGCACACACTTAACCCGGGGGTAACTCGGGGATGCCGAGTCAAGGAAATGGGACAAGCCCCTTGCTGGTAGAGGGCCAGCAAAGTCTAAGTCAAACCTCCCCTTGAGGTGCAGATATTCAACTCAATGTGTTGGTGATGTGATACCACTACGGGGTATGCAGCAAGCAAATGTAAACTTAGGACCTATTCCGCATTCACAACCACATAGCAATTAAGTTGATAAATCAGGGCCAAATCGCCGTCGCACACACGCAAGCCTGGGGTGACTAAATGATGCTAGGGGGAGGTGATGGATCAAGACCCTTGCTGGTAGAGTGCCAGCTGGGCTAGGGTTGCCCTCCCGAGGGTACGTAGCCCACGCTTATGGGGCTGGCCGGTGCCAATTGGGGTACTAGGTTCCACTTTCTCACTTTAGCCACAGTGACCACACTAAGATGGTGGCTCCGGGATCGGGCACTCGCTCGCATGCACAACGGAGCTATATCTACGGATATTAACTGAACAGACACTAAATAATAATGGAGCAAAGTTTAGAGCTCACCTGGTTTGTTTGAAGAAACCAACCCCGTTCGGAGACGTGGGCGAGCGGGGAAGTGTGGATCCCGCACACTACGCCGATGTAGCTTGAGCTGCTTAATACAAACACTACTCCTCGTGCAGGAGGGTTGGACTAAGGATGGGGAAATCAAGCTTACATCCAAACACTACCTCCACGCAAAGAGGGGCGATAAGCCGGCCAGGCGGGAGGGGGAAACTCGCCTAGGTTGTAGGAGAGGAAGCCGGCGTAGGATCTGCTTGCTTGCTGTGAGAGGGGACAGGCCGCCGCTGTTGCAGTCGCAGCTCTTACTCCAGAATTCTTCCGGTGACGAGACCAGAGGGGAATTCTTCGTAACAGAAGCTGGGGCGCCTCTGAATTTTACTGAATTCTTCTGACGTCGTCGCTGGCCGCGGCGGAGGCTCGAACAGGACGAAGGAAACTGGGGTTGACAGCTTCAGATCTGATGCAGTAGGATGCAGAAGCTGTACCATGGCCTCCCGAGCTCCGAATCTCGAACCGTCAGATTTTATGGTACCGTGGATGAACCCTCTTTGCAGCAAACTGGTGGGGCGGCCGTCGGAGATCGGGGTCACCTGGAGGACGCCGATGAGTGAGTGCTGGTCGCAGAAGACTGGAGAAGGCAGTCCCGCGCGACTGGAGGGGAAAAATCAGAACTTTGGCTCCCGGATGCCGAATGTAGCTATGCTTCTTTCTCCTGGTCTTGGACAGGGGGAGGAAGAACTTTGAAGAAGGAACTTCAGTCAGAATCCTCCACTGTGAATCATGGTTCAGCTTCTGGTCGAACTCTGGTTCTCTGCAGGTGGAGCTTGGTGCAGTCGAGGGAGAATGGCTCTCCCGGGCAGCTCCGGATTCGCAATGGTACGATTCTTTCTTGCATGCGTAGTGGACTGGACGACCTTTCCAGCAATGTATGGTATGCCTCTGGATGCAGCCTTATGACTCCTAGGAAGCTTCTGCAAGTCGCAACCTTTTCTGCCACCTGCAGACTATCAAAGTAAAGGGAAAGGATGGTGGAAGAACTAGTGGTAGGGGAGGGGATTGGCAATAGTGGAGATGGTGGGGTGGGTGGTTGATGGGAGGGGGGTGCTTGGGGATGTGGAGGGAAGAGGAACAGGGGGATTATGGAGCCTTGGAGGGAGGTGGAGTGGAGAGGCCGCAGCTATCAGGTGGGGGGGTGGTGGGTTCGGCCAAGGCAATGGGGTGGGTGTAGATGGAGAGGGGGGTGCGCAAGTAGTGGTGGGGTGGGGGTTTGGAGGGTCAAGGGATATGAATGAGGGTGTGGGGGAGTGGGAAGGTTGCTTGGGGAAGAGGGATGGGTGTCTTGGATGTGGGGAAGGTGTATGGGGAATGGGAAGAGTTGCCTAGGGTGGAGGAGGTAATGAAGGGAGTTATGAGTCTTGGGAATATGAAAGAGTGGAGGGATGAGGTGGCAGCTGAGGTGGCAGGGGGAGGGGGAGGTGAAAGGGCAGGTTCGCCCAAGGGAGAGAGAGATAGGAGGAGGAAGAGAGAGAGAGGGGGTCGGCCCCCTTAGTGAGAGAGAGAGAAGGAGAGAGTGAGGGCTAGAGAGAGAGAGAGAGGAGTGCACTTATGCTTGCAATATTCAAATCTTCATTAACCTTAAAAGAGGGGGTTTGGGGTCCTATATATAGGAAAACCCAATTTACAAAAAGTCCTCATGGAATGGACAAATGACGATAGACCAAGGGGTGGGGAGAGGGGCGCCCATGGGCCAGACCAAGGAAATGGCCCAATAAGCACTACTAGCCCCATTAGCCCACTAGCCTACATACAAGCATAAGTAAATAACATGATAACATAGTAACATGACTCAAAACATAGGCAAGTACATCAAAATGACTCAAGAAAGGAGAAAATACATCAATATGTCCTCAATAATAAGCTCCTGTGTCGTCGTGGGCCCATCCAGTCGTGCAGTCACACACTACCTGTCTCCGGAAGGGAGAGAGGTGTCGAGCCAAAGGGAATCCTGGGTGATGTCCCCATCAACTCCCCCGGGCTGCGAAGAGCTCGACTCTGTCGAGAAAGGGTCCACTCGACTGCGGTAATGCTCCAGGAGGTCGGGGTCCAGCTGCTGAAGATCCTCCCTACTCACCCATGAATGATCTGAAGGGGGCCGGCCCTTCCACCTGACCAAGTATCGCTCGTATGCTTTGCTCCGGGTGACAGTGACATGTTCATCCAATATCCGCTCTATTTGCTCCCGTTGGCCCCTCTGGACTGGTGGAACTCTCTCATGGGTGGTGGCTCTCTCAGAAGGTGGAACAGGCTCAATTCCCTCACTAGGTGTCACCGTGGGACCCCTATATGGCACCAAGTCAGCCACATTGAATGTGGGACTTACTGCGTACTCCTCGGGGAGGTCCAACACATAAGCGTTTGTGCCAATCTTCCTCAGAACCTGGAAGGGGCCTGATCCACGCGACCTCAGTTTGGAGACATTTCCAGGGAAAAGCCTCTCAGTTCTTACCATCACATAGTCACCCTCGTGAAACTCCTGGTGGCGTCGGTGGGAATCGGCCGTTTTTTTATACACCTCATTGCTTTTGTTAATGTGTTTGCGGATTTCTTCATGCAATTCTTTCATGTGTTGGGCAAACGACTCAGCACTAATAGACACTCTAGCATGTGGAGGCAAAGGAATGAGATCTGTAGGCTTTCTAGGTTTGTACCCATGCACAGCTTCAAATGGGCTCATCCCTATCGACCTATTCACTGAATTGTTGTATGCGAACTCTGCCTGGGGTAATATGAGATCCCAAGTCCCGGGGCGATCCTCAACAAGACAACGGAGTAGATTCCCAAGACTCCTATTAATGACTTCGGTCTGGCCGTCAGTTTGAGGGTGATAGGCCGTGGAAAATTTGAGAAGGGTCCCCATAAGGTGCCAGAGAGTTTTCCAGAAATAGCTGGTGAATCTGACATCCCTATCAGAAATGATGGTCTTGGGTAGGCCATGGAGGCGGACGACCTCATCGAAGAATAGACGGGCCACATGAGAGGCATCGGAGGTTTTAGAGCAGGGGATGAAATGGGCCATCTTAGAAAACCTATCCACTACGACAAAGATGGAATCATGCCTTTTTTGAGTCTTAGGTAGGCCTAAGACGAAGTCCATGCTTAAGTCCTGCCAGGGACGATCAGGGATAGGGAGTGGGGTGTATAGGCCTGTGTTCTGTCTTGTCTGTTTGGCTGAGGCACATATCCGGCACTGTCCTACAATTTTGGCTACGTCCCTTTTGAGGCTTGGCCAGTAGAACTGACCCTTAACCAAAGCAATGGTTTTATGCACCCCAAAATGCCCAGCAAGGCCTCCTGCATGTAACTCCCAGACCAGGAAATCCCGTAGAGAGGTCCTAGGTATGCAAAGTCTATGGCCTTTGAAGATGAATCCGTCCTCTAAGATGAATCCTTGGTGTTCCTTAGGTGAGAGGGTGGACAGAGTGGTATGGATTGGACCAAAGTCCGGGCAATCAGAGTACTCCTCCTTGAGTCTTTCAAATCCTATGACTTCTACCCGGACGGTAGCTAGCAAGGAAATTCTCCTACTGAGGGCATCGGCAGCACGGTTTTCACTTCCGGCTTTATGTTTGATCACAAATGTGTAGGCCTGGATGTATTCGACCCATCGGGCATGCCGAGCATTCAGTTTCTGCTGGGAGTTGAGGTATTTCAGGGCCTCATGGTCGGAGAATATGACAAATTCTTTAGGCAAGAGATAGTGTCTCTAATACCAGAGGGATTGTACCACGGCATAAAATTCCTTATCGTAGGTGGAGTACCTCATCCTGGCATCACACAACTTCTCACTAAAGTAGGCCACTAGGTGTCCTTCCTGGCTAAGGATCCCACCAATTCCTACCCTAGAGGCATCACAAGTCACTTCAAAGACTTTGGAGAAATCAGGGAGGCATAAGACAGGGGCTTGGGTCATTCTCTCTTTGAGCTCTTGGAAGGCCCTAGATGCTGACTTGGTCCACACAAAGGTCCCCTTTTTGAGGCAGTCGGTGATAGGGGCCGTGACTGTGCTGAACCCCCGGATGAACCTACGGTAAAAGGTGGCTAATCCATGAAAACTCCGGACTTCATGGAGAGTGCGGGGCTCCGGCCATTCGAGGATGGCTTGGACCTTTTCAGGGTCCATGGATACCCCCTCGGTGGAGACAACATACCCAAGGAAGGTAATGGATTTTGTCATGAAGTGACATTTTCCCAAATTGGCAAAGAGGCTTTCCTTCCTAAGGGTGGTGCAGACTTGCCTAAGATGACTGAGGTGTGCTTCCTTGGACTGGCTGTAGATGAGGATGTCATCAAAATAGACTACCAGGAAGACTCCAATGTAGGGCCTAAGGACCTCGGTCATAAGGCGCATAAATGTGCTTGGGGCGTTAGAGAGCCCAAAAGGCATCACCAGCCATTCAAAGAGCCCATCCTTGGTTTTAAAGGCAGTTTTTCACTCATCCCCGAGCCTTATCCTAACCTGATGGTAGCCACTCTTGAGGTCTATCTTGGAGAAAATGGTGGCTCCAGCTAGCATGTCTAGCATATCGTCAAGTCTAGGTATGGGGAACCTATATTTGACGTTAATCTTGTTGATGGCCCTGCTATCAATACACATGCGCCATGTCCCATCTTTCTTTGGTGTGAGGAGGGCTGGGACAGCACAAGGACTTTTGCTTAGACGGAGAAAGCCTTTTCTAATGAGTTCCTCCACTTGCCTCCTCAATTCAGCATGTTCAGTGGGATTGAGGCGATAGTGGGGAAGGTTTGGGAGGGTGGCCCCTGGGACGAGGTCAATAGCATGCTGGACATCCCTCATGGGTGGCAGTTGATCGGGGAGCTCCTCGGGGAACACATCCTTGAATTCTTCTAGGAGAGGGTGTATCTCCACAGGATGAGGGTTGGAGGGGGTGGGTTCCCCTAGGCATATGACTACAGCGCATATGGGTGTCCCGAGGGCTACCTCTTCCTCGAGTTCTTGTCTAGTGATGAGGTGAAGGCCCTTGATGGTGCTCTTAGGGGTGGATTGTTGACTTGTTGGTTGGGTTGGGACCCCTGGGTTTTGAGGTGGTGTAGGGAGAATTCCCTTGGGGGGTAGTTCCTTTCGGGGTGGGGAAGGGTTGAGGCGAATGGTCTTCCCCTCGTGTTCAAATGTGCATGTGTTTGTTTTCCCCTGGATGGTAGCATTGACATCATATATCCAAGGTCTCCCTAGTAGGATGCTTCCTACAGCCATAGGTATGATGTCACACCATATTTGTCCCTGGTAGGATGAAAAGGTGATGGGGATAAAACAACATGTGTTGACGGGTAGGGAGTGGTTGTTTATCCATGACACACGGTATGATTTGGGGTGGGGTGTTGGGGTAAGCCCAAGGAGTTTGACGGTGTCCGGGGACACGGCGTTGACACAACTCCCGTTGTCTAGGATGACCTTCCTAACATGGTCCCCGATTTTGATGAAGGTGTGGAAAATGGAAGTCCTCCGCCAGTCGTCCTCTTTAGGTTGGGTAAGGGTGCACCTGATCACCCCTAGATGGGTGGAGTGGGGGTCATCTTCTATACCTTCCTCAAAGACTTGCTCCTCATATTCCTCTTCCCACCCTAAAGCAGCCTCGTACTCCTCAACAGTATCCTCATGGGTTTCCTGGGATGTGGTAGGTCTGCCTTCAATAACAAGGCTTGACATCCCCTTGGAAGGGCATTGGGAGGCTATGTGGCCATAACTATGGCACTGAAAACATTTAATCGTACTACTCCCTGGGGTCTTCCCTTTGGAGGCTTCCTCCCTTCGGGGAGGAGGGTTGAGTGGGGTGGTTTTTGTGGGGGTGGGAGTGGTTGGTTGGGGATAGGGCCGAGTGGGGGCTCCCCCATTGGGAGGAGGTGTTCTTAACAGAGGAGGTAGGTTGGGGCGGGGTCCCGGGCCCTTGGGGGGGGCAAACCTAGGATTCCTAGAAAATCTCTCTACATCCCGGGCTATTTGATATGCAATTTCCAAGCTATGTACTTCCCTCATAAAAAGCTCCCGTTTGATGTGGGGGAGGAGACCATTCCTAAACCGGGATAAAGTGACGGCTGGGTCTTCAACCACACCACACCTTAGGAGATATGAGTCAAATTTTTCAATATACTCTTCCACGGTCTTTCCCTCTTGGGTAAGGCTTTGCCATTCATCAAGAAGAAGTTGGCTATAGGAGATGGGGAGATATTTGTTTCTAAGATGATCTTTCATGTCTATCCAAGTGTCAATGGGTTCCTCACACCGGATCCTCCTTTGGCTTTCTACCTTTAGCCAATAGGTCTTGGCTAGTTTAAGAAGGTGCATCTTGGCCAACCTAACCTTTCTCTCCTCGGACATGGGGTACCATTCAAAGTACTGGTCCATGCCATGCTCCCATTCTTTATATGCACTAGGGTTATGAGACCCATCAAAATTAGGAGCTTCCACTTTGATCATTCTTAGTAGGAAGTCATCCGGATCCTCTCGTGGTCGCCTCTCATGATATCGAGGTCGTGGGACTCTCTCTTGCTCACGATACCACTCATCATCTAGGTCTTCCCTCTCATGTTCAACCCGCGGAGGATGAACTCTTTGGGCATGGTTCCTAGGTGGGGCCCTAGCTTCTTCCAATCTCTCTAGTCGGGTGGAAATTCCATTCATTTGCTCCGTGAGGACTTGGATGGCAGCCTCAATTCGATCCATAGGAGTTTGGGGAGCCTCCCTAGGGATGTTTTGGTTGCCATGCACATTGGGATCCATAGGTGGGTTGGAATTAGAATGATCAGCCCGATATATGGTACCCCTACGGGTGGACATGCACAATGATGACAACACGGGATAGAAATACAATTGCCCTTGGACCTAGGCTTGTAGAGACAAGTCTAAAACTTGCTCTGATACCAACTGATGTGATACCACTACGGGGTATGCAGCAAGCAAATGTAAACTTAGGACCTATTCCGCATTCACAACCACATAGCAATTAAGTTGATAAATCGGGGCCAAATCGCCGTCGCACACACGCAAGCCCGGGGTGACTAAATGATGCTAGGGGGAGGTGATGGATCAAGACCCTTGCTGGTAGAGTGCCAGCTGGGCTAGGGTTGCCCTCCTGAGGGTACGTAGCCCACGCTTATGGGGCTGGCCAGTGCCAATTGGGGTACTAGGTTCCACTTTCTCACTTTAGCCACGGTGACCACACTAAGATGGTGGCTCCGGGATCGGGCACTCGCTCGCATGCACAACGGAGCTATGTCTACGGATATTAACTGAACAGACACTAAATAATAATGGAGCAAAGTTTAGAGCTCACCTGGTTGGTTTGAAGAAACCAACCCCGTTCGGAGACGTGGGCGAGCGGGGAAGTGTGGATCCCGCACACTGCGCCGATGTAGCTTGAGCTGCTTAATACAAACACTACTCCTCGCGCAGGAGGGTTGGACTAAGGGTGGGGAAATCAAGCTTACATCCAAACACTACCCCCACGCAGGGAGGGGTGATAAGCCGGCCAGCCGGGAGGGGGAAACTCGCCTAGGTTGTAGGAGAGGAAGCCGGCGTAGGATCTGCTTGCTTGCTGTGAGTGGGGACAGGCCGCCGCTGTTGCAGTCGCAGCTCTTACTCCGGAATTCTGCCGGTGACGAGACCAGGGGGGAATTCTTCGTAACAGAAGCTGGGGCGCCTCTGAATTTTACTGAATTCTTATGACGTCGTCGCTGGCCGCGGCGGAGGCTCGAACAGGACGAAGGAAACTGGGGTTGACAGCTTCAGATCTGATGCAGTAGGATGCAGAAGCTGTACCGTGGGCTCCCAAGCTCCGAATCTCGAACCGTCAAAATTTCTGGTACCGTGGATGAACCCTCTTTGCATAAAAACTGGTGGGGAGGCCGTCGGAGATCGGGGTGGCCTGGGGGACGCCGATGAGTGAGTGCTGGTCGCAGAAGACTGGAGAAGGCAGTCCCGCGCGACTGGAGGGGAAAAATCAGAACTTTGGCTCCCTGATGCCGAATGTAGCTCGGCTTCTTTCTCCTGGTCGTGGACAGGGGGAGGAAGAACTTTGAAGAAGGAACTTCAGTCAGAATCCTCCACTGTGAATCATGGTTCAGCTTCTGGTCGAACTCTAGTTCTCTGCAGGTGGAGCTTGGTGCAGTCGAGGAAAGAATGGCTCTCCCGGGCAGCTCCGGATTCGGAATGGTACGATTCTTTCTCGCCTGCGTAGTGAACTGGACGACCTTTCCAGCAATGTATGGTACGCCTCTGGATGCAGCCTTATGACTCCTGGGAAGCTTCTGCAAGTCGCAACCTTTTCTGCCACCTGTAGACTATCAAAGTAAAGGGAAAGGATGGTGGAAGAACTAGTGGTAGGGGAGGGGATTGGCAATAGTGGAGATGGTGGGGTGGGTGGTTGATGGGAGGGGGGTGCTTGGGGATGTGGAGGGAAGAGGAACAAGGGGATTATGGAGCCTTGGAGGGAGGTGGAGTGGAGAGGCCGCAGCTATCAGGTGGGGGGGTGGTGGGTTCGGCCAAGGCAATGGGGTGGGTGTAGATGGAGAGGGGGGTGCACAACTAGTGGTGGGGTGGGGGTTTGGAGGGTCAAGGGATATGAATGAGGGTGTGGGGGAGTGGGAAGGTTGCTTGGGGAAGAGGGATGGGTGTCTTGGATGTGGGGAAGGTGTATGGGGAATGGGAAGAGTTGCCTAGGGTGGGGGGAGGTAATGAAGGGAGTTATGAGTCTTGGGAATATGAAAGGGTGGAGGGATGAGGTGGCAGCTGAGGTGGCAGGGGGAGGGGGAGGTGAAATGGCAGGTTCGCCCAAGGGAGAGAGAGAGAGAGGAGGAGGAAGAGAGAGAGAGGGGGTCGGCCCCCTTAGTGAGAGAGAGAGAAGGAGAGAGTGAGGGCTAGAGAGAGAGAGAGGAGCGCACTTATGCTTGCAATATTCAAATCTTCATTAACGTTAAAAGAGGGGGTTTGGGGTCCTATATATAGGAAAACCCAATTTACAAAAAGTCCTCTGGAATGGACAAATGACGAAAGACCAAGGGGTGGGGAGAGGGGCGCCCATGGGCCAGACCAAGGAAATGGCCCAATAAGCACTACTAGCCCCATTAGCCCACTAGCCTACATACAAGCATAAGTAAATAACATGATAACATAGTAACATGACTCAAAACATAGGCAAGTACATCAAAATGACTCAAGAAAGGAGAAAATACATCAATATGTCCTCAATAATAAGCTCCTGTGTCGTCGTGGGCCCATCCAGTCGTGCAGTCACACACTACCTGTCTCCGGAAGGGAGAGAGGTGTCGAGCCAAAGGGAATCCTGGGTGATGTCCCCATCAGTTGGCCTTGGTCGAGGGACGCGGATCACTCCCTCACACCCACGGGGGTCGCACAAGTGCGGTGGAGCCTTAAGATCGGGCGCTCTCTTCCTTACCGACGGCGCAATTGGAGAATATTAAATGAACAAGAATAAGTGAGAGCAAGGGATGAGTTCTCACCCAGCCGGTTTGAAGAAACCGACTCTGGTCGGAGACGGGGGCGAGCGGGGAGGCGAGGGGAAGCACCCGCTCACCGCGTCGATGAAGCTTCAAACCTGTGAGTGTAAATAATACATGAACTACCCCCATGTAAGGGGGGGATCTCGGGAAAGGGAAGCCAATGAATACACTCAATACGACATCCACGCAGGGAGGGGCCTTCAGCCGGCCAAGCGGGGAGAGGAATTCGAGCTAGAAGTGAAGAGAGGGAAGTCGAAGCCGAATCTGCCCGCTGACTGTGTCTCAGGACAGACCATCAGGTATTTGGACGCTGTGGTCAGCCCCGAATTTTTTTTGCAGACGAAACCACTTGGAGATTCTTCGTAGCTGGATCTGGATGATGCTTGAATTTTGTAAATTTCTTCGGGCACCTCTTCTGGTCGGGGTAGGGGCTTGAACAGGGTGGCAGACCCTCAGATCTGACAGCTTCAGGTTCCCAATAGCAGAAAGCAGAGGTTGCCACTGTCTCTCCTGAGCTCAGAATCAGGTGCCGCCAAAGTCGTTGGAACCGTTGACGAGTCCTCTTCGAAGCAAGACTGACAGGGATGCCAGATGATGTCGGGGTCGATCGGTAGGCTCTGAACACTGAGGAGGGGTCGATGCAGACTAAGTGGAAGCAGAACCGAGCACCCAAAGGAGAAAATTGATAACTTTCAGGTCCGGTCGCCAAATGGGGCTCTGCTTCTTGGAGATGTTAGAAGACTTGTAGTAGAAGATGTTTGAAGTAGAACTCTCGATCCGATTCCCAACATGATCATCGCAGTCGAGCTTCCAATCCGGCTCTGGTCTGCTGCCAGGGGGGATCTGTGCAGTTGTGGGAGAATGGCTCTCCTGGTCGATCTCCTACTCGGAATGGGACAGGACCACCACCGTTGTGAAGAAGACAAGCAGACGCTTCCGTCGGTATATGGTATGTCACGTGAAGCTCCCAAGGAACGATGGGGTGGTCTCTGCAACCTGTGGCCAATCTACTGCCTGCAACCAGAACTTGAGAGGGTGGAGATAGGTAATGAGGAATGAGGTAGATGAGAGGGGAAATGAGGTGGTTGTGTGTAGGGGCAACCCCCAGCTGTGAGGGGGTCTAGGAGGGGGGGTTTCAAGGTGTGGGAAGGGGATAATGGGGGCTAGAAGGGGGTGTTTGCTATGGGTGAGAGAGGAGCTGCAAATTTGGGCTTGGAGGGAGAGGGGAAGGTGAGGGGGGGCACAAGTGGGTGGAGGGAAGGTGAGTTTGAATTTTCCTTAATGGAGGGTATTCAATGGTGGTCTTAGGGATGGGAGGGGTTGTGTTGGGGAAGGGAAGGGGTGCTTGGGGTAGTGGGAAGGGTGCTTGGGGAAATGGGTGGGGTAGTTGGGGGTTGGGAGGTGGAGCTAGGATTGGTGGAAGCTCTCTTGGGACTAGGGGGTGGAGTAATGGGATGTATAGGGAAGGGGAGTGGCCTTTAATGGGGGTAGGTGGGAGAGTGGTGGTTGGGAAGGGAGGAGAGAGAAAATTTTCGAAATTGGATGTGGAGGAGAGAGAAAGGGGAGTGAAAGAGAGAGATTAAGAGAGGGATGGGTGGGGAATCTCTCCCCTAGGGTCTCTCACCCAAATAATGGAATCTCTCCACTAGATAAGAAGTTTAAACTCTCAAAATGGCATGTTTTTTCATTCATTGATTCATTACCTCAAAATGGAGAGAGTGGGGTCCTATTTATAGGGATCCCACAATTTACAATAAGACCCTGACTTTTGACACATTGACTAATAACCAACAAGATAGGGGCGCCCATGGGCCAAGCCCAATGAATTGGGCCCAATAGCTAACTAATAAACCTAATGACACTCAAACCTAGGGAAATAAGCACAAGACCTAGGGACATGACTCAAATAAAAGGGAAATTATAATGATATGACTCAAATAAAATAAAGAAACATACATAGGACTCAAAATAAATGACTAGACCATGATGTACGCCTCCAGGGGTGACGAGAATGGTCGAGAGTGTCAGGACGGATGGTGATGACCCCATCAAATTATTTTAGAGTGTTGAAATGAAATTCCTATATCCTTATGAATAACACTCAATTTCACATTAAAGTGCATGAAGTATACGAATTTGATTTAACATGTATGGAGAAAATTTAAGTTAAAACAAGATAGTGTAGCTCCCCCTATGTAAATGCAATAAGCATGAAATGTTCCCCATGAGAGTTTGACATGAAGCACATTTGTTAAGACTTAGATGTAACATTATTTAACAATGGAGTATTCGGTCTTAGAAGTTTCAAAGGAAGGGGTTGAATAGCGTATAATAACATGCAAGCATACATTGGAGATATGCATATGCAATGCAAAATGAAAAGTTATGCAATTTCAATGCTTGAAATGTTGGCTCCACAGATATGATGACCAATGTTGGAAGTATTCTTTTTGGCATTTATGCAACATGAAATGTTCAAGATGATGCATTTCAAAATATGCACTATATGCATGCTAGAAATGCCAACTATGCAACAAGACACACGATGAGCTTCATCTTCCAAAAGCACTATGTGAATGATATGTAGAGAGAGATTTACAAATATGCAATGTGATGCACGATTCCAGATTTCACATGACACTCTATATGCACCTAATGCAACTAATGCATGACACGCATTACCAAATGTTAAAATGTGAGGACACCACTTTATTCTGAAAAGAGAATTCAGAAAACTTATTGAGAGCATCAAAACCATCACATGTGAACTTTTCTTGAAAACAGTTGTACTTTTAACCAAAAAGATGAGTGGCACATTGGTAAAGACCATGGAACATTGATTAACTTCAGTCCTCAAAAAGTTCAGCCACATAACAACATCATCATGCTGAGAGAATGGAAAACATCAATCTCAAAATTTTCAGCATACAAAACTCCCCCATAATCAATGCATGATTTCAGAAAATTATTTAAGTTGGATGCCATATGCATAAATGATTCATGGTACCGGGCGGAGGCATATTCTCACGCATGGTGATAACTTTCAGATAGGCTTGACCTGTCCTTCCACATGTCACCATTTTATATACCATGTAATCATTGAAATGATGATCAGAAACAAATGTATGCACATTTCACATCCGGAGTTTAGCAAAAGACATTCAATGGCTACACTCTCATATATACTGCTCAGATGTTTCAATGCCATTCAGCCAAACATTCATTTTCCACATGGTTAAAAGCAACCAAAGAGTATTCACGATTTCAAAATCACTGTCTGTCAAGATATGGCATTAACATCAAGATCAAAGAGCTTCAAACAAACACTTTATTTTCTCACCTTTATCTTGAGTTACCTTTATTGACATTTTCAGATTCTTTATTTTATTTCGCTTGTTGTCATCTTCATCAACAAGCTCCTTTCTTTCTCTCCTGCAGGAAATATATCCATATTAGCCAAAGGAGTTCCATTCAGACCCCAAATTTGCATTTCATATAAGGCAGCACATAAGGATATGACAAGATCAAGAACCCCATGCCAAAACCCTTCCAAAACCTCTCTAGGGTAATGGGGTTAAAACTCAAACCAATCGGACCTCAAGATGGGTATTTCAAAACCTAAAGTGTAGACCTATTCTGGATCTAGGCACATAGTGATACATTCAAACGTTTGAATTCTTACCATGATTTCAAGGGTTGATGGTCATAATCAAACCTGCACTGTAAAGAGCTCAATTCATGTCAATATTAAGCCAATGCATATGAAGAAACTAACTTCAAGGCTTTTCATCACACATGACTCTCTCTCACTGCCTGTAATATCAGAAACTCAATTTCATATCAACCTCAATTCAATACAAATGACAAAACCAATTTCAGTGCTTTTCTTCCACAAGACAATCTCCTATGAGCTGCAAGTATGAATGATGAGCTTCAAGTATCAACTTAGGGACAAGCCCATGTTCACCAAGGCATCATACCAGAACTGGCCAAGTCGACTTAATGCCTTCCCCTTGACCTCAATGCAAGTCTGCAACAAAGTTCTCATTTGGTTGTTTTGGGTACCCAAACCTTCTTGAGTCTCGGATGGTTAGTTGCACCTCTAGAGGGTGCCTTCCACAGTTCTTGGGCATGCATATCATCAAAATATATTAAGGAACAAATATGCATGGTATGCCCAAACTCACCACAATAATGACAACAACCAAGAGACTTCACAGGATTCTCATAAACATGACAATCAAATTTCTATGATTTAGCATGAATGTTATCATTATAAGCATGGAAATTTTTCTTCTTCACAACAGGATGAGCATGAAATTTCTGTGGGTCTGTAGAGATGTTATCATTTTTCAAACTAAAGCAATTGTTCATCCTGTGACCGAACCTTCCACAATGAAAACAGTTCAAAGGAGCAAATCTTTCAAATGGTCTTCTTGCATGAATATAAGTGTTATCAAGAGTTCTTTTTGTGTTCAGAAACTTTCTTGGCTTTGTGAAGCCATTCATTTTCTTACATGCTTCTAGATCTTCAGATTTCATCAAAATGCAATCATGCATCATATGGCTAAGTTCACCACAAAAAAAACATGAGATTTTCTTTGTGGATGCATGTGTACGTGCAACAAGATTTTTCATGGCATTCATCGTAACACCAACAACATTTTTAGCCTTTTGATGCAAGTTTTGTTTCTTTTTCAGACTTTCATTTGATTGCTTTGCTGTTTAAGGAACAGATTGATTTGGAGACCCATTTGATGTGTAGGCTATATTAGAACTATGGACAAATGATGTGTAGACTTTATTTTCAAAGTTCTTTTTGTTCACAGGATTATAGCCCAGTCCCTCCTTTTGGAAATTCACCTTAGTCCCCAATATCTTGTTCAGATTTTCTTCCACATTCACAAACTTACACAAAGAAGCATTCAGATCAAGAATTTCTTTTTCAAGTGATGAAATATGCAATTCATAGGAAATGATCTCATTTTCACAAGAAATGACTTTTTCATTCAATTGAGCATCGATGGTTTGGTAGCTTTCCATCTTTTGTTCTAACACAAGCATCTTGTCAGATTCATCAACAATCACAGATTTCCCTGTTTCAAGTTTTTCAAGATTTTTCAATCTACTTTCAAGCAGGGAGATCTGAATTAGCATTGCACTGTGCTCCTTTTTGAGTTCTTCATTTTAATTTGCAAGTTTATCATTCATAATCAATTCATTGCAAATATCCTGATCAATTGAGTTTGATTCCATTTTGTTTCTTAGATCTTTTTCAGTTTTCTCTAATTGATTGATTTTATGCTTGAGGGTAACATTCTCATTTCTCAAACAGGCAATGGTTTCTTTGTGACATTCAACATCATGCTCTAAAAGTTCATTCAACTTATCAAGCTCAGAACACTTATCATAAGAACCATTTTCATGGAGCATGTTTTCATATTTCTTTTTCAGTTTTCTGTTTTCCGACTTGACTTTCTTATATTGTTTTGCCAACTCATCATAAGCATCAACAAGATCTTCAAGAGTAAATTCTTCAGACTCTGAATTTACCTCTTCTGCATTTTTGTCACTTTGTTGATCTGTATCATCGGCCATGAGACATTTTTATCTTTCCTTCTCTTGAGCTTTGATCAGTCGGTCCATTAGCTCCTTCGCCGTCCTACAAGAAGATGCAAATGGATACTTGTTACTACTTACAAAAGTTTTCAATAAACTTAAAGCAGTAACATTATCATGATGCATCATTTTATCCTGATTAGACCACTTGGTCTCATCTAGAGGTAATATGTGTGGACCATGACAAATCAATTTATAAAAACTAGGATTAATAGAATTGATCACCACACACAATTTACCTAGCCATGAATTAAAATTCAAACCAGTGAAGATTGGCAAACAGTTCATTGATATATGTTCAGTAGAAAAATTCATGATTGTGGAATGCACTGGGATCACTCTGTAGATCGCAAGATCTAGGGACAACAGAGCCTCGCTCTGATACCAATTGTTGGGTCCCGTAGTGCAGGAACACGGATCTAGAGGGGGGGGTGAATAGATCCTACTGCTAAAAACTATGTCCAATTAAAAACACAAACTAGCACACATCGGAATTTACCAGATTGATAGGATTGAGGAAATTAATCTAAACAAGTTTAAACTTGATTCACTCAATCTCTCCGAGCTCACACGATAGCACAAACAGATATGATAGTGAACACACAATCACAAGAATCAAACCACAGGACACGGAATTTTTAAGGTGGTTCGGGACCACGACGGGTTCCCTACGTCCACCCCTCACCAAACCGGTGAGGCTTCACTACACGCTACAAAATGTAACAACAAGGGGACGAACCCCAACACACACACGCTGCTTTCACAGCAAAACACGCACACGAGGCCTTGCCTCAACCTGCAGCCACAGCAGCACACACACACATACACACACATAGGGGAACACACCCCGAACAATATACCTTACACGGAGATACAGCTCCGTCCACACATACGTAGGGCAATGCCTACACAACCACACGGGAGAAAACTCCCAACAACACACACGGATATAAATATTCTATCAAATGTATATGTAACAATCACAAATATATGCTATGACCTTCCACACAAATTCTATAGATGTAAACTAGAAGAATGCATCAAGTATAAGGCTCCCCCTTCTTCATCAAAATCTGATTCTCCTTGCTCGTTGATGGATGATCATAATCTTGACATCATCTTCTTCCTCTCCTCTAGCCGCTTCTCTTTTCCTTATTCCAATCTCCTCTCTTCACCTGAAAGAGTAGATAGACATAATGAGTTTAATCGTTAAGTTAATCTCAAACAAGAATATAGACTTGAATGGTTTAGAGATTCCCCTCTTCTTCACCCATACAAAAGAATACATGAGCATTAGAGATGTTGTATCACAAAGATTGTAGCTCATATATATATATGCAAGAGAGAGTGAACAAAGAACATGTAAATGATTATTACACATCTTAGATGCCTATTCAAAACCTTGAACAATCTCAAACAAAAGATATAGAAGTGAAAGATCAAGATTACTCCCTCATGAAATACTTCTACAGGATGAAGAACGTTCTTGAAGCAATTTTGAAGAGATGCAACACGAACAGAGGTTGGATCTTGATTTCAGATGCTGCCTTCAGTTGTATATGATCTTGGGCCTTGATTCAAGCTTCTTCCCTTCAATTTCAGCTTCAGAACAAGGTGGAAGATGGCTTGGGAGCTTCAACTCCGAACCTGCACACACAAGGGTTAGAAGAAAACAATGTTCAGATCTAGCATCCTCTCCCTTAGGGTTTACAACCCAAGAGTTGTATATAAGTGTTTAGAATGGTCAAGGAACAACCTAGGGACCAGATCCACGAATTAGGGAGATGTATAGGGCATTTGGAATTGATTGGTTGGACTTTCGGAGCAAGAAAACGGTGGTCAAAAAGTGTGGCTCGAGGTCCGACCGGAATGGGTCGACCCTTGGGGTCGACCCTCGGGCAATCAGAAGCCAAAC
This sequence comes from Amorphophallus konjac, assembly GCA_022559845.1. NCBI lineage: Eukaryota > Viridiplantae > Streptophyta > Magnoliopsida > Alismatales > Araceae > Amorphophallus > Amorphophallus konjac. The sequence goes on from CM040119.1 coordinate 92,072,532, forward strand.
ATAACACTTTTTGTGTTCTATTTTATAGGGGTTGACCCCAGGGGTCGACCCCCGCACTGCCAAAAACCAAACAGAACTAAAAACAAGTTCTGGGTTAAAGGGGTCGACCCCAGGGGTCGACCCTTTCAGGCAGACTACACCAAAATGGGTCTATTTTGATTCTGTTTGAACAGAACCTAAGAGGGTCGACCCCATGGGTCGACCCCTACTAGATTGGGCATGAAAAACAACTAAAAACACCATCAATTCAATGGGAAACAATTGATTAAATGTTACCATCATCCCATGAAGATCAACCATGATTTTTCATCCTGAAAGACAAGATAAAGCAAGGTGTTAGTTGACAATCAAGATCTTTACATCAAGCATTAACACTATGACCATGTTCACAATAAATTGCTTCGTTGAACCTATTCCAAGAGTGAAAGATGGAACTTACAACATTGTTTTACCTGAGTTTCACATTGTCCTTAAATACTTGTTCTTTTGTTGAATCGTTCATGTAAGAATCACGAAGTTCCAATATTGAATTACCATTGCATGATCAACAAATTTGGAATCAAGGTACGCATAACAATGTTGAGTCACATTCCATGTGATCAATCCACAAGCTCATCAAACCACATATCATTCCCTCCATTCATTTAGCATTACCAAAGTACACATTCATGATATGTGGCTCAATATGACATGATGCTCAATATGAGAGGCTCAATATGACATTTATCCAAGTACGTTTTTCACAGAGGCTTCTCATTAAATACAAATCAATCTCACCAAGTGTAGAGACAATGTGTATGCAATGTTTGTGCTAACTTCAAAGCACGTATGCATCCACATGATGATAAGCCCTGTAGAATTATAATTCATCCACATGATGATAAGCCTTATAGAATTACAATGCAACCACATGATGATATCCCAAAAGAAATAGTTTATGATCATTTCTACAACCAGTTCAAGTGAAGAGCATTCACGCACAAGGCTAAGCAACAAAGACATTTTGTAATCATCAAAATCGCATACACAACAATCTCCCCCATAGAATTACAATTCATCCACATGATGATAAGCCTTATAGAATTACAATGCAAAGCACATGATGATATCCCAAAAGAAATAGTTTATGATCATTTCCACAACCAGTTCAAGTGAAGAGCATTCACGCACAAGGCTAAGCAACAAAGGCATTTTGTAATCATCAAAATCACATACACAACACCGATCTTGGTTGCCATGTCTGCCTAGGTCTTCTAGCCAGCTCAATCCCAGTCTCCCTGACTCATACGAATCCCATTCTTTGGCTAACAGCATAATGTTAGATGACATTCCACCATCTAGTTTAGGGTCAATATACACCCTCCAGAATCACCTCTATAACCCGAAACCACGTAGGTTGCCCCGTTCTTACGGACCTACGTTGGTTCTCCGGTATGCGGGCTTTCATTCTCCGGGAGAATCAGCCCCCACATATAGCCTTTCGTTCCTCTACTACTCAGCACTCAACCACCAACTTCTAACACCGAGTTTCTTAAAATCGGTCACTGTTATCACTGATGACGATGCGTCGTAGGACAAGCAAGCACGACTAACAATAAGTGGTCGCCAGTTCACACGCATCATTCCATTCCATCGAAGAGGGGAGGGAACAACCCAGTAAAGAAAGGATCTGGAGTTTGTCATTAATACTCTGTAAAAAGAGCCCAAGACATGTCCTTGGGGTAACAAAATCCATACACTCCAGACACAAAAAAGGGGGGGAGATATAATCAGGGCTCCGCCTCAGCCCCTTCCAGCGCCGCAAGACGGAAGTCCGCTGCTACAAGCTCCGCCTCCAAGGTGGACAAGAGCTGGGCACTGGCTCCGGCTGTGGCCTCAGCTGCCTGCCACTCAGCTCAGACGCACTCGACAACTGCCTGCCGCTCCTCCCAGGCCTTCCTCAAGATCTCGGCCTAGCCCTCCACCTCCCTCAACTGTGCGGCTCGCGCCTGAGACGCTGACGCGGTCGCTTCCGCGTGGCTCCTCTGCTCAGCTATGGCTGACACGAGCCGAGCCCGTTGCTCCTGCGCCTCCCGGATCGCCGCTAGTATCTGAGACCCCTGCTCCTGCACCTCGCGGAGCCGCAGGTACACGGCCCAGATTCTGGCTAACCCGGACATCCAGAGCTCGCGTGGGAATCCGTGTGCATGATAGCCCTGGGTGCACTCCCACAATCGCTGCCTCAGGTCCTCCGGAGAAGAGAGGGGCTCGCTCTGTGAGTAGCCTCATGCCCGCTGGAGCAGGGCGGCACCTGCACTCGCCTCTAGTAACGGCTCTCGCGGAGAAGCGAATGGATGCCACTCCAACCCTAAATCTAGGGAGAGGTCTTCGGATGCAGCCAGAACTCCAGTGGAACCTGCATAGTTCCAACAAATACCAGAGGGAGTCAGTAACACATACAGGACTTCCTTCGACAAACAAGGTGAAAAACCTGACAAAAAGAAGGAGACAAATCTTGACTCCTTACCTGGAGCAAGTCCAGCCGACTCCATGGCATCACCTGTCGGGGTCAGGGAAGGCAATTGCACCTCCGCCTCCATAGCATCACCTACCGGGGTTGAAGAGGGCAATGGTTCCTCCACCATTCAGTCATCTCCAGCAAGCACAGGTGGGACATGAGGCTCCTCCTGCCCGCCTTCATCAGGAGCCGATGCATGCTCCTCCCTAGAATCCGATGCTGCAAGTAACTCAAGAACGTCAACACTCTGCCTTATAGAGCGTGCAAGCACTAAATAAAGGCAGAGAGGGCCACTGCATACCTCCAGAAGCGGTCCTCGTCGGAACCTCCCTACCAGCCGAGGCCCCGGAGGATGAGGAGCTCGGGCTCGAACTCTCCTCTGTCTCCATCTTTGAGCCCCCGTCGTCTGAAGAGCTCGACGAGGACCCCGACAGACTCCTAGAGGTGGCCGAACCTGAAGCTCCTGCAAGCCAACGCAGCAAACAAGGTCATCACCAAACCCAGCTCCATACAAGAGTGGTTCTCCAGCTAAGAGTTGCAAATAGAAAACTCACCGGTCAGAGCACTCCCCTCTGAAACCTTTTCGATGTCGACGATCTCCTCGTCGTCCTTAGCAGGGGCCACTTCGGTGGACCCCTCCTCCACCATCTCGGCCCCGTTGCGGGGCAGCTCACCTTCTTCCAGAGGCGAAGGTACACCTGTAAACAATACCAACAGGACCTCGGCACTAGAAGACAATCAACAACAATAGGCTTAACAGAAATGATTAAGTCCCCAGCTACGCACCTGAGGGTCCCATGCTTGAGGACCCGACCAGCCCCACAGTGCAGGCCAACACCACAGCTGGCAGGGAAGCTCGCTCCACCCCCGCCAACAGCTGCGGCAGCAAACTAGACACTTCCTCGGTCGTGGGCGGCATTGAAGCACTCCTCCCCTTAGGCTCCCCCTCAAAGTAGGGAAGAGACACTGAAGGGCCAATACGGACCAGCTCCTGAATCATCTCCAGATTAGTGGCTGGATCCTCACCTGGCAAATGACCTCATAAAGTCAGGCAGTATCGACATCCCCGCGACCATATAACGGAAGGGCAATACTTTCCATAATAGTTTGATATTTACCAAAGCCATCCTATGTCGCAGCGGGCTCCTGCCCGTCAACGGATGGGGGCACCTCGCCTTGCATCTCAGGAGAAGCTGCGGTCTCTGATGCCCTCATCACCTCTGCACGACACCAGCAACTATGTCAACTCCCAGAAACAAATACATCCATAAACACGACATGCTCGGTTCCAGAATTATTTACCTGGAGGGGCATCCTTGGAAGCCTTCCATGGCTCAAAGTCAGGGAAGGTCTCGACATCGGGGGCGGTCTCGTCCATCATACGAAGAAGTCCCTCTATATCTATCTCATGATCGACCCCGTCGTCAGAAAGTGGGTCGACCTCTTGGGGTGGCGAGAAGGCCACGTCAGCCCCGGTCTCCTGTGGCGCTATGAAATGTAAATCCAATTGCATGATGTTAGCCAATCGTCAAGGCTGAATCAATATAAAGCAAGTAGGTGAATATGGCACTTACTCAGAGCCGGCTCCGCCTTGATATGCTCCCTGGCAGCGGGTCCCCGACAGGACTCACCAACCTCCATGACTTCGGTCTCCACCCGGGGGCGCTTCCTCCAGGGATGAAGGGCCCCGTCACTATCTCCAGAAGATGTCCCTGTGGAGAGGGGATCCCTGTCCGCTGCAGAACCTGCCAAATACAGTCACACAAGATCTCTCAACCGTATGTCCTAGAAAATGACAAAGCAGGGCTAGCAGGCTAACAAAGAGGTCTTACCTGAAGTCACAAAGGGGGTCAGTGGCAAAGGAACTAGCTGCTCTATCTTCGAACTCACAACCTGTGAGGCCTTCGCGACCGCCTCCTTCACGTCCCTCAGGGTGTAGGCGCACTCAATGAGGGACACGAGCTCTATAGGTCCAGCTGACCCGATCGCGTGGTCAATATGACGCCTCCAATCGTCAGCCGCCGTATCTGCAAAGCTCCCCTCAGGGAGCACTCGGTCCAGCGAACCCCTCTGCTCGAACCCACAGTCCGCCAGAAACTGGGTCCACCAAGTCCTCGACATCCCGTGTCGAGGTGCCCGGACTCTAGTACCTCCAGGCGTCGCCCGCGCCTGCTTAAGGGGCTTCAGTGCCCCATTGTCGCTCTGCCCCTTCGACAAAGAGCCTCGGCTCCCCCGGGGCACCTGCTACGCCAGCCTCTCGACCTCTCGACGGATCCGAGAAAAGCTAGCCCGCAGATACCCGTCATCTAGTGCGATGAGAGGTAGATCCTCCCTCAAGAGATGAGTCTCATCGGCTTTTCGGATCGTCGAGGCCTTCTGTCGGTACTGATGACTATGCTCGAACCACCACCTGGCGTAGTGGACGTCAAACCGTCCCCTGCGTCCTAGCACAGGTGTCGGTAGTCACTCCGGCTCTCGGCGATAGTAAAAGTCCCACCATGTTGCGGCTAGCAAGTGGGTGTCCCGGCCTCTGTACTGATGACCCGCCAAAGGAAACTCCTGGTTCGGCGGGATCCCCTGGTCGTACCTGAAGTTCTGAGCATACCTGTGCGGGTAGTACGGCTCTAAGAAGCTCGTCACGTACCGGTGTAAAGGCAACACCACTGGTGGGGTGCTCATTACCCACTCTGTGTACAATGACGCGTCTGGCGCCTGCTGGTAAGGTAGGACGTAGGTCCCCCCCACCATCCGAAGGCACCATGATCAGGTGGGAGTCCCTCATGGCACCGTCAAAGGGAATACCCTCCTCGCCCTGCCAGGAAAGTAACATAAAACTCTCCTGGCCTACTCCAGCTGCACTTCTGCGTCCCCATCTGGCTGTTCGGTGAAGCTAAACAACAAAGGTGCCACCTGGTTTGCTACGGACCCACGAGACACCAACCCTGGGAACAGTAGCCCAGCCCATGCGCTGAGGTAGTGAGTTGGCAGAAGCAGGCTCCGCTCACGTGGCGCCGGGTGCACCGCCAGTACCCCCAGTCCCTGATACATATTAGCCAAAGCCGCTGGGGCTAAGGCCAACCTCCGTCCCTCTGCCAGTTGGCACGTGGGCCACAACAGCTCTACTCTCAGCTGGCCGTCCTCCCCATGGGGGACCACAAACGTCACCAACAAGTATGCCAAGTACGCGGCCAAGTGGGTCACGTCCGGCAGCCTCTGGGGGTACCACCCCTTCTGTGGTACGTAGATATACCTCGTGTATGTCCGGAAGCGTAGCTCCACCTCTGTGTACTCCTCCCAGGGGGTCTGGTCCCTCGTGAACTCCTGGTGAAAGCAAAAGGGTCCGTCATAAAAGTGGCGAATCCATAGGTTCAGCGGCACCCGGGGAGTCTGCGCCGCTCTTTCCTTCCCAGCCAGGGCCAAGTCCCTCCAAGTCTTCAGCAAATAACGGTAGCTGTAAGGAACCTGGTATCATCCATGCCCGTCAGTGTGACTACGGTGGAGGTCATCCAGCACTACCTCCTCGTACCCCTCGCCGTTGATCGGTAACCCAGAGATCCTGCACAGGGACCACAGGTCTAACGAGGTCTCTCCCTCAGCCGTTGCTACGGTGTTCCACCTGCGGTTGAAGCGCTCTGTCAATGCCTGTAGAAGCCCTATATAGCAAGGATACCCATACAGAGCCGCAGTCACAGCATATCAGATATCAGCTCTGTCTAGCAGCACCCGGTAGTGGTGTACTATACCCATCAACCACTCGGTAGCTCCCTGGCGGTACCGGTGTGACGAAATCACCGCCCAGCGGCCATACCAGCTAACGACGGTCTGTCGCAGAATCCCGGACAAAAGGCTATGGTCGTCATAGCCTTCTCCGGCATACTCCAGCCCTGATGGCTCCAGTGCTAATCCTGGACTGCCCTCTGTCTCTGCTCGGTGCTGTCCATGAAAATCCCAGAAGGCGGGACCCATCACTCTACCGTGGACTCCGAACTGGTCTGCTCTGCTGAAGAAGCCCAGGCACTCAGCATTGGGAAACTGACTCTGCCTCCAGTAATCCACAGAGAAACTCAGGAAGCCGCAAAGGACAATTCCGTGCAAGCTGTCTTGGCCCAACAAGATCACCCACTCCAGTCGACGACGAGCTCCAGCAACCCGAGAGTCACTCTCCTCCATGCCTGACGGGATGAAGTGCCTGATAAACTCAAACAAGTGTCGATCCACAGGGAACTCCACTGGATAGCCACCGCTGTAGTCATAAGTATAAATCCCACCCGCCTCCGACGCGCGGGCCAGCTCCACAACCCCAACCCCGTCGCCGCGCTTGCCGGCGGGGCCCTCTGCCACAGCTGTCTGCCCACCATCAAGCTACTCCACATTGGCCGCAGTGATGATTGGCGAGCCCAAAGGGGGCATGGGCCGCTCGGTCCTCCTCACCTAGTGGTCCTCCTCCCGGACCACACGCCTTGGGACCCTCTTGTCCCTACCAAATCGGGCCATAGCTGCAAGACATAGCACAAAAAAATTGGTCAGTATGCCAGAATTTCAAGACATACAATACATCAAATCACAAGCATATGAAACGTCAAAATGCAACTACAACAACTTAAAAGGAGAGGTTCACGGGCCGTACGCCCTCACCTCCGCCTCCGACGCACGACCCATGGGGGCATTTGTTATACTCGGAGTATTCCCCAGCAAAATACCTAGAAATAAGGGTTCAGGAATTTTCTCGAACACCTTCAAGGCATGGGCTACCCAGCCCCTCCGACAACCCAGTGGGCCCGACCAATGGCCCCAAACCGCTAGCCGAAGCGTACGGCGGCACTAGCAATCGATCGGGACCACTCTCGACTCCTAAGTTGCAGACTTTGCCCGCCTTCTACACGACCACCCGGGCCATCCCGGGGACACTCTGACTACAAGCCACACGACATGGCACCCAGTGAAATGGCCAGGGGCCTACCCCGGGACGCCTTCTTTAAACCCTCCAAGGTCAAAGGGAGACCCAAATAGGTCAATCACAGGCTCAGGAGGCCCGTAGTACGCGTGTGCGGCTCACACACGCATGTTCGGCATTCTACCGAACACCTTGTGAGTGCATGTGTTCCAACCCTTCTACACCAATCCACGGGCCACCCCATGATTCCAGTACACCAATTGGGTCCTACGACGACCCCCCAGCAAGTCGGGGCCACCCCCGACCCTTAGACACGTGGCAACGAGCCACTGAACTTAGCTCTCGGGCCAGCCCGAGGCTACTCTGCCAACCCATCGTACAATATAGCACGTAGTACGATGCAAGTCCCATTGGCCCAAGGTGCCTCCTCCCAGCCCCTATAGGCTTCTACCCTTGGCCCTCGGCCAAATCCAAGGCCCGTCGGCCACCTACGCGGCTCGTTCGGCAACCCGAGGTGTATCGGGCATTCGCCCGAACACCTTGCGAGCAGCCACTACAACTCGAAGAACAAAGGCCCCTATGGGCCATTCCAATATCCCGGGACCCTATATCCTTCAAAGGATATCCCCAGACGATGAAGCAAGACCCCCGGGGGCAATCCCCAGGGGTTACGACTCGCCCGGGGCCAGTCCGCCCCGGGGCGTGGCCGCGCCCCCGGAGAGGGCGAACTCCCCGGGGGCCGCACCCTCCCCTCAGCTCGGAGGTCCGACAGACCTCCCCAGTCCCAGTTCATGGAAATTCCTAACTTTACGGTCTGAGGTTCGTGCAAAGTTCGTTCGTCGTACCCGTACGTGGAAGAACTCATGAAGACGAGGCCCCGATATTACGTCAATCACGCCACCCATGTTCCTCGCACGCACGTGGCCGGCCAACCCGTATCCTGCCAGTATCATCCTGTCCTTTTCTTCGTAGGCAATTTAGGAATAAAATAACCAAAAAACCAAGTTTTATAGAGGTGGGACCACACCCCCTCTCTCTCAACTACCTGGTCCGCCCAAACCCCCCTGGGGAGGGGTTTAGGCGGACCAGCTTGGGCCTCCAAGTTGGTCCGCCTAAACCCCTTGGTAATAAAAAAAAATTTAAAAAAATTAAAAAAAGAGGACCTGTTCGGTCCCCCCAAACCCCCCCTCGGGAGGGGTTTAGGCGGACCAGCCTGGCCCCCCAGGCTGGGACCAGCTTGGACCCCCAAGCTAGTCTGCCTAAACCCCTCCAAAAATTAAAAAAAAACATTTTTACCCTCTGAAGAGGGGTTTAGGCGGACTAGACCAGCCCATGGGGCTGGTCTACCTAAACCCCCCCTGGAGGAGGGGACCAACCCTATTGGGTCCTGTAGTGCAGGAACACGGATCTAGAGGGGGGGTGAATAGATCCTACTGCTAAAATACATGTCCAATTAAAAACACAAACTAGCACACAGCGGAATTTACAAGATTGATAGGATTGAGGAAATTAATCTAAACAGGTTTAAACTTAATTCACTCAATCTCACCGAGCTCACACGATTGCATAAACTGATAGTATAGTGAAACACACAATCACAAGGAACAAACCACTAGACACGAGGATTTTTAAGGTGGTTCGGGACCACGACGGGCTCCCTACGTCCACCCCTCACCAAATCGGTGAGGCTCCACTACACGCTACAAAAAGTAGCAACACGGGGATGAACCCCAACACACACACGCTGCTATTGCAGCAAACCACACACACGAGGCCTTGCCTCAACCTCCTGCCACAGTAGCACGCACACACACACACACACACACACACACACACACCGTTGGGGAACACACCCCGAACAAAATACCTCACACGGAGACACAGCTCCATCCACACACACGTAGAGTAATGCCTACACCACCACACGGAAGTAAACTCCCAACCACACACGGGGAACACACCCCAAGTTACATCCAACCACACACGCGGATATACTCCACACAAATCGACGCACACACAACAACACACACACTCGGAGAACCCTTTCTCTGAACACCCACATAAAGTATTCTATCAAATGTTTATGAAGAAATGACAAATATATGCCATGACCCTCCAAACAAATTCTGTAGATGAAAACTAGAAAGATGCATCAAGAATAAGGCTCCCCCTTCATCAACAAAATTTGATTCTCCTTGGCTCGTTGATGGATGATCATGATTTCAACATCATCTTCTTCCTCTCCTCGAGGCACTCCTCTTTTCCTTCTTCCAATCTCTTCTTCACTTGAAAGAATAGTGATGCGGGACGGACATGGGAGACGACACTATACAGTGCCACCCTCGGACTCTAGATGAAGACGCGACCAGCAATACACACCAGAGAGACACTAAGCCTGACACTACGAGCTCCTAGTGGCAAAACGTCGCTAACAGAAGTACAAGCTCACTCGTCGTCCCAAGCGAGGGAAAGCGCGGACCGTGCGCGGTTAAGGAACCGGCTGAGGTCAAGGGTAGTCCGACTCAACTTCCGGACTCGGATCGAGTCACGGGACGGGTCACTCTCACTCTCACAGCGGTGACATAGACACACGGGCTAGTACCTATCGCTCTCGGCAGCGGCAAAAGACCATATACTAAACTAGCAAGCGAATGCCGAGAAGTTGAGACCTTTACCTCCACGCACCCGGCGTGGCGAAGACAACCCCGGCCGAACTACGGACTCCCGGTTAAACAATATCAGAGCAATACAAAGATTTGACCCACTCCACGCAGGGAGGTAAAAGGTCACATGTGGGGTCCGGGAATCACGCAACTCGGGTTGACGGGCAGCATCTTGATGTCGCCCGACGGTGCCGAACTCCGCGTTTTCGTGCCTTTCGAACGGCAGGTTCTGCGGGCCCGTGGGGCCCACGGGTGGCGCTGGCCTCCGGATCTGCAGGAGTGGGTCCCACTGTGGTGGGGACCCTGGTGGCACGCCTCCACGGAAGGCGGTCGGCCGGGAACACCGACCGGTGGCCGAGCAACTCCGATCTTCAAGCTTTTGGAATGCTGCCCACGGATTTCTGCTTGCTGTTTTCAGGTGCGCACTCCGACGAAAACAGCCGCTGTGATTAGCCCCGTTGCCGGAATGGGATGAAACCAGCGCCGTTGGAAAGAGGACTCAAAATCTTCCAATCTAGGGCTAGTGGATTCCTCTGAACCTTTGCGGACCTGGACCTTAACTAATTTTCAATTCTCTGTTACACAGTTCCAGAACTCTCAGATCAGCACCTTAGTTACCTGTAAACGGCCGTTTACCGCCTACTTACAGTGGGATTCAGACATCAAGATCTTCTTAGAAGTTGTAGATATGTAAACCATGAAGCTGGGACAATTTTTGGAATTGGATTCTGAGCTGGTGGTGATTTGATAGGATTTTTAGAGTGCCTGGGGGTCGGATCTGAGAACTGGCAGAAAGTACTGTAGCTGGGGAAGAACTCGATTTTTGTAAAATACAAGATGGACTCACAAAAATTCAAGAAAATTTGGAGATGGAGGGAATAGTGGAAAGAATGCGCAGTAAAATTGGGCGAACCAAAAAAAATCAAAAAGTGGACCTAAGACTTAAAACTCAGGGTGGGTGGAAATGGAAACAGATAGGAGACAGATCTGGAAACTGGGATTGGACGAAAATACAAAAATAACAAATGAGATCTTTATGACCAACCAAAATTCTGAGGACGTGCTGGACACCTCTGGAACATCCAGTAAAATTCCCAGATCGATCTGAGGCTGTGGTTGATGGCTGAATTTCGTGGAAGCTGTTGTGGTACTGCGCAGGCAGAACTCCGATGAAGACGGTGGCGGTACCGGTGGCTCGGCGTGTCGCGCCGCTCAACTGCTCTGGTGTCCGCACCAATTCTCCCCGGGTGGGAGAAACTCGACCCTGTCGAGTAAGGGTCTGTATCGCTCCTGTATCGCTCCAAAAGGTCCGGATCAATCCGCTGCAACTCGCCATGTGTGATCCATGTGTCCTCAGTAGCGGGCCGTCCTCTCCATCGCACTAGGTAGCGCGGGTAAGATCCACTCCTGGTAACTGTCACCTGCTCGTCCAGTATATGATCTATATGCTCACGCTGCCGTAACAACGGGGCTGGAGGTGGAAGTGGACACTCAGGCGTGGGATCACTCTCAAGGGGAGGAGATGGCTCGAAAGGCTCACTAGGGATCACCGCTGGGTCCCTATATGCAACTAGATCCGATACATTGAAGGTAGAGCTTATACCATATTCCTCGGGCAGGTCCACAACATACGCATTGGATCCAACGCGTTTCAACACTCTAAAGGGACCGGCTCCGCGAGCTTGCAACTTCTTAACGGTTCTAGAGGGAAACCGTTCAGGTCTTACCCTGATCATGACGTATTTGCCCTCGTGGAACTCTCGGTGGTGTCGGTGGGCATCGGCTAACTCCTTGTACCGTGCATTGTTGGCCTCAACTGTGACGACAGACATCGTCATGCAGACTCCTAACATGATTAGCAAAAGAAAAGAAACACAGGATGCACACACGACCTAACATGCTTAGCAACAGAAAAGAAACACACGGATGCACACACGACCCTAAACAACCCTATAGTTAGTAAAACCCAATCATATGCAAGGTGGTCCAGGACATCCGAATGTGTGCCATGCATGCATTTGACATAACCGGAGGTTAATGTCATGGTGGACTCCTAGACATCCTACGATGCACCAATCATGGACATGGGGTTTGGATGTGGAAAGTCCGGGAGGCTTGGGTGGTTGAGGTGGGCCGGGGGAACCAAAGTCTTCATTACCCCCAAATGACGGTTCGGACCTATTGCCATGTGAAGGTTGCCAGGCCCGAGTAGGAGGGGTGTGATAGTGGACTTCCTTAAAGAGGTGGAGTGGAGGTTGTGGGCTAAAGGGCCCAGGAAGAAAGGGATCGAAGGGATCAAAGAATGTGTGACCCCTCGATATGGATTCCCTCATCTCAAGATCCCATGTGTGGAAGTCTAGAAGGTGCTGTTGATCTCCTTCATTCATGAAGGGAGATGAGACGGTGGGGGTATGATGGTGGACCCTCTCAAAAAGGTGGAGTAAATATGGTGGGTCACGGGGACCACAAGAGAATGGGTCGAAGGGATCAAAGAAGGTATGACCCCTCGGACTAGGCTTCCACAAATCACTATCCCACATTTGAAAATCTTGGAGGTGCAAATGATCACCTTCATTCATTGTGAGAGATGGGACGGCAGTCATAGGTAGAAAGTAAGATTCCTCCCTTGGGCAAAGGGGAATGAAGTCAGACTCGGCCGGCATAGGGAGGAGTAGAAGAACCTCCGTGGTAACATGACCCACGGCGTACACGGAGGTGATGGACCCTAAAGCGGGATGAGTGAAACTATGACCTGTGGGTCGGTCGAAGCCTGGAGCCAACAAGTGCGTAAATGTCCACTGCCGGTCTAACCCTTTAAGAAGGTCATCTAATGTATCCACATAGTGACTAGACCGGAAAGTGGTATGAAAAGAATTGATTGGCACCAGAGGTAGGATAGGGTCCATAGATGGGAAGGGAAGTGGGACCAAGCCATTCTTGAGCCAGCTAAGAAGCGGCTCGGCTATGACAAGCATACCCGTTAGAAACACGGGTGGCTCGAGCTGAGGTGGCTTAGAATAAAGATCGGAGAGTGGGGCTTCTCCAACCCTTTTGTCCCTTATGGCTAGAGATGTCCGAGTGGGACATTGTCCGGCGTAGTGGCCGAACCCCTGGCAGCGATAACACTGCTGTCGTGACCCACTATGCTCCCTGATAAGTGGGTCCCTACCCTTATCCTCCTGACGGACAGGGGGTGTAGGCAATGGGGCTCTCGTGGGTGGGAGAAGAGGATCCACTATGATTGGGAGAGGACCGTGGGATGGAACCATAGATGGCACCGGATTGGGACTACCGGCTGTTATCTCCTTAGCTTCGTGTTTGGTTCCTCCCTGGCTAGGAGGTAGGCAAGGGGGAAGCAGGGACTCGATATAAGCACACTTCCTATCCACTTTATCCAAAATGAGTTGGAAGAGTTCGGCAATGGTGGGGTTTGGAGTAGGAGTAATGTGGTGGACTCTCCCATATGAACTCGGCATAGTCTTGGACCTAGGCTCTTCTACATGCGCGGCGCATTGCCTCCGATTATGGCCCCCTTGGGTGGATGTGATTGGGTGGGGTCGGTTGGAGGTGACCGGGCCGGGTAGGTAGACCTTCCTAAGTTCGTCCTTCATGTCATGCCACGACTCGATGGGCCTTTGCCTCTTAACCTCTCTCATGCGCTCAATGCTCTCCCATTTCCAGACGGCTTTGTGGACTAGCCTCTCTCGGGCAAAACTAACTTGCATGGCATCGGACATGGTGTAGCATTCAAAATATTTGTCCATGGTGGCCTCCCAATTGAGGTAGTCGCCCGGGTCATGAGAGCCATAAAAATCTGAGGCTTCGGGCCTACGGAAGGGGAGAGGATGGTTGCCCAGCCCATGGGGAGACCAACGGCCATATTGCCCGAGTGATTGGGACTCCATGAGAAACTCAGAACTACGAAATGGGCATGATGACAAGAGACAAGACAAACTGACTAATGCAAACACACACTAGACAATGCACTTAGACCTAAATGCAATTTGAAACACTCTCTCTTTTTTTTTTTGGTATTTTGAAAAGAATGCAATTTAAAACATTTTTTTTGTTTTGAAAAGAATGAGACTCGACTACACCCTAGACACGACCAAGACTCGGTACGCGGCGGAGATAATCGACCCGAAGGTCACTCACACAAGTGTGCGGTCTTCCCGATAGGCATAACCTAATGGTCGGACAAAACCTTTTGATATACCGAGTGAAGGTGTGTGTGGGGTAACCTTAGACTATGCAAGACTCATGCAACAACTACCCTAGACTCAACCTGGCTCTGATACCAAACTGATGCGGGACGGACATGGGAGACGACACTATACAGTGCCACCCTCGGACTCTAGATGAAGACGCGACCAGCAATACACACCAGAGAGACACTAAGCCTGACACTACGAGCTCCTAGTGGCAAAACGTCGCTAACAGAAGTACAAGCTCACTCGTCGTCCCAAGCGAGGGAAAGCGCGGACCGTGCGCGGTTAAGGAACCGGCTGAGGTCAAGGGTAGTCCGACTCAACTTCCGGACTCGGATCGAGTCACGGGACGGGTCACTCTCACTCTCACAGCGGTGACATAGACACACGGGCTAGTACCTATCGCTCTCGGCAGCGGCAAAAGACCATATACTAAACTAGCAAGCGAATGCCGAGAAGTTGAGACCTTTACCTCCACGCACCCGGCGTGGCGAAGACAACCCCGGCCGAACTACGGACTCCCGGTTAAACAATATCAGAGCAATACAAAGATTTGACCCACTCCACGCAGGGAGGTAAAAGGTCACATGTGGGGTCCGGGAATCACGCAACTCGGGTTGACGGGCAGCATCTTGATGTCGCCCGACGGTGCCGAACTCCGCGTTTTCGTGCCTTTCGAACGGCAGGTTCTGCGGGCCCGTGGGGCCCACGGGTGGCGCTGGCCTCCGGATCTGCAGGAGTGGGTCCCACTGTGGTGGGGACCCTGGTGGCACGCCTCCACGGAAGGCGGTCGGCCGGGAACACCGACCGGTGGCCGAGCAACTCCGATCTTCAAGCTTTTGGAATGCTGCCCACGGATTTCTGCTTGCTGTTTTCAGGTGCGCACTCCGACGAAAACAGCCGCTGTGATTAGCCCCGTTGCCGGAATGGGATGAAACCAGCGCCGTTGGAAAGAGGACTCAAAATCTTCCAATCTAGGGCTAGTGGATTCCTCTGAACCTTTGCGGACCTGGACTTTAACTAATTTTCAATTCTCTGTTACACAGTTCCAGAACTCTCAGATCAGCACCTTAGTTACCTGTAAACGGCCGTTTACCGCCTACTTACAGTGGGATTCAGACATCAAGATCTTCTTAGAAGTTGTAGATATGTAAACCATGAAGCTGGGACAATTTTTGGAATTGGATTCTGAGCTGGTGGTGATTTGATAGGATTTTTAGAGTGCCTGGGGGTCGGATCTGAGAACTGGCAGAAAGTACTGTAGCTGGGGAAGAACTCGATTTTTGTAAAATACAATATGGACTCACAAAAATTCAAGAAAATTTGGAGATGGAGGGAATAGTGGAAAGAATGCGCAGTAAAATTGGGCGAACCAAAAAAAATCAAAAAGTGGACCTAAGACTTAAAACTCAGGGTGGGTGGAAATGGAAACAGATAGGAGACAGATCTGGAAACTGGGATTGGACGAAAATACAAAAATAACAAATGAGATCTTTATGACCAACCAAAATTCTGAGGACGTGCTGGACACCTCTGGAACATCCAGTAAAATTCCCAGATCGATCTGAGGCTGTGGTTGATGGCTGAATTTCGTGGAAGCTGTTGTGGTACTGCGCAGGCAGAACTCCGATGAAGACGGTGGCGGTGCGGTGGCGGCTCGTGGCGGCGGCGAGGATGACCGGAACTGATAGGGGAGGAGTCACACCTCCAGAGGCAACCTTCACAGCTGCAAGGGGGGAGAGAGGGGCGGCCTAGGCCTTTGCTCAAGCAATTTTCCAAGTTCAAATGGCATTAATTCATGAAAATGGGAAAATACAAGCATATATAGGTCACCCATCTAATCCATCCTCCACCGTTGGATCTAGGGGTGTGAGATGGAGGGCTGGGATGGCATGTGACCATTCCACAAAAATTACAATAAAAAAATAAGGGGGGGACAGCCTATTGACTAGGGGGGGAACAAGCTTGACATGGTAGGTGGGTGTTGGTTGGAAATGTTGACTATTTTGGTCCCTTGTCCCCCATGTGGACAATTGACTAGTCAAGGCTTCTAGATGTCCACCTTGGATGTTGACTGACCCCACGTGGGACCCTAGGCTGAGGTGGCCCAATGGGATGGGGCCTGGGGGGCCCGTGGGGCCCACGGGGTCCGAATTGCACATAAGCCCCTATTACAATCAAAATGGCAAACCGAATGAAACGAAATAAATACAAATTACACACACATAAAGTCTAGCTAAATATAATAAATGGGGAGGCTCAAGGCAGTGTCTCCAGGCTGTCTCCGAGCCAGATGGACGCTGAGGTGGCTCGTGTCGTGCTCCGTGTGCGGTACCGGTGGCTCGGCGTGTCGCGCCGCTCAACTGCTCTGGTGTCCGCACCAAATAGATAGAAATAATAAGTTCAAACTTTAAGCTAATCTCAAACAAGAATATAGAAATGAATGGTTTAGAGATCCCCCTCTTCATCTTCAACCTATACGAAAGAACACATGAGCATTAAGATTGTTGTATCATAAAAATTGTAGCTCATATATATATGTAAGAGAGAGTGGACATAAGACATATAAAACCATCCTAAGTTGTCTTAAAGCAGATATTCATGCTCTATCAACAAGGAAATTGAGAAGTCAGAAAGAGGAAGATTTTGCAGTGATTAGAGCTCCCCCTTTCTCTCCTTTGAACGTATTTGAATGCTTCTGTAGGATGAGGACGGTTCTTAAAAGAAGATGAACAATTCTTGCAAAGATGGGGTTGTAACTTGATTTCTCACGTAGCTTCCAGTAGGGGATCGATTGGAGACTTGAATCCATCTTCTTTTATTCACATACAAACTTAGAACAATGTGGAAGAAGCCCTTGGAGCAGCTGCTGCGACCCTGCACACACAAGAGTTAGAACCACACAAAATATTTCAGATTTCACCTCTCCAGATTCGGGTTTGCGACCCAAAGATATATATTTATGCTTTTAGAATGGTCAAGGGACAACCCTGGGACAAGATCCACAACTCAAGGAGTGATTTGGGGCTTTTGGACCGGATTGGGAGGACTTTTGGCACACTTGAACGAAGGTCAAATTTGATGGCACGGCCCCGTACCGGAAAGGGTCGACCCTTGGGGTCGACCCTCGTGCAAACAGAACACAAACCAGAGTGTTTTCTGGTTCAGTTTTACAGGGGTCGACCCTCGGGCTAACAGAGCCCAAAACAGAACCCAGTTTTGGTTCTATTTTACAGGGGTCGACCCTTCCATGGGTCGACCCCAGGGGTCGACCCTTTCAGGCAGGGTGAACAAAAATAGGTTCTATTTTGGACAGAACCTCAGAGGGTCGACCCCTTCTTGTTTGGACCTGAAAAACAACTAAAACCTCGATCAAATCAATGGGAAACAATTGACTAAATAGTATCATAAACCCATGAAGATCAACTATGATTTTTCATCCTGAAAAACATGATAAAGTAAGAGGTTAGTTGAAAATCAAGATCTTTACATCAAGCATTAACACTATAAACTTGTTCACAATAAAATACATCATTGAACCTATTCAAACATGCATTTTGCTTCTCATATCACTTAACAAAAATATATATGACCAAATGACAAGGTTTTGAAATGATAAGCATGAATCAATCATTCAATCAAATATATTGACATGGGAGCTCAAACTTTCAACTAGCATTCTTGTATTTATCAAATGCTCAACATCAAATAGCATCAAATGAGGGATATTCATTTACACATGTAAGACGCAAATATATAGCTCAAAACCAATGACATGATCGTATGATGTGTAATCACACAGGTATGAGGAACCATACGACATCACAAATGCATCCACACATTGAAACCCTGATGACCTCATGAATGATACCATTCTAATAGAAGGGTGTGTTCAATGAAGACAATCTCCTTGATTGAGACCTAATTGAAGCCATCTTCATAAGAGCCAAGTTCATGCAATTCTTTCACAGCAACTTAGAAGATTATGCATGAAAGCCCAAGACATCTCAACCAAAAGTCAACAACATAACCCATGCATGTGAATAACATGTATGACCATCAAAACCTCATGTAGGAAATGCATGAAGTATACATCCTCAAACCTTAATGACTCATGTAGGAGGGACATGAAATCACATCATGTATATCTATGCACAAGTACTCTGGGTCAACACACTGTGGCTTTCTTACCCAAAATTCACTTAACTGAAGATATGTGAATTGCAAAGCCTTACCAATGGTTCTTTGAAGAATGGAGATGTAATTAACACAAGTTCTGAATGATGGACAACAAGATGATGTCCATCATGACTCAGTCATGTAATGCAAGAAGATTAGCACACTATATTGAAATGAGCATAATGGGCATTCAAGTAAGCATAAAGACTCATTCATGTGTTCAATCATGCAAACGTGTTCTATCATGAATTCTCATTGAGTACACAACATATGCATTCTTTCAAACATGTTTCACAAATTCATTCTCATTCTAGAACATGACCCCATAGGAAGAGAACAAGAAGGATTGAAGCACATGAGAACATGAAGTATCAATAAAGTACAAGGCCAAGTAACAAAGTCATTTTGTAATCATCAAAATCACATACACAACAAAGAGAGCTTTAAAAGAGAGCTTTACAGTATAATAATTTGTCATCATCAAAATGGGGGAGATTGTTGTGTATGTGATTTTGATGATTACAAAATGACTTTGTTGCTTGGCCTTGTACTTTATTGATACTTCATGTTCTCATGTGCTTGAATCATTCTCATTCTAGAAGATGACCCCATAGCAAGAGAACAAGAAGGATTCATGCACATGAGAACATGAAGTATGAATAAAGTACAAGGCCAAGCAACAAAGTCATTTTATAATCATCAAAATCACATACACAACAATCTCCCCCATTTTGATGATGATAAAATATTATGCTGTAAAGCTCTCTTTTAAAGCTCTCTCTCCCCCTTTGACATAATCAGAAATGGGGATCATGATGGGGAATCCATGATGGCAGCAATTTTTTTATACCAATTGTTTTTAATTTTTTTTTGTTTTGTTTATAGACAAAACCTGCAGATAATGGGGTGAATGAGGTGACGAAGAGAAACAATATGCACAATATGCATGAACTAAGTTCACAACATTGGAATGCAAGTGTAGACAATATGGACATGCAGAATGCAAGGAAAATGATCCAATATGATTGAACACAGGTAAATAGATATATATATATGCAACATAACTCCCCCATCTTAGTTAGAGTGAAGGGATAGGTGTACAAAAAATGCAGGTGAGTCATTAAGATCAAAGTGCTCATAATTACACCTTGAGGAGTGTGCAGATAGATAGGAGAAGACGTACAGCAGGTCATGCAGTTAATCAAATTTTCAGAATACATATCAAATCAAATTACCATGTGTAAGTGAGCAACATGAGAATGAATTCTAGCCAGATGGATAACCAGATTTTCAATTAAACACAATAGTAATTGTACAGACTGCATTTCAATCTAGAGAGTAGCGTATTGGAGGCTTCGCTCTGCCTCAGTCAAAAATATCATCAAAAATTTTCACATTGACAATCTGAATTTTTCTAAAAAGGATCAAGTTCAAATGATTCCTTTTTACGCAAGGAGACACATGGAGCTCATGCCAGAATCCCTGGTTACTCAGAATACTGAACCATTTCACCTCATTTTAACAGAGATACTTTAGTCAACACTTTTCAGAAATGAACTACATCACGTCTCAGGTGACGGGTGCCCAATTTACTCAGTGAGACTTAGCATTGCTCTGCCTTTCATTTCATCCATTTTTTATATGTGGAGGCAGGTACCTTTTTCCTCAACTGTCTCTTTATCATTCATGCAGCAAGTTGGATTACTTTAGAGTGTTGAAATAAAATTCTTATATCATTATGAATAACACTCAATTTCACATTAGTGCATAAAGTGTGCGAATTTGATTTAACATGTATGAAGAAAATGTAACTTAAAACAAGATAGTGCAGCTCCCCCTATGTAAATGTAATAAACATAAAATGCTCCCCTGAGAGTTTGACATGAAGCACACTTATTAAGACTCAGATGCAACATTATTTATCAATGGAGTATTTGGTCTTAGAAGTTTCAAAGGAAGGGGTTTTAGCATATATTAACATGCAAACATATAATGGAGATATGCAAATATGCAGTGCAGAATGCAAAGATATGTAATTTCAGTTCATGAAATATTGGCCCCAGAGATAAGATACCATTGTTGGAAGTATTCATTTTGGCATTTATGCAACATGAAATGTTCAAAATGATGCATTTCAAAATATGCACTATATGCATGCTGAAAATGTCAATTGTGCAACAAGACACACGATGAGCTTCATCTTCCAACAGCACTATGTGAATGATATGCAAAAAGTGATATGCGAATATGTAATGAGATGCAAGATTTTAGATTTCACATGACAACTCTAAATGCAACTAATGCAAGACATGCAGAAATATTTATTTTAAAAAAATTATGAGAACACAATTTTATTTTGAAAGGAGAATTCAGAAATTTCATTCAAAACATCAAAATCATCACATGTGAACTTTTCTTTGAAAATATTTTTGCTTTTATCCAAAAAAGGATGAGTAGCGCATTGAGAAAGACCACGGAACATTGATCAAATTCCGTCCTCAAAATGTTCAGCCACAGAATAACATCATCATGCTGAGAGAATGAAAAAACATCAATCTCAAAAATTTCAGCTTGCAAGACTCCCCCATAATCAATGGATGATTTCAGAAAATTCATTTAAGTTTGATGCCATATGCATAAATGATTCATGGTACCGGGCGGAGGCACATTTTCACGCATGGTGATAGCTTTCAGACAGATTTGACATGCCCTTCCACATATCACCATTTTATATACCATGTAGTCATTGAAACGATGATCAGAAAAGTACAATGTATTCCCATATGACATCGGGGGTTTAGCAAACACATGAGCATTGAATGACAGTTTAGAATTCATCTATAATCAATTAAGCCAAAGCATATGAAGAAACTTACTTCAAGGCTTTTCATCACATATGACTCTCTCTCTCAACCTGCAGTATTAGAAACTTAATTCAAGGACAAACCCATGTTTACCAAGGCATCACACCAGAACTAGCCAAGTCATCTTGAAGCCTTCCTCTTGGCCTCAAGGTAATCCTACAACAAGAGTTCTCATTCAATAGTTTTAGGTACCCAAACCTTCTTGGGTCCCAGATGGTTAGTTGCACCTCTAGTGGGTGCTTTCCACAGTTTTTGGGCTTGTATATCATCAAAATGCATTAAGGAGCAATCATACATGGTATGCCCAAACTCACCACAATAATGACAACAACCAAAAACCTTCAGATTTTTCTTATAAGAATGAGCATAGAATTTCTGTGGGTTTGTAGAGATGTTATCATCTTTCAAACTAAAGTAATTGTTCATCATGTGACCAAACCTTCAACAATGAAAACAGTTCTATGTAGCAAATCTCTCAAATGGTCTTCTTTCATGAACATAAAAGTTATCAAGAGTTCTTTTTGTGTTCAAAAGCTTTCTTGGCTTTATGAGGCCATTCATGTTCTTGCATGCTTCTAGATCTTCAGATTTCATCAAAAGGCAATCATGCATCATATGACCAAGTTCACCACAATAAAAATATGAGATTTTCTTTGTGGATATATGTGTGTGTGCAACATGATTTTTCTTGGCATTCATCGTGACACCAACAACACTTTTAGCCTTTTGATGCAAGTTTTGTTTCTTTCCCAGATTTTCATTTGATCTCTTTGTTGTTTGAGCAGCAGTTTGATTTGGAGACTCATTTGATGTGCTGGCTATGTTTGAACTGTGAACAAATGATGTATAGACTTTGTTTTCAAAATTCATTTTATTCACAGGATTATAGCCTAGCCCCTCTCTTTGGAAATTCACCTTAGTCCCCAATATCTTGTTCAAATTTTCATTCCCATTTACAAATTTAGACAAAGAAACATTCAGATCAAGAATTTTCTTTTCAAGTGATGAAATATGTAGTTCATAGGAAATGATCTCATTATCACAAGAGATGACTTTTTCATTCAACTGGGCATTGATGGTTTTGTAGCTTTCCATCTTTTGTTCAAGCACATGCATCTTTTCACAATCATCAACAACCAAACTTTTCCCTTTTTCAAAAGCAAGTAATTTTTTAGACATGGTTGTGTTTAGATGTTTCAATTTTTCATTTTCAGATTTTGACAAAGTATTTTCTTTTTCAAGAAACTTCAAGTTGCCTTCAAGCAGAGATATCTGAATCAATATAGCACTATTTTCTTTTTAAGTTCTTCATTCTCATTTGCAAGTTTATCATTCATAATCAATTCATTGCAAATATCCTGATCAATAGAGTTTGAATCCATTATGTTTCTTAGATCTTTTTCAGTTTTCTCTAATTGATCAATTTTATTCTTGAGGGTAACATTTTCATTTCTCAAACAAGCAATGGTTTCTTTGTGACATTCAACATCGTGCTCTAAAAGTTCATTCAAGTTATCAAGCTCAGAACATTTATCACAAGATCTATTTTCATGGTGCATGTTTTTCGATTTCTTTTTCAATTTTCTATTTTCTGACTTGATTTTCTTATATTATTTTTCCAACTCATCGTAAGCATCAACAAGATCATCAAGAGTAAATTCTTCAGAATTAGAATTTACCTCTTCTATATTTTCATCGCTTTGTTGATCAACATCATCGGCCATCAGACATTCTTGTCTTTCCTTCTCTTGAGCTTTGATCAACTGGTCTATAAGCTCCTTTACCATCCTACATGAAGATACAAATGGAAACTTGTTAGTACTTACAGAAGCTTTCAATAAACTAAAAGCAGTAACATTATCATGGTGCATCATCTTATCCTGATTGGACCACTTGGTCTCATCTAGAGGTAATATGTGTGGACCATGACAAATCAATTTCCAGAGACAAGGATTAATAGCATTGATCACAACACACAGTTTGCCTAACCATGAATTAAAGTCCGACCAAGTAAAGATTGGCAAACAATTCATTGAGATATGTTCAGCAAAAAAATTCATGATTGTAGATTGCACTGGGATCACTCTGTAGATCACAAGATCCAGGGACAACAGAGCCTCGCTCTGATACCAATTGTTGGGTCCCGTAGTGCAGGAACACGGATCTAGAGGGGGGGTGAATAGATCCTACTGCTAAAATACGTGTCCAATTAAAAACACAAACTAGCACACAACGGAATTTACAAGATTGATAGGATTGAGGAAATTAATCTAAACAGGTTTAAACTTACTTCACTCAATCTCACCATGCTCACACGATTGCATAAACAGATAGTATAGTGAAACACACAATCACAAGGAACAAACCACAAGACACGGGAATTTTTAAGGTGGTTCGGGACCACGATGGGCTCCCTACGTCCACCCCTCACCAAACCGGTGAGGTTCTACTACACGCTACAAAATGTAGCTGATGGGGTGCGTGAGCTGATAGAAATAGATCCAGAGGGGGGTGAATGGATCTTTTAGAAATTTTGATCAATTTAATATTTGAACGAAGTTAGAAATACAAATTCAATGGACAGACTGTCAAGCATCAGAGATGCGTACTCAATCAATCACCACAGTTGGATTACGGTCCTAGTATGCATCTGGTGGAAAGTAATCAACGAATCAAACCATAAAAGACAAAAGGATTTTTTAGGTGGTTCGGTCCTCCAGACCTACATCCACCCCACACTCAAACTTGAGTGTGGATTCTGCTGCCAAACAGCTTGAAGAACGTTGGGCTTCACAGCTTGCCTACATTGGCTGGGCAACACAGCTTGCCATCCGCTGATACACAGCTTCGCTGGGCCTTACAGCTTGCCAACCAGAGGAACAAATCCTCTGCAACCGCTGACCAACAGCTTGAGTAAATGACAAATGACAAATGGGAAACAAAAGACGAGGACATACAGCAACTGAAAGCTGCAAGATATAAGAACATGATGTGGCTCGCACGGAGCTGACTGGATTAGATTTGATTCAGATTCCAGTGAAGACAGATCTTCTGATTAAGCTTCTCTTCTTCTTCACGAACTCTCTCTTTATCTCCTTTTCTTCTGCAACTTCTCTTTTCTTCTCTGCTGCTCTCTTTTCTTCTTCTTCTCACTGGATCGTGCAGGCTCTCCTTTTTAATTAGGCTCACTCCTTATTCTTCTTCTTCTCTTCTCTTGTTCTTCTTCACGAACTCTCTCTCTCGTATTTCTTCTGCATCGATCACTGTCTTCTTATATACTATCACTGGGCGTGTGGATGAAGAACTCCCGCCCATTAGCTTCCAGAAGGCTCTCAGCCACGTGTCGCAATCTAAGCGTTGTAGCCTTCCACGTGGCACTCATTAGGAGGTCAATCTGCCTTGGATCGCGTGCCCCTCCTCGGAGAGAAGCTCTATCAGAAAAACATAAGGCCTTTAATCAAACGCTTAGCATAGGTTGCACCGTTATGTTCAAACATAGAATGCACTGAGTAGAGATATTCAAGTCAACCAATGTATTGACTTACACAACAACTTGACACCATATGCACAGACATGGGTCCAAGAGGCACAAGAAGAAGACTTTGTACCGAGTGAAAAGAAACGATCAAAGATATGCACAGACTCTTAAAACAACTGTGTAACACAGTTGATGCACCGAGTTGGATTTGTGAGAATTGCACCGAGATGAAAGAGAAGAATCATACGAACAAAAATGGATGCAAGACAGACCTTGCACCGAGTCTGAAAGGCGAGACGCACAAAGATGCACAAACAAGATATGCACGAACCTAAAAATGTATGCTGTAATGAAATACAATGAAATGCGTTGAGCCAATTTATGTCTAGACACGTAATGCACCGAGATGGAAACGGGGCTACAGTGTTTCTGAGTGAGACAGAGACTTGCACCGAATTGATAAAGAGAAGTACAAGACACCTCTTGCACCAAGACGTATTTGCACAGAGATGAAGAGACAAGATCTAACGGTCCATACCAGATGACGATTGCACTGACTAGAGCTTGCACCGAGCTCGAGAGGTGAGATGCAAGGACATGTTATGCACGGAGACAAGTGCTTAAGCGTGAAATGACTTGAAGCAAGTGAGCAAGACATGAAGATAAAATAAAAGGATTTAACCATTTTAATCTAAACATGATTTATAGTTGTCATTATCAAAACTAGGGTTCCAACAATCTCCCCCTTTTTGATTATGACAACTATGAGTCATGTATGATTAAGCCAGTACCAACAAAAGGATTTATTCAATACTCATGTTTCAAACAGCTGTATAAGCACACAAAATGCAAGTATAATATGTAAGAGTAATGCTTCTGTGAGTATTACGATAACAAACATTAGTGTTTGAATGTACATCTCTTTTCACAAAGATTTGAATCCCTCGCTTTGGCATTTCACTCAACAGTAAAAGAAATGTGGTCTTGCTCTTGTACTCAGCAAAAGTCCATGAGGTCTTCTTCATACATGATGATGGCTTCTTCTCCCCCTTTGTCATTATCAAAAAATGGGGAATTTGGATATACTAGTGACCTCGGTAGCTCCCCCTGTCTCTTTGCAGAATATGCTGAACTGGAGGCAGAGGTAGGAAATCTGTTCATTAAGGAGGTGTGAAAATCTTTAATGGAATCGGCTAGTCTATCAAGTTTGCGATGCAAGGTGTCCCCCAGCCGTTCCACTAGAGAGGTAACTGACTCTCGATTATTGAGCACTTGTGAAATAGTCTCTGACAAAGTTTGCAACTCAGATTGGACAACTTCAAACTTTCTGAGGATTTCTGACTGACTGGGTGCTATCTTGCTTACTGTCCCCTTCATCAGTTCAAACTCAATTTTTAGATCAAATGTGTGGTTGAGAATTAGACCCATATTGGTGAGCATGGAGATTTGGGTATTTTGAATTTTACTAACCATGTCACCTATTCGAGTGCTGATACACATAAGAGATTCTAGAATTTCTCTTACAGTCTCATCTGTCCTTCACTTAGCAGTCAAAAATTCTATCCCTTAACGTTTCACAACTTTTTCCAAATGCTCCATTCGGCTCTCTATTCTATCTATTTGAACGGTCCTGAACAGGAACTGTTTGTTCATCAAGTCATTCTAATTTAGAACAATCTCTGTCAGCTTAGATAACATCTGAGCTAGATTTGATTCAGCATTTGTTCCACGTGTACTAGAAGTAGAAGCACTGGAATCTGGCAGCTCAGTGAAGTATTCATAATGCTGTTCAGATAGTGGAGGAGGTGGAATACCAAGACTGATTAGCTCCCCAAGGTGTGGACCATACTCAGGAGCCTGAGTGAAAGACATCATATGGTGAGGGGCAGGTCCCATGCCATAGTCTTGTGATACTTCTTCAGGTGCCCCTGGAGCTAAACTGGTTGGTTGCTCATGTTGAGCTTCTTCAGCAGGTGGTTGACCTCTCTGTTGATCATTTTCTTGTTCATTGACCAAGGATTCAGCTGTTTCTTCATAAATCATTTCAGCAGCTTCTCTCATAACTTCGTGGACCAATTTACTCATTTCCTCTTCTTCTATAATGACTTCCTTTTCTCTGTCACTAGTTAGTTCTTCTGTTGGAGCCTCTTCCCGAGCCAGCTCTGCTTGGTCAGTGATTGGTCTTTTCTGTGACTGTTGACCAAAATCATCAAATATCTCATGGATATTGTGGTCTAATTCCTGAATGATATCCTTATTTTGGACACTCTGTACGACTGTTTCATGAATCTGAGATGCCTCAGGTGCAGTAGCTACAGTTTGGTTCTATTGTAGTTCTTGCTCATCTAAACTTTCACTAGCTTGTACTTGAGCAGATTTCCAAGGAGAAGGAACTGTCTGACTTTCACTTTGAATCAACTCAAGGATGTGAGTCTCTTCTGATGAGGCTTGTGCAGTCTGTTCAGGTACTGACACCCTGGGTTTCTGTATCCATTTTCAGAAGAGTATCCTTTGTGACAGGAGTACTCTTTCGTTTGGCTCCTTTCCTCCTCATGAATGTATTAATGAAACTTATGTTATAAATGTTTATCATGTGGATTGCTGACACAACATTACCATCCAGGGAAATGTTTTCCTCTTTGAAGATTGTAGTCAACTGAGTAGCAAAAGGAGAATGTCTTCTTGATTCCTTACACGTTCTCATTAACTAAATCATCACGTGTGGTAGACAGATTCTGATTTTCTTCAGCAAGCAGTAGAGAATAAACCTTTGGGAATCTGTCAGTCTACCCCTTCCTCCTACTTGTGGAGTAATCATGGAGGTGAGAATGTGATGGAGTAGTCTCTTTGGTTCAGATAATTTGTTGGTATTATAATGACCGAGCTTGGTCTGCTGCTTATCATGAAAGTTTCTGGGTAAGTCAGTGATGAGGGCAAAAGCATCATGTAGATTAAATGTGAATTCTCCTTCAATTTCTCCGTCTAAGGTAATACTTAGAGTCCTATGAAGGGACTGCCTAGAGAGCTCTATGACTTTTCCTTTTACCAGAGAGGAGATTGTGAAATTAACAGCATCGAACCTCAGGTTGCTGTAGAATTCTGCTACCAAATTGGGGCAATACACCCTATGAATGCTCAGGAACTCTACCCATTGCTGGAATTCAAATAGCTCAAATACCTCAGGGAACTCGAAGGCCATCTCTAGATCAGCAAAATCAATATACCGTGGGGGTATAATCTTTCCGGCTTCCAACATCAGCACAGGTTCCTCTGTGGACTTTGTAGACGAATCTCCCTTCCTCACGGTAGAAGCTACTTTCTTCTGTCTTTTCGAACCTTGAGGTTGTGCAGCGGCCACCGTAGACATAGCATCTTCCGGCTGCGGCTGCTTCACTGCCTTCCTCTTCCCTTTGCTCACAGCTGACGAAGTAGACATAGCGGCAAGGATGGAGGTAAGATGAAATGTGAAAGCCGAGAGGGTGGTAGAGAAAGATTGGAGACGTAGAAGGTTGCAGGTTGTGCACGCGGGAAGAAGCCACGGAGCGGGAGGACGCTTCGGCTTCGAAAGAAAGGGTAAGAAGGTAAAGAGTAAGATAGGGTTTCGTATATAAGGGAATACTACCGACTTTACCAATCTTCAATAGATAATACCCAAAATACCCTTTTCTTAAAATAAAATGCCTTTCTTCGTAGAGGAGCTATTTACAGAATATGAGATTATATCTCACAGAGTAGTTCTTTACAAAATTTTTATGAATTGAAATCAATGAAGGTCAAACAGCTTATTCAGGGAAACAACTCAGTCATTAGGATCATTAATCTTACGATCCTTTTCATTAGCCAAAAGCTGATTGAAGAACCCAGTTTTATATTTTTCTTGAGTCTGTAGAGATTAACTGAAGAAAACCATGGGTAAACCATGAATATAATCCATTACTCCTTTCTCTCCCCCTTTTCTTTCTTATAATTTTTTTAAAAAAAAACTTCTGATGAGTATTCCAGTATAATTGCACCTTTTTACACAAGGAGACATGTCTATCAAACACCAGAGACCCTGGTTACTCAGTGTAAATAACTTTCATACTTCATATGATGAACAGAGTTAGCATTAGTTATCATGACATAACCACTGAATTTCTTTGAAACAGATGGTCAGTTTCTCAAATGTCATACCATTGCTCTGCCAAAAATTTCTTTCATTATGGCGTATTCCCAGTTTTATCAGAGGAATCTCTTTAACAAGACATAAAAGAAGGAATATAAGCCTTAGGTTTCCAACAGATTGGCTTATTACTAAAGATTTTCAGATAGCAGACAATTTACATAGATGTTTCCAATTTGGACTATTTCAAAAACATTGAGAAATCATTCATAGTTATGTGTGAGAACTATTCGGATAGGATTTAATGTTCATACACGATAAATTACATCTCAATTTAGATCAGCAAGATATTTTTAGTTCAGAGTGATATGGGCATTTACTTATTGAAGAGGGTAAGGGTGACAGTATTTATATATATATACTACTCCCCTTGACTTGAGCAATCAGAAACATTTAGAAGGTGGAGAGAGATGGGAGATATAGACCAATGACAGGTGGTGAAGATGAATGCCATAAGTGAGCAGGGTGAGAGCATTTCCAAAGAGCATAGCTTGGACGGCCATCAACCCACCAGCACTACTCTCATAAAATAAATCTTCATCCAGCCTTTAGACAATCTCCTCAACCAGACTTCAGCTTACTCCAGTGGCAGACCCGGCACCAGTATTTTCAGAATCATCTGACACTACAAAAGGACTCTCACTAGAGCAATGTACAGCCTCTCAAGATTTTAAACAACCACCAGGTAACATCTATCTTACTGAACCAATACCAGTGACACTCCACTAGAAGAGACAGCAGCTCATAGCAATTCAAACATTTTAGCTCAAACAGCAGAAGAGATACACAATCGCACGTTCTCTTTTTCAAACGGGTATACCTCTAATGACCAGCTACCTTAGAAAGACTCAGCACCCCCTCTGGGTGAGCAGAGATTTCCATCAAACATTATTTTTTTTGTTCTTCTTAAAGCTCACAGAAGTGTTACTCTAAATGATGATGTTATGTTAAACTTCATGCAAAAATCCTAATCATTCAGCATGATTAATTTCAGCATGAGAATCACCATCTAGTACTCATTACAAGATTGCACCCTCCTAATTAATGACGTGGCATGGATTATAAAAGAGGAATAGAAATCATGCAGGGAGTTGTAACTGAAAATATACAGATGTAAACTAGAGAAGAAATTAAATTGAACTAACCATTGTGTGCCTTGGTTTCATTTTCCCTTTATTTCCTTCTTCAAGGCACGCCTGCAAAGATAGATTAATTTGCAAATTTGGGGCCCCAAAACTTCTTGGGTCTTCTTAGTTGAGTGACACCTCTCTTTGATGCACTCCAAGGTTTCCAAGTTTTTCTATTATCAAGTTCCAAATCATGGTGAACTTTCGTTGAGAAAGTTCTGCCATGAGAATTGTTACCTCTCTTTGCATGCCAGCATTCAGAGGCTCGATGGCCAATTTTACCACATTCAAAATATGCGGGTATTTTTCTATTAAGAGCAGTTTTGTTCATAAGAACATTCTCAGGTTTTGACCTTCTTTTTCCTCCCCGGGCATGCCAGCAGTGAGCTGCAACATGACCCAGCTTCCCACATTGGAAGCACTGGATTTTCTTCTTCTTCCTGAATGCATGGGGTTTTTCATGAACCATCTTAGCATTCAATTCATCTTGAACCATTATTCTACACTCATGCATATAATGACCTATTATGCCACAGTAATGGTATGAAGTATTCTTGATGTATGCATGTGACTGGATTGAGAATTGCTTTGTATCATGCACAATATCATAAGGTGTACCACATTCAGAAGAAGCTTTAACAACAATGGGTGAGGATTTGGTTTTCATTTTACTTCCAGCCTTTTTTGATTTCTTTCATTTTTTAAGTTTTTTGCCAGTTCTTCACCTCTTTTGGCCGTGAACTAAAATACAGATGAAGTGGAAGGTTTTTCTTGTTCTGAACTTCTAACGAAAATAGTTTTCAATTTATTTCCATCAACCTTCTTCATTACAGGATTGAACCGAGTCCCTCCTTCTGAAAATTCACATTAGCTCCAAGCAGCTTGTTCAAATTATCTTTTCCCTTAACAAACTTTGACAATAAATTCTTTAGATCTTCAATTTCAGTTTGAAAGGAAACAATGTGGTCTTCACAGGAAATAACTTGATTTTGAAAATTATCATTTAGACTTTTCAGAGTCTCATTTTCCTGTGTTAACTTCATTTCTATGTTCACTTCTTTTTCCTCCAAGATTGATTTTCCTCTTTCAAAAGCTAGCCATTTGTCAGAAAGGACCGTGTTCAGAACCATCAACTTTTTATTCTGTTCCTTCAAGTGGCTGTTTTCTTCAATCAATTTATCATGAAATTTATCATTTTCTTTCTTCTGAGCCAGCAAGGAGTCGTTTTCTTCTTTCAATGAAGTGATTAAATTTTTCTGCATATTGTCATCAGAATCTAAATCTTCAATTAATTCCTTCAAGAATGCACATTCATTACACGAACCTACATTTTCAGCCGAATTGTTTTTCATATTCTTATTCTCAGATTTTAGTGTGTCCAGCTCTCTCTTCAATTTCCTTTTTCTCAGATTTTACTCTATCATACTTGATCAACAGGTGTTCATTCAGGTCTACCAGATCTTCAAAAGAGAAATTGACAATGTCAGAGTCTACCTGTGATGACGTTTCTTCAACTTGAACAATATCTTCATCTGAAGCCATGAGGCATTTCACTTCGTCCCTGCTCCTATTGGATGCTATCATGTCGAGCACTTCAAAGGCACTGCAACAATTGACAATGCAAGAGAATTTATCAATATTTATCGCCCCTTTTACTAGGTTCAGGGCTCTCTGATTCTCGGAGAATTTCAGTCTGTCGGAAGCTTTCCATAAGGATATATCCTTTGGAACTTCATAAGGGTTGTGTGCAATAATTATCAACAGATCAGGATTAATCTGCATCACATGTTCCCTGAACTGATTGAGCCAGTTATTAAAATCTAGACCTTCATACTTCGGAAAATCAGCAGTCGAAGACATCCTCAGGTCAAATCATAGAATCAAATGCAGGACAATTCAAAAGCAAAGGGAGAGACACTGATCAACCCAACAACGCACCGAACCCGAATCCAGGAACGAATCTGCAGGTTGTTACACCTTTTGTGCAGAAACCCTACTCTGATACCAATTAATAGGGTGCGTGAGCTGATAGAAATAGATCCAGAGGGGGGTGAATGGATCTTTTGGAAATTTTGATCAATTTAATATTTAAACGAAGTGAGAAATACAAATTCAATGGACAAACTGTCAAGCATCAGAGATGCGTACTGAATCAATCACCACAGTTGGATTACGGTCCTAGTATGCATCTGGCGGAAAGCAATCAACGAATCAAACCATAAAGGACAAAAGGATTTTTTAGGTGGTTTGGTCCTCCAGACCTACATCCACCCCACACTCAAACCTGAGTGTGGATTCTGCTGCCAAACAGCTTGAAGAACGCTGGGCTTCACAGCTTGCCTACATCGGCTAGGCAACACAGCTTGCCATCCGCTGATACACAGCTTCGCTGGGCCTTACAACTTGCCGACTAGAGGAACAAATCTTCTGCAACCGCTGACCAACAGCTTGAGTAAATGACAAATGAGAAAAGGGAAACAAAAGACGAGGACACACAGCAACTGAAAGCTGCAAGCTATAAGAACATGATGTGGCTCGCACGGAGCAGACTGGATTGATTTGATTCAGATTCCAGTGAAGACAGATCTTCTGATGAAGCTTCTCTTCTTCTTCTTCACGAACTCTCTCTTTCTCTCCTTTTCTTCTGCAACTTCTCTTTTCTTCTCTGCTGCTCTCTTTTCTTCTTCTTCTCACTGGATCGTGCAGGCTCTACTTTTTAATTAGGCTCACTCCTTATTCTTCTTCTCTTCTCTTGTTCTTCTTCACGAACTCTCTCTCTCGTATTTCTTCTGCATCGATCACTGTCTTCTTATATACTATCACTGGGCGTGTGGATGAACAACTCCTGCCCATTAGCTTCCAGAAGGCTCTCAGCCACGTGTCGCGATCTAAGCGTTGTAGCCTTCCACGTGGCACTCATTAGGAGGTCGATCTGCCTTGGATCACGTGCCCCTCCTCGGAGAGAAGCTTTGTCAGAAAAACACAAGGCCTTTAATCAAATGCTTAGCATAGGTTGCACCGTTATGTTCAAACATAGAATGCACTGAGTAGAGATATTCAAGTCAACCAATGTATTGACTTTCACAACAACTTGGCACCATATGCACAGACATGGGTCCAAGAGGCACAAGAAGAAGACTTTGTACCGAGTCAAAAGAAAGGATCAAAGATATGCACGACTCTTAAAACAACTGTGTAACACAGTTGATGCATCGAGTTGGATTTGCGAGAATTGCACCGAGATGAAAGAGAAGAATCATACGAACAAAAACGGATGCAAGACAGACCTTGCACCGAGTCTGAAAAGCGAGACGCACAAAGATGCACAAACAAGATATGCACAAACCTAAAAATGTATGCTATAATGAAATACAATGAAATGCGTTGAGCCAAATTATGTCTAGACACGTAATACATCGAGATGGAAACGGGGCTACAGTGTTTCTGAGTGAGACAGAGACTTGCACCGAATTGATAAAGAGAAGTACAAGACACCGCTTGCACCAAGACGTATTTGCACAGAGATGAAGAGACAAGATCTAACGGTCCATACCAGACGACGATTGCACTGACTAGAGCTTGCACCAAGCTCGAGATGTGAGATGCAAGGACATGTTATGCACGGAGACAAGTGCTTAAGCGTGAAATGACTTGCAGTAAGTGAGCAACACATGAAGACAAAATAAAAGTATTTAACCATTTTAATCTAAACATGATTCATAGTTGTCATTATCAAAACTAGGGTTCCAACAGTAGCAACACGGGGACGAACCCCAACACACACACGCTGCTATTGCAGCAAACCACACACACGAGGCCTTGCCTCAACCTGCTGCCAAAGCAGCACGCACACACACACACACACACACACCATTGGGGAACACACCCCGAACAAAATACCTCACACGGAGACACAGCTCCATCCACACACACGTAGAGCAATGCCTACACCACCACACGGGAGTAAACTCCCAACCACACATGGGGAACGCACCCCAAGTTACGCCCAACCACACACGCGGATATGCTCCGCACAAATCGACGCACACACGACAACACACACACTCGGAGAACCCTTTCTCTGAACACCCACACAAAGTATTCTGTCAAATGTTTATGAAGCAATGACAAATATATGCCATGACCCTCCAAACAAATTCTGTAGATGGAAACTAGAAAGATGCATCAAGAATAAGGCTCCCCCTTCATCAACAAAATTTGATTCTCCTTGGCTCGTTGATGGATGATCATGATTTCAACATCATCTTCTTCCTCTCCTCGAGGCACTCCTCTTTTCCTTCTTCCAATCTCTTCTTCACCTGAATGAATATATAGAAATAATAAGTTCAAACTTTAAGCTAATCTCAAACAAGAATATAGAAATGAATGGTTTAGAGATCATCCTAAGATGTCTTAAAGCAGACATTCAAGCTATACGAAAGAACACATGAGCATTAAGATTGTTGTATCACAAAAATTACAGCTCATATATATATGTAAGAGAGAGTGGACATAAGACATATAAAACCATCCTAAGATGTCTTAAAGCAGACATTCAAGCTCTATCAACAAAGAAATTGAGAAGTCAGAAAGAGGAAGATTTTGCAGTGATTAGAGCTCCCCCTTTCTCTCCTTTGAACGTATTTGAATGCTTCTGTAGGATGAGGATGGTTCTTGAAAGAAGATGAATGATTCATGCAAAGATAAGGTTGTAACTTGATTTCCCACGCAGCTTCCAGTAGGGGATCGATTGGAGACTTGAATCCACCTTCTTCCCTTCACATTCAAGCTTAGAACAATGTGAAAGAAGCCCTTGGAGCATCAGCTGCGACCCTGCACACACAAGAGTTAGAACCACACAAAATATTTCAGATTTCACCTCTCCTGATTCGGGTTTGCGACCCAAAGATATGTATTTATGCTTCTCGAATGGTCAAGGGACAACCCTGGGACAAGATCCACAACTCAAGGAGTGATTTGGGGCTTTTGGACCGGATTGGGAGGACTTTTGGCACACTTGAACGAAGGTCAAATTTGACGGCACCGCCCTGTACCGGAAAGGGTCGACCCTTGGGGTCGACCCTCGGGCAAACAAAACACAAACCAGAGTGTTTTCTGGTTCAGTTTTACAAGGGTCGACCCCAAGGGCCGACCCTCGGGCTAACAGAACCCAAAACAGAGCCCAGTTTTGGTTCTGTTTTTCAGGGGTCGACCCTTCCATGGGTCGACCCCAGGGGTCGACCCTTTCAGGTAGGGTGCACAAAAATAGGTTCTATTTTGGACAGAACCACAGAGGGTCGACCCCTTCTTGTTTGGACCTGAAAAACAACTAAAACCTCGATCAAATCAATGGGAAACAATTGACTAAATATTAGCATAAACCCATGAAAATCAACCATGATTTTTCATCCTGAAAAACATGATAAAGCAAGAGGTTAGTTAAAAATCAAGATCTTTACATCAAGCATGAATACTATGAACATGTTCACAATAAAATACATCATTGAACCTATTCAAACATGCATTTTGCTTCTCATATCACTTAACAAAAATATATATGACCAAATGACAAGGTTTTGAAATGATAAGCATGAATCTATCATTCAATCAAATATATTGACATGGGAGCTCAAACTTTCAACTAGCATTCTTGTATTTACCAAATGCTCAACATCAAATAGCATCAAATGAGGGATATTCATTTACACATGTAAGAAGTAAATATATAGCTCAAGACCAATGACATGATCGTATGATGTCCAATCACACAGGTATGAGGAACCATACGACATCACAAATGCATCCACACATTGAAACCCTGATGACCTCATGAATGATACCATTCTAATAGAAGGGTGTGTTCAATGAACACAATCTCCTTGATTGAGACCTAATTGAAGCCATCTTCATAAGAGCCAAGTTCATGCAATTCTTTCACAGCAACTTAGAAGATTATGCATGAAAGCCCAAGACATCTCAACCAAAAGTCAACAACATAACCCATGCATTTGAATAACATGTATGACCATCAAAACCTCATGTAGGAAATGCATGAAGCATACATCCTCAAACCTTAATGATTCATGTAGGAGGTACATGAAATCACATCATGTATATCTATGCACAAGTACTCTGGGTCAACACACTGTGGCTTTCTTACCCAAAATTTACTTAACTGAAGATATGTGAATTGCAAAGCCTTACCAATGGTTCTTTGAAGAATGGAGATGTAATTAACACAAGTTCTGAATGGTGGACAACAAGATGATGTCCATCATGACTCATTCCTGTAATGCAAGAAGATTATCACACTATATTGAAATGAGCATAACGGGCATTCAAGTGAGCATAAAGACTCATTCATGTGTTCAATCATGCAAACGTGTTCTATCATGAATTCTCATTGAGTACACAACATATGCATTCTTTCAAGCATGTTTCACAAATTCATTCTCATTCTAGAACATGACCCCATAGCAAGAGAACAAGAAGGATTCAAGCACATGAGAACATGAAGTATCAATAAAGTACAAGGCCAAGCACCAAAGTCATTTTGTAATCATCAAAATCACATACACAACAAGCCCCTTGGGCTGGTCCGCCTAAACCCCACCCCTTCCACTCCGACACACACACAAAACACATAAAAAATTCAAATAAAATAAAAAGAAAGATACTATTTGGAGGGTTTACCCGGACCATGTTGGACCCTCAACATGGTCTGCCTAAACCCCGCCCCCACCCCTTCAACTTCTATAAATTGCCCCCTTACCAACAAGCTACATGGGCGTGCGAAAAGGAAGGAAGCAACTCACCGAGCAAACTTCCCCGGCCTAACTGTCGCACCCTCGGATCCCCGAGGTTTTTGGCAAGGGTCGGGAACGCGAGAAGACAAGTGCGCGCGCAATTGGCTTGTTAGTCGGCTCCCACACGCCGAGGGTATGTCGCACGTACTCCCCTCACGCGGTGTTTAGCCGTCTCATACCAAGTCCATCCCCGCCGCGTGTAAGATGATCGTACCAACGGCAAGAACGCCCGCATCCCGGGTCCGCCCGTGTACGGCAACTTACGACACTTACGCCGGTGACGAAGGGTACTTCATAACGCCGCGTCGGCCCTCGAGACGAAACCGCGTACCTACCGTTCACCTCCCCGTCGACCGTCGGCCCCTCAGATTGACAAATTGAGTCTAGTCAGACCTCTGGCTAAGTAATCACAATCCCGGGGCCGATCTCGACTCTCCAGCTTGACAACGCTCACCGTCCGAGATCTGGGCCCGACCGCTCACATCGAGCCACGTCCGACCTCCGCCAGGCGCCAGCCCGTGTCCGTTCTGACTACTAAGGCAGTCGGACCCACACCAACTCCTCTGTAAAGAGTTCCAGCAGAACACGCAGACATCCGCTTTGTCACGTAATGACCCGGGGACCGACTCACATGTCGGAATTGTTCTGTGGCTTGCTCCAGTTGTGCTTCGGCCCATTAAGTCCCGCTTGTAAAGCCCATGTGGCTCATCTTAAAACCAGTGAAATACATACGTCTGTATTCGAGCCTCCAGCTTCCTACCCACTCCACTCGGCATCCGTGCCCAACACCCCGATCCCTTTAACACCCCTCGGTCTTACGCTTACCCCTAGCTGCTGAACACCCCCGGCCCACTACCCATGGCTTCTGACACACATACAGACTTCTCTTTAACTTAGAACGAAGGTATTCGGATTCAATCCGATGTAAATAAACACCGGTTGCTTGCGGCCGGTGGGGAAAGACGTCCTGTACACGATTTCCGCAATCGCCTACGCACTCGCACCCATGGAACCCCTTCTCTCCACGTGTCACCCGATCACCCGAGCCCACTTGCCGTGCCTTGGTGCTGCTTCCCTGGTCAAACCTTGGTTCCATGAGTGATTGTCGAGAGATCGACTGGCACTCCCGCACCCTGTCCGATTAACCTTTATCCCGACACTTACGTGCCATTCGACCCTTTTCAACTTTTCGTGAAAGGAGAGTGCCCGGTACCGCCGTGAGAGGCATGCACCCGTAAGGAGGATACCCGAGATACATCAAACTCCCATATTTTTCTTCATCGCTGTATCCCTTCCCTCACCCCGGTTAATCGGCATAAAAAAACCCACGCGACAGTAATCTATACTAATAGTAGGTAACTCATTTGAACCGTAGGTAACCTGAACTAATTATGTATGTAATAAATTCATCTATAATGCCTATATGAACTGCAGGTAACCTATAACTAAATTCATAGGTAAACCATATAACTTGTACATATTCACAAAATTAACACACATTCAAAACTTACACATTCACATCA
The DNA here is from genome assembly GCA_022559845.1 of Amorphophallus konjac. Taxonomy (NCBI): domain Eukaryota; kingdom Viridiplantae; phylum Streptophyta; class Magnoliopsida; order Alismatales; family Araceae; genus Amorphophallus; species Amorphophallus konjac. The sequence goes on from CM040119.1 coordinate 92,110,933, forward strand.
TTCACATATCATATATGAAGAAATCTATACATCCACATTCAAACCATAACTTGTACACATTCACAGATTTTACACATTCACAACTTGCACATTCACATAGATCTAGAAATCTGCACATTCACATTCAAACCATAACTTGATATTATGTACAAAATACCATCATCATGTATGATTATGGCAATGTATCAACATTGCAATTACAAAAAATATAGCAAAGTTTTATGAACAACAAACAAGTGCATGTATGTGAAAATATAGCTGTCTTTCTTTTATTATTCAGGGGTATGCCTCGGTGGCCTCTGTAATTTTTTTCATTAATAAAATTTTCTACCTTTGACCTTGAAAAAAAATATTATTCCTGAAAAAAAATATTATTCCTGCAAACAATCAAAATTAGTGTAAACATTACATTACAATCAGTATATATATTAAAAATGAGGGGGGCAGTCTAACATATATCACGATGTTTGTAAGGGAATCAAGAGCTGGGAGATGAACTGTTCTGTGCATCGACCATAACCTATAAATTAGTTTAATATTTATAAATAATTTAACTTGAAAGTTAAACATGACAATATTTTCTTAACAAATAAGAAAGGTACTTTACATATTCTATGAGCCAAAGAATATGGCTCGCAAGTGCATCTCTAATTTTCTTTCTTTCTTGATCTTTAATAAAAAGGGGGGCTTCGAGCTTATTTTCATGTAAAACTGATGTAGCATCATGAAAAAAATTTAATTAAATAATATAACTGTGTAATAAACAAGAATTACTCAATATTAAAATTTTAATCCCCTTTAGGTTAATTTCAACTAATTAATAAAAATATGCAAAAATCGTAATCATACAGAGGAACAAATTCCTAGACACTTTGTCTTCTTGGTTGACCCCTAAATAAAATTTCAATCATGTCGAATTAAGGATTTTAGGGCAGAAATTGGGGTTGGTTTGATTGAGCCTTGGATTGCCAAATTCGAACCCAATTCGTAACCAATCGAGCCCAAACCAAGTCCATTCGATTGGCCATTGTAGGAGACCCGTTTCCCCTCTTGTTCCCTTGCAAAATCCTAACCCTAGGAGTCTAATTTCGAACGTGAAGGTGGCATGACTTGGTCAATGCACGATTTCCGCGCACGTTGAGTTCGTGGACTCTTCTTAGCCTTATCATCGCCCCTAGATCTAATTACCTTCTATAAAAGAACCCTAAGTCAAATTAGAAACCCCATTTGCTATGACGGTTGGCGGTGTGCACGAATTGGGGAGGAGACGTTGAGATTTAGAGCGCGGAGTTCGTGCGGATTCGAGCGTCCAGAGTCCCCTTTGATCTTCATTTGAGGTAGGTGATAGTGGACTAAACCCTAATAAAAACATATCATTAGAAGCATCTTCGAGTCCTCTTTCTTGTGATATTAAAAGCCCCAATTTTTATACCCTATAGCATGCGTATTTTCTGTTTTGGTCTGAGCATGTCAAGACTAGGGCACCGATCTCGTTTCTCCCTTTTATATCGATTCAATGTTAGGTTTAAGCATGCTCAAATCCTAATTGATCATGCTATATTGTGCACCTTTTTGTTCTCTTTCTATTAATAGCATTTTGCCCAATTTTCATGTACCATACCGCGTGAATCTCATGTCGCAATCGGGGTCTATCGGAGTTCGCCGGAGGCCCGAAGCGGCGAATGGGTTGCGGTCGCAACAGGAACTGCCTCGGACCTTGGCGGCCTCACGACATACTATTTCCATCTTTTAGATTTTTACGCTCGTTGCATGTGAGCGTCCTCGGACTAGACCGTAAGGGCTTCGGTAGCGGCCAGCTCTTGACCGCTTCTGAGCCTAGCGACTGCGCGACAGACCGCCATTTACGTACAGTTTATATTGCTATTTTTTTATATAAATTGTGATCACCTTGTTTAGACCGTGTGTAGGGTAGAAACACATTCAATAAATGGATTTTTATGGAACATTGAAATGCCTGATTTAATCGTGATCATCCACAATCATATCTTATTTATTATCCCTCCTGCCACATATAATACAATTCAATTATGAAATTATTACTTCAATGTTAATTGATAATGTGGAAAAATTTACTAGGATTGTTTGACAGTCACGCCACTCCAGTGATGCTGGCTGACCGCACATTATCCCGTTTCCCGAGTTTTCATAGCCCTTCATCTTGTAATAGTTGGGACTCTCCGCCGAATATTCCTTCCGTCGGAATAGGACCTCTATTATGAGACCTCCGTAAGACCCCGTGAGCTTGGGATTCCCACTAGGACGTCGGACAGGTTGTACCCCCAAAGCCTGAACTTATTGACTCGATCGAATCGTATGGTTTCACAGCCCAATTCAGGACTGTTCTATCTGATTGCAGCTCTTCTGGGACCGCTACTATCTCTAGTGGTCACATGAAGACCGTCATGTTCCAGTATGCGGCCATTTGCTGATCGTGTGTCTATTCCTGATCTGGCCTGTGTATTAATTGCCCGATCTACTTTACCTTGACTTTAAGTCGACCTAAGCCCTTTTCGGACTGATCTGGGATATATGGGCTGGACCCTGGTCTAGTTCCACCATGCCCAGCCTGGCCAAGGATCAACTAAGTCGACTGGCAAACCATTGTTGCGCCCAACCTAGTTGCGGCCAGTCTTGGACCGTTTCTGTTTGAAGCGGCTCAGTGAGGACCGTCGTTATTCCTGTTGCGGCCCCCTCAGACCGTTTTTACTCTTCGACGCTGAGTTTCATCCTTATGGCTCAGTATTGACCCTTGCGGTCCATTATAGACCATTTCTTCATTGTTGTGGCCCATTCCTGACCGCAACTTGTTCAGAGCTTGTTTTCCTCTATGTCTTTTGTGCTTCAATAGCTGAGTCAAGATGGCTTGTGTTGTAAAACTATCCTGATCATATTCCTTAAACTCACGGCTTCATATTCAATTATTGAAAGATCACTTGGTCCTAGATGATAAGTTACATAACGTGACCTTGGAATTCTTGGCCGATACCAATGAATGTCTAAGATGGTTACTTGGGATCCTGGATCCACCAAATCAATGCCAATGCAACATAAGGGCCCGGACTGGTCCTGGGAGGAGCGCCCGAAAAGTACTAGTGCCCTGGGGAGTTGTAATGACATGGTGAGGCATTTCACCGAGTACTTGCTAGCGTGTTATCTACGACATTCATTTTCACTTCTACAAGATATTCAATTCCTACATGGAATTCTATCTCTGCACGACTTGTTACTTGCATGCTTGATCGGCCAATACATGGAATGATATATCTCTGTTCTACTTATTTCTATTGCTCACATTCAATTGTCCATCATTGTTGTGTTAGTTTTGTTTTATCATTATTTTATTTCGCATGACACATTTAATTGGTTAATTACTTAAACCTTGCTTGCTATTACCTACTAAGCTTTTGCTCACCTAGTTTTTCCCGTTGTCAGGTAATTCTGAGGATGACTCGCTATCGGATGGGGATGGGCAAGAGTGAAGACCCTAGAGTGAACCATTCTAGATGATGGACTTGGTGGCTATCTTAGCATTTAGTGGTGTCTTGGTTATGGCTATAAGTTATCCTTAAGAGAGTCAGTTGTTATTAGGTCTTTGGAGTGTTGTAATCTTTACGCTTGTTTAGTTTCAACTGGGGTCGTTTTGCAAGTTGTCAGGTCGTACTTGGAAACAAGTACCTCCCCTCTTTTTTTTGAATAAATTAGCAATCTTTTTGAATAATTCCTATTTCTTGCATTTATGCATTCTTTCTAAATTTTTGTTATTGCTCTAGTTATCATGAATGTTTATAACTGCTACGTTTCAATTTTTCACGTCGGGGCATGACAGTTTTATGGTATCGGAGCCTAGGTTTTTTAAGTTCATAGGTGTCTAAGTGGTGTCGTAGAACCCGTGACCTTGTTAAAGTCTTAGGATCCAACCTGGTGAGATGGGATAGAGACTCGGGTAAAGTTAACGAATAATCTTTAAAAGAAATCTCAATAGGTCGATCTTAATAATTTTCCTACATGTAGGAGTCTATTCCGATGGCAGCTGAGCGTGCACAATGGCGGGACATGCAGCGTACAGTGCAGGGTTTGAATCCGGCCCTCCAGTAGGTCGCCCAAGGAGCAGCGCACCATGGAGCCGGTGATCACCACCGGAATTTTTGAGGATTGAATCCCCCATGATTTGGTGGTTCGGCGGATCCCGATGAAGCCGAGCATTAGCTAAAAGAGATGGATCGGATTTTCCAAGTTATGCAATGTAGTGACCAGGAGCGCGTTCTCTTGACTACTTTCCAATTGGAACGTGATGCTCGTGCTTGGTGGGAAGTAGTAAAAGCCACACTAGGAGATAGGCAGGTATCGTGGAAAGAATTTGAGGAGCTTTTCAACAGTAAGTATTTCTCTGACCGGGTGCAAGAGAAGAAGGCGGTGGAGTTCACTGCTTTAAAGCAAAGGAATCTGTCAGTTGCTGAATACGAGGTGTAATTCTCCCGATTGTCTCGTTATGCACCGTACCTAATATCTACCGAAAAGATGAAGGCCACGAGATTTCTCAATGGGTTGAAGCTCCAATATATCAACCAATTGGCGCCATTGGAGATTCATAATTATGCCGAGATTGTGAGGAAAACACAAGTTCTCCAAGATACCATGGAGATGACTGAGAGGATCCGAGGAAGGAACGCCAAGAGGGAGTAGACCACTAGTTCCGGGAATTTTCAAACCAACAACGGCAAGAAGAGGCCCACTGGCAAGTCTAGTTCGTGGAAGGACAAGAAGCCGAGAAGTGATGACAAGAAGGCAGGTTCGGCTACATCATCCAAAGCTCTTTGCAAGTATTGTGATCGTCCGAGTCACAAGATGGAGGAATGCTGACACAAGCTAGGCACTTGTCTACGTTGTAGGGATACGGACCATCGTATCCCTGAGTGTCCTCTTTTATCAGACCAAGCTACATCGGATAAGCCTCAAGGAAGCCAAAGGCGTCAGGGCAAGCTCCAAGCCCTTCAGGAAACTGAGACAAAAGCCACTGAGGAGGGTGGATTGGTTGAAGGTACACTCATTATTCTTGATAGGCCAGCATTCATTCTTTTTGATACTGGAGCAACACACTCATTCATTTCTCAAAGTTTTGCTAAGTCTATATCTACAGAACCTGTGTTGATGAATTCTCAACTGTAAATTTTGACCCCTATTGGTTCGGATTCAGTTATCAAATACTATTATCCTTCTAGTGGGGTTTTGGTCGGTGGCCAGAATTTGCCAGGTGATTTAGTTTGTATAAAGATGAAGGATTATGATGTAATCCTAGGAGCAGATTGGTTAGCTAGATATGGGGCCAGCGTTCATTGTAAATCTGGCACCGTGTCTTTCTCGGGCACCCCAAGCTTTCTTATGTTGGGGTTAGACATTCTAAGTCCGTGCCACTTATTTCGGCGCTTCGGGCCGAGAAGTTGTTGAGGAAAGGATGTCATGCATTATTGGCCTTGGTCTCTTTGACCGATAAGAAGTAGTTAGAGTTAAAGGACATTCCAATTATCCGAGATTTTTCAAATGTGTTTCCTAAAGATTTGTCAAGACTTCCCCCTGAAAGGGAAGTAGTTTTCTCTATTGATCTAGTTCTTGGCGCGTCACCAGTCTCTAAGACTCCGTACCATATGTCTCCCACAGAGTTAAGGGAATTGAAGAAGCAATTATTGGAGCTACTTGAGAAGGGGTTCATTCGTCCAAGTACGTCCATGTGGGGAGCCCCAATGCTGTTTGTAAATAAGAAGGATAGTTTGCTAAGACTGTGTATTGATTACCGCCAATTTAATCAGCTGAGTGTCAAGAACAAGTACCCATTGCCGAGAATAGACAAGCTATTTGATCAGATAGCGGGTGCGCAATATTTTTCCAAAATTGATCTTCGATCAGGGTATCACCAGTTGCGTATCAAGGACAAGGATATTCTTAGAATGGCATTTCGGAGTAGGTACGGGCATTTCAAATTTGTAGTAATACCTTTTGGTCTAACAAATGCTCCTGCAGCTTTCATGAAGCTAATAAATAGTGTGTTCCGGCCCTACTTAGGTTAGTGGGTCGTGGTATTTATCGACGATATTCGGATATACTCCAAGAGCAAGGAGGAGCACGAAGAACACTTGAAGATGGCATTGCAGCTACTAAGGGATCATCAGTTATACGCCAAGTTTAGTAAGTGTGAATTTTGGTTACAAGAAGTGTCCTTTTTGGGGCACATCATTACTAAGGATGGCATTTCTGTAGACCGTTCTAAGGTAGAAGCAGTGAAGAACTAGGTTAGGCCTGTGAATGTAACCGAAGTAAGAAGTTTTCTAGGCCTAGCAGGCTATTATCGGAGATTCATTAAGGATTTCTCCAAGATTGTGGTACCTTTGACCAGATTAACCCGCAAGGAGAAACGATTTGAGTGGTCGAAAGAATGTGAACTGAGTTTTTAGATTCTAAAGGAATGCTTGACCACTGCCCCTAATTTAGCTTTGCCTTCGGGAGAAGGGAGTTTTGAAGTTTATACTGATGCCTCGGGCATTGGTCTAGGTTGTGTGCTTATGCAGCATGGTAGGGTGATAGCCTATTCTTCTAGATAGTTGAGGAAGCATGAAGAGAACCATCATGTCCATGACTTAGAGCTCACTGCAGTGATTTTCGCCTTGAAGATTTGGAGGCACTACTTATATAGGGAGACCTTTACTATATTCTTTGATCATAAGAGCTTGAAGTATTTGTTCTCTCAAAAAGAGCTTAACATGAGGCAGAGAAGATGGCTAGAATATTTGAAGGATTTTGATTTCTCCATGGAGTATCACCCTAGGAAGGGTAATGTAGTGGCTGATGCTTTGAGCCGTAAGCCGATAGCCAAGTTGTCAAGTCTTATGTTGCAAGAGTGGAGAATGCTGGAACAGATGGCTAGTCTAAACATTAATTAATGTTGGTAAGAAGAAGGATCAGGTTATGATCGCTCAGGTTCAACTTCATCCAAAGCTGTTGGCGGAGATCAACACCTTGCAAGATAATGACCAAATGTTGGTAGAGATCAAAGGAAGTTTGAGCAATCGACCAGATTTTCTGTTTGTCGATGATGGAAGGTAGTTGTTCCGGGGAAGAACTTGTGTCCCTGATTTAGCCGAAGTGAAGAGCAAGCTTCTTGAGGAAGCCCATAGGTCCAAGTATACTATTCATCCTGGAGCTACAAAGATGTACCGAGATTTAAAAAGGACCTTTTTGTGGCCAAACATGAAGAGGGAAGTGGCTGAGTTCGTAAGTAGATGCTTGGTATGTCAACAAGTGAAGGCTGAGCATTTCAGACTTGCTGAAAAATTAAAGCCTCTCGATATACCATAATGGAAGTGGGAGAGTATCGGCATGGATTTTATAATGAGATTACCAAGAAGTCGTGGAGGCTTTGATGCAATATTGGTAATTGTGGATAGGTTGACTAAATCCGCGCATTTCTTGTCCATCAAGTCGAAGTGGACAGTCGATGTTTTGGCTGCTTTGTATATGAAAGAAGTAGTAAGACTACATGGTGTGCCGTTCAACATTGTGTTAGAAAGAGACCCCAGGTTCACTTCACATTTTTTGAAAGGATTACAAGAGTCCTTGGGAACCCGTCTAAATTTCAGTACCGCTTTTCATCCTCAAACAGACGGGCAGACCGAGAGGATGAATTAGATTGTCAAAGATATGTTAAGGACTTGCATGATTGACTTTAGTGGTAGCTGGCATGAACATTTGGCACTGATAGATTTTACCTACAATAACAGTTACCAGTCCAGGATTCAGATGGCACCGTTCGAGGCCCTGTATGGGAGAAGTTGCCAATCACCTTTGTGCTGGGAAGAGGTCGGTGAGAAGCAATGGCTTGGACCAGATCTTATTTCAGAATCATCCAAGAATATCAAGATTATTCGGAATCATCTACAAGTTGCACAGTCAAGACAGAAAAGCTATTCAGATAATAGAAGAAGAGATTTGGAATTTCAAGTAGGTGAGCATGTGTTCTTGAGGGTTTCACCTATGAGAGGATTCCAAAGGTTTGGCATCCGTGGCAAGCTGAGTCCAAGATTTATTGACCCATTTGAGATTTTAGAAAGAGTTGGGGAAGTTGCCTAAAAATTAGCTTTGCCACCCCAGTTGTCAGGTGTGCATAACATCTACCATGTGTCCATGCTACGGAAGTATGTTTACAACCCCGCGCATATCATTCAACATGTGGACCTAGACTTGAATGAATATTTATCCTATGAAGAAAAACCCATCAAGATTTTGGATCGGAAGTAGCAGCAGCTCAAGAATCAGTCCATACCAATGGTCAAGATTCAGTGGAGTAGGCGTGGAACTGAAGAAGCCACGTAAGAGTCCGAAGAAGCGAACCGAAAGTAGTATCCTGAATTATTTTAAGGTCAGTTATCCTGATTTCCCCCCCCTTTCCGGTAGAGTGCAGTGAATTTGGAGGACCAAATTCTTTAAAGTGGGGGAGGGTGTAGCATCCTGAAAAAAAATCAATTAAAGGATATAACTATGTAATAAACAAGAAATTCTCAATATTAAAATTTTAATCCTCTTTAGGTTAATTTCAACTAATTAATAAAAATATGGAAAAATTGTAATCATACAGAGGATCCAATTCCCATACACTTTGTCTTCTTAGTTGACCCCTAAATAAAATTCCAATCATGTCGAATTAAGGATTTTAGGGTGAAAATCGGGGTTGGTTTGATCGAGCCTTGGATCACCAAATTCGAACCCAATTCGTAACCAATGGAGCCCAAACCTAGTCCATTCGATCAGCCCTTGTAGGAGACCCGTTTCCCCTCTTGTTCCCTTGCGAAATCCTAACCCTAGGAGTGTAATTTTGAACGTGAAGGCGGCATGACATGGTCAATGTGCGATTTCCGCGCACGTTGAGTTCGTGGACTCTTCTTAGCCTTATCATCACCCCTAGATCTAATTAGCTTCTATAAAAAGAACCCTAAGTCGAACTAAAAACCCCATTTACTGTGATGGCCGGCAGTGTGCACGAATCGGGGAGGAGACGTCGAGATTTGGAGCGTGGAGTTCGTGCAGATTTGAGCGTCCAGACTCCCCTTTGATCTTTGTTTGAGGTAGGTGATAGTGGACTAAACCCTAACAAAAACATATCATTAGAAGCGTCTTCAAGTCCTCTTTCTTGTGATATTAAAAGCCCCAATTTTTATACCCTATAGCATGTGTATTTCCTGTTTTGGTCTGAGCATGTCAAGATTAGGGCGCCAATCTCGTTACTCCCTTTTATATCGATTCAATTTTAGGTTTAAGCAGGCTCAAATCCTAATTGATTATCCTATATTGTGCGCCTTTTTATTATCTTTCTATTAATAGCATTTTGCCCAAATTTCATGTACAATACCGCGTGAATCTCATGTTGCAATCGAGGTCTATTAGAGTTCGCCGGAGGCCCGAAGCGGCGAACGGGTTGCGGTAGCAACAGGAACCGCCTCGGACCTTGGCGGCCTTGCGACAGATCATTTCCATCTTTTAGATTTTTGTGCTTGTTGCATGTGAGCGGCCTCGCACTAGAGTGTAAGGGCTTGGGTAGCGGCCAGCTCTTGACCACTGCTGAGCCTAGCGACTGCGCGACAGACCGCCATTTACGTATAGTTTATATTGATGTTTTTTTTATAAATTATGATCACCTTGTTTAGACCGTGTGTAGTGTACAGAAACACACTCAATAAGTGGATTTTTATGAAACATTGAAATGCCCGATTTAACTATGATCATCCACATTCATATCTTATTTATTGTCCCTCTTGCCACATATAAAAAATTTAAATTATGAAATTTTTACTTCAATGTTAATTGATAAAGTTGAAAAATCTACTAGGATTATTTGATAGTCACGCCTCTCCGGTGGTGCTGGCTGACCGCACATTATCCCGTTTCTCAAGTTTTCATAGCCCTTAATCTTGTAATAGTTGGGACTCTTTGCCGGATATTCCTTCCGTGGGACTAGGACCTCTATTATGAGACCTCCGTAAGACACTGCAAGCCTAGAATTCCCACTAGGACGTCGGGCAGGTTGTACCCCCAAAGCCAGAACTTATCGACTCGATCGAATCGCGTGGTTTCATTGCCCAATTTGGGACTGTTCTGTCTGATTGCGACTCTTCTGGGACCGCTACAATCTTTAGCGGTCACATGAAGACCGCCATGTTCCAGTATGCGGCCATTTGGTGACCGTATTTCTATTCCTGATCTGGCCTGTGTATTAATTGCCCGGTCAACTTAACCTTGACTTTAAGTCGACCTAAGCCCTTTTCGGACTTATCTGGGATATGTGGGCGGGACCCTGGTCTAGTTTCACCATGCCCAAGCTGGCCAAGGATCATCTAAGTCGACTGGTAAACCATTGCTGGGCCCAACCTAGTTGCGGCTAGTCTTGGACTGTTTCTGTTTGAAGCGGCCCAGTGAGGACCGTCGTTATCCTTGTTGCGGCCCTCTCAGACCGTTTTCACTCTTTGACGCTGAGTTTCATCCTTATGGCTCAATATTGATCCTTGCGATCCATTATAGACCATTTCTTCATTGTTGCAGCCCATTCCTAATCGCAACTTGTTCAGAGCTTGTTTTCCTGTGTGTCTTGTGTGCTTGAGTCAAGATGGCTTGTGCTGTAAAACTATCCTGATCATATTCCTTAAACTCATGGCTTCTTATTCAATTATTGAAAGATCACTTGGTCCTAGATGATAAGTTACATAACTTGACCTTGGAATTCTTGGCCGATTCCAATGAATGTCTAAGATGGTTACTTGGGATCTTGGATCCACCAAATTAATGCCAACGTCACATAAGGACCTGGTCTAGTCTTGGGAGGAGCACCTGAAAAGTACTAGTGCCTCGGGGAGTTGTAATGACATGGTGAGGCATTGCACCGAGTACTTGCTAGCGTGTTATCTACGACATTCATTTTCACTTCTACAAGATATTCAATTTCTACATGGAATTCTATCTCTGCACAACTTGTTACTTGCATGCTGGCCAATACATGGAATGATATATCTTTGTTCTACTTATTTCTATTGCTCACATTCAATTGTCCCTCATTGTTGTGTTAGTTTTGTTTTATCATTCTTTTATTTCGTACGACACATTTAATTGGTTAATTACTTAAACCTTGCCTGCTATTACCTACTGAGCTTTCGCTCACCTAGTTTTTCCCCCTTTCAAGTAATTCCGAGGATGACTTGCTATCGGATGGGGATGGGCAAGAGTGAAGACCCTAGAGTGAACCATTCTAGATGATGGACTTGGTGGCTGTCTTAGCATTTAGTGGTGTCTTGGTTATGGCTATAAGTTATCCTTAAGAGAGTCAGTTGTTATTAGGTCTTTGGAGTGTTGTAATCTTTACGCTTGTTTAGTTTCAATTGGAGTCGGCTTACAAGTTGTCAGTTGGTACTTGGAAACAATTACTTCTGCTCTTTTTTTTTCAATAAATTACCAGTCTTTTTGAATAATTCCTTTTTCTTGCATTTATGCATTCTTTCTAAAGTTTCGTTATTGCTCTAGTTATCATGAATGTTTATAACTGCTATGTTCCGATTTTTCGCGTCGGGGCGTGACAACTGATACTTCACAATAATCATTTCCTATATGTCACCCCATCACAACTTTATCTTTATTAAGACTTAGTACAAGACCAATTGCCACATGCTCTCCTTTTAGATCTAACAGTTTCACCCACTTCCCTTGCAACTATGCAACAGAAAAAAATAGAAGCATAAAATAGTACTTCAAATAGAACTTTTTACAATAACTACAACAATACATAGATGCTTAAAAAAGTAGTAGCAGCTTTTCTTCCTTCCCTCCATCATAAGTGCAGCATGAAAAGGCAACCATATCCTGGAGTATGCAAACACATAGTTCAAGAAGATATGCAGTAATAATAAAAATATATATGATGGTTAGATAAAAAGATAAAGCATCCCCTGTTGAGTTTCTCTAGTTCATTTTGATGATAACAAAACCCCGAACTTGTTAATGGTCTCGTGTCGTGTATACTTGAATAAGAGTGAGCACAAGAAGGCGAGTAAAGCCATTTTTCGTAATGTTACAATACTCACATGCCTAAGCTTCAAACATTCATTAAATGAGCTAAATGAACCTCAAATGAATTCTACAAGATGTTCAATGCAAGGTTTTTCTATGAGGATATGACTTCTGGGCTAACAAGTGTGTTTTTGCAGAAAAAATATTGTTCGGTCGACCAATGGACCTTGGTCGGTCGACCAAATTTCCCAGAAACCAAAAATTCACAGAGTTACAGAGTTCGGTCGACCAATACACAAGGTTTGGTCGACCAATTTTACCAGAAGCTAGAAACCTGAGAATTTATAGGTTTCGGTCGAATGACATTGCTATTTCGGTCGACCGATTTTCCGAGCAACCAAAGCTCTAAAAATTTACAAACTTCGGTCGACCAACCGATGTTTGTGCGTTCGCATGGCAACTCCATGTCCTAACCCAGGAGGGGATGGTAGAGAGGCATGCGAATTGTTGGTGACCGTGGTGAGGAAAGGAATAAAGTAATAAAGGAAAATACGTGAGTTTGATGTATCTCGGGATATTCTCCTTCATAGTTGAATGCTTCTCACTGCGGCACCGGACACTCTCCTTTTACGGAAAGTCGAGAGGGGTCGAATGGCACGAGAGATTTTTGGGAGTTGGAAGATGAAGACAACGGTCTACGAACGGGATGGTTACTCACTTGGGATGAATGAGACTAGGGTGGCTGGGAGATAGGGTAGTTGGACAGGGTGCGGGCATGCCAGTCGATTTCTCCACAATCACCTATGGAACCATGAGTTGACTGGGGAGGCGTCGCCAGGAAGCGGCACGTGGGCACGGGATATCGGGCAGCACGTGGAGAGAAAGGGAGGTTCTACGGGTGTGAGTGCGTAGGAGATTATGGGGATTCGTGTACTGGACATCTTTCCCCATCGGTCGCAAGCAACCGGTGTTTTTTTACATCGGATTGAATCCGAACACCTTTGTTCCGTGCTGAAGAAGAGCCTGGATAATTTTGAAGCTAAGGACAGGGGACAGGATATACCCTGCAGCTGGGGGACTGGTGGACTGAGACCTAGGAAAAATGGGTTGCATATTGGTTAGTGGGGGTAAGAAACTGGGACACGTGGTATGGGTATGCATATGCAATTGGTTTCATGCTTTATAGGTGCCACATCCGCTTTATAGAGGGGCCGAAGAGGCCGAGATACAATTGGTGCAAGCCATGGGATAATTTCGACACATAGGTCAGTCCCTAGGTCATTGCAGGATAAAGCGGATTATCCACGTGTTTTATAGAGGCTCTCCTTGGGGAGCTAGGGGCATGCCCGAATCGCCAAGGGAGGGCTAGACTGGAAGGCAGGGGCAGACTCTGGCTGGCACCCGAGGGAGGCCGGATGCAACTCGGGACGATCGATCGGGTATGGGTCCCAAAAAGGTGAGTGTCTTCATGCTGGGGAGCGAGGCCGGTCCCCCGAACGTTACTTTCGGACCAAGGTCCAGCTAACTCGGGTTAGCGATCGAGGCGGTCGGTGGTCGGCTCGTGGTGAGCGGCGTGCACGCGGTCCCGCGGCGGGGGAAAGTTCGGCATCATGGCGCGGGCGTCGTTATCATAATGCCTTACATGCGGGCGGACCCGAGGTGCGGGTGTCTTCGCCATTATCACAACGCGTTAAATGCGGGGGAATGAATTGAGTGATACAGCTAGACACCATGTGAGGGGAGTACGTATGACATACCCTCGACGTATACGAGCTGATCGACAAGCCAACCAACATGTCCTTAACTCCTCGCGTTCTTGCCAGTAGCCTTGGGGCTTGAGTCCTTGAGCCGGGGTGCCTACGGATGTCCAAGTGCTTGTTAGCATGCAACGTATATGTCCCTTGAGATTCAAAGGGTGTTTTATAGGGTAATTTGAAGGGCCAGGGGAAGTTTATGTGGACTGGGATGGGGTCTACAATCTGGTCTGCGTAAACCTAATGAAAATGTATATTTTTTTGTTCTGAGTGGGGGAGGGGGGGTTCATGCGGACCAGGCTGGGGGTGTCAACCTGGTCTGCGTAAACCCCCCCCCCCTAGGGGGGGTTAATGCGGACTGGGTTGGGCTGGGTTTTTTATTAAAAAAAAACTCCTTTTTTTTTCAGGGCGGTTTACCCGGACCAGGCTGGGGAGGCCAGCCTGGACCACGTAAACCCCCCCCCCCTTAGGGGTTTACGCGGACTAGGCTGAGGGGGTCAGCCTGGTCCGCATAAACCCCCTGAGGGGGGGTTTATGCGGACTGAGATGGGGGTTCTTTCCCCAAGGTAAAAAGTTTTTTTTTGTTTCAATGGGGTTTAAGTGGACTAGGCTAAGGGGGTCAGCCTGGTCCACGTGGGGGTTTTTTACACAGACCAAGTTGGGAGGGCCAAGCTAGTCCGCGTAAACCCCCCCTAAGGGGGTTTACACTGGGTGGACTAGCGGTTTTTCCCAATGGTCTACAAAAACCCCATTTTGTCTATTTTTGGGCCCCACATTGACTCTCTTTGACCACAAAAAGACAAAGGATATGAGGCTTGGGCTGACTGGCTAGTCGTTGGTGCACGTGGATCGAGGAGTTGACGCTTGTGACCCCGAGGCTCCGTCTTTACGAATTCCTCCACGCGGGTACGCCGATCAACCTTGCACAAGACTGGGATTGGGATGAATTTTTACTGGGACTGACTGGGCTGGTTGGAAGGGCCGCCCCCAGGGGAGTTCACCCCCGCCAGGGCGCGGCCGCGCCTGGGGTGAACTACCCCCCGTGGTGGGCCGTGGCCACAGGGTGTGGTCCCGGGGGCCTCCTTTTGATGTTTTTTAACTCAAAGTTAATACTTGCAAGGCGGGCACGAGGAAGACCGGTCATTCCTTCATTGCGAAAGGAGATGGACGTTCCACCCTGGTCACCAAGCAAGCATTTTCAATAAGCAAAGTAGGAAAGGTAAGATAGGTACAGGGAATGGGGGGAGAGGAGAGGCACCCAAAGAAGAGGGGCCGAGAAAACAAAAAGGAGAGGGCCCAATGATACGGAAACAAGCCCAAGAAGACCAACACAAAGAGACAACCACCTATAATCATAGACACCAGGACTCACAGCTGTAGGTGGGCCTGCAGCAATTCCTATGAGAGCTCCTGCGGGTGGGCTGGAAGCCAGGACCATAGAACTCCATGACCGACTCATCAACCGAACCAAGAAACTCCCTGACAATAGCTAGGGCGAGAACAACAACTGGAGTGGGCAGCAGATCATCAAGCAGAAGTAGGGGCCTGGCTCAGAGGGCTCTGTGCCCATCCTGCGAGGCCAGCAGCAAGGAGTACGACAACGCTTAGCGGTAGTGGACGCACTTTCAGGGCACTTCTTTTGTTCGTTTGTTTATTCATTTTATTCGTTTGTTTATTCGATTTATTTGTACGAGGGTGTGCCAGTCACCTAGGTGACGATTTATTCTGGCGTTGAAGAAGCCCTTGGTGCGCTCGATCTGACTAGTCAGACGATTGTGTGTGTCGTGTCGGGACAGAGAACCCGCCGTGCCATAAAGGTCACGACGTTAAATACATCTCCTCGGAGAGGGAAAAACCCTTGATTGATCATCAGAAAAAGGGGCCCTACGGCATAAAATTCATATTAACGAAATGAGAGAATGAGATCTTGAATTGCTTTTAAACAAACCCCGCATCGGGGCGTAAACGTTCATAGATACATGTCGGTCACTCGCGGGCCATTTCATATTCGGATGGAAGTCCGCATTTATAGCGAAAAGACGGCTATAAAACTATGTAGATGTCTTCCGTGTATGCGACAAGTTTAATGAGGGTACAAGATTTGATCCCGGTAGAGACGGGTCAAGTTCGATGAACTATCGGCCCAAGGCGGCACCGAGTCGTGGCCATAACGAGATGGTTCCCAGGGTCCACGTCCGACTTAGCGGGACATCATTACTATTCCTTTCACACTGAGCCCGGGGGAGCGGAAGTTTTAGAACATTCGTGGTTGGCATTCTTTTTATTATCGTTGTTCCAGTCGTTAAATTCCATTATTTATTCACACACGGGTGGTTCATCTTTTTTATTTATTAATTTCATATCTTTTCTTTTATTTGGTTGATTGTTTATTTATTTTTTTTAGAAGGCACGCCGGTTAAAGGTAGCACAGGGGCACGTCGGTTTAAGGTGGCACAAAGGGGGGGGGGCGCCGATTTAGAGATGAATGGGAGGCATGCCGGTTCAGTGGGCTAATGGGGCGCGCTGGTTCAGGCTACAAGGAGTGGAGGCGCACCGGCTTCGGGTGAGTGTGTGGAATTGAGTTTTGAGAGAGAGATTAAACTGGCGCGGTGCCTCGGTGCGTCAGATTAGGCCGTGTTAAGATTTAGTGAATTTGGTTTCATTTTGTTCTGCTCTTCTTTTTATTCGCTTGCAGATTAGCCAGATGGTTGTATTATTTGTTCATTTAGCAAGTTAGGTTAATAAATGGGGGTTTAAATATTCTATTTTCTTGTTCACTGATTCAATGAGAAGGCTTGAATGTCTTATTAACAAAAAAGTTTATGTGCTCTGTTCAGAGGCTCATCATGCAAAAGTTCTGAAACTTAGGAGTTCAGAGTTCTATTAGGTTCGCAATAGTTCAGACAGTTGAAACGATGTAGTGGTGCAAATCAAGATTTAGAGGGGGGGTGAATGAATCCCCTTTAAAAAACTATTACGGAATTAGAAAATTTACCAAATTAAAACAATCATTTAAATCAATACTAAATTGGTGTGCAGACAGATTAATATTCTAGTGAAGAATAAAAAGTCATCCAAAGATAATATCAAACAATTAACAGATGCAAAATGAATTTCTCTTACACTAAGCAGTACTTCTGTGTGACAATACTAGGACGAAATGAGTTTCACGGCAGATAAGACAAATACTAAGCAAACTCACTCAGCAGAGCAGATGGATCACATAAAACCAATATCAAACATGTAGCAGTCAATCAACCACTAAAACATCCTGTGAATGGTGATAGAATATATGGAGTTGAATAGACACACAATCACAATTACATGAGACACAAAGATTTTTAGGTGGTTAGGTTTTCACCTATATCCACCTCACACTCAGACCTGAGTGTAGATTCCACTATCACACAGCTTGAAAATCGTTAATCCACAGCTTTAGGGACGAATCTCTGCAATCCGCTGATCCATAGCTTTGGGGGATAAATCCCAGAATGTTGAGCCTCATAGCTTGCTCTGTTGAGCCTCACAGCATGCTGTCCGAGGTACACACCTCACCTTCTAAGCATTACAGCTTAGCACTGCTAATACACAACTTGAAGTAGCAACGAAAAAGGAAAAATATGAAAGATTGAAAATGAAATTCAGATATAGCAAGAAAACCAATGTAGCTCAAACGAGCAAAATGATTCTAGATTTCATCAAGAAATCGTGACTCCACCAGCATCCTTCTATGGCTTCTTCTTTCTCACTCACTCTCTCTCTCTTTTTTCTCTTCACTCTCTCTTTTCCTTCCTCAGAATTCTCCTAATTTCTGATACTCTATTTTTCAGCGAACTCTCTCTCTCTCCTTCTTCCTTCAGCTAACACTTTATCCCAGCACTCTTCTCTCAAACTCTCCTTCTTTTTACTTCAGCTAACACTTTATCTCAACACTCTTCTCTCAAACTCTCCTTCTTTTCTTCTGATCTATCTCTCCACTTTCTGTTGCTCTCTCTCCTTCTCCCTTCTTCACCTTGGCTCTATTTTCTTCTCTCTGCAATTGCTCTCTCAGAATTTCTTCTTCTTCGTATATCCCGTGTTTGAGAGTGCAGGTCCCTTTTTATAGCCTCGCGGGAGTTGGGCGCGTGGAAAACACGTTCCCACCCAAAGAGCTTTGAAATGATTTGCTGCTGGATGTCCACGTGTCAGATGTTGAAGGATCGCTGTCCACGTGGCTAAATTTCCAGTGAGGCTTGCCATGGATCACGTGCTTGTGGGTAAAAGTCTTGAACCATGTGACTCCGTTAAGTCTAAAGCTCCCTGCTCGAAATTGGGTCCCTTAGTTGACTTAACCCTACATCTTGGATCATGTGTCTATGGGTAAGTCTTGAACCACATGACTCCATTAAGTGTAAGGCTCCCTGCTCGAAACTGGGTCCTTTAGTTGACTTAACCCTATCAAGAAAGAATAAGGCATTTCATCAAACACCTTATAGTCATAGCATCAGAGAGAGAATATATGCTTAATCAATATTCAGAAACCTTAATTGATCAGATCAAACACATGGAGATATATTAAGTGTATATCAGATGCTCAGATCAAACAAGGTATGATAATGCATATGCTTCAATGCATAGACTTCATATGAGAACTTAGACACACTAGCATAGACCTTATACCAGTATGCTCAGACCTTGAATGTGCATGTGCACAGACTTGAGTGCATATGCTTAGAATTGTATAAGACAGATGCTCAGACCATGCCTAGTACGTGTGCACAGACCTTACCTAATGCATGTGCACAGACCTTGCCTTATGCATGTGCTCAGACTTGATATAACTGCTTGTGTCGACACTCCTAGTATGCATAGACTTGATATGACTGCATGTGTCAAGACTGTCTAGTGTGCATAGACCTTCCTATGTGTATGCACAGACCTGAACAAGCACAATCCCAAATGTGCACAGCCTTGAACACTATACATGCGCAGACCTTTATATGTTGAAACCAAGTGTGCATAGACCTGAAACCAAATGTGCACAGACCTTGAGGTGTAAGTGTGCAATGTGCATCGACCTTAGCGAATGTGCACGGACCTCGGTATGAATGTGCTTGGACATTATGAAGGTGCTTGGACTTGTTCATGCATATGCTTAGAACTTGAACGGATGTGCTTGGACTTTGTCAATGCATATGCTCAGACCCTGATATGTGCATAGACCTAGAATGTGCATGGACTTCTAATGTGCACAGACCTAATATGTAGTCAAGCAAAATATGCACTGACCTACATATGCATCAAACAGTAACTTGCACAGACCTTCATGTGCTTGCATGCAAACATGCACCAACCTTCATATGAACATGTTTGGATATGCACTGACCTGCTACAGTATGTGCACCGACCTTCATCATGAGCACTGCAAACATGCACCGACTATGCTACACATGCACCAACCATGCTACAGTGTATGCACCGACCTTGTGTCTATTGCTAGCACATGTGCATCGACCTTATTTATGCAAGATGCAAATGTGCACAGACCTGACATGATGTGCACTGACCTTGTATAGCACAAGGGTAAATGTGCACAGACTTGAATGCACAGACTTAAAGAGATATACACCGACCTTTATGCATCAAGCAAAAGGTGAACAAACCTCTATATGCAACATGTATGAATATGCATAGACCTACATCTGCCAAAGGCAAAAGTGCACAAACCCTCCATATGCACATGACTGATCATGCATCGACCTTAATATGAAATGTTGTAAACCTGCACCGACCTTCATATGAACCTTCATATGCAATACATTCAGACAGAGATGTGCATTGACCTTACTTGTCAGCGTGACTCACATTTTTGATGAACAGTGGCGTTGACCCGTGTTGACTTGCGTTGACCTGTTATTTTCATGACTTTTTCATACTTTTATATATGTGATGAGATCATTAATTCATTCATCAAGGTTGAACATAGTGAGACATAATATCTGACATAATATCGACATTTAGGCAAAACATTGATATCTCTGACATAATATTTGACATTTAGGCAAAACATTGACATCTCTGAAATAATATTTGACATCATCAAAATCACAGAGACACAACAATCTCCCCCTTTTTGATGATGGCAATATTATGAGGAGTCATTGCAATGAATTCATCATTCAACCTAGCAAGAGCATGCAGTAAAACATCTGTCTGACAGAATTAGTGACTCAAATACACTCACATTTATTTACACTCACATGTATTCTCCCCCTTTGACAACATCAAAAATGAAGGAATATTAGTAATAAGCATGAACAACGTAAAATGCAGACAAGTATGAATTGTAGAATCTATCCTCCCCCTTTGAAAAGCAAATGAGAGAATGTAGACAACCTTTTCTCCGCTTTTCAAAAGCAATTGAGATATATAACCCTACTCCCCCGAAGAGGTGAGGTGAAGGATATGACAGAAATTTGAGGAAGGATCACATGGATATCAACGCATGCAGAAATCAATGCCAAAATGATGCTAATGAGACACTCTTCCCAATTTGAAATATACCCAATATTTCATCAAAACCAGATTATCAGAATCCATTAAAATCAGACTGTTTCTCCCCCTTTGCCATTAGCAAAAAAAATGAGTACACAAAGGAGTTAACATTGATACGAACTCCCCCTATCAAAATGCACCAAGAATGATGGTTACAACATGTATGCAGCATTTATGTTATTCAGAAAGTATAGGATTCCAAGTGTTAATGCAAATCTAAACAAGCATTCATGCTGAGAATTTACAAAAACAGCGAAGTGACTATCAGATTTGACAGAGATTTTCAGACAATAAGTGCAACTAGGAGATGTAATGAGTATGAGAGCAATTTGAGTTCTTTAAGCTCAAAGCATGACAAATGTGATCATTGTTCAGCAGATTATATTTCAGACATACCAGCTTAAGATAGAAGTGACAGAGATGTCAAGTAAGACTCCCAATGATTTCAGATCAGGTGAAGACAAGTGAGATCCACTGATACCAATTATTGATGTAAATTTAGACCAAATGGAGACAAGGCATACCAACTGATACCAAAAGTTGATGAAGGTTACAGGAAGAGCAAAGGTATGGCTAGACTGTAAAGATATCGGTTGACCGAAAGTGCAGCTTTGGTCGACCGATTTAGATAGTTAAGAAACAAATGAATAGCCATTCAGTTAAAGAAATTTGATTTAAATGCTCCCCCTGTTTATATGCATTGAATCAATCTTTTTGAATTTTTCAATATGAATTGTATGCAATTAATCATATGTATCCTTGTACAATGACTCTCACTAACTGAATGCATTTAACCAATTGTTAGCAAGAGTGATGAGCATTTGTGAGTTTTCCCTATCTAAATGAATTGAACCACTATATATGACATGACAACCATGCATGGATTTAATATGACCAACTATTCATGAAGCACAAAAGTTATCTTAACAGCCTCCCACTGACTTTATGTATTAAATGACTAAGTTCTAAATGCAATTTATGCAATGAACATTTTGCAAGGAGTTTAATGAATTATGCTCATGAATGTCTTTGACTACCCTATCTGCAATTTGACCCGTGGCACTTGGTAGAGGACTTAGTCCAAAGGACCACCTTACACATAGTAAGAACTTCCAGATAGATTGCATCTACCCTTTAGTAACTTACCATTTGATATACCATAATGGTCATGCAAATCAATGCAATACAACATGCAGTCTTATGTGCATCTTAAATTGACAATATGCTACACATATGCAAATGTGGATATATGTGTATGTCATGTATGCATATGAGCATTTCATGCACGAGACAACATGCAGGCATCAAATTCAATCAATTCAAATTTTTAGAAGTGCAATTTATTGTCATTCCAATATTTAGACAGACAGTTCAGCATATGCATTGAGAGACATGAATACTCATAGTATGCAAATGATGACATGTTTGCATGAGCAGATCAAATATGATATGTAGCTATCTAAACACAAGTATGGAAAATTCAAATAATCGAACCTGTTAAGAGCAGATATGGGGTTTTTCATACTCGGGTGCCTTGGCTTATTACCCCCTTTATTTTTTTAGTCCCAATGCACTCCTGCAAACACAGAACCTCATTTTGCATGTTGAGGTACCAAATAATTCTTGGGTCCTCCATGGTCAGTCGCACCTCTGAATGGTGCTCTCCAAGATTTCAGAACATCAATATCATCACATTTCATCAGAAACCAATTTAACATGTTCTGCCCAAATTGACCATAGTAATGACATGAGCCTAACTTTTTCATAGGTTTCAGATATGCATGTTTTTTGGAATTCTGTGAGTGATGAGGTCTGTTATTATATTTATCATGAAAATTTCTTTTCTACCAACAGTCCTTGACTGTATGGCCATGCTTTCCACAATTAAAGCAAGAAGAAAATTTTCTTCTTTCAATAGCCAGCCAACATCATTAGCTCTATGGCCTGGCTTTCCACATTCAAAGAATGCGAAAGATTTTCTGTTAAAAATAGATTCAGTTCTACTAAAAACATTTCTGTTTGCAGGGAATTTAACAAATTTATAGTTACCTTCCTTTCCCTGAACATGCCAACAGTTAGCAGCAATATGACCTACCTTACCACAGCAAAAATAATGGATTCTCTTTTTCTGAAATGCATGACTACTATCATGATAATTTTTAGCATGCATTCTATCAACATTCAGATCATCCTTTTTGTGTGCATATGAATGGATGGGAGAATTTTTAACAACATGCACTGATGAATCAGAATTGATAGAATTAAAAAATTTTGCAGCATGGACAGAGTTCATAGCATTAGTAGAAACAACTCTAGCTTTATTCAGATTGGAATTCTTTTTCTAATTTTTAATCTTTTTCAAAATTTTAGATGAATTTTTAGTTTTCTGAGCTGTAAACTGAAAGACAGATGGGGAAGGTGTTTTTGAGTTTTCAGAACAGCTTACAAGAGAAGTATGCAACTTGTTTTCAGACTTCTTTTTATTCACTAGATTGTAACCTAGTCCCTCTTTCTGAAAATTTATTTTTGTTCCAAGAATCTTATCAAGATTATTCATTCCTTGAACAAATTTAGACATGGAGTTTTTAAGATCTTGGATTTCTGAATTCAAGGACGCAGTGTTAAGCTCATAACCAACAATTTCAGTCTCCCAGGAACTGACCTGTTGATGCAACGTAACATTTAAACTTTTCAATGTTTTAATTTCCTGCTTTAGCTCTAGTTCCTTGTTGGCTTGAGCTTCTTTCAAAATACATTTTCCTTTTTCAATTTTCAACCATCTTTCAGACATGACATATTTAAAACCATGAACTTTTTATTCTGTTCTTTCATATTTTCATTTTCGTCCATCAAAGTTTTTTCAAATTGTTCAACTTCCTTTTTCTTTTCAAGCAAACATTCATTTTCTTCTTTTAAAGACACTATCAGATTTCTCTACATTTCATCATCAAAATTAAGATCTTCAATTAATTCTTTTAGAAAAACACATTCATTTCATATAGATTTATTTGAACATGAGTTTTCAACTTCAAGGAGTTTAATTCTAAGATTATCATTCTCAGATTTCAAAGTATTCAATTCAGATTTCTCAATGTTAAATTTCTATAATTTCATTTTAAGTTTGCCGATTTGAGCATTTAGTTCTTCATCTTCAACATGTTCAGATTCAGCATAGTTGACAGATTTCAGTTTCTTTTTCAATGATTTATTTTCTGATTTTAGTTTCTTATGTCTATCTGAAAGTTCTTCATACATGCTTACTAATTCATCAAATGAAATATCTTCAGATCCAGAGCTTACCTGGGATGATGTCTCCTCCTGTTGATCACTATTGTGATCACTTCTGTTAGCCATGAGACATTCTTCTTCCTTTTGTTCATGGATAGCTATCACCTCTTCCAGGATTTCATTTCCAGAATTGCACCTGAAAACGAAAGGAAACATGTTAGTGTTAACTGTAGCTTTTAAAATATCGAGAACCATAGTGTTCGCACTATCCTTTAGTCTGTCCTCATTAGACCACTTGATCTGGTCATGAGACAGTTTATGTGGGCCTTTTGAAACTAAATTCCATAAATGAGAGTCGATGGAATTCATGTAAATGCATAGGCCGCCTAGCCAATTGGTAAAATTAGAACCATCAAAGACCAAAGGAGATGCCATTGAGAAATAGTTAAACAGATTCAAAGAATTAACCAAAAGGCAATAGATGAGCAATGCACCAAAAGACGGCAGGATCCTCTACAGATCGTTGGATCTGATCAATCAGAGACCTTCTCTGATATCAATTGTTGAAACGATGTAGTGGTGCAAACCAAGATTCAGAGGGGGGTGAATGAATCCCCTTTAAAAAATTATTGTGGAATTAGAAAATTTACCAAATTAAAATAATCATTTAAATCAATACTAAATTGGTGTGCAGACAGATTAATATTCTAGTGAAGAACAAAAATTCAACCAAAGATAATATCAAACAATTAATAGATGCAAAATGAATTTCTCTTACACTAAGCAATACTTCTGTCTGACAATACTAGGATGAAATGAGTTTCACAGAAGATAAGACAAATACTAAGCAAACTCACTCAGCAGACCAGATGGATCACACAAAACCAATATCAAACATGTAGCAGTCAATCAACCATTAAAACATCATGTGAATGGTGATAGAATATATGGAGTTGAATAGACATACAATCACAATTACATGAGACACAAGGATTTTTAGGTGGTTCGGTTTTCACCTATATCCACCTCACACTCAGACCTGAGTGTGGATTCCGCTGTCACACAGCTTGAAAACTGTTAATCCACAGCTTTGGGGCCGAATCTCTACAATCCGTTGATCTATAGCTTTGGGGGATAAATCCTAGACTGTTGATCCTCACAGCTTGCTCTGCTGAGCCTCACAGCGTGCTGTCCGAGGTACACACCTCACCCGCTGAGCATTACAGCTTAGCTCTGCTGATACACAACTTGAAGTAGCAACGAAAAAGGAAAAATACAAAAGATTGAAAATGAAATTCAGATATAACAAGAAAACCAATGTAGCTCAAACGAGCAAAATAATTCTAGATTTGATATAGAAATCGTGACTCCACCAGCATCCTTCTCTGGCTTCTTCTTTCTCACTCTCTCTCTCTCTCTCTCTCTCTCTCTCTCTCTCTCTCTCTCTCTCTCTCTCTCTCTCTCTTTCTCTTCACTCTCTCTTTTCCTTCCTCAGAATTCTCCTAATTTCTGATACTCTATTTTTAGCGAACTCTCCCTCTCTCCTTCTTCTTCCTTCAGCTAACACATTCTCTCAGCACTCTTCTCTCAAACTCCCCTTCTTTTTCCTTCAGCTAACACTTTCTCTCAGCACTCTTCTCTCAAACTCTCCTTCTTTTCTTCTGATCTATCTCTCCACTTTCTGCTACTCTCCCTGCATCTTCTCTCTTCTTCACCCTGGCTCTCTTTTCTTCTCTCTGCAATTGCTCTCTCAGAATTTCTTCTTCTTCGTATATCCCGTGTTTGAGAGTGCAGGTCCCTTTTTATAGCCTCGCGGGAGTTGGGCGCGTGGAAAACACATTCTCGCCCAAAGAGCTTTGAAATGATTCACTGCTAGATGTCCACATGTCCGATGCTGAAGGATCGGTGTCCACGTGGCTGAATTTCCAGTGACGCTTACCTTGGATCACGTGCCTGTGGGTAAAAGTCTTGAACCACGTGACTCCATTAAGTGTAAAGCTCCCTGCTCGAAACAGGGTCCTTTAGTTGACTTAACCCTACATCTTGGACCACGTGCCTGTGAGTAAAAGTCTTGAACCACGTGACTCGATTAAGTGTAAAGCTCCCTGCTTGAAACTAGGTCCTTTAGTTGACTTAACCCTATCAAGAAAGAATAAGGCATTTCATCAAACACCTTATAGTCATAGCATCAGAGAGAGAATATATGCTTAATCAATATTTAGAAACCTTAATTGATCAGATCAAACGTATGGAGATATATTAAGTGTATATCAGATGCTCATATCAAACAAGGTATGATAATGCAGATGCTTGTGGACGTCAAAAAATGATGATGATCATACGACATGCACGTCTCAGCACTCGAGAGCGAGTCGAAGACGGAAAGGCTGAATAAACCCTGTGCCCCCTCCAAGAAGGATGAATACCTACCCGGTGCTCCGCCACCCAACAAAGAAGCCCCTCGGGTTGAAGAGCTAGCCACGGCTCCCAAGTCGGCAATGCCGAAAGTCGAATCAAAGAAACTCAGGAGTCCGAACGCTTGCTCGGCATACATCGGAAATCACTCAAAGCCCTGAATCGAGACTCGGAGGCTCACAACTAAAGGAACACAGGAGGGCAAGCATCTGTCCGAATCGCCACTAAGCTGGGGGGGAGCCCTTTGACGCTTAAACCGGCGTGGCATAGCTTTAAACCGGTGTGGCATAGCCTTAAACCGGAATGGCATAGCCTTAAACCGGCGCGCCCCTAAGGGGGCCTTAAACCGGCGCGCCCTTTACAAGATGCTAGTCCGGCGCGCCCCATGAACTCCCTTGCTTTATGTTAAAACGGCATGCTCCCGTTGAAGGGCCACCCCTTTGAATGCACTAAACCGGCGCACCCATTTTGGAGTGCTAATACGGCGTGCTTAGTTTAAAAACAAGCCTTTCTCTGAGGCCTTTATCCGGCATGCAGCCAACCCATCCCGTCATCAATGCGGTCCCCTGTTTCCTGGGAACGGCATGATGACGAACAAGCCTAAAATGGTTAAAGCTCCCACTTCGATCCGGCGGGCAACCGAGCATATGCCGTGAATGGAAGTCCTCGAGCCCCATCCCGCCGAACGCTCATTCCGTCGATCGGCCGCCCATCCTCCGGCAAATGATGATAGCAACGTGGCTCGCGGTGGATGTGCCAGTGGAGGAGGAGGCTATGCCTCTGCCCCCCCCCCCCCTCCCGATCACACCATAGCCTCGCCGGAGGCGACGTCGACAGTAGCAGCAGGGCAACGTCACCAACGTCAGCAGCAGCAGTGGTGGTTGCGGGAAACAAGGAACCAACGGAAGGAAGGAAAATACAGAGGACATCCCTCCAAAAATAGGGCCTCCGGCCCCTATAAAAGGAGCGCCCAGGCAAAGCTTAAATGGGTTGGAAGGTTGGAAGGGTTGAACAACTCTCGGAAGCCTGAAAAGTAGAAGTCTTCTTCTGAGAGAAACCCCTTGAAGCCCGAAGCCAGCGTTCCTGTGAGAGCGAAGTTAAGTGAGAAAAGAGAAGGAGAGAGCAGAGAGTGAGGTGAGGGAGATACAGATCTCCCCTCCCCCCTTGTTTCTTTTTCTTTCCTCCGATGTATTCTTCCCTTTGGTTCTTTTCTTTAGATGCATGAAGAGCCCATGTATTTGCACCCCTTCGTGGTGAAATGAAAATGATCCTTCGGGAGATCCTTTTTTTGATACGTTTCTGATCTCCTTCCCCACTTGTTCCCCTTTGAGGGATCATTGCCCGTGAGTCGTGAGAGCTCTTGAAGGCTAGTCCTCGAGCTTTTCCACACTCACACTTGGGTTATCGGACCGCGTGAGGTCTACATTTTGAGGTTCACCCTGGAGCAATCCACTTGGTGTTCCTCTATTTTCACTGGCAATCGTCAGTTTGGGGGAGGTGCTGCCCAAATTTTGCCAGAGGAAGAACATGTAAGAACAGAGAATGCGTAAGAACAGACAGACAAACACACTAAACCACTGAGACAAACTAAACTTCCAAGTTCCTGCACAGCAAACTGTTCTAATAAAACACTCGAATCATCATGACAATCCACTTGAACAAACACTTAAAACACTTAAATCTTTTTTCCACAAACATAATTCATCAATAAGATGAACAAACCAATCAATAAATCAACTTGCAGTTGAAGGAAAAGAAGAAACAGAGCATAAACGGGTTGAAAGGAAGCTATACAATGCTTAATCCGGCGCCCCCTAATCCGGCGTGGGTTAATCCGGCGTGCTACCCCCCCGCGCCGGTTTAACCCCACACTCAAAACCCATTTTATTTTCCTTGCAGCTGTCCGGTGTGCCCCCTTGCATTAGCCCATTAAACTTGCGCGCTACACTATTCTTTGCCTAAACCGGCGCGCCCTTCTGCCCCCTTGTAGCATCCTTAAACCGGCGCCCCCCCTTTCATCTCCATTTACACCTTAAAACGGCGCGCACATCTCCATCTCGTCGCCCGAGCACGGCGCGCCCCTCGCCCCCTTTGTAGATTGCTGATCCGGCGCGCCTCCTTAATATAAAAAAAATATGGATAAATAGCTAAAGATAGAAGGGCCCAAAGAAAATAAGAACAAAAGATCAATGCCACTAATAAAAGAGTAAAATGAACTCCATCACCCGCGCCTTAATTAAATTTTTGTTCCGGGGGGGCTGCCCCCGGAAACCCCCGCAAGGGGCGTTGCCCGCTTGACCCCCACGACCTGACCGGGCAGGTCGAATCCCGCGACCTGACCGCGCAGGTCGATCCGCGTGCGAGGGCGCACGTTGCCGAGTTTGGGCTTCACACTTAACAACCCGCTCCCCCGGACTGTGCGTGAAGAGAAAAGTAATGATGCCCCGTGGTATCGGACGTGAACCTCGGGATCCCTGACATGGTCATGATCCGTGCACCTCTTGGGCCGATAGTTCATCAGCTTGACCCACTTCTTCCGGGATCCGATCCCGCACCCACGTGAAACGTGCCGTACCTACGGCAGATATCCGAATGTCTTTGTTGTTACCTTCGATGCTTCGAATATGGACTCTCGACCGAATACTGGATTGTCTATTAGTGACTGATATATATATACCGGGATCTAATCCCGCACTTTCATTAAATTCGCCGCATTCACAGCAAGTATTTGTATGGTTTTGAACACCGTTTTACATACCGATGCGGAGGGTTTAAATCATGTCAACCCAACTCGCATGCTTTAATGAAAAACGATCTTTAGGTCATTTGACCCCTTTTCTTGGTGATTAATCAGAGGTCTTCCCCTCTCCGAGGGGATGTAATTAACGTCGCGGCCTTTATGGCGCGGCGGGTCTCCAGTCCCGACCCGATATCCACAATCGTCTGATCAGTCAGATGGAGCGCACCCCGCGCTTCGGACCACTCCAGTCTTGAAGCCCGAACACATTGTCACCTAGGTGACTGGCATGCCCTCGCACTAGATAAACCGATAAAAAGACCACCAATATCCTGATACCTTCACACCCGAAACTTAGTGCATTCCACAAGCTGGCACGCCCGATGGGACAGATGATCCCGAATCGATATAACCATCGATACCACGATATTTTCGTCCAACGAAACTTAGTGCGTTCCACAAGCTGGCACGCCCGGTGGGACTGGACTACCTCTCATCTTTTCGCCGAGATTAGGGGCCCAATGGCCTTTTCCAAAGTCTTAACTTCCGCATTTTTTAAAAATTGCAGGAGGGATCCATTTCTGAAGAACCAATGGCTGTCACTTTCGGTCCATTGGTTGTGGCGAGCCATGCCGAGCATGGCTACTTGGCAGTGCCGATCCAGTTCGGCGATTTTCCCCCGATTGTTGGCTTCCCCAACTTCCTCGGGGTTATGTTTGTGGACCTCCTGGATGTCAAGGAGGTCGAGCCCATCGCCCCCGTGGAGGCGACACCCGAAGCTGTGAAGATGGTGGGCTATTACGTCCACCACATTGAAGCGAAGAAGAAGTGCACCTCGGCTGCCAGGAGGGCGGCAAGGAGAACCACTAGCACGCCGCAAGGCCGGCTTTCCCTCTCGGGTAAATCCGTAATGATCGGAGGAGTCCGAGTGTACCTGAATGGCCGTCAGGCCACGATCTCACCAGATAGGGTAATCCCGATGGTGTCGGTGCACAACCAATTCCAAGCACTGGCCCGAGAGCGAGAAGACCACATCAGGTCCATGCCAAAGCAAGAGTCAGCCCAGAAGCTGACTAAATTCAAGCAAGCATGGGTCCCCATCAGGCGGGCCCCAGCCTCAACCCAACTAGAGCCCGTCAGGACTGACCGGCTCAAGAAAAAGATGAAGAAGAGAAGATTCAGGCGCCGGTTCAAGCGTCTCGAAGACCTGCCTTCCATGCTCACGGTCGACAGGCGAACATCTATTTGAAGGAAGGAAGATACAGCAGGATGCATGAGCGGAGGCGTCTCGCCTATAGACCGCCAGTGCAAGCATCACCACCAACTGTCTGCCCCAGCCAGGGAGAAGACGACATCACTCAAGCCATGAGGGGATATCTCCACGGCCTTGGAAACACCCTCCTGGGAACTCAGCGGCTCCTAGAAGTCGTGAATGATGCTGAAAGAAACTGGAAGCAACAAGTTAACCCAAAAGACATCAAAGATGCGGAGTCGGGGTGCTATGGGCCACCCCTCTGTGAAGAAGCTCCACCAAGAGTCTCGGTGTTTGACAGGCTAACCTTTCCTAGACAGACAACCAGGGAGGCGGCTCGAAGAAACAAAAAGATGCGGGTTTATGCCTGTAATATGGCCGGAGTGGCCAACCAATATGGAGCCCTACCTGAAGACCAAGAAGAGATGGCCAGGTTGGCTGGCAGGTCAGGTCCCCTCACCAGAAGAGGAGCAGCTGCAGCTGAGATAATACAAGCCCTCGTCGGTGAAACAAGTTCAGATGCGGTCGCCATGGCGGCGAACGTGATTACCACAGGGGATGAAGGAGAAAGGGTAGCACCTTCTCTAGATACTCTGACAGAAGGGGGAGGCCAAGCTCCTAGCCCTTCTACCCCCGACCCTGCGATGCTGATGCTGCTTCAAGCCTATCGACAGGAGATCGAAGCTCTGAAGCGACAGGTGGGCGAACTGACCATGCATGCTTCCACCTCGAAGCAGGTCGAACCGCCTCCAGAAACATCCAGGCAAGGCGCTAGAGAATTTGAAGGTTCACCCCAGGTCTCAGCCAATCCCCAACTATGCTGGGGGCACGGCCCCAATGACCCCTTCGGCTCCTCAACACCAAGGCACCGCCACTATACCCCAGGCGACGGTGTTGACGACGCCACAGATGCAGTCAGCTCATTTCTACCCAGAAGCAGTGGATCCGGCAACGGCTAACAAGCTCATGATCGAGCAGATAGTCGAGATGAAGCTGGCCGATCGGGGAAGTGAAGAATATGCCTCATATGATGTGTACAAGGTACCCTACCCTGTCCATCATGCGGGGAAGAGATTGCCTCATGGCGTCAGCAAGCCGCCAAAGTTTGACAAATTTAATGGCCAGGGGTCACCGAAGGAGCACATAGCCTATTACGTCAATGTGATGGGCGATCTGGCGACTGATGAATCGTACCTACTGAAGTTCTTCGGGTCCTCGCTCACAGGGCTCGCCTTCGAATGGTACTCAAACTTGCCGGCAGGGTCTGTTAACGACTGGCCAGATTTGCAAAGAAAATTTCGGGAGCGGTTCCACGTCACCGAAAGAGAGGTCACAGTGGCCGAGCTCTATGCAACCAAGCAGAAGAATGATGAAACTGCTCTAGAATTCATCAAGAGATGGCGGAACCTCAGCATGAGGTGTAGACGCCCGCCACACCAAGAAGATGCGGTTCAAATCTGCAAGTAGAATTTGAAGCGTGAAGTTTTCAAGAAAATGATCGGGATGGAGATCAAGTCATTTGATCGATTAAATAATGTGGTGGTGGAAATTGAGTCCTACCTCTCCAAATACTCTTCTGCACCGGCCACCTCAGCCCAAAAAGGAAAATTAATTGAGAAGCGGTCCGTGCCCAAAGAAGTCAACACTGTCGACTTCAAGGATTTCGAGAAGCAGAAGGACAATGATAAAGGAGTCACTAGCGCTCCTCCGTCCAAGCAGGCTGAACAACAAGAGGCCTCCTCCCTGCGGTCAAGAATGAAGAAACTTTACTCCTTCCCGAAGGAGAAAACCCGGGTCATCTTCGAGTGGGCCACCAAATATAACAAAATTACTCTCCCGGAGCCGAAGAGACCCGGTGACATCAAGAGGAAAGATGATCCTCGATTTTGCCCTTACCATTAGATGCTCGGGCACACCCTCGAAGATTGTTACGTCTTCAAAGACATCATTGAAGGCATGATCAAGAAGGGAGAGCTCCAGATGGGTGAACACAAGGTGGACCCGCCCCGCCCGCATGAGATGCCGGTAATGGGGGCAACCATAAATATGATATCCTTATACCAACAACTGCCCGAAGAAGTGTCAGATACTTGTACAAAGCACACCTATGAGGCAATTGTTCTCACTCCCACAGAGAACCAGGGAGATTGGCAGATGGTGCCAAAGAAGACAAGAAGAAAGTCGACATCCCGCCCTACCCCGGGAGTCCGAATTCATGGCGTCACGCCTCAGCCACCACCACCAGCTCTAACCCCGGTTTGGTATGAAACTGCTCCTCAGTTGGTCCTCCGAAGAATGACTGACAACAGGAAAAAGCCACTCTTGTTGCGGATGTACACGCAAGTCAGCCCGGCAGTTAAACGGCTGCAGGCGGTCATTGACGGGTTAGAAGAATATGAACAACCCAAGATCCAACCAGTGCAGCTGAAGGAATATGTCCCTTGGGAACATTTTGAATCCCTAAAATTGGCTGAAGAAGCTGAAGCCGAAACACAAGAAACCGGCATATGGGATGAACTTCCCCGAGAACAGCTTCCAGCTGTAAAAGAAGAGAAGAAGAAAAAGAAGAAGAAGAAGCTGAAGAATAAAATAAAATGCAACATTTTGTCTTGAAATACCTTGTCGGCCTTATTCAATATGGCCGAAGAGGAGGGAGAGGAAGAAATTTGCTTCGCGCCTGTCGAGGCAAACCAAGCCGAGGCCTCTACTTCCCAATATGTCACCAGGTCTGGGAGAAGGTGGGGACGTCTACCCCTAGCCAATCATAATATTATATTCAGGGGCGAGCGGCCATACCAAATCCCCAAACCTGAAGTGAAGGGCGCAGCAATCCCGCCTCCATCGGGCCTCTACCCTGAAGATGCAGCAGGCGAAGTGGTACCCTCGTTCGTCGAATTTGTGCTCGCAAAGAAGAGTGAACAACCATACCAATAGCCCGGGTCCAAGGCCAAGAGCACTCTTGCCTCCACCTCGGGAACGCTCCCTCTGGCGAATAAAGATGATGAGGGCGCCGCCCCTGTGGCTCAGCCCGTGCAAATGAAAGAACCAGCTGACCAAGCAAGCCGAAGCCGTGCGGCCTCCGAAGAAGATAGACCATCTTCCCCGCCGACTCCTCCAGCACCAGAACATGGCGAGCATAGCAAAGCCGAAGAAGCAAAGTTAGCTAATGTCCGAGACGGCACCCGGATATTGAAACAATTGAAAAGAATCCCAGCAAGATTCAGTGTCTGGGAGATACTCTCCCTGGATGAGGAAACCAGGCGGGCTGTCATTGCGGCTCTGCAAAGCCCGGCGCATTATGAAAGCTGCTTTGCTGAGATGCAGTTGGGAGCAACCATCACGTTCACCGAAGAAGACATGCTCTTGCCTTCGGTTAATCACAACAGGCCTTTGTACATGAGGGGGCAGTTGAACGGCCAGCCTGTAAACAGGATCTTGGTCGACACAGGGGCAACAGTAAACATACTCTCCTACCGGGTTTACCAGAAGCATTACTTCGATGTGCACCTGATCAAGGTCAGGGATATGAAGATAACTGGGTTCAACCAGAAGTCTGAAGTTCCCATGGGTGTAGCAGAGTTCGAACTGTCACTAGGAGACTTCACCACCAAAGTGCAGTTCCACGTCATCAACTCCGATACCACATATAAAGCATTGCTCGACCGACCATGGCTACATCAGAATCGGATAGTGTCTTCAACCCTGCACCAGTGCATTAAGTACTCCCGGAATGGAAAAGAAGAAAGAATATTCGCAGACTTACACCCCTTTGAGGTGTTTGAATGCCACCTGCTCGATGCTGCACTTTACATGGAGGAGCCGAAGTAGAATCCCCAGCCGACTCAAAGCAAAGGGAAGGAGATAGCAGAGGACGACGACTGGTTCCCTCCACCACCGCCCGACTATGTGGCACCGCAGGAAGTGTCACACATTTCTAAAGTTGAAGGCGTGGTTCGAGCCATCCCCTTCAATATTTACCTCGAGACAGGAGTTCCGAAGCTCGAAGATTTGCCCGGGTATGTGAAGGTCCCTCCAGGGATCACGAAGCCCCCCACAGACTTAGACTGTCAAACAGTCGAATTCTTGAAGATCTGGGAGGTGCCCAACCCAGAGGGCCCACCTACGATGTTCTATGTGGCTGATGAACATCCAGTGAAAGGGGATGATGATTCTAAATTCTCCGAAGAAATCCATGATCCGGTCGGCCCAATCATGGGACTTCCGGATATATCCAGCAGAGTGGTGAAAATGGCTAGAGGGCAACAGCTGCCCTTCTTTCAGACCGAAAGTTGGAATCAAATGTTCAAGAAGCGGTGGTATCCACCGAACCTGGATAGGGAACTCCTGAAGATTACACAGCACCCTGGTTTGGGTTTCTCATCAGAAGAATTCTATGAAGCAAACATGATAGCTGTCTCAACTCTAGTTGGCGACAGTCCCCCAGAAGACACAGATGCACAAGAAACCAAGAACAAAGAGCAGCATATGTCTTCAGCCGACAAAGCTCAAGATGAAGAAGTGTTCCTCCAGAATCCACCTCCAAGCAGGGATATAGGGGGGATACCATCCACTTCCGAGGCACCACTCCCAGATAGTCACAGTGGCGAGGTGTTGCCACCTCCACTCGATGTCGAAACGGAAGATAGCAGTCCAAGCTACACTCCAGACTTCTCCCTTTGTGACCCTGTTATGCTCGCAATATGTTATGAGCAGCAGCAGGAGATCGAAATGTTGAAGGCGCAGTTGGCCAAAATGATCGAACTACTGTCCGATCTTACCGAGGGTATCCACCTCCGGCAGGGCACATCCATGAACCCGGGGGGCTCCTATGCCACCATGGAAAGATGGGAGAATCAGCCCCCGACCACCAACTTTAGTGCTTTTATGCACTCAAGGAGGAAGGCGAAAGAAATAGCCGGTCCTTCAACTAGCCGGCCGGCGGAACGAGTCCTCACGTTGCAGGAGAAGATGAAGAAGCCTTATTCCTTCCCGAGGGATAAACTCGGGAGATCTTTAAATGGGCTTGCCACTATAGCAGGGTTACCTTGCCAAAGTCCAAAAGGCCAGAGGATGCTACAAGGAGTTATGACCCTAAATTCTGCCTCTACCATCGAATCCTTGGCCACCCTATAGAAGATTGCTATGTCTTCAAGGATATCACCCAGAACCTGATCAACAGAGGAGAATTGAAGATGGAGGATTATGAGGTGAAGCCCCCACAACCCCATGAAGCAGCTGTCTATGAAAAGGGAGTCCATGTGGTTTCCCTCCTCGCAGAGGTCACAAGCCTGGCCGGTGAAAGATGTCCTGAAGAAGATTTCTCTCAGCCTGACTCCACCTTGCCCTCACTGCTCGGCGGGTTACATCAGGAAATTGAAAGGCTGGAGGAGCACCTAGCCGAAATAAGTATGCGCTGGTTTGACCCAGCAGGGGACATCCTCCCTCAGCAATACAGTCACTCATGCCCGGAGCACTTCCTCGTGACCAGGGCAGAACTCTACAGCCACAGGCAAGAAGATGATGAGCCCATCCTGGACTACATCAGAAAGTGGAGAAGCCTATATGTGAGATGCATCTCCCCGTTAAGCCACGAGGTTGCCACTTGGGCTTGCGGGGAAAGTCTAAAGAAGGATATTCAGCAGCGGATGGTCGGCCTTAACGTCCACTCCCTTGATCAGTTGGCCATGATAGCGGCTGATATTGAAGCCTTCCTGGCAAAATACCATCCTGCCATCACCCTGGCAAGGCAAGAAGACAAACCCGGAGGTGTCAACTTCCGCACTTCTGGGCATTCGAAGGAGAAGACAAAGGAGGTAGCCAATCCTTCAACCAATCAACCGGCCTCATTGCGAGAGAAATTGAGGAGGCCTTATTCCTTCCCAAGACACAAAACTCAGAGGATTTTTGAATGGGCTTGTCGTTACGGCAAGATTACCTTGCCAGAATCCAAAAGGCCAGAGGATGTCGGACGAAGCGACGACCCCGAATTCTGTCCTTATCATCGGGTGCTGGGGCATCCTATTGAAAATTATTATGTATTCAAAAATATCGCTCAAGGCCTAATCAGGAAGGGCGAACTAAGGCTGGGAAAATATGAAGTGTACCCACCGCGTCCGCATGACGTGGTCGCTTATAGAAGCGGGGTCCACATGATATCTTTGCTCACGGAGGTCACAAGCCCCGCCGATGGAAGATGTCCGGAAGCCAGTGAAGCACCCCTTTCAACCCCTCCGGATGAAGGCCCCACGAAGCCGGTCTATGATAATTATCAAGAAGACCATGAAGAGAGCCTGCGCCCCTTTGTGCCAGGAGGCACCTCGAAGCCCTATACAATGATGCAGGAAGAGCCGAAAGTCGATGCCCCCTGCAGATGTTGGGAGTCCATCACCAACGAGGTTGCCACGACCTCCAATGATAGTCCACGGGAGCAGAAAGTTGAAAAGCCCCCTACTACTCCTGAGGGTGTTTCGCCCACAGACCAATCTTTAAGTTGCCCAGAAGCCATAACGCCGACATCGGCACCAGTTCCCGAGCCAGGGAAAGAAGATGACGAAGCCTTGCCACTGAGCGGGGTGGTACAAGAAGACATCTATGATGCCCTTGAGGCTGAAGAAGACGATGAAGGCTTCTTCGATTTGCAACCGGCTCCCCCGGAGATAGAAGATGGTGGCCAAGCCACTGTTGATGAGCTGAT
Organism: Amorphophallus konjac; assembly: GCA_022559845.1. Taxonomy (NCBI): domain Eukaryota; kingdom Viridiplantae; phylum Streptophyta; class Magnoliopsida; order Alismatales; family Araceae; genus Amorphophallus; species Amorphophallus konjac. The sequence goes on from CM040119.1 coordinate 92,147,604, forward strand.
CGAAGTGGATCTGGGTACAAAAGATGACCCCAGACCAACATTCCTCAGCGCCCTCCTTCTCCCAGAAGAAAGAGAGCGATACATCAAGCTCCTACAAGAGTTCCGAGACTGTTTTGCTTGGAACTGTTGTGCCCCTGTGTGATTTTGTGTGATTTTGATGATGGCTGACACACCATGAGTCACACTGAGGTGTGCTAATTAATATAGATGACTGATTGACTGCTTGATTATCTGATTGGTTTATCTGACTGTTTGCTTGAATAGCTAATTCATGAATATGGCTAGATTGGGTTAACGTAGTGGCTAATTGTTTGTTCATGCATTACTCTATTTGCCAAGTGTATACATCAGTCAGCATTGCATTTTGTTCACGAAGTCTATACACTGCTGGATGTTCATGTCTGCACATTGGTGTTTTTCCCTACGTTCTGGCCTAGTCTATACAGCCTCATTCCTACCTTCGTTCCAAGCCAAAGTCTACACAACGCCCTTCACTGAAAGTCTATACATTCGCTGCAGAGATCACGGTCAAGTGTGTACACTCTTTCACTGTAGCTTCCACATATTCAAGTCTTCACATTGAAAGCCTATACATTGCTGGATGTTCAAGTCTGTACATCCACAGTTAAACTTGAAGTCTGCACACTAGTCTTCAAAACCAAGTCTACACATTGGTCTTCGATTTCAAGTCCATACATTGGACTGATCTTCAAAGTCTGTACAATGGTTTCACATCTTCAAGTCTGTACAGCCGTTTGCTTTGTATTTCAAGTCTAGACATTGCACTGTAGCATCCATCGTCTTCGTGTTGTTTTAGTGTCTATGTCTTCATGTTGTTTTTGTTTGATTGTCTTCGTGTTGTTTACTGTAGCATCTCAATTTGTTCTGATGAACTTCGAGTCGTTTTCCAGTGAACCCCGTGTCATTTCACCTCGTGCTATTCTCACTGACTTCGTGTCGTTTTTGTTCTATTGCGTGCAGGACATCGCAGCACCTCGTGTTGCTTTCTGTGCCACCTCGTGTCGTTCTCTGTGTAGTGTGTGTTTTTGTCACCACTACACTTCGTGTCGTTGTTCTTTACTTCGTGCTGTTTTCACTGTCTTCGTGTTGGTCTTTCTCATTAGACCTCGTGTCTTTCTCGCCTTGACCACACTTCGTGTTGCTTTACGTAGACCTCGTGTCTTGCTTGTTTGCAACCACTTCGTGTCGGTTTCTGTTGTCAGCCCGTGTTTGTCCTCGTGTTGTTTTTGCATTCGTAACCTCGTGTTGGTCTAGTATTTGTGTTTTTGTTGTTTTTATTTTCGTGTCTTCGTGTTGCCTTTTCTAGACCTCGTGTCTCTTTTGTTTTATAACCTCACTTCGTGTCGTTCCCTTCGTTGTGTCTGATCTGTTACAGTGTACTCGTGTCGTTCTTAGTTATTATGTCCGCGTGTTGTTTCCTTCTCACTTCGTGCTGTTCTCATCCTACCTCGTGTCGTTCTTGTCGTAGTGCTTGTTTTGTTACAGTGACTTCGTGTCGTTCTCCTTGTAATGTTTGTTTTTGTCACCACTGAATGTCGTGTCTTTCTCAGTGCATCTAGAACTGCTACCACATACATCGTGCAGCTTTAGTTATTGTGGCCCTCAGTGTTAATGGTTTGTATCTCCTTGCAGGTTCGAGGAAGAACATTCCCAAATGACTGGGCAGCACGTGATCCGAGGCTGGAATGAAGCCTGCTGAGTGACTGCCACGTGGTCCTAATATTTAGGGCTGGAAATGTGGAGGTCACACGTCGGGGCTGATGATGCTGCTGCTGCTATATATATGAGCCTTCGCCCACAGAAGAAGGTCGATCAAGGTAGCGAGCAACAGAGAGTGACTAAAGTAGAAGTAGCCAGAGCAAAAGAGAAGAAGTGCAGAAGAGAAAGAAGAGATAGAGAAAGCTGTGAGCCTGATCGAGAGAGCAGAAGAAGAAAAAGAAAGAGAGAGACAGTGAGAGAGAGAGAGAGTGAGAAGAAGGAGAAGTAAGAAAGAAGAAGAAGAAGAAAAGAGAGTTTGTGCTGGGAGAAAAGAGATAAGCAGTAGAAGAAGCTCCTGCTGGACCGTGGATCAAATCCAGGCCAGCCAGCTCCTGCGAGAGCCACATTTGTTTCTATCCTTTCAGCTTTCTGTTGCTGGTTTTGTTTTTCTTTTGAACATTTCACTTGCTGTTTTCCCGATTCTCTGTAGAGAGGTCGGGGTGCCTCCTGTTGGTTCAGGAGAAGGGAGATTGCTATCTCCGATTGCAAGTAGTTGGGTGCTACTTGTGGGTTTCCTCTGGTTAGAGGAAGGGAGGCTCGTCCTCCGATTCTGGGCTTGTAGGTTTCAAGTCCAGGGGTCCCTCCGGTTGGGAGGAAGAGAGGTCCTCGACCTATGGTTTGCAGGTGACATAGTGTCACTTGTGTTTCCCTCTGGGTTTCAGAGGAAGAGAGACTTAGGTCTCTAGGGTTCCCTCCGGTTTGGAGGAAGGGAGATCTGATCTCCGGTTCTAGTCTTGTGGGTTGCAAGATTAGGTGTTCCCTCCGGTTTGGAGGAAGGGAGGATTGATCCTCCGGTTCTAGTCTTGTGGGTTGCAAGACTAGGTGTTCCCTCCGGTCTGGAGGAAGAGAGACTTGCGTCTCTAGTTTGCTAGTGACTGGTGTCACTAGTGGTTCCCTCCGGTTGGGAGGAAGAGGGGAGGTTGTTCCCCTGGTCAAGCTGTTTGGCAGCATTTGTTGCAGACTGAGTCTGCTGTTTCTAGCGTGAGCTAGTGAAGCCACACTCGGTTGAGTGTGGGGTGGATGTAGGTCTCGAGGACCGAACCACCTAAAAAACCCCTTGTGCATTGTGGTTTGGTTTATCTGCTTTTGCTTCCGCTAGATGATTGCAAAGGGGCGCTCTATGCGTTTGGCTTCTGTTTGAGCAGAAGTGTTGATTAGTTTTATTAGAATATTTCAATCTGTCAAGAGAGCGAAATTCCAGTTGAGCTTCAGATTATTTGAATCTGTCTTGTTATTATTCTAGTTTTAATTGGGTGAAAGTTTTTTTTTAAAACGGAATATATTCATTCACCCCCCCTCTGAATACATAGCACCGAACCTAACAATTGGTATCAGAGCAGGTTACTGCTTCAAGATCCAACGATCTGCAGTGATCCCCGTGCTTCTCGGTGTTTATTACGGTTTGCTGCTCCTTGATATTTATCTAATTGATCATTGCCTACAAATGGCTCTTCCACTGGTTTTCAATGGGTCTAACTTTGATTCATGGTTCAGTAGTTTGCGTAACTACGTCAATCTAGATAATCCCGATTTGTGGAAGTTAATTACTCATGGTCCTCATAGATTACCACGAAAAGAGTCCAAATGGACTGATCGTCATAGATCAATGCATAGAGAAAATCAGAAAGCTATAAATCTGATAAAAGCATCCATCAATAAGGCCTTACACTTTTGCCTTCATGATTGCAGGTCTGCTAGGGATATTCTGGACAAGATGAAACTAACTTGCAGTACAGGGAAGGAAAACTGCATGATGGCTGATGGGAGCGACCATAGCAACAGCCACAGTGATAAAGAAGAGAACGAAGTTCAGGTAAATCCCTTTGTGGACTATACCTTAGATGATTGGGTAGATGTCTATTCCAAGCTGTTAAGATCTAGCAATAAATTGAGCAAGAAAAACAGATCTATGAAAAAATAGCTAGATAGGTTTGAGAATTCTAAACTTACTGGTGAGGACAGTGATACTCTGAAAACTGAAAATCAGATATTTAGAAGACAGCTGACTGATCTTGATTCTATTACTTCAGATCTGGAATATCTGAAATCTGAAAATGCTAGACTCAAAAACCAAACTGAGGAATCTGGATCCAAATCAGTGAGCCTTGAAAATGAAAATAGATTGATTTCTGAAACCTTGGAGACTGTCAGAATAGAAAATTCAGAACTTCAGAAAAGGCTTGAAAATCTTCAATCTGAAGATGAATAAGAAGTGTTTAGTGAATGTCAGACCTCCTTAAGTGTGTTGAAATTTGATGATGAAATCCTGGAACAAAATGGTAAAATGAGACAGGAGATCTGCAAGCTAAAACAGTTAAATACAGCTATGTCTGAGAGACTTATCACTCTTGAAAAAGGGAAGAGTGTTAGCCTGGATAGCTCTGATGAGCTGATGAAAGTTGAACAGGAAATTGAAAGTCTTAGGACTGTTAATCAAATGCTGAAAGAAGATGCTGTGTGCTATAAAAGGAAAGCTGATGAATATGAAATCCATGTATCAAAGCTTGAATCAGAAGTTACTGAGTTGAGGAAATCTCTTGAGAAATTTGTCAGTGGAAAAGAAAATCTTGATAAAATTCTTGGATCTAAAGTGAATCTCCGAAGAGAGGGCTTGGGCTACAAACCAATAAATAAAAGGAGCTTTGAAAGTAAGCTTCAAACTTCATTCGTGAGTAGCTCTAAGTTAGACAGCACATCGAATGTGCCTATTTTTGAATTTAATGCTAAGAAGAATCAAAATTCCACTGACAGCCCTAAGTCTGAGAAACAAGTTCAAAAATAGAAAAAGAATGTTCATGTTGAGAACAAAGATTCAAGGAACTCTCATGATAAAACTGAGAATGCTGTGCCTAAATTGAACAATCACATTCATGCAAATAAAAAGAAAATTTCATGCCATTACTGTCATAGGTTTGGTCACTTGATGCATGAATGTAAATTGATGGAACAGGATGATAGAATGCATGCTAGGAAGTACAATAACAAAAACAGTCCTGTTGAACAGAAAAGAAAAAGCTATTGTTACCATTGTGGAAAAATAGGTCATGTTAGTGAACAATGTTGGTTTGCCAAAGGTAAAGGCAAATATTTTTCAAATTCTAATCATGTCAATTTGTATGAAAATCAGCATGTTTTTAAAAGGAACAAAAATGGATCCAGTGGCCAACACATGGTATGTTCCACCTGCAGCAAGTCAGGCCACAGGGCGGTTGACTGCTGGTTTAATGTTGGTAGAAGAAATTTCATCTTCTGCCATCACTGTGAGAAACCTGGCCATACAGTCAAAGACTGCTGGCATTCTCAAAGGAAGAAGGTCAACTCTAAATCTGTTAAACAAAGTGTGTTTGGTAGGAACAAATCTGTTCAAACAAGAAAATCCCTCACATGCTTTGAGTGTGGAAAGCAAGGTCACAAGGTGACTGATTGCTGGTTTTCTGACCATCTGAAACAAAGTGGTAGTAAAAACAGAAACATTCATGCTTATAAATTTAGCACACCTGCTTACATGCATTGTAAGAAATTCAGACCTAATGGTTCATGTGATTATTGTGGTCTGTCTGGACATTCCATGTCTAGTTGCTATATGAAAAAGCATGATATGATGGGTCAGAAGCTTTGGAAAACATCCCATCAAAATACCACTAACCCTGCAGGACCCAAGGAAACTTGGGTACCAAAATGTGCCAAGTGAGAAACTTTTTACAGGTGTGTCTTGGGAACGAGAAATAAAAGGGGCAAATAAACCAAGACACCCTAAAAAGGTAAACCCCACTCAAGCACTTCTCAGGTAAGTCTCTTGACTCTTCAATGAGTCTGCTTAGATGGCATTAGGAATATAGATAGATTTGTTAACTAGTGGTTTAAAAATGCATGTTTGCATTTCCATGCAATAGTTGTTGTGTCTGGATATGCTCATTCTGTGACTGCATACATCTAGAATTCATTACTCATGAATGATTTTCAAATGTTTTGAATGCATACCGTCAGGGGGAGCTGCACAACATATCATGCACATTTGACTAGTCTAATACCCTTCAAGGTCTTCATGCCTTTCATGGGTAGTTAATGCATCTAATTGCATCTTAGAGTGGCATCATTTAATCATGAAATTTTTCAAAAGAAAAGGGAGGGTTTCAGTTTATGCACTCAGTGAGGGGGAGCATCTCTCATTATTCATTCATGTAAGTGCATGCTACCATCAGACCTCTCATCAAAGCTCATGTCTGATGACTAATACTCACCTTCCTGTTTGAATTGCTATCTTGATAATCTTTGGTGATTGTGAAATGCATTGTATTTCAGCCTCTTGCTTCAATTCTTGTCAGCCAGTGTCACTCATACGATCAATTGGTATCCATTGGCATTTGTTGACGTGGCTATACCTGAAAAAATGCTCTTGCCTTCCTTGAAATCCCAGAAAGATTCCTCTGTGCATATCTTGATCATAAATCCGAAAACATTGCTTTTAAGGAAATTTCCATCATATAGGACTATGAATGTCTGAAGATTTCAGCCGGTTGAAGTCTCATGTATTTCTTGTGTTTGCTTATGAATTCTTCTTGGAAATATCTGAGTTAGTCTTAATAAATTTTAACCAACCCTTTCATGTTGTGTCTTTTAAACTCTTCTGAAATCTGAAATTCTGAAATCATGATTTTCCTTGACTGATTTGTATGAAAATATGTATTGTTTTTAAACATCAGGGAATATGGATTATGTAAAATACCAAATCTTGTCAGAGCAATGTCTTTGGTCACTGAGAAACACATCTCATTCATCAAAGAAACGAATTGAGATATGTCATGAAGTGCCATAGTTAACTCTGTTTAAATTGTTGATTAAAAATCTGGCAGAGCAATGGCAGGCACACTGAGGAATACATGTCTCTCATCAAAGAAATGAGTTTCAGTGTGTCATGAGGTATAAGTGCTATCTATGTTCTTAAGAAGCATGACAGTTAGTCCTTCCAAGCGCTTAGGGATACTGGCGTCTAAATAACGTGTATCCTCCAGTTGTAAGGATGTACTTAACTTAATTGCTCTTGAATATTGTTGTTAAAAATCCGTTGCCTATCTAGCATATCATCTGAGATTGTTTGGAAAAGAATATTCTTTCAATAGAAACTTTGACAGAAATAAATGGTTACTTGTTTGTTTATCCTCAATACTATCGATTGCATTTCTTGAGGAAATCCTTGAAATTAAGCGAGTAAGAATGAAGAAGGTTAAAAAGGTTTATCAATATGAAATCTTGGTTCACTTGTTATTAAGAAAACTGATTTCAGATATGAGTAGAAATAGCTCATGGTCAAACCTTGCATACATAAAATTCTGAACTGGTTTGTCAATATAGGTTCATTCATAGGTTTCTATGATGGAAAAGTCTGTAATCATCTGTTTAAATCAGATTTATGAAATTTGATATTTCATTGAAAATCTTTCTCATCCTTTCTGAATTCCTTTTTAATCTCTCATATTGGATTCCAGTCGTTCAGACAAAACTGACTGCTTCATTTGCACACAGTTCTATCAATTGGTTCCAACTGTTGACTTCCACTCATGTCTTGGGCCTGCATAAGCATGGTGGTTGCATAAGAGTTGTATGACTAAGGGAGAGCTAGTCAAATTAATTGCATAACATGCCTTTCAGGTTTTGATTCATGCATAGGTCTCATATCCTACATGAATTCTCATTGACTGTGCACTCATATAATTAATTGCAATACTTTCATAACATCTTTCTAGTTGACGATGGGGGAGACTTGATTCATGCATTTTGTTGAGCTCCTAACTCTTTTCTGAATTGAGTTCTTCATACTTCAGTGCTCCTGTGTGATTGAAAATATGACATATCTACAGGGGGAGAAGCTCTTGAAAGGATACATTTGGAAGATAGATGTCACACTCTAAAGGGAAGTATAACATTCATGTCCTTTACTGAATTGTTTCCCTATTTCAATCTTTTTGTTGAAGGCAAAGGGGGAGAAGAATCTAATCTGAGTCAGTGTAACTCATAGTGTTGCCATCATCAAAAAGGGGGAGATTGTTGTGCCCCTGTGTGATTTTGATGATGGCTGACACACCATGAGTCACACTGAGGTGTGCTAATTAATATAGATGACTGATTGACTGCTTGATTATCTGATTGGTTTATCTGACTGTTTGCTTGAATAGCTAATTCATGAATATGGCTAGATTGGGTTAACGTAGTGGCTAATTGTTTGTTCATGCATTACTCTATTTGCCAAGTGTATACATCAGTCAACATTGCATTTTGTTCACGAAGTCTATACACTGCTGGATGTTCATGTCTGCACATTGGTGTTTTTCCCTACGTTCTGGCCTAGTCTATACAGCCTCATTCCTACCTTCGTTCCAAGCCAAAGTCTACACAACGCCCTTCACTGAAAGTCTATACATTCGCTGCAGAGATCACGGTCAAGTGTGTACACTCTTTCACTGTAGCTTCCACATATTCAAGTCTTCACATTGAAAGCCTATACATTGCTGGATGTTCAAGTCTGTACATCCACAGTTAAACTTGAAGTCTGCACACTAGTCTTCAAAACCAAGTCTGCACATTGGTCTTCGATTTCAAGTCCATACATTGGACTGTTCTTCAAAGTCTGTACATTGGCTTCACATCTTCAAGTCTGTACAGCCGTTTGCTTTGTATTTCAAGTCTAGACATTGCACTGTAGCATCCATCGTCTTCGTGTTGTTTTAGTGTCCATGTCTTCGTGTTGTTTACTGTAGCAGCTCGATTTGTTCTGATGAACTTCGAGTCGTTTCCCAGTGAACCCCGTGTCATTTCACCTCGTGCTGTTCTCACTGACTTCGTGTCGTTTTTGTTCTATTGCATGCAGGACATCGCAGCACCTCGTGTTGCTTTCTGTGCCACCTCGTGTCGTTCTCTGTGTAGTGTGTGTTTTTGTCACCACTACACTTCGTGTCGTTGTTCTTTACTTCGTGCTGTTTTCATTGTCTTCGTGTTGGTCTTTCTCATTAGACCTCGTGTCTTTCTCGCCTTGACCACACTTCGTGTTGCTTTACGTAGACCTCGTGTCTTGCTTGTTCGCAACCACTTCGTGTCGGTTTCTGTTGTCAGCCCGTGTTTGTCCTCGTGTTGTTTTTGCATTCGTAACCTCGTGTCGGTCTAGTATTTGTGTTTTTGTTGTTTTTATTTTCGTGTCTTCGTGTTGCCTTTTCTAGACCTCGTGTCTCTTTTGTTTTATAACCTCACTTCGTGTCGTTCCCTTCGTTGTGTCTGATCTGTTACAGTGTACTCGTGTCATTCTTAGTTATTATGGCCGCGTGTTGTTTCCTTCTCACTTCGTGCTGTTCTCATCCTACCTCGTGTCGTTCTTGTCGTAGTGCTTGTTTTGTTACAGTGACTTCCGATCGTTCTCCTTGTAATGTTTGTTTTTGTCACCACTGAATGTCGTGTCTTTCTCAGTGCATCTAGAACTGCTACCACATACCTCGTGCAGCTTTAGTTATTGTGGCCCTCAGTGTTAATGGTTTGTATCTCCTTGCAGGTTCGAGGAAGAACATTCCCAAATGACTGGGCAGCACGTGATCCGAGGCTGGAATGAAGCCTGCTGAGTGACTGCCACGTGGTCCTAATATTTAGGGCTGGAAATGTGGAGGTCACACGTCGGGGCTGATGATGCTGCTGCTGCTATATATATGAGCCTTCGCCCACAGAAGAAGGTCGATCAAGGTAGCGAGCAACAGAGAGTGACTGAAGTAGAAGCAGCCAGAGCAAAAGAGAAGAAGTGCAGAAGAGAAAGAAGAGATAGAGAAAGCTGTGAGCCTGATCGAGAGAGCAGAAGAAGAAAAAGAAAGAGAGAGACAGTGAGAGAGAGAGTGAGAAGAAGGAGAAGTAAGAAAGAAGAAGAAGAAGAAAAGAGAGTTCGTGCTGGGAGAAAAGAGAGAAGCAGTAGAAGAAGCTCCTGCTGGACCGTGGATCAAATCCAGGCCAGCCAGCTCCTGCGAGAGCCACATTTGTTTTTATCCTTTCAGCTTTCTGTTACTGGTTTCGTTTTTCTTTTGAACATTTCACTTGCTGTTTTCCCGATTCTCTGTAGAGAGGTCGGGGTGCCTCCTGTTGGTTCAGGAGAAGGGAGATTGCTATCTCCGGTTGCAAGTAGTTGGGTGCTACTTGTGGGTTCCCTCTGGTTAGAGGAAGGGAGGCTCGTCCTCCGGTTCTGAGCTTGTAGGTTTCAAGTCCAGGGGTCCCTCCGGTTGGGAGGAAGAGAGGTCCTCGACCTCTGGTTTGCAGGTGACTTAGTGTCACTTGTGTTTCCCTCTGGGTTTCAGAGGAAGAGAGACTTAGGTCTCTAGGGTTCCCTCCGGTTTAGAGGAAGGGAGATCTGATCTCCGGTTCTAGTCTTGTGGGTTGCAAGATTAGGTGTTCCCTCCGGTTTGGAGGAAGGGAGGATTGATCCTCCGGTTCTAGTCTTGTGGGTTGCAAGACTAGGTGTTCCCTCCAGTCTGGAGGAAGAGAGACTTGCGTCTCTGGTTTGCTAGTGACTGGTGTCACTAGTGGTTCCCTCCGGTTGGGAGGAAGAGGAGAGGTTGTTCCCCTGGTCAAGCTGTTTGGCAGCATTTGTTGCAGACTGAGTCTGCTGTTTCTAGCGTGAGCTAGTGAAGCCACACTCGGTTGAGTGTGGGGTGGATGTAGGTCTGGAGGACCGAACCACCTAAAAAACCCCTTGTGCATTGTGGTTTGGTTTATCTGCTTTTGCTTCCGCTAGATGATTGCATAGGGGCGCTCTATGCGTTTGGCTTCTGTTTGAGCAGAAGTGTTGATTAGTTTTATTCGAATATTTCAATCTGTCAAGAGAGCGAAATTCCAGTTGAGCTTCAGATTATTTGAATCTGTCTTGTTATTATTCTAGTTTTAATTGGGTGAAAGTTTTTTTTTTAAAAACGGGATATATTCATTCACCCCCCCTCTGAATACATAGCACCGAACCTAACAGGAACTACAAAGAAATGCCGGGCCTCAACCCGGCGATTACCCAGCATATGTTGGCCATTGACCCCAATGCCGAACCAGTGAAGCAGTCACCCCGGCGAATGAGGCCAGAACTGATAAGCCAAGTTTGCAAGGAAGTCGACAAGCTCATAGACGTCGACTTCGTAGCAGAAAACCAGTATACCACCTGGCTGGCCAATATTGTGCCCGTCAAGAAGAAGAACGGCCAGATCCGGATATGTGTGGACTTCCGGGACCTGAACAAGGCTTGTCCGAAAGATGATTTTCCGGTGCCCATCACTGAAGTCATGATCGATGCCACCACTGGCCATGAAGCCTTATCTTTCATGGACGGGTCGTCCGGATACAACCAGATATGGATAGCCGAGCGTGATATAATTCATACGGCTTTCCGATCACCCAAGGGGATATTCCACTATAAAAGGATGCCTTTTGGCCTCAAGAATGCTGGCGCCACTTATCAAAGGGCGATGACCAAGATATTTGATGAATTGCTCTATGACAAGGTCGAATGCTACATCGACGACTTGGTTGTCAAGACCAAAAAGAAAGAAGATCACCTGAGTGACCTCAGGGTTATATTTCAAAGGCTCCGACAATACGAGCTAAAGATGAACCCGTTGAAGTGCGTCTTCGGCATTTCCAGTGGGAAGTTTCTGGGCTTCATTGTCCGATATAGGGGGATTGAAATAGACCCCTCCAAGATAAAGGCCATTCAGGAGCTGCCTCCTCCGAAGAACCTAACGGAACTGCGATCACTGCAGGGTCGATTGGCCTATATCCGCAGGTTCATCTCCAACCTGTCCGGTCGATGTCAACCATTTCATAAGTTGATGATGAAAGATGCGCCGTTCGACTGTAATCAAGAATGCCAGAAGGCTTTTGATAAGCTGAAGGAATACTTGAAGACCCCACCAGTGCTGGGGGCACCTGTCAAGGGGCGGCCGCTGATTCTCTACATAGCCGCCACCGAATGTTCACTCGGGGCAATGCTGGCTCAAAACAACGACGAGGGAAAGGAGCAGGCGCTTTATTACCTCAGTCGAAGACTGGTCGAGGCAGAAGCAAAGTATACCCCGATCGAGAAGGTTTGTCTTGCCTTGGTCTTTGCGGCCAAGAAAATGAGGCATTACATGCTCTCGCATGAAATACAGCTGATATCAAGGGCCGATCCAGCCAAACATCTCTTGTCCCAGCCGGCGCTGAAAGGGCGATTGGGGAAGTGGGCCGTCATTTTGATGGAATTTGATATTACATATGTGCCGCAAAAGGCTATTAAAGGCCAGGCGATAGCAGATTTCTTTGCAGCACACCCTGTGCCTGAGAATTCCCCGCTTGTCACGGAACTTCCGGAAGATGAAGCACTGGAAGTGGACAAAGTCCGTCAAGCCATATGGCAGTTATACTTCGACGGAGCATCCAGAACTGAAACATCTCAATCAGGGCATGCGAGGATAAGGGCTGGAGCAGGCATCGTCCTCAAATCCCCAGAAGGAGAAGTGTTGCATACATCGTGTTCGATCAATAAACCATGCACGAACAATGAAGCAGAATATGAGGCCTTGATTATCGGTCTTCAGATAGCCCTCCACATGGAGATCCGAATGCTGCAGGTGTTTGGTGATTCTATGCTGATTATCAAGCAGATACAAGGAGAGTTCGATGTCCGGAAGCCCGGGCTACTTCCGTATTGCGCCAAGGCGAAGAAGCTCATGGGGCGGTTCTACTTCATTGAAGTAGGCCATGTCGTCCGAAGCCAGAATGCCCAGGCTGATGCACTGGCAAAATTAGCAAGCTCACTGGCGGCTCTGCCGGGCGAATCCCTCAACATAACAGTCATAAACAGGCGCCAGGTCCCCAGCATGATAGAGGAGCCATGTGACGAAGAAGAATATGAAGCTGTGACAGCAGAAACAACTAACTCTCCTAATTGGAGGGAACCCCTGATGAAATGGTTTGAACACCAAGAACTGCCCAAGCAGAGGGAAGAAAGGATCAGATTGATCAGAACAAAAGATTCTTATGAAGTCAGAAATGGAACTCTATTCCGAACCGTGGCTGATGCCGGAAGAAAGGTGCTCCTCCGATGTATATCCATGGAGGAGGCTTGGATGGTCATGAAAGAAGTGCATGCCGGATCGGCCGACGCTCACCAAGCTGGGCTGAAAATGAAGATTGAAATCAAGAAGCTGGGATATTACTGGCCAACTATGTTCGATGACTGCTCCAAGTATGCCAAGTCATGTCATAAATGCCAGCAGCATGCTGCGATCCCAAGAAGACCTCCAGCTCATTTGCACCCAACGATGCCCAGTTGGCCTTTTGCTCAATGGGGTACTGATGTTGTGGGCCCGCTCCCCATGTCTTCATCGGGATGCAAATACATTCTAGTAGCTACAGATTACTTCTCTCGCTGGGCTGAAGCTGTGGCTCTAAGAGAAGTGACGGGAGAAATCGTGGCCAGATTCGTCCGTCGAAATATCATATTCCGATTCGGCGTGCCCGATCGAATTGTCTCTGACAACGGAAGCCACTTCCGAAACCAAAAGGTCTATAGATTGGCCGATAGATTCAAGATTGATTGGAGGACGTCCACTCCGTATAATCCGCAGGCAAACGGGTTAGCGGAAGCCTTCAACAAGACACTATGCACACTTCTTGCCAAGACGGTCAGCTCTAGCAAGAAGGATTGGGAAGACAGGATGTATGAAGTGCTATGGGCGTATCGCACTGTGTACAAGACCCCGACAGGTTGTTCACCATTCTCCTTGGTGTATGGCTCAGAAGCGGTCGTGCCGATAGAGCTGGAGGTACCCTCACTACAGGTGGCGATCCAGCACGAATTAGTCAAAGATGGCCAAGCCAATATAGAAAGAAGATTGGAGGAGCTCTCCGATCTGGAAGGACGGCGGCTCAGAGCCCAACAGAACATACAGGTCTACCAGGCCCGCATGACCCGGGCCTTTGACAAACTCGTCAAAGAACGTGAATTCAAGAAGGGAGACCTAGTCATGGTCAAGCGAAGAGAAGTCATGGCAGCCAATCCCAAAGGCAAATTGAATGAAAACTGGATAGGACCTTATGTGGTCCAAAAAGTCTATGAAGGCGGTGCTTATGTCATCGTCAACCACCGGGGGGAAATTCAATTCCCACCACTCAATGGGAAACACTTGAAACTATACCATGCGCCGCTTCCCCAGCTCGGTGATCAACTAAAACCAATACCCCACAATGAAGAGGATTCCATCATGGAGCTTTTTACATAAAGCACCCGAAAACTCAACTCGGCGCCCGTGGCCCTTCGAGGCCTGAACCGAGCAGCATGGCTTAGACCTTCCGTCTAAGCCGGTTAAACATGATTCCATTGCGTTGACATAAACCCAATGTCGACGATACTATCATACCTTTGTGATCCGGTCCCAACGCGATCATCAAAAAAAAAGAGAAGAAAAAAGAAGAAAAAAAAGAAGAAAAAAAAAGAAGAAGAAAAAAAAAGAAGAAAAAAAAAGAAAAAAAAAGAAGAAGAAGTGGTTCCTCAATTTACCTTACTCGGCACCCTCGCCGAAAGCTCCGGTTTAGATCTTTCGTCTGGGTCGGAAGAAAACTAAAATCCTTGCGTTGATGTAATCCCAGCATTGACGAATCCACTTTATGCGGCACCCTTGCCGGAAGCTCCGATTCAGACCTTTCGTGTGACGGCCCGAGAATCCGATTACTGGGAAGGCCCGATAACCCGAGACTCGCACCGCCGCCCACGAGCCGGGAGGGCTCGGAAGGGATAAAAGGAGTGTGGAGGTACAAAGAAATAGGAAATAAAGCAGGATAATTCAACAATTAACAGAAATAAATAAACAACTACAACAGAGTCTAGTCCAACAGAAAGTACAGTCTAAAGCAGTAAAATGTACCACATGCCAAGTGAACACTCGGCCCGGCAAGCTGGCAACAGAGAACCTCCGCTCCGCACTCTCGAACCTCGAGGAAGAACTGCCACACCTGAAAAGTAGGGAATGAGTCTCCAAAACAGAGACTCAGCAGGGATCCCGCGGAACCCCAACCGGAAACAACGGCGGTAGCGGAAAGGAAGCTACAACTACAGCAGGAACAGCAAACCGGTGGCCGGTCAAAAACTCGGTACTACAGCTACTCCTACTGCCAGAAGGCACACCTCGATCACGCAGTCGAAGCTACTGAACCACGCTAGCACCACCTACCGAAGTAAGAACACACGGCAACCACGCCGTAGAGGCCTATCCCCCGGACACAGCCGACCTGGACACGCTATCCAAGGTGCAACCCCAACCATCCGATCGCGGGTACCGCACAACAAGACCCAACCTCGGTAAAGCCACTAGCACTAATCTCACGACGCAAGAACCGACACACGCGCCAAGGTGAAACAACCGAACTCACCGGTCAACACGACCAAAAACCCGAAGGTCAAAGACACAGAGACTGACAGTCTGACACTCCGTACTCGACAGAAGTACCACCCTCTAGAAGAACGACCGTATGTGTCCCCTGACGTCTTACACCGCGTCACAAGTGTCTAGCTACAACGCCCCGGGCGTGAGACTCGGACACGCAATAAGTACCACAACAAGGACTAGCTGGGGTCGCGCTCGCCAGCACGTGTCCTAAGCCCCCAACTACGTGTGCACACACAGACCATCTGCTCTAGGTCGGGTCCTCTAGCTGGTTTTCCCCCCCACCGGACTCTGGTGGCAAAGGCAAGGGGCCGACGAAAACCAGCCTAAAAATCGCGTCTCACCGGGTTGCGCTCTCCACCACTCCCAGGTGGGTCCGCACACGCGTGCGCAGGAAGCTACGACTAGTGGAGGATCACAGAACGTGGACACAGAAACCACGCACGCACTCATTACGAGTAACACGGAGTAACAGGTGGCACGACGCCACCAGACTCTGGACAACCCACTAGACCTACAACTCAACGGCCTTTGAGTCACAAGACTCAAGGTCAAGACCGTTGCACATGACAGCACTGAGCCATCAATCTGGCCTAATCCCTAGGTCCAAAACCACAATGCGACAACTCACGAGGCAGTTCATCACTGCCGAGACCCATCCCTCGAGGAGGGAACTTAAGAAACCCCCAGCCTCAGGCTGGGAAGCTGGACTCACCGTCCAAGGCCACACGCTTGGCCCACTAGGAAGCCACCTTCCAGAGAAGCCATGACTTGCGGGGAAACCTCACCGCACTCACACCGACACACGGTGACACGATCTGGCACGAACACGGAAGCTCGGAATACCTGGGGTCGCCTGGACCCACCAAGCCCACGGGCATGCTTATCGAGGTAGCATGGTACCTCCAAATACCCCAAAACACGGTAACAAAACCCACGGGGTGCCCGGGACACTCACAAGGCCAAAGGTCGACCACTGGGTCACAATCGGGTCGACCGGAGACCAACACAACACAATCGGAACACTAGAAGGTCACTCGGACCCTTAAACTCACGGGAACGCTAATCGAGGTAAACCAAACCTCTGGACACCCAAAGACACGGTCACGAAACTCCACGGGGTGTCCAGGACACACACGGCCCAAGGGGAGCACGATCAGCCGCAGACCGTCCGCCTCGGGCAGCCCGACAGGCCACCCCAAGAACGCGCTACACATGCATAGCGCGTTAAGCAAGAACGCGCTATGCAAACCTAGCGCGTTCAGCAAGAACGCGCTATAGGTCCATAGCGCGACCAGACCAGGTCGCGCTATGATCCTATAGCGCGACAACCAAAAACGCGCTGGGACCCTAGAGCGCGACAAGAACCGCCTTACTGTTCATCTTCTCCAATGAACGCGTCCCGTCGGGGCAGCGCGACACTCAAGAACGCGCTACTAGAAGCTAACGCATTCTCAGTCCGCGCCCGAAAATGGTAGAAACGGCGGGAAAACCCATTCCACGCCTCGACCACCCCCGGGTGATGGGGAAACAAAGGGGGAAACATTCCCCAACCCCTCTGGCACCGAGAGGACCCATTTAAACCCCAAAAACACGATCAAAACACAAGATTCGGCTCACACCCCAAAAACATGCATTTTTCCCAAATCACCCCGTTTAGCCCGCTCGGTTCACCACGGCCTACGAAACTCGCGGGAATTGAAGTACATGGGTTGAGGGTCCATCTCCCTACCTCCACCGAAGATTCGACGCGCCATGGACGCCGATCCACGAAGAAACGCCATTTAAACCCTCGCCGGTTCACGATCCCACAAACCGCCTCCACCACGCCTCCACCGCTCGATCCTCGACCCGTCCCCGCCCGCATCCTCGCCCGCGCCACCACTAGCTCGCCCCCGTCCCGCTCCGTCGGCCGCCGGAGAAGAGAGGGGAGAAAGGGAGCGTGAGAGAAGAGAGAGGGAGGGAAGAGAGAAATGAGAGGGGAGAGAGAGAAAAAGGAGGTTATTATATAGAAAATCCGGAAATTCTCAAAAATACCAAAAAATAGAAAATCACGTTTTTGCGATCCTCGGAACACACCGATCGCAACGGTACCACTCGCGCCCTGGTGAACAGCCCGGTTCACCCGCAATGAGGTTCCGAAGGAATTACCGAAACACACACCGGGAATCGGAAAACATACGCAGAAAAGCCGCGGAACGCTTCCGGGCCTCCGAAACAACTCCGGATCGCGCCGATCCGAACACGAAAGATGTCCGAAACGAAATTTCAGACACAACGGAGTCGGACACTCCAAGAAACCAGATCCGGGACCCATGAACAAGGATCCAAAAAATCTGGGGCATTACAGCCCTCCCCCCTTAAAGAAATTTCGTCCTCGAAATTCAGGACAAGCACAGGAACAGGGAAAGAACGCCGTAACCTACTGACAACGCCGTCAGAACCCCAACATAAAAAAAACCTCGATCCTCACAAAAGCGCCCATCATGAGGGATATAGCCAGACCATAATCACGAACAATGCCATGCTCCGCACACCGCGCACACACCGGCCACCAGAGCAGGCGTAACACAAGGGCACAAGTCCGGTATCACCTCAGACACAACGGAAACCACTCACGGCAACGCTGCCACCCTCTCACTCACCGAGGGAACGCAATCCTCACCCCAAGAACCAAACCACTGGTCAATGCCCATGCTCGGCGGACCAACCAAACGCCAGCTTCACAACCGCTGATCGATCTCACACCCTGCACCAGGGGCAACCAATCACTGAGCTTCCACCAGCTCACACCTCAGAAACGGCCACCAGAAGGCCTCGCTTGCACGCCGCTCTCTCCATTCTCGAGCCCTTACAACCAGCATCTTCTGTCTCTGAAAAGACCATCCGCTGGTCACCAGACATTCGCCAACGGAAAACCTCCACCGGCCCAGCAGGCACGATCCAACTCATGACAGGCCATCCGTTGACTCTTCGCACAGACCACCACCACCTCCAATCTCGAACCTCACGCCAACTCTACCCTCTCAGGGGAGCACGGCGAAACCACATGACTCCATCTCCACACGGTCCTCACGTCACTCGACTCAGAGTTACGGGGAATCCTCCCTTGCTGGCCACAGACTGAGGATCAATATCCCACGCCAACGTCTCATCAGAGACCTCCACACACATGCATCAACCACCGTCCTGTCTCATCGAATCCTATCTCATCAAAATCTCCATCTCAATTAATCCAAGAGGATGCCTGCCAATCCCGACTCCCGCTCTTATCACAGAGCCACGGGACACACAACCGCTTACAACCCACGGCACACTTCTCCAGAACACGATCTCATCCGCGAACGCAACCTCTAACGCAAAAACATGGTACTTATGCGGCAACCTCGCCAGCATATTTCCCCAACTCTCCACCTGCCAGTGCCATGAATGACAAGATCTCAAGCAACGGCACGGCAACAACACGTCTTACACCGCCGGAGACAACACACACCGATGAACCAATCCTCCGCTGCTCTACTCATTCTCAAGAAATCCGCCCGTAGCAACCAACGCTACGATCCACTCACTCTGATCCACATACACAGCCACCACAATGCCAACTCGGGATTCGCCATCCCGAGAACCATCTGCAACCCCGCAGACTCCGATCCTCCGCACATCGGGAACCACAACACCAACTGCAAATCTCAAAAACACCGCCCAGCCGGCACTAGTCCTTCTGGAACAACGCCAACACCCTTACACATCAGGGAACGGGCAACGCTTCTCACAGGCAACCACCTTGCCAAAACACGGGACACGTCTCGCACGGACTTCATGGCACACTGAGGCCAACCAATCCGGACACGCAATGCAAGACGACGAACCTTAGCCAAACACGATTCTCTCCAACCAAAGGAGAACCCAATCACACCTCCGACCAACGGAAGGAAAACCCCACACTCGACCTGACCTCGAGCCTCGCGCATGCTGGGAACAGCACCTTCCAGGACCAAGAAAACCATCACCACGTCAGGTCAGTGCCTCCGACACACTCAGCAAGTGTCACGTCGGACCATGATGACAACATCTCTCGATGCACCATCGCTGCAATTCCCCGAACGTAGTACCACAGCAACACACCCGCCGGCAACCTCTGCCCAATGCAACACGACCAGGGCCACCACTCAAGGGAGAAAGCTCTCGACCTCGATCCGCAGACCCCACGCCGGCACGAAAGCTGCGAACAACAACCACCCTCACCGCGCCGCACAGCGCACTCAAACTCTCAAGTGATAAACAAAGCGAAAAACATGCACGAAACCCTATGCCAACTGCTGACTGTACTGGACCTTACGGACTCTGATCACTGCAATATCTCAAATTCCTATGTACGTCCACAAGCACGCTCTGATACCAGCTGTGACGGCTCGAGAATCCGATTACCGGGAAGGCCCGATAACCCGAGACTCGCACCGTCGCCCATGAGCCGGGAGGGCTCGGAAGGGCTAAAAGGAGTGTGGAGGCACAAAGAAATAGGAAATAAAGTAGGATAATTCAACAATTAACAGAAATAAATAAACAACTACAACAGAGTCTAGTCCAACAGAAAGTACAGTCTAAAGCAGTAAAACGTACCACATGCCAAGTGAACACTCGGTCCGGCAAGCTGGCAACAGAGAACCTCCGCTCCGCACTCTCGAACCTCGAGGAAGAACTGCCACACCTAAAAAGCAGGGAATGAGTCTCCAAAATAGAGACTCAGCAGGGATCCTGCGGAACCCCAACCGGAAACAACGGTGATAGCGGAAAGGAAGCTACAACTACAGCAGGAACAGCAAACCGGTGGCCGGTCAAAAACTCGGCACTACAGCTACTCCTACTGCCAGAAGGCACACCTCGATCACGCAGTCGAAGCTACCGAACCACGCTAGCACCACCTACCGAAGTAAGAACACATGGCAACCACGCCGTAGAGGCCTGTCCCCCGGACACAGCCGACCTGGACATGCTGTCCAAGGTGCAACCCCGACCATCCGATCGCGGGTACCGCACAACAAGACCCAACCTCGATAAAGCCACTAGCACTAATCTCAAGACGCAAGAACCGACACACGCGCCATGGTGAAACAACCGAACTCACCGGTCAACACGACCAAAAACCTGAAGGTCAAAGACACAGAGACTGACAGTCTGACACTCCGTACTCGACAGGAGTACCACCCTCTAGAAG
The DNA here is from genome assembly GCA_022559845.1 of Amorphophallus konjac. Classification (NCBI taxonomy): domain Eukaryota; kingdom Viridiplantae; phylum Streptophyta; class Magnoliopsida; order Alismatales; family Araceae; genus Amorphophallus; species Amorphophallus konjac. The sequence continues at coordinate 92,168,028 of CM040119.1, forward strand.
AACGACTAGATGCATCCCCTGACGTCTTACACCGCGTCACAAGTGTCTAGCTATAACGCCCCGGGCGTGAGACTCAGACACGCAACAAGTACCACAACAAGGACTAGCTGGGGTCGCGCTCGTCAGCACGTGTCCTAAGCCCCCAACTACGTGTGCACACACAGACCATCTGCTCTAGGTCGGGTCCTCTAGCTAGTTTTTCCCCCCACCGGACTCTGGTGGCAAAGGCAAGGGGCCGACGAAAACCAGCCTAAAAACCGCGTCTCACCGGGTCGCGCTCTCCACCACTCCCAGGTGGGTCCGCACACGCGTGCGCTGGAAGCTACGACTAGTGGAGGATCACAGAACGTGGACACAGAAACCACGCACGCACTCATTACGAGTAACACGGAGTAACAGGTGGCACGACGCCACCAGACTCTAGACAGCCCACTAGGCCTACAACTCAACGGCCTTTGAGTCACAAGACTCGAGGTCAAGACCGTTGCACATGACAGCACTGAGCCGTCAATCTGGCCTAATCCCTAGGTCCAAAACCACAATGCAACAACTCACGAGGTAGTTCATCACTGCCAAGACCCATCCCTCGAGGAGGGAACTTAAGAAACCCCCAGCCTCAGGCTGGGAAGCTGGACTCACCGTCCAAGGCCACACGCTTGGCCCACTAGGAAGCCACCTTCCAGGGAAGCCACGACTTGCGGGGAAACCTCACCGCACTCACACCGACACACGGTGACACGATCTGGCACGAACACGGATGCTCAGAATACCTGGGGTCGCCTGGACCCACCAAGCCCACGGGCATGCTTATCGAGGTAGCATGGTACCTCCAGACACCCCAAAACACGGTAACAAAACCCACGGGGTGCCCGGGACACTCACAAGGCCAAAGGTCGACCACTGGGTCACAACCGGCTCGACCGGAGACCAACACAACACAATCGGAACACTAGAAGGTCACTCGGACACTTAAACTCATGGGAACGCTAATCGAGGTAAACCAAACCTCTGGACACCCAAAGACACGGTCATGAAACTCCACGGGGTGTCCAGGACACACACGGCCCACGGGGAGCACGATCAGCCGCAGACCGTCCGCCTAGGGCAGCCCGGCAGGCCACCCCAAGAACGCGCTACACATGCATAGCGCGTTAAGCAAGAACGTGCTATGCAAACCTAGCGCGTTCAGCAAGAACGCGCTATAGGTCCATAGCGCGACCAGACCAGGTCGCGCTATGATCCTATAGCGCGACAACCAAAAATGCGCTGGGACCCTAGAGCGCGACAAGAACAGCCTTACTGTTCATCTTCTCCGATGAACGCGCCCCCTCGGGGTAGCGCGACACTCAAGAACGCGCTACTGGAAGCTAGCGCGTTCTCAGTCCGCGCCCGAAAACGGTAGAAACGGCGGGAAAACCCATTCCACACTCCGATCACCCCCAGGTGATGGGGAAACAAAGGGGGAAACATTCCCCAACCCCTCTGGCACCGAGAGGACCCATTTAAACCCCAAAAACACGATCAAAACACAAGATTCGGCTCACACCCCAAAAACATGCATTTTTCCCAAATCACCCCATTTAGCCCGCTCGGCTCACCACGGCCTACGAAACTCGCGGGAATTGAAGTACACGGGTTGAGGGTCCATCTCCCTACCTCCACCGAAGATTCGACGCGCCATGGAAGCCGATCCACGAAGAAACGCCATTTAAACCCTCGCCGGTTCATGATCCCACGAACCGCCTCCACCACGCCTCCACCGCTCGATCCTCGACCCGTCCCCGCCCGCATCCTCTCCCGCGCCGCCACTAGCTCGCCCCCGTCCCGCTCCGTCGGCCGCCGGAGAAGAGAGGGGAGAAAGGGAGCGTGAGAGAAGAGAGAGGGAGGGAAGAGAGAAATGAGAGGGGAGAGAGAGAAAAAGGAGGTTATTATATAGAAAATCCAGAAATTCTCAAAAATACCGAAAAATAGAAAATCACGTTTTTGCGATCCTCGGAACACACCGATCGCAACGGTACCACTCGCGCACTGGTGAACAGCCCTGTTCACCCGCAATGAGGTTTCGAAGGAATTACCGAAACACACACCGGGAATCGGAAAACACATGCGGAAAAGCCGCGGAACGCTTTCGGGCCTCCGAAACAACTCCGGATCACGCCGATCCGAACACGAAAGATGTCCGAAACGAAATTTCAGACACAACGGAGTCAGACACTCCAAGAAACCAGATCCGGGACCCATGAACAAGGATCCAAAAAATCCGGGGCATTACAGCCCTCCCCCCTTAAAGAAATTTCATCCTCGAAATTCAGGACAAGCACAGGAACATGGGAAGAACGCCGTAACCCACTGACAACGCCGTCAGAACCCCAACATAAAAAAAAACCTCGATCCTCGTAAAAGCACCAATCATGAGGGATACAGCCAGACCATAATCACGAACAATGCCATGCTCCGCACACCGCGCACACACCGGCCACCAGAGCAGGCGTAACACAAGGGCACAAGTCCGGTATCACCTCAGACACAACGGAAACCACTCACGGCAACGCTGCCACCCTCTCACTCACCGAGGGAACGCAATCCTCACCCCAAGAACCAAACCACCGGTCAACGCCCATGCTCGGCGGACCAACCAAATGCCAGCTTCACAACCGCTGATCTATCTCACACCCTGCACCAGGGGCAACCAATCACTGAGCTTCCACCAGCTCACACCTCAGAAACGGCCACCAGAAGGCCTCGCTTGCACGCCGCTCTCTCCATTCTCCAGCCCTTACAACCAGCATCTTCTGTCTCTGAAAAGACCATCCGCTGGTCACCAGACATTCGCCAACGGAAAACCTCCACCGGCCCAGCAGGCACGATCCAACTCATGACAGGCCATCCATTGACTCTTCGCACAGACCACCACCACCTCCAATCTCGAACCTCACGCCAACTCTACCCTCTCAGGGGAGCACGGCGAAACCACATGACTCCATCTCCACACGGTCCTCACGTCACTCGACTCAGACTTACGGGGAATCCTCCCTTGCTGGCCACAGACTGAGGATCAATATCCCACGCCAACGTCTCATCAGAGACCTCCACACACATGCATCAACCACCGTCCTGTCTCATCGAATCCTATCTCATCAAAATCTCCATCTCAATTAATCCAAGAGGATGCCTGCCAATCCCGACTCCCGCTCTTATCACAGAGCCACGGAACACACAACCGCTTACAACCCACGGCACACTTCTCCAGAACACGATCTCATCCGCGAACGCAACCTCTAACGCAAAACATGGTACTCATGCGGCAACCTCGCCAGCATATTTCCCCAACTCTCCACCTGCCAGTGCCATGAACGACAAGATCTCAAGCAACGGCACGGCAACAACACGTCCTACACCGCCGGAGACAACACACACCGATGAACCAATCCTCCGCTGCTCTACTCATTCTCAAGAAATCCGCCCGTAGCAACCAACGCTACGATCCACGCACTCTGATCCACATACACAGCCACCACAATGCCAACTCGGGATTCGCCATCCAGACAACCATCTGCAACCCCGCAGACTCCGATCCTCCGCACATCGAGAACCACAACACCAACTGCAAATCTCAAAAACACTGCCCAGCTGACACTAGTCCTTCTGGAACAGCGGCAACACCCCTACACATCAGGGAACGGGCAACGCTTCTCACAGGCAACCACCTTGCCAAAACACGGGACACGTCTCGCACGGACTTCATGGCACACCGAGGCCAACCAATCCGGACACGCAATGCAAGATGACAAACCTTAGCCAAACACGATTCTCTCCGACCAAAGGAGAACCCAATCACACCTCCGACCAATGGAAGGAAAACCCCACACTCGACCTGACCTCGAGCCTCGCGCATGCTGGGAACAGCTCCTTCCAGGACCAAGAAAACCATCACCACGTCAGGTCAGTGCCTCCGACACACTCAACAAGTGTCACGTCGGACCATGATCACAACATCTCTCGATGCACCATCGCTGCAATTCCCCGAACGCAGTACCACAGCAACACACCCGTCGGTAACCTCTGCCCAATGCAACACGACCAGGGCCACCACTCAAGGGAGAAAGCTCTCGACCTCGATCAGCAGACCCCACACCGGCACGAAAGCCGCGAACAGCAACCACCCTCACCGCGCCGCACAGCGCACTCAAACTCTCAAGCGATAAACAAAGCGGAAAACATGCACGAAATCCTATGCCAACTGCTGACTGTACTGGACCTTACGGACTCTGATCACTGCAATATCTCAAATTCCTATGTACGTCCACAACCACGCTCTGATACCAGCTGTGACGGCCCGAGAATCCGATTACCGGGAAGGCCCGATAACCCGAGACTCGCACCGCCGCCCACGAGCCGGGAGGGCTCGAAAGGGCTAAAAGGAGTGTGGAGGCACAAAGAAATAGGAAATAAAGCAGGAACATTCAACAATTAACAGAAATAAATAAATAACTACAACAGAGTCTAGTCCAACAGAAAGTACAGTCTAAAGCAGTAAAACGTACCACATGCCAAGTGAACACTCGGCCCGGCAAGCTGGCAACAGAGAACCTCCACTCCGCACTCTCGAACCTCGAGGAAGAACTGCCACACCTAAAAAGCAGGGAATGAGTCTCCAAAATAGAGACTCAGCAGGGATCCCGCGGAACCCCAACCGGAAACAACGGTGATAGCGGAAAGGAAGCTACAACTACAGCAGGAACAGCAAACCGGTGGCCGGTCAAAAACTCGGCACTACAGCTACTCCTACTGCCAGAAGGCACACCTCGATCACGCAGTCGAAGCTATCGAACCACGCTAGCACCACCTACCGAAGTAAGAACACACGGCAACCACACCGTAGAGGCCTGTCCCCCGGACACAGCCGACCTGGACACGCTGTCCAAGGTGCAACCCCGACCAGCCGATCGCGGGTACCGCACAACAAGACCCAACCTCGGTAAAGCCACTAGCACTAATCTCACGACGCAAGAACCGACACACGCGCCAAGGTGAAACAACCGAACTCACCGGTCAACACGACCAAAAACCCGAAGGTCAAAGACACAGAGACTGACAGTCTGACACTCCGTACTCGACAGGAGTACCACCCTCTAGAAGAACGACTGGATGCGTCCCCTGACGTCTTACACCGCGTCACAAGTGTCTAGCTACAACGCCCCGGGCGTGAGACTCAGACACGCAACAAGTACCACAACAAGGACTAGCTGGGGTCGCGCTCGTCAGCACGTGTCCTAAGCCCCCAACTACGTGTGCACACACAGACCATCTGCTCTAGGTCGGGTCCTCTAGCTGGTTTTCCCCCCCACCGGACTCTGGTGGCAAAGGCAAGGGGCGGACGGAAACCAGCCTAAAAACCGTGTCTCACCGGGTCGCGCTCTCCACCACTCCCAGGTGGGTCCGCACACGCGTGCGCTGGAAGCTACGACTAGTGGAGGATCACAGGACGTGGACACAGAAACCACGCACGCACTCATTACGAGTAACACGGAGTAACAGGTGGCACGACGCCACCAGACTCTGGACAGCCCACTAGACCTACAACTCAACGGCCTTTGAGTCACAAGACTTGAGGTCAAGACCGTTGCACATGACAGCACTGAGCCGTCAATCTGGCCTAATCCCTAGGTCCAAAACCACAATGCGACAACTCACGTGGCAGTTCATCACTGCCAAGACCCATCCCTCGAGGAGGGAACTTAAGAAACCCCCAGCCTCAGGCTGGGAAGCTGGACTCACCGTCCCAAGGCCACACGCTTGGCCCACTAGGAAGCCACCTTCCAAAGAAGCCACGACTTGCGGGGAAACCTCACCGCACTCACACCGACACACGGTGACACGATCTGGCACGAACACGGAAGCTCAGAATACCTGGGGTCGCCTGGACCCACCAAGCCCACGGGCATGCTTATCGAGGTAGCATGGTACCTCCAGATACCCCAAAACACGGTAACAAAACCCACGGGGTGCCCGGGACACTCACAAGGCCAAAGGTCGACCACTGGGTCACAACCAGGTCGACCGGAGACCAACACAACACAATCGGAACACCAGAAGGTCACTCGGACCCTTAAACTCACGGGAACGCTAATCGAGGTAAACCAAACCTCTGGACACCCAAAGACACGGTCACGAAACTCCACGGGGTGTCCAGGACACACACGGCCCAAGGGGAGCACCATCAGCCGTAGACCGTCCGCCTCGGGCAGCCCGGCAGGCCACCCCAAGAACGCGCTACACATGCATAGCGCGTTAAGCAAGAACGCGCTATGCAAACCTAGCGCGTTCAGCAAGAACGCATTATAGGTCCATAGCGCGACCAGACCAGGTCGCGCTATGATCCTATAGCGCGACAACCAAAAACGCGGTGGGACCCTAGAGAGCGATAAGAACCACCTTACTGTTCATCTTCTCCGATGAACGCGCCCCGTCGAGGCAGCGCGACACTCAAGAACGCGCTACTGGAAGCTAGCGCGTTCTCAGTCCGCGCCCGAAAACGGTAGAAACGGCGGGAAAACCCATTCCACGCCCCGATCACCCCCGGGTGATGGGGAAACAAAGGGGGAAACATTCCCCAACCCCTCTGGCACCGAGAGGACCCATTTAAACCCCCAAAACACGATCAAAACACAAGATTCGGCTCACACCCCAAAAACATGCATTTTTCCCAAATCACCCCGTTTAGCCCGCTCGGCTCACCACGGCCTACGAAACTCGCGGGAATTGAAGTACACGGGTTGAGGGTCCATCTCCCTACCTCCACCGAAGATTCGACGCGCCATGGACGCCGATCCACGAAGAAACGCCATTTAAACCCTCGCCGGTTCACGATCCCACGAACCGCCTCCACCACGCCTCCACCGCTCGATCCTCGACCCGTCCCCGCCCGCATCCTCGCCCGCGACGCCACTAGCTCGCCCCCATCCCGCTCCGTCGGCCGCCGGAGAAGAGAGGGGAGAAAGGGAGCGTGAGAGAAGAGAGAGGGAGGGAAGAGAGAAATGAGAGGGGAGAGAGAGAAAAAGGAGGTTATTATATAGAAAATTCGGAAATTCTCAAAAATACCAAAAAATAGAAAATCACGTTTTTGCGATCCTCGGAACACACCGATCGCAACGGTACCACTCGCGCCCTGGTGAACAGCCCGGTTCACCCGCAATGAGGTTCCGAAGGAATTACCGAAACACACACCGGGAATCGGAAAATACACGCGGAAAAGCCGCGGAACGCTTCCGGGCCTCCGAAACAACTCCGGATCGCGCCGATCCGAACACGAAAGATGTCCGAAACGAAATTTCGGACACAACGGAGTCGGACACTACAAGAAACCAGATCCGGGACCCTTGAACAAGGATCCAAAAAATCCGGGACATTACATTTCGTCTGGGTCGAGAGAAAACCGAAATCCTTGTGTTAATGCAATCCCAGCATTGACGAATCCACCCTATGCGGCACCCTCGCCGAAAGCTCCGATTTAGACCTTTCGTCTGGGTCGGAAGAAACCTGAAATCCTTGCGTTGGTGCAGTCCCAACATTGACGAATTTACCTAACTCGGCACCCTCGTCGAAAGCTCCGGTTTAGACCTTTCGTCTGGGTCGGAAGAAAACTAAAATCCTTGCGTTGATGCAGTCCCAGCATTGACAAATTTACCTTACTCGGCACCCTCGCCGAAAGCTCCGGTTTAGACCTTTCATCTGGGTCGGAAGAAAATTGAAATCCTTGCGTTGGTGCAGTCCCAGCATTGACGAATTTACCTTACTCGGCACCCTCGCCGAAAGCTCCGGTTTAGACCTTTCGTCTGGGTCGGAAGAAAACTAAAATCCTTGCGTTGATACAGTCCCAGCATTGACAAATTTACCTTACTCGACACCGTCGCCGAAAGCTCCGGTTTAGACCTTTCGTCTGGGTCGGAAGAAAACTGAAATCCTTGCGTTGGTGCAGTCCCAGCATTGACGAATTTACCTTACTCGGCACCCTCGCCGAAAGCTCCGGTTTAGACCTTTCGTCTGGGTCGGAAGAAAACTAAAATCCTTGCGTTGATGTAATCCCAGCATTGACGAATTCGCCTTATTCGGAATCCTCGCCGAAAGCTCCGATTTAGACCTTTCGTCTAGGTCGAAAGAAAACCGAAATCCTCGCGTTAATGCAATCCCAGCATTGACGAATTTACCTTATGCGGCACCCTCGTCGAAAGCTCCGGTTTAGACCTTTCGTCTGGGTCGGAAGAAAACTAAAATCCTTGCGTTGATGCAATCCCAGCATTGACGAATTCACCTTATGCGGCACTCTCGTCGAAAGCCCCGATTCAGACCTTTCGTCTAGGTCGGAAGAAGATTGAAATCCTTGCGTTGATGCAATCCCAGCATTGACGAATTCACCTTATGCGGCACTCTCGTCGAAAGCCCCGATTTAGACCTTTCACCTGGGTCGGAAGAAGATTAAAATCCTTGCGTTGATGCAATCCCAGCATCGATGAACCACCATTAATTCGGCGCCTAAGGCCTTTCTGTTGCCTCAGCCGTGCGATCCGATCCGGACCTTTTGCCCAAGTCGGAGAAACTTGAACCCCTCCTTCTTGCTTCGGCATTCCACCACGCCGTCGACCAAACCTCCACTCAGATATGTCGGTCTGTGTGCATATGCGGTGAAGCGATCCCCTCATCCCTTTGCTGAAGGAGTGAGCGCTTTCTCGTGAATTCGCACTGGACTAGCATCCCACTGGCTCGGAAGGACAGATATCTTGCCAAAGAACTCTACACTCGCGGGCCCCGCGCACTCATCTCTCATTTACGTCACCCACGAGCGGGGGGCATTTGTGGACGTCAAAAAATGATGATGATCATACGACATGCACGTCTCAGCACTCGAGAGCGAGTCGAAGACGGAAAGGCTGAATAAACCCTGTGCCCCCTCCAAGAAGGACGAATACCTACCCGGTGCTCCGCCACCCAACAAAGAAGCCCCTCGGGTTGAAGACCTAGCCACGGCTCCCAAGTCGGCAATGCTGAAGGTCGAATCAAAGAAACTCAGGAGTCCGAACGCCTGCTCGGCATACACCAGAAATCACTCAAAGCCCTGAATCGAGACTCGGAGGCTCACAACTAAAGGAACACAGGAGGGCAAGCATCTGTCCGAATCGCCACTAAGCTGGGGGGGAGCCCTTTGACGCTTAAACCGGCGTGGCATAGCTTTAAACCGGCGTGGCATAGCCTTAAACCGGAATGGCATAGCCTTAAACCGGCGCGCCCCTAAGGGGGCCTTAAACCGGCGCGCCCTTTACAAGATGCTAGTCCGGCGCGCCCCATGAACTCCCTTGCTTTATGTTAAAACAGCATGCTCCCGTTGAAGGGCCACCCCTTTGAAGGCACTAAACCGGCGCGCCTATTTTGGAGTGCTAATACGGCGTGCTTAGTTTAAAAACAAGCCTTTCTCTGAGGCCTTTATCCGGCGTGCAGCCAACCCATCCCGTCATCAATGCGGTCCCCTGTTTCCTGGGAACGGCATGATGACGAACAAGCCTAAAATGGTTAAAGCTCCCACTTCGATCCGGCGGGCAACCGAGCATATGCCGTGAATGGAAGTCCTCGAGCCCCATCCCGCCGAACGCTCATTCCGTCGATCGGCCGCCCATCCTCCAGCAAATGATGATAGCAACGTGGCTCGCGGTGGATGTGCCAGCGGAGGAGGAGGCTATGCCTCTGCCCCCCCCTCCCGATCACACCATAGCCTCGCCGGAGGCGACGTCGACAGTAGCAGCAGGGCAACGTCACCAACGTCAGCAGCAGCAGTGGTGGTTGCGGGAAACAAGGAACCAACGGAAGGAAGGAAAATACAGAGGACATCCCTCCAAAAACAGGGCCTCCGGCCCCTATAAAAGGAGCGCCCAGGCAAAGCTTAAATGGGTTGGAAGGTTGGAAGGGTTGAACAACTCTCGGAAGCCTGAAAAGTAGAAGTCTTCTTCTGAGAGAAACCCCTTGAAGCCCGAAGCCAGCGTTCCTGTGAGAGCGAAGTTAAGTGAGAAAAGAGAAGGAGAGAGCAGAGAGTGAGGTGAGGGAGATACAAATCTCCCCTCCCCCCTTGTTTCTTTTTCTTTCCTCCGATGTATTCTTCCCTTTGGTTCTTTTCTTTAGATGCATGAAGAGCCCATGTATTTGCACCCCTTCGTGGTGAAATGAAAATGATCCTCCGGGAGATCCTTTTTTTGATACGTTTCTGATCTCCTTCCCCACTTGTTCCCCTTTGAGGGATCATTGCCCGTGAGTCGTGAGAGCTCTTGAAGGCTAGTCCTCGAGCTTTTCCACACTCACACTTGGGTTATCGGACCGCGTGAGGTCTACATTTTGAGGTTCCCCTGGAGCAATCCACTAGGTGTTCCTCTATTTTCTCTGGCAATCGTCAGTCTGGGGGAGGTGCTGCCCAAATTTTGCCAGAGGAAGAACATGTAAGAACAGAGAATGCGTAAGAACAGACAGACAAACACACTAAACCACTGAGACAAACTAAACTTTCAAGTTCCTGCACAGCAAACTGTTCTAATAAAACACTCGAATCATCATGATAATCCACTTGAACAAACACTTAAAACACTTAAATCTTTTTTCCACAAACATAATTCATCAATAAGATGAACAAACCAATCAATAAATCAACTTGCAGTTGAAGGAAAAGAAGAAACAGAGCATAAACGGGTTGAAAGGAAGCTATACAATGCTTAATCCGGCGCCCCCTAATCCGGCGTTGGTTAATCCGGCGTGCTACCCCCCCCGCGCCGGTTTAACCCCACACTCAAAACCCATTTTATTTTCCTTGCAGCTGTCCGGCGTGCCCCCTTGCATTAGCACATTAAACCGGCACGCTACACTGTTCTTTGCCTAAATCGGCGCGCCCTTCTGCCCCCTTGTAGCATCCTTAAACCGGCGCCCCCCCTTCATCTCCATTTACACCTTAAAACGGCGCGCACATCTCCATCTCGTCGCCCGAGCACGGCGCGCCCCTCGCCCCCTTTGTAGATTGCTGATCCGGCGCGCCTCCTTAATATAAAAAAAATATGGATAAATAGCTAAAGATAGAAGGGCCCAAAGAAAATAAGAACAAAAGATCAATGCCACTAATAAAAGAGTAAAATGAACTCCATCACCCGTGCCTTAATTAAATTTTTGTTCCGGGGGCGCTGCCCCCGGAAACCCCCGCAAGGGGCGTTGCCCGCTTGACCCCCACGACCTGACCGGGCAGGTCGAACCCCGCGACCTGACCGCGCAGGTCGATCCGCGTGCGAGGGCGCACGTTGCCGAGTTTGGGCTTCACACTTAACAACCCGCTCCCCCGGACTGTGCGTGAAGAGAAAAGCAATGATGCCCCGTGGTATCGGATGTGAACCTCGGGATCCCCGACATGGTCATGATCCGTGCACCTCTCGGGCCGATAGTTCATCAGCTTGACCCACTTCTTCGGGATCCGATCCCGCACCCACGTGAAACGTGCCGTACCTACGGCAGATATCCGAATGTCTTTGTTGTTACCTTCGATGCTTCGAATATGGACTCTCGACCGAATACTGGATTGTCTATTAGTGACTGATATATATATATATCGGGATCTAATCCCGCACTTTCATTAAATTCGCCGCATTCGCAGCAAGTATTTGTATGGTTTTGAACACCGTTTTACATACCGATGCGGAGGGTTTAAATCATGTCAACCCAACTCGCATGCTTTAATGAAAAATGATCTTTAGGTCATTTGACCCCTTTTCTTGGCGATTAATCAGAGGTCTTCCCCTCTCCGAGGGGATGTAATTAACGTCGCGGCCTTTATGGCTCGGCGGGTCTCCAGTCCCGACCCGATTTCCACAATCGTCTGATCAGTCAGATGGAGCGCACCCCGCGCTTCGGACCACTCCAGTCTTGAAGCCCGAACACATTGTCACCTAGGTGACTGGCACGCCCTCGCACTAGATAAACCGATAAAAAGACCACCAATATCCCGATACCTTCACACCCGAAACTTAGTGCGTTCCATAAGCTGGCATGCCCGGTGGGACAGATGATCCCGAATCGATATAACCATCGATACCATGATATTTTCGTCCAACGAAACTTAGTGCGTTCCACAACTGGCACGCCCGGTGGGACAGATGATCCCGAATCTATATAACCATCGATACCACGATATTTTCGTCCAACGAAACTTAGTGCGTTCCACAATGCTTCAATGCATAGACTTCATATGAGAACTTAGACACACTAGCATAGACCTTATACCAGTATGCTCAGACCTTGAATGTGCATGTGCACAGACTTGAGTGCATATGCTTAGAATTGTATGAGACAGATGCTCAGACCATGCCTAGTACATGTGCATAGACCTTACCTAATGCATGTGCATAGACCTTGCCTTATGCATGTGCTCAGACTTGATATAACTACATGTGTCGACACTCCTAGTATGCATAGACTTGATATGACTGCATGTGCCGAGACTATCTAGTGTGCATAGACCTTCCTATGTGTATGCACAGACCTGAACAAGCACAATGCTAAATGTGCACTGACTTGAACATTGGACATGCACAGACCTTTATACGTTGAAACCAAGTGATCACAGACCTGAAACCAAATGTGCACAGACCTTGAGGTGTAAGTGTGCAATGTGCATCGACCTTAGTGAATGTTCACGGACCCCGGTATGAATGTGCTTGGACATTATGAAGGTGCTTGGACTTGTTCATGCATATGCTTAGAACTAGAATAGGATGTGCTTGGACTTTGTCAATGCATATGCTCAGACCCTGATATGTGCATACACCTAGAATGTGCATGGACTTCTAATGTCTAATATGTAGTCAAGCAAAATATGCACCGACCTACATATGCATCAAATAGTAACTTGCACAGACCTTCATGTGCTTGCATGCAAACATGCACCAACCTTCATATGAACATGTTTGGATATCCACTGACCTACTACAGTATGTGCACCGACCTTCATCATGAGCACTGCAAACATGCACCAACCATGCTACACATGCACCGACCATGCTACAGTGTATGCACCGACCTTGTGTCTATTGCTAACACATGTGCATCGACCTTATTTATGCAAGATGCAAATGTGCACAGACCTGACATGATGTGCACCGACCTTGTATAGCACAAGGGTAAATGTGCACAGACTTGAATGCACAGACTTAAATGCACAGACTTAAAGAGATATGCACCGACCTTTATGCATCAGGCAAAAGGTGCACATACCTATATATGCAACATGTATGAATATGCACAGACCTGCGTCTGCCAAAGGCAAAAGTGCACAGACCAGCCATATGCACAAGACTGAACATGCATCGACCTTAATATGAAATGCTGTAAACCTGCACAGACCTTCATATGAACCTTCATATGCAATACATTCAGACAGAGATGTGCATTGACCTTACCTGTCAAAGTGAATCACATTTTTGATTAACAGTGGCGTTGACCTGCGTTGACTTGCGTTGACCTATTATTTTCATGACTTTTTCATACTTTTATATATGTGATGAGATCATTAACTCATTCATCAAGGTTGAACATAATGAGACATAATATTGACATTTAGGCAAAACATTGACATCTCTGACATAATATTTGACATTTAGGCAAAACATTGACATCTCTGACATAATATTTGACATCATCAAAACCACAGAGACACAACACAGACGTGTCTTCAGAGAGTTGCCCATTCATTCACCCTTAGGTGTATTTGTTACTTATTCTTATTGCCCGCATTTGATATGAAACGAAAGTGGGCGGTCTTCTTCTTTCTGCCCATAGTCGCGCTATAGCCTCCTAGCGCCTTCTTGAAGAACGCGCTATATCGTCCGAGCACGTTCTCAGACAGTAGGCAGAACGATGAACCTTGACGTTGGGGCGCTGTGGACGCACTAAAATTCGCTCATTTAGGGTATTCGTTTATTTAAGTGCGTGGGCGTGCCAGTCACAAAGTGACGATTTATTCGGGCTTCATGGAAGCCCATGGTGCGCTCGATCTGACTAATCAGACAATTACGTAGTACGTGTCGGGACCGAAACCCGTCGCGCCATAAAGGTCACGACGTTATTTACATCCCCCATACGGGGGAACACCCTTGATTGATTGCCGGGAATAAGGGCCTACGGCCTAAAGAGAATACTAATAATGTAGGAGGATAGTGAAAGATGAACTATGCTAGAAACCCGTCTCGGGACGTGAATGTTCAGACTATGTTGGCCACTCACGGGCCACTTCATGTTCGGACGAAGGTCCGTGTTTGTAGTATAAAAGACGGTGACAAAACCGCGCTGATGTCTGCCACGGACAAGGCATGTTTAATGAGAATGCGGGATTGGATCCCGATAGGGACGGGTCAAGTTGATAGACTGTTGGCCAGAGATGATTTCGGACTATGGCCATGTCGGAAATTCCGTAAACCACGTCCGATACCATAAGGCTCCGTTGATTTTCTCTTTGCACCTAGTCCGAGGGAGTGAGTTATTAAGTGCGTAGCCCGAGCTTACTAACGTGCGGCCTCACACGCGGATCGACCTACGTGGTCAGGTCGCGGGGTTCCGATCATTGAATTAAGTGGTTTATTCCCATTCCAATCTTTCTATTTTGTTTACTGATTTAGTCCTTATTCTCTCGTTTATTCTTTAATTTCAATAGTTTTCTTTCTTCTTTTCATTCTTTTAGTTTTCTTTTGCCATGCCGTATTAGCAAGTTGCAAGAAGATGGGCGCGCCGGTTAAGGGGCACCGGGTTAAGATGTGAAGGGGCGCGCTGGAATTGGAGGGCAAGGGAGGAGGGAGCGTGCCGTTTATGTTGTCGATTTAGGTGGTCACCAAAGGGGTGCGCCGTATTTGGGCTTCGGTAAGATGGAGATGGGCGCGCCGTTCTTAGGATCCAAAGAAGGAGATGGAGGGAGGCGCGCCGTTTAAGGGTTCAATGAGGAGGAAATGGGGGGCGCGCCATTTTTAGGTGTTCACAGAAGGAGATGGGGGGCGCGCCGTTTTAACATTTGAAGGGAGAAGATACGGGGCTTTTGTGAGGAGGGCGCGCCGGTTAGGGCCGCACCGGGCTACGGTGTTGAAGGCACTTGTCGATTGAAGGTTCAAAGAGGATTTTGAGAGTGATGTTAAACCGGCGTGGTGAAATAGTCACCACACCGTATTAAACTCCCCCGAGGTCTTATTGCCTTGACTTTGTGTTTCGTTCCTTTCACCCGTAGATAGATTTTATGATGCGTTTGTTCATCCATTTGATAGATTAAGCGACCAGGGAGGAAGTTTAGGCGTTTAGCTGTTCATTAGGGTGACTTAGCGTGTACTTTAAGTGTTTCGTTCGAGGGGTTTTAGTTCACAGATTTTACTGTGTGTGGTTCTTGCTCTCAGAAGTGGTTTGTTCGCTTGTTCCTGGAGGGCATCTTCTTCATTTGATCTTGAGCGTTCTTGGCCTTGGCGAGAATCCGGCAGCACCTCCCCCGGACCGGGACTTGCCAGAGATAAAGGAGAGTCACCAATCGGATTGCTCCGGGGTAGACCCTCAAAAATCGGAGTAGCCTCACGGCGGTCCGAACCCAAATGTGAGTATGGAACGTTCGAGGGCCAGCCTACAAGAACGACCACAGCTCACGGGTGATGATTTCATGGAACGGGACAGATGTAGGCCATAGGTGGCCATGAATGTTCACCCTTCGAATGGGTTCCCTCAGAGTTCATGCCATAGAAGGGCAAGCTTCTGAGGACCCTAGGTAATGTTGAAAATCGGGAGGAAGAAAACGAAAGAAAGGGGAAGGGATCAGAGCAATAGAATACTGCACATGCTTACAAAGTCACTCTTTTATTCATCCTCAAGAGAAAGGAAAGGAGGGAAGAGAGGTACAAGAGGAGATCAACCCCCCAAAGCACAGGGAAGAATATAACGGAGAAGATAAAAGAAAAACTAGGTGTTGAGGTGGGGGAAGAAGATACATCGGTGGGGGAGAAGGAGGAACAGAGCACAAGCTCTTCCCCCTCTCTCCCCTCTCACTCTCTCACCCTCTCTCTCTCTTTTTTTCTTCACCTTGCAGGTGGGAATGGATGGAGCTTCTTCTTCTCTTCGGATGCCAGAGACCCTAGCCGAACCAGCCAGCCTTCCCTTCAGCCTCTCTTCTCTCAGCCCTTTCTTCTTCTAGCTCCTTCTATCTGTCAACTCTCCTCCTTTTTCGGCTTCACAATGCTGCCCCTTTTACATATCGACCATCTTGGGAGCGTCCCTGCCACTTCCACCTCGTCCGCAATGAAGTCGGGAGTTGACTGGCTATGCTGGATGCCATTCATTTGTCCCGTACACTGCTGCTCGTCTGAGGATGGGACGCTCAGAGATCTGTCGGAGCTTGCCTTGCTGCTGCTGCTTATGTGCTGTCGAACGGAGGTAGAAGCAGAGCCGTGGGCATTGAATGTTCTCTGCACGCCATAATGATGTAAAATAGAGCATCGGAGTGTAGATGGGATGGCTTGTTTGCACGCCGGGGAAGCGCTTCAGAGAATAGAATGAGGGGTTAAAACGGCGCCACATTCAAAGGGGCGCCGTTTTAAGCATCAAAGGGGGAGGCCCCTTCGATAGGAGCGCGCCGTGTAGCCAAAGAAAAAGGGGGCACGCCGTTTTAAGAGGGGGGCGTGCAATTTTATGGCACGCCATTTTAAGGCCCCTTCGTGCCATTTTAAGCACCAAACGGATTCTTTTCGAAGTCGCGGCCATTTATATGAATGTCGGCATTCCCAGAACGTTCCGGTTGTGACGTATGGCCTCCACAATATTCCGTTTGTAGTCTCTGGGACTCGGTCCCAGATTCTGCGAGACTTTCGGTGCATGCCGAGACTGTGCCGGAGTTCCTGACTTTTCTCTAATTCAGCTCTCGACATGGCCGGTCGGAGCATTGTAGCTGTATCTTCTGCTTAGGGGGCTTCCTTAGCGGGTAGCGGACCACCAAGCGAGTTCTCGTCCTGATCGGGTGAGGCATGAGGTTTATTCGACCTTTTCGTCTCTGGCTTGCTCTCGAGTGTTACGATGTGCATGCCGTACGATCGATGCCGTCATTTTTCGACGTCCACAGGCACCCGTGGATGTCTTCGGGGGAATGAATCACAAGGGGAGAACACATAAGAGGGTGGGTAATACACGAGGGGTCCTAAACAAACACATGGGGGACCCTAAATCAGGATTAAACTAACCTAATACTAGCTAGGATAACTTGGTGAAGGTGGATGTGGGGTGAGCGGTGAGGGAAGGAAGGTGGATGTAGATGATGTTAGGGCCGTGAGGAAGCTTGACCGGGGCCTCTCGCCTGGACCCATCACAGGACCGGTGCAACCAAGCTCCATCCTGACCTTAGCAACATCTTTGGCGGTGGTGAAGGGCGGCGAACGTCGGTGGAGGAAGAATGAAGCTCTGAATGGAGCCTCACACTCGACCCCGTCTCAGAGCCAGTGCATCCAGGGCTTCGATCATCCTCCATTGAAGGGGAAAAGAGAGAGGATCAGTAGAAGATGAATGGGCATCGCACCCGAAGAGGGGAAAAGGAAGGAAGTTTCCAAAGATTGGGGGAGATAGCCATGGCTACACTCATAAAACTTTCATAGATTAATTGCTTCATTTTTTAATCAAACGAGATGGGATACATATATAGGGGAAGGGGAAGACAAAACGACGCTAAAACATCTATTACAACCATGGAAAATAGTGCACATTGAAGACTTTTGGAGTTCCAAGCGCCGAAAAGTTGGACCGTCAGTAACTGTGTTTCTGGCTGAGATTGCGCTAGGGACACCTAGCGCCTTCTTCCAGGTCACGCTACCCAAAGGTAGCGCGTTCATCTTCAGCTCAGCAGCTTCCACGATTAGCTTTGGCCTGGCAGCTTGCTTGATTCCCATCAAACCCCTCCACTTTGGAAGGTTCATCCTTAAACCTTGTAGCTCAAGATCCCAGTCTGTGAGAACAGCCTGGTTCCCTAAGCTCTGATACCATTTGATGCGGAACGAAAGTGGGGGGTCTTCTTCTTTCTGCCCATAGTCACGCTATATCCTCCTAGCGCCTTCTTGAAGAACGCGCTATATCGTCCTAGTGCGTTCTCAGACAGCAGGCAGAACGATGAACCTTGACGTTGGGGCGCCCGTGGATGTCTTCGGGGGAATGAATCACAAGGGGAGAACACATAGGAGGGTGGGTAATACACGAGGGGTCCTAAACAAACACATGGGGGACCCTAAACCGGGATTAAACTAACCTAATACTAGCTTGGATAACTTGGTGAAGGTGGATGTGGGGTGAGCGGTGAGAGAAGGAAGGTGGATGTAGATGATGTTAGGGCAGTGAGGAAGCTTGACTGGGGCCTCTCGCCCGGACCCATCGCAGGACCGGTGCAACCGAGCTCCATCCTGACCTTAGCAGCATCTTTGGCGGTGGTGGAGGGTGGCGAACGTCGGTGGAGGAAGAACGAAGCTCCGAATGGAGCCTCACACTCGACCCCGTCTCAGAGCCGGTGCATCCGGGGCTTAGATCGTCCTCCATTGAAGGGGAAAAGAGAGAGGATCAGTAGAAGATGAATGGGCATCGCACCCGAAGAGGGGAGGAGGAAGGAAGTTTCCAAAGATTGGGGGAGATAGCCATGGCTACACTCATAAAACTTTCATAGATTCATTGCTTCATTTTTTAATCAAACGAGATGGGATACATATATAGGGGAAGGGGAAGACAAAACGACACTAAAACATCGATTACAACTATGGAAAACAGTGCACATTGATAACTTTTGGAGTTCCAAGCGCCGAAAAGTTGGACCGTCAGCAACTGCGTTTCTTGCTGAGATCGCGCTAGGGACACCTAGCACCTTCTTCCAGGTCACGCTACCCAAAGGTAGCGCGTTCATCTTCGGCCCAGCAGCTTCCACGATCAGCTTTGGCCTGGCAGCTTGATTGGCCGTGAGAGTGAGAGCTCGATCCTTAAGTTCCTTTGCTTCAAGCGATCACCGTGGTGAGAGTAGTGTACCCATGCCCTTGGCACAACGTCGACTCCCTTGAATTGGGCAGCCATACCCTTGGGAGAACATTCCATGGCCTTGCTAGCCCTCTACCAGCAAGGGCCCAGCCCTCACATCCTCCACTTGGCATTGCCATATTACCCCAGGTCATGGTGAGCATCGGGTGAGCGGTCGCCATTATCTGTCCGTTTGGAATGCCAATTGTGCTTGATTGGTAAGTCCTAGGTTGTGTCACATCAATTGGTATCAGAGACAGGTTCTAGACTTGTCTCTACTAAGTCTTGTCCTAGGGCCATTACATTTTTACCCGATCATCATGGCCACTTCCTACTTAGCCTACTAGTCTCGCTTGGACGCAATAGACGTCTTTGTGTTTGATGGATCCCACCATAGTTTATATCTAGAATGGGAAAGCTCTATAGATCACCACTTTAGGAGGTTCACCCTGTCAGGGTCTATGCAAGTCAACTATGCCAAACGTTTGCTCTGGCGCCAAGCTAGGAATGAATGGCAAAACATTGTAGGCTTAAGGGAAGTTGGAAGGCAAGAGCCCATCGACTCTTGGGTTGAGATGAGAAATGAACTTAGGAAGATTTATGCCCATATGGACCCTCTTATCACCATAGAGGAAGCCCAAGCTCCCACCAATAAAGAAGAAGAGCCTCAATCTCCCCCCACCCCTCATGGTCCGGATCCTCAAAGGCCATGCACCGTCACACATGGCACCCTCACCATAGATGAGTCCATACTCCAATGGCTCAAGCAATGTCCCTCCCTCCCTAGCTCACCCCCTTTGGGATATAAATCCTAAATTGTTCCCACCCGACCTCCCCATGTCACTTATCAAAACTTCTACTCTGTGGAAGACTTGGGAGACCTTGTGGATTGCCTACATTGGCAAGCCCACTTAACCGGCCTACTAGCCATGGGACCATTGGAGCCTAGCACCGTCAACTTTTTCCACCCATCCATCGGTTCCATCACCTCCCTTTGCACAAGTGGGCATTGTACTAGTGAGATCCTTCTATTTCTCCCCTTGGAGGAAGAACCCATCCCGGTCTACTCCCCACCCCTTGAGATCCCAAGTACCTTGAACGGTCAACCCACTAGAGACCTTGGACCAACTACTTGGGCGGAGGATGACTCACCACCTTGTGAGGACCTTGGGGACATGGAGTTCCTCTCTCTAGGTAGCCCTTACCATGATCCCTTTGACCCCTTCCAATGGGAGTATGGATACCCATATGGCCCAACCACCTTACCCACCACCCACCTTCCCCTACTCCAACCCACCGTGATGGATCAAACCCACCCCTTCCTAGACTCGAGTTACACCATGGGAGCCATGACTATGGACAATATACTCCTAGGGATCAAGGAAGTGCCCCACTTCATGATATCCACCTTCCTAGACCCCTTTGATCCATTCCAATGGAAGTCCAAAAGCCCACACATAGGAGACCTCTTTGGCACAAGAGTGCATAAGTCTTGGCGTACAACATCACTTGGCATGATTCATAAGTCGGGTCCACTCGTTCATATCACCCACATGTCAAGTAGGATGCATGATTGGTTCATATTCGGGTGTATTGACCCTCCCTCATTTAACATTGGTCATACACATGTCAAAAGCATCTACGGATGTCCGGGTCCCCCGACATTCATCACCACTTTGCATGATAGGTTCACCTATGGGTGTCCTGGCCCACCTAGGCCCACCAAAGTCTACATGATAGCATTGCGTGATAAGTCCACATATGGTTGCCCCGGCCCTCCTAATTCCATCAAAGTCTTCTTGGCATCAAAGCATGATTGGTCTACTTTTGGTTGCCCAGGTCCACCCATCACCCCTAGAATGTCAGCATTCACAAAATTACATAAAAACCTTGGCAAGCACATCAGCAAAAAGAATGAGACTTATAAAAGGCAGGCCGACTCTCATTGACGTCACCAAGAATTCCACGTTGGTGACTTTGTGATGGTGAGGATAGAGAGACTCTCCCCAGGAGCCATCTCGAAATTGAGGTCTCATGGGGCTGGTCCCTTCCAGGTTCTGAGACTCCTTGGCACTAATGCCTATGAGTTAGATCTTCCCGAGGAGTATGTAGTGAGTCCCACATTCAATGTAGCTGACCTAGTGCCATATAAGGGGCCCACGGTGGTACCCAGTGAGAATATTGAGCTCATTCCTCCTGTTGAGAGAGCACCCACCCGTGAGGAGAGATCCCCAGCTAAGAGAGCCCAGCGTGAGCGCATTGAACGAATATTGGATGAACATGTCACTATCACCAGGAGCAAGGTGAATGAGCGCTACCTCGTCGGGTGGATGGATCGGTCTCCTTCGGAAGACTTAAGGGCGGCATCACTTCTACACCCTCCGAGGAGGGAAGGACTCTTACTTGATGGAGTCGAGTTCTCCGCGCCCCGGGAGTATGATGGGGGCATCTCTCGCCCTTCATATTTTCAAAACCCCGGTTGCTCGCTAGCATGGTTCCAATGTGTCCGTCACATTTTCCTTAGTCAATTCATGTAATTTTCATATTTTCTTTGAGTCATAATTATGTAATTTTCTATTTATTTGAGTCTTGTACCTAGGTTAATGAGTCATTTACCTAGGATTAAGTGTCATTAGGTTGATAGATTAGTTTATGGGCCCAATTCATTGGGCTAGGCCCAAGGGCACCCCCCCTTCCCTTGGTTATTTGTCATTGTTGCAAGAGTCAGGGACTTTTTGTAAAATGTGGGTTGCTATATATAGGACCCCATTCCCCCCATTTGGAATGAATGAATAAATATTTAAATTTTCTAGTGTCCAACTTAAATCTTCTTCTTTTGGTGAGAAGCCAATTGAGTGGGTGAGAAGCCCCTATCCCCCCTCTCTGTCTCTCTACCTCTCTCTCTAGAAAGTCATTTTCTCTCTCCTCTACTTTCTCTCTCAAAATCCTGCGCCCCTTTCTCTCTCCTCCCCTCCCAACCACCTTTCTCTCTCTTCCCCCCTCCAATAACTCATCCCCAACTCCCCACCACCACACCTTAACTCCACCCCAGCCCCAATGGAGATTCCACCACTCCCCACTCCACCCTCCAACCACCAACCACCCACTCCCCTTCCCCAAGCACCCTCTCATCTCCCAAGGGAGAATTCCCACTTACCAAGCCCCCCCTTTACCTTCCCCACACACCCCTTCCCATCCCCAAGACCAGAAATTAATCCCACCCTTAAACCCATTTTCAAATACCCTTTCCCTCTCTCCCTTCCAACCAAATTCGCAGCTCCTCTCTCACCCACTGCAAACACCACCTTCCAGACCCCATTCTCCCCCTCCCACACCTTGGAACACCCCCTCCCAGACCCCCTCACAACCAGGGGTTGCCCCCACACCCATCCACCCCATTTCCCATCCCTTCTACCCCATTCCCCCACCACCTTTCACCACCTGCAATTCTCAGGTCGCATGCAGTAGAGTACCAGCAGCTTGCAGAGCCAGCCTCGACTTCATCCCAGCATCCCTGGAGGCCCAAGAG
Organism: Amorphophallus konjac; assembly: GCA_022559845.1. Taxonomy (NCBI): domain Eukaryota; kingdom Viridiplantae; phylum Streptophyta; class Magnoliopsida; order Alismatales; family Araceae; genus Amorphophallus; species Amorphophallus konjac. Next base: position 92,190,625 of record CM040119.1, read on the forward strand.
GTACCGTTGGAAGCGTCTCTCTGTCCTCTTCACTACGGCGGTGGTCTCACCCCATTCTGAGTTCGGGGCCGTCCTGAGCAGTCGATCTTCCCCGACTGCGCACTTCCTCCCTAAAGAGTAACCTGAAGCTGACTCCTGAAGCTACCACGACCACTCTCTTGAAGATCTTGAGGCGAGGCTTGGCTGGGAGAATCTTTGACAAGTCTACTTCTAGAATCAAGAAGCGGAGCTCTGTTTTGCGCCCGGAAGCAAGAGTTCTCATTTTCTTCCTCTGGGTGTGCAGTTCTGCTTCCTGACAGTCTGCTCCGACCCCCCCTCATTGTTCGAGATCTACCGGTCTACTCTGACAACGTTTGGCATCTCCGTTGGTCTCGCTTCGAAGAGGACTCACCGACGGTTCCAACGACTCCAGCGGTGCCTGATTCTGAGCTTTGGAGCACTTGTGGAAACCTCGTCTTCCTACTGTTGTGAACCTGAAGCAGTCAGAACTAAAGATCTGCCACCCTGTTCGAGCTTCTGCCCCGACCAACATCTGTGACCAGAGAAATCAACAAAATTCAGGCGTCATCCTGTTCCAGCTACGAATAAATTACAACTGGTTTCGTCATCAACAAAATCCGGGAGTGGTCGCAGCGTCATGTTATCCAACTGTCTGTCCTGAAGCGCAGGAAGCGGATAGAATCGGCATCGGCTCCCTTGTTAGCTTCTAGCTCGATTTTGCCCCACCCCGCTTGGCCAGCTGAAGACCCCTCCCTGTGTGGAGGTAGTTTTGGATGTAATAACAATTTGTCCTCACCCCAAGATCCCCCTCCTGCGAGAGGTGTAGTGTTGTAACACTTAAATAGGTCAAGCTTCTCCGGCGCGGCGTGTGGAGAACCCACGCTTCCCCGCTCGCCCTCGTCTCCGAGCGGGACTGGTTTCTTCAAACCGATCGAGTAAGTGCTCCAACCTAGCTCTAATTTTGTGCTTGTTCTTTCAATATTAGTTCATAGTTCCGATGGCCGTGAGAGTGAGAGCTCGATCCTTAAGTTCCTTTGCTTCAAGCGATCACCGTGGTGAGAGGAGTGTACCCGTGCCCTTGGCACAACATCGACTCCCTTGAATTGGGCAGCCATACCCTTGGGAGAACATTCCATGGCCTTGCTGGCCCTCTACCAGCAAGGGCCCAGCCCTCACATCCTCCACTTGGCATTGCCAAGTTACCCCGGGTCATGGTGAGCATCGGGTGAGCGGTCGCCGTTATCTATCCGTTTGGAATGCCAATTGTGCTTGCTTGGTAAGTCCTAGGTTGTGTCACATCAAAATTTCTGGCAGAAATTGGGCAGCACCTCCCCCAGACTGGGGTTTGCAAGGTGAAATGGGGAGTCATCAAACGGAGTATTCCGGGATGACCCCCAAAATTCGGAGGAGCCGGGGACGGCTGTCCGATGACTTAGAAGTGAGTGGAGAAGCTCGAGGACCAGCCTTCAAGGGGTTCTAAGAACTCACGGGCCGTAGCTCCATAGGAGTTCTGCAGGGACAGATGTTCGCCATGGACGGCTATAACTGTTCACCCTTCAGACGGGTTCCCTCAAAGGCCATGCCATAGAGAGGTAAGCTTCCGAGGGCCCCGGGTGACTAGAAGGTAGGAAGGAAGGAAAGGAGAAGAGACCCATGAAATAGGATGCTAGGTATATTTGCAAATTAAAGACACTTCTTTTTATTCATTCATAGAAGAAGGGGGGGACAGAGTACACAAAGGGAGACTATCCCATAACAAATGAAAGCAGAAGCGAAGAAGAGAAGATACACCAGTTGGAGGTAAGCAAAGCCTAGGCCCCTTCCCCGAGCTCACCTCTCTTCTCTCACACTCCCTCCCTTTTCTTTACTCTGTAGATGCAGTTCGGTGGATCCTCTTTTCTCTTCGGCTGGTGATGCGGGACGCTATGCGAACTTAGACTCTATGCAATGATATGACTAAATGGACTACTACGACCAGCAACCACGCAATAGATCGAACGACATAGACTCAACACCTATGGTTCCCAAGAGGGAAAGCTATGCCAATCAACAAGGACTCAAGCTCACAGGCGTCCCAAGAGAGGGAAGCGCGTCGTTCAGCATGGTTGAGAAACTGGCGAGTTTAGGGTAGGCAACTCCACACTCGTGACTTGGATGAGTCACGGGACGGTCTCGCTCTCTCACCGCGGCAGTGATATAAAATATGCGAGCTAGCAACCTAACGATCTCACAAGCAACGGCATCAAAGACTATACTAAATAAGCAAGATAAACCAAGGAGGGAGCGAAAGCGCACCTCCACCCTCAGGGCGTGGGGAAGAAGCCCGACCAAATCACATGATCCCCGGTACAAAAGCTAAATATGTACAATCCAAACACTACCCACTCCTCGCAGGGAGGTAAAAGGCTACACAGTGATCCTGGGGGTCGTGAGAAGTGGGGTGACGGGCCGCGAGCGGACGTAGAATGGCACTCCCACATGATGCGAACCGGTACGGACTGGGACCAGTAGTAAGGACGATGCGTCACGGAGTCCGAGGATGGTGCCAACGTCCCTGACAACACGCTGTAGTGGAAGATGATCCTCCTAGAAAAAGATGGAAGTCGACGGCGCTAACGTGGACATACGTCATAGATACGAACGGAGGGCAGACCGCAGGATGGTCTACGCAGGCGCAAGCGACCAGCAGGCGAGGAGGCTTGGAACGTGGCCTTCTGGACGTCCTCTGAACACGAAACTCGGTGGAGACGCTGGGGGAAACGTCCCAGGGATGCCTGTGGAGGATAAGCTGCAACCGAGCACTGCAAAAGCAGGGGCGAATTTGTGAACAGTCACCTGTGCGTTCTGGTCAGTTTGTTGGCAGCAGGACAGAGGGTGGAAGATGGGGGTGGTATCGGGGCTTACGGGTGGATTCTGGGGCGGGGTTTTCTCTGGGGGTTAGAGGAGGGTCATGGGAGCATGAAGATTGTTGGTCCCTGGGTAGGCGAGTGGACAAGAAGGGGGGGTTGAATTGTCCTCTACGTGATATGATAAATTAAAACTTATGTAGCGGAATTACTAAATTTAACAAGATTGAAAGAAATAAACTAAGCAAGGATTAACAAATTCTCTCAATCTAGCCATTCACACACGATCAAGATAAACAACATTAACATCACAATCCCACAAACATACATAACACAAGGCAAACCACTGGACACGGGGATTTTTATGGTGGTTCGGGACCACGACGGGCTCCCTACGTCCACCCCTCACTCAATTGAATGAGGCTTCACTACTGGTAAACCAGTACTGGGATAAATCCCACCCCACACACGGAACAAAGTTCCAACACACACGCAGGGTGACACCTGCAGACACATGGGGAACAAACCCCAACACACACACACACGGAAACCGAGTTTCCAACACGATCCGACGACCGGATCAACAAGACACACACACACTACAACAAATGCAACACTTTACACACGAACACCCAGATCTGGATAGATCCACACACACAGACTTGCTAGATCGTGAATCCAGTAACACACACACACACGTTGCAACAACCGCAACACCGAAGGCACACGACCGTACACAGACGGTCACACACACACGAATATCTCTATGAGTTGAGGAAATAAAGACAAATACTCAAGATATGCTTAGATCTAAATAAAACCCATGACAAACATCACAAATAGATAGGAATCAGATGTAGAAGTTGTTCCCCCTTCGATTTCCCAAGCCTATGGATGTTGATGCTTGATTCTCAGATTCAGATGATGACGATTCTTGCATCCTCTTGATCCTCTCGTCGATCCGCAACTTTTCTTCTTCTTCCACGAACTCTGGAGATGCCTGGATGCAGACGAAAATCTTTCAAAACCTTCTCCCACATTCTTCTCTTCTGCTCCTTGACCTTAATCTCCTGCAAGATAGAAAGATTAGCTTATTAGGGTTAAGTTCTCCTTAAATTTGTAGCTCATATATAAACCCACACTAAGTGTGTGAAAAGACCATTTAACCCTTGCCAAAATAATGTGAAACATGCCTAAACATGTATATCATAACCCTAGGGCAAGTGGGTACAAGTAGAGCACAAATGGATTGGGTTTAGATGATTTTCGGATCCACGTTTTTGGGTTTCGCCGGTTCCGATCGACTTACACGGGTTGGGCGGTCGACCTAAAATTTACAGAGCCAAAATCAGCCCATTATGGGAATTTCGGTCGACCTAAGCTACAGGGTTGGTTGACTGGAATGAACAGTGCCGGTCGACCTAAGCTACAGGGTCGGTCGACCTAAAGCTATAGTAAATTCCAGACTTTCAGATTTTAGCCCCAAACTCCATTGCAACCCTTCCAAACTTTGTGGCATCAAACTCCTTTCAACTTGGAGGGTTTATACTGAGTATTTTGACCTGCAAAACCATAGAGAAATGATTAGAACTTTAGCCAAATAATCCATATGATAAATGCATGAGCTTCATACAAAACATTAAGAATGAGTAAGAGATAAGTATGAAAACGCTTTTAGCATCCTTCAATCCATTGACCGAAGATGAATCCATTTCACTCATTAGATGGGCATCAAGAAACCAATTTCACCAAAATTAATGTGAATGTTTTAAGCACATCATGACCATTGACAAAACATCAAATGAAGTTATGTTCAAAAAGAAATGAACTCAAAAGAGACTTTCATTTGTGAAAACCCAACATCCATCAAATCTTCCACTCACAGCAAACCATGAGACTCAAGCATCACACACACATGCCACCAAGATTAATATGAATGATATGCATTGTAGCCCTTGAAAATATAAGTCTTACACCTAAACAACAAGAGCTAATGACTATGAGGTTGTTCATAATGAATGATCTCTGCCAAACTTTATGTGTAATTCTTAAAGACATTGTGAACCTCAAAAGCTATGAATGAGCTGTATTAAGGAAGGCTACGTGAAGTGCACATGGTGAGATCGATGTTATGACAAAGCAACAAACTTGCCAATGGTTCTTGACAGATTAGACATGACATATACCACCTATTTCAGATTGTAGAAAGCAAGGTGCTTGTCCACATGTTTGTTTTACCTTCCAAGTGACCGCCATGAGATTTGATCCTGCAAGTCAAAATAGTCAAAGTTAATATATCATGAGTTACACAAAGACTTGTTCAATCATAAAAAGGCTTTGAAGCCTCTTGACAACCTAAAACCAACTCCAAATAGTCATGTTCCAACAACATGATTTGATCATTCTTCTCAAGGTTCAATACGGGCATGAGCTAGATTGTAAACACTATACAATCTATCCATGCAACATGTATATGCAATATTTAAACCATTTACAGTCTCGACCATATTTGAACATCAATAGTACAGTCGCCCATATGAAACACATGCAGGCATAACAAATATCATGAGTGCTATCATGAGTGTACACAAGCATCAAAAGCATACACAAGGTGTAGTTATCATCAAAAACATAAATATATGTAAGGCACACATCAATCTCTCCCTTTTTTATGATGACAAACTTTGTGACTGACTTAGACAAATCATAGACTGTCACATTCTTTCTCCCCCTTTGATATCATCAAAAAAATGGAGGAAGGCAATGAAGCTCAAATGTAAGCAAAGCAAGGCAGATTCACGAGCTCACTTCAAAGGTTCAAGGGAGGCAATAGCAAAGCAAAGATAAGATGATCAAAACGTGTTGATTCTTGTGATTCCAATTGTTGATAAAGGAGATGATAGGTGTGTAGCCTTAAGACTTGCAGACTAAGTAAACGCATCAAGATAATACCACTGAAAGTCAAAGCCCATTTCAGATGTTCACAATTTCAGATCTTCACAAGATTGTTCTTTGATCTCCAAATTTTCAGATTTTTCTGGTGAAATGCATAAACACTCATAAATGCATGCAAACGATGACACACCAAGTGAATTTTTTTTGATTTTCAAAATTTCAAATTTTTAGTTTTCGATGAAAATGCATGAAGCTTGATGCTAACAAAAGAGGGCACATGAATGCATGTAATGCAACCAAACAGATACGTATATATACATGCAACACACTTTATTTAAAGAGAGGGAATAGGTGTACGAAAAATATAGGTGAGTCAATACATCCAGAATGTTCAAGTAAAACACCTAGGAGATTGTGCAATCACACAGAAGAGTTGTGTATTAGTTAAAGTAGTCAATCAAATTTCTAAATACATATTCAATCAAATTTCCATATGTGTAAGTGAATAACATGAAAATAGACTGTTACAATATGAATATTCAGATTTTCTGATCAACATAAAGAGAGATTTTACAAACTGCACTACAATTCATGAGAACAGCTTATTGGAGGCTACGCTCTGCCACAAAGAATTTTTCAAAATTTTGCAATTCAAAAATTTTCACAATGACAATCAGAATCTTCTAAGAGTGATCAAGTTCAAATATTCCTTTTTACGCGAGTAGACGCATGGAGCTCAGGCCAGACTCTCCAGTTATTCAGAATATTGACTATTTCACTTCATTTTGGGCAGAGATACTATAGTAGAACACTTTTTTGAAATAAACCACATCACGTCTCAGGTGACATGTGTCCAATTTACTCAGTGAGACTAAGCATTACTCTGTCTTCATTTCAACTTTTTTAAAAAAAATAGACATGTAGCTTTTTTCTCAACTGTCTCTTTAACATTTATGCAGCAAGTTTAATATCTTTAGAGTGTTAAAAAGAAGTTCCTATATCCTTATCCTTAACACTCACTTTCACATCTTGTGCATGAAGTGTATAAATTTGATTCATCATGTATACCGAAAATTTCATGAGCACATAACAGCCCCTCAAATAGATGCACTTATCAAATCTTTTACTCCCCCTGAGTGTATTGACAAGAAACACTCCAGTGACGACTCACATACAACATTATTTAGCAAGAGTTATGAGGTCTTAGAAATTATAAGGATGGGGGTGAATAGCATATATAACATGCAAGCACATAATTTAAAGGTTATGCAATGTGCAATGTAAAATGCAGAATGCATTATGAATGCAAAATTTCATATTTTTTTTAAATGTCCTAAATGCAACGCAAAGTGCAAGACGTAGCATGGATGCAAATTACAAGTTTTCAGTTTTCCATTTGGATGATCTAAATGCACCTAATGCATTGAATTTTAATACATGCAACCTATAACTATATGAGAATGGAATGCAAGAGGCAAAAGCAAGATGGGAAAGCTTGATTTTTAGAACATTTGTCAGATTCCACAAGTGGACATTTAGTTTTGAAAGATGAACAACAAGTATTTTCCATCACATGGCCTTTATGAATAAGGGTGTAGAAAAGATCAGAAATGAGTAATGTGACCCGTTTTATTTTTAAAAAATTTTTAAAAATAGATTTTCAACAGCATTTCAGAAGTTCAAAAAATCATCCACAAGCCAAACTGATTTCTCAATGACTCTTCAGAAGAAAACCAATCCAATCACAGGTTAGCCATTTGATTTCTCCAAGTTCTGGTACAAGGTGGAGTTTGAGGTCCGAAGACTCGACTCACACATGGTGAAAGCTTCCAAGTGGACGTGATCCACTCTTCCACTAACATGATTTGATATACCAGAAATGCAGTTAACCTCGAATGTGATATCACACATGCAGTTTCAATCATGAATTATTCAAATAACCATTTGGACATTTTTGGCACAGCAGAGTAGATGAACAAGAGTTCATGATTTTTCCGACACAATTCTTGTCATAAGAACAACACCACCTAATGCCATAAGCCAATAAATGAAATTTCATTTCCATAACGAAAGGTTGAGTTACCTTAGTTCAGCAGGCAGTACCATATGCCTTCAAGCACCAAAATCACTAACCTCATGAAGGTCAGTATTTCAGATTTTTGTTTTCTTACCTTTGCCTTGAGAATCCCTTATTTTTCTCAATTTCTTCATTTCCCCTCTAAGTCACTCCTCTAACCAAACTTCTCATTTTACAGATTTTGGTATTCAAGCTTTCTTGGATCCCTGGGGTTCAGCAGTACCTTTGAAAATGTGCATTCCACAGTCTCACACATGCAAATATAAAGTTTCATCAACAATGTATATGCATGAGAATGGATATGCATTCTAATATGATAAGCAAGTTTTTTTTAAAATTTATGCAAGACAGTGCTTGAGAGTTTATGCAGACTCAATGTATGCAATTCTTTGAATAGGCTAGCAGTTTTCATCATAGACATTAGCACAAGATGATCTTTCTTACAAATGAGCCTTAGCTTTGAGCACATATCAACCAGCTAACAGCTCCCCCTCACAATGTGCATGAATTACACAAATGATGTTTTAATAGAAAAACATACATCCTATGACTTATATGAACAAGTGACTCATGGTATCAGGCGGAGGCATATTCTCACGCAGGGTGATAGATGTCTGTCAGGAATGACCTGCCCTTCCTCAAGTCACCATTTAATATACCATGAAGTCATGCAATGATGATCAGATGGATGAATATTCAATCTCATGAAATGCAATCATGCAATGGTAATTCATGAAAGATGCAATGCATTCTAATAATAAAAATAGTTTTTTTATTTTCATTAATGAAGATTCGGTTAAAACAAATTTGAGTTTTTCAAAAAGAACTCAGATATTTATTTTCAATACATGTGCCTTGAGCATCCATCATCTTCCAAGCCTTCCACTTGGCCTCAAGGCAACCCTGTAACAAAATTCTCATTCAACAGTTTTGGGTACCCAAACCTTCTTGGGTCCCGGATGATTAGTTGCACCTCTAGTGGGTGCTCTCCACAATTTTTGGACATACATATCATCAATTTTCATTAAGACACAGTCATGCATAGTATGCCCAAAACTTCCACAGTGGTGACAACTAACAAAAGACTTTGCATTCTTCTAAACAGGATAAGCATGGAAACTCTGTGGGTTGGCAAAAGTGTAATTGTTTTTAACATGGAATTTCTTTCTTCTACTTGCTTGCCAACACTGTGACACATGGTGTCCTAACTTTCCACATCTGAAACAAGAAACACTCCTTTTTCTTTTTGAAACAAGTTCATTTCCGCATGCTTTCAAATCATCGAATTTCATAACAAGGCAATCATCCATCATATGACCATGTTTATCACAATAAAAACATGAGACATTCTTTGTGGATACACGTGTGTGTGCGGAATGATTTTGTTTTCTAGCATTCACATTAGCACAAGTAGAATTGATTTTCAGCTTTGAGTTTTGGTTCGAGTTCTGCTTAACATCACATTTATGGATTTTTCTTTTTGCATGTTGGACTGGGTGAGCATCAATTCTATTGTTCCTAGGTTGAGCCTGAGCTTTAGAATATTGTTTCTCAACATAAGAAGCATTTGAAATATTTGAGGAACATGATGCATGCACAAAAGATGTTTGTGTTTTCAGATCAAAGGCTTTCTTTTTAGTGTGTTCATACCCAAGACCTTCCCGTTAAAAATTCACCTCGGTCCCCAAGATTTTCTCAAGATTATTTTGACCATCCACAAATCTAGACAATGAATTATGCAAGTCCTGGATTTCACTTTCTAAAGATGTGATATGTAGTTCAGTATTAGCAAGTTCCTCTTCACAAGTAGCAAGGCTGACATTTAACACTACATTGGTAGTCTTGAGACATTCTACTTCTTGCTTTAATTCATCCACATTCTCACATTCACTTACAACCACATATTTTCCTTTTTCTAGAAACAATAATCTTTCAGAAATGGTCGTGTTCAATTCCTTCAGTTTCTCATTTTCTTTTGCAAGCTTTTCATCATGAATGAGTTCATTTATCAATGTTTGATCATTGGCCATTGAATTTACTTTTGCTTTCATCTCTTTGTTTTCATTTCTTAAGGAGCAAATTTGATCTTTATGAAATTCAATATCAAACACATGAGCCTCAATCAATTCCTCTAAATGTGAGCATTTTTTACAGGAGGAGTCACAGTTGATTTGTTCAACTTTCTTTTTCAATTTTTTATTCTCAGATTTTAGCTTCTTATATTTACTTGCAAGCTCATTGTATGTATCCAATAGCTCATCAAGAGATATATTTTTAGAATCTGAATTTACCTCCGAGGGTGATCCATTCTGCTGATCATTGCCGTGATCACTCATACCTGCCATAAGACATTTGTCCCCATTCTTCTCATGGAAGCCAACCAAGCCATCTAGTATGTCCTTTGCGGAGCTGCAGCTGGAAGCAAAAGGAAAACTATTAACATCAACTGTGGCAATAAGCAAACTTAGAACTAAGCAATTTTGATCATGTTTAGTATCATAATCTGCAGTCCAGACTGATTCATCTTCAGTTAACTCATAAGGACCATGTGAGATAAGCTTCCATAGCTTAGGGTCATATGAGTTGACAAGACTGCACATTCTTCCTAACCACAAATTGAAGTTAGAACCATCAAACACAGGTGGAGAATCCATAGTGAAAACTTTGGTAGCAATGATCTGGATCTTGCTCTAGATCGTTAGATCTATGAAAAATAGAGCCTTAGCCCTAATACCAATTGTTGGTCCCTAGGTAGGTGAGCGGACAAGAAGGGGGGGTTGAATTGTCCCCTACGCGATATGACAAATTAAAACTTATGTAGTGGAATTACTAAATTTAACAAGATTGATAGAAATAAAGTAAGCAAGGATAAACAAATTCTCTCAATCTCGGCGTTCACACACGATCAAGATAAACAACATTAACATCACAATCCCATAAACATACATAACACATGGCAAACCAGTGAACACGGGGATTTTTAAGGTGGTTCGGGACCACGACGAGCTCCCGACGTCCACCCCTCACTCAACTGAATGAGGCTTCACTACTGGAAAACCAATATGGGGATAAATCCCCCCCCCTACACACGGAACCAAGTTCCAAAACACACGCAGGGCGACGCCTGCACACACACGGGGAACAAACCCCAATACACACACACATGGAAATAGAGTTTCTAACACGATCTGACGAGCGGATCAACAAGACACACATACACTACAACAGATGCAACACTTTACACACACGAACACCCGGATCTAGATAGATCCACACACACAGACTCGCTGGATCGTGAATCCAGCAACACATACACACGCACGCTGCAACAACCGCAGCACCGAAGGCACACGACCGTATGCAGACGGTCACACACACACGAATATCTTTATGAGTTGAGGAAATAAACACAAATACTCAAGATATGCTCAGATCTAAATAAAACCCATGACAAACAACACAAATAGATAGGAATCAGATGTAGAAGTTGTTCCCCCTTCGATTTCCCAAGCCTATGGATGTTGATGCTTAATTCTCGGATTCGGATGATGATGATTCTTGCGTCCTCTTGATCCTCTCGTCAATCCCCACCTTTTCTTCTTCTTCCATGAACTCCGGAGATGCCTGGATGCAGATGAAAATCTTGTAAAACCTTCTCCCACGTTCTTCTCTTCTGCTCCTTGACCTTAATCTCCTGCAAGATAGAAAGATTAGCTTATTAGGGTTACGTTCTCCTTAAATTCGTAGCTCATATATAAACCCACACAAAGTGTATGAAAAGACCATTTAACCCTTGCCAAAACTATGTGAAACATGCCTAAACATGTATATCATAACCCTAGGGGCAAGTGGGTACAAGTAGAGCATAAATGGATTGGGTTTAGATGGTTTTTGGATCCATGTTTTTGGGTTTCACCGGTTTCGGTAGACCTACACGGGTTGGGCGGTCGACCTAAAATTTACAGAGCCAAAATCAGCCCATTCTGGGAATTTCGGTCGACCTAAGCTATAGGCTTGGTCGACCGGAATGAATAGTGTCGGTCGACCTAAGCTACAGGGTCGGTCGACCTAAAGCTACAGTAAATTCCAGACTTTCAGATTTCAGCCTCAAACTCCATTGCAACCCTTCCAAACTCTGTGACATCAAACTCCTTTCAACTTGGAGGGTTTATACTGATGCGGGACGGATACGGGAGACGACACTATTAGGTGCCACCCTCGGACTCTAGATGAAGACACGACCAGCAGCACACACCAGGGAGACACTAAGCCCGACACTACGAGCTCCTAGTGGCAAAACGTCGCTAATAGAAGTGGAAGCTCACTCGTCATCCCAAGCGAGGGAAAGTACGGACCGTGCGCGGTTAAGGAACCGGCGGAGGTCAAGGGTAGTCCGACTCAACTTCCGGACTAGGACCGAGTCGCGAGATGGGTCACTCTCGCTCTCACAGCGGTGACATGGACACACGGGCTAGTACCTACACTCTCGGTAGTGGCAAAAGACAGTATACTAGCTAAGCAAATGAACGCCAAGAAGTTCGGACTATTACCTCCACGCACCCGGCGTGGCGAAGACAACCCCGGCCAATCACGGACCCCCGGTTAACACAATTTTACAGCAGTACAATAATTTGACCCACTCCACGCAGCGAGGTAAAAGGTCACATGCGGGGCCCGGGAATCACGCGAATTGGGTTGACGGGCAGCATCTTGATGTCGCCCGGCGGTGCCGAACTCCGCATTTTCGTGCTTTCCGAACGGCTGGTTCTGCGGGCCCGCGGGGCCCATGGATGGCGCTGTCCTCCGGATCTGCGGGGGTGGGACCCACTATGATGGGGACCCCTGGTGGCGCGCCTCCACGGACGGCGGTCGGCCGGGAACACCGATCGGGGGTCGATCGGTCCCGATCTCCAAGTTTTGAAGTTGCTGTCCAAGAGCTGAGGTTACTGTTTTAGCAGCGCGCGCTCCGGCGAAAACGGACGCTGCGATCAGCCCCGTCGTCGGAATGCGATGAAACCAGTGCCGTTGGAAAGAGGATTCAAAATCCTTCAACCTAGGGCCAGTGGAATCTTCTAAACCTCTGCGGACCTGGGCTTTAACTATTTTTCAATCCTCTTTTGCACAGCTCCCGAAATATCAGATCAGCATATGAGTTTCCTATAAATGGCCGTTGACCGCCTGCTTGCCGTTGGAATCAGGCTTTGAGCTCTTCTTCAAAGTTGTAGGGAATAAAACCAAGAAATGGGTACAATTTTTGGAATTGAATTTGGAGGTGGTGGCGATGTGATAAGATTTTTGGAGTGACTGGTGGTCGGATCTGGGAACAGGTGGATAGAACTGTAGATGGGACTGAGAATGATTTTTAGAAAATAGGAAATGGGCGAACCAGAAATTTAGAAAAAATGTGGATGAAGGGGTGGATGGAAGGAAACTCCAATAAAATTCATGGGACTAAAAAAAATCAAAAGACGGACCTAAGACATGAAACACAGGGCGGATATGAATCTGGACAGAACTCTGGCTGAAATGAAATGGAAGGGTGGACGAAAATCAAAAATTATGAAACGGGATCTGAATGACAAACCAAAATTTGTGGATAGTTCTTGACACCTCTGGAACATCCATTGAAAGTTCCAGGTCGATCTGAGCTCGTGGTTGATGGCTGAATTTCGTGGAAGCTGCTGTGGTACTGCGCAGGCAGAACATCATTGATGGCGGTGGCGGTGCGGTGGCGGCTCGTGGCGGCGGCGGCGGCGACCGGAACTGATAGGGTGGAGTCTCACCACCAAGAAGCAACCTTCACAGCTACAAGGGGAGAGGGAGGGGCGCACCAAGCTGGAGCTCCAAGGTTTTTTCTTCCAAATGAATGCATTAATTCTACTAAAATGGAAAATACAAGCTTAAATAGGTTACATCTCACATCCATCCACAACCATTGGATCTAGGGGATGGGAATGGAGGGTTGGAATGGAGTGTGACACACACACACAAAATAATATAAAAAAAACAAAGGGGGGGCGGCCCTTGGACCAAGGAGAGAGGGTGGACTAGTTGGTGGGGGTAGGTGGCCTCCCATGTGGACTTTTCTAGTCCATTGTCCCCCATGTGTCCAATTCCCATTCAAACTTCTAGATGCTCCCATGTGGCATGTTGACTGACCCCACGTGGGACCCTAGGCTGAGGTGGCCCAATGGGGTGGGGCCTGGGGGGCCCGTGGGGCCCACGGGGTCCGAATTGCACATAAGCCCCTATTACAATCAAAATGTCAAACCGAATGCAACGAAATAAACACAAATTAAACACACATAAAGTCTAACTAAATATAATAAGTGGGGAGGCTCAAGGCGGAGTCTCCAGGCTGTCTCCGAGCCAGATGGACGCTGAGGTGGCTCGTGTCATGCTCCGTGTGCGGTACCGGTGGCTCGGCGTATCGTGCCGATCAACTGCTCGGGTGTCCGCACCAATTCTCCCCGGGTGGGAGAAACTCGACCCTGTCGAGTAAGGGTCTGCATCGCTTCTGTATCGCTCCAAAAGGTCAGGATCGATCTGCTGCAACTCGCCATGTGTGATCCAAGTGTCCTCAGTAGCGGGCCGTCCTCTCCATCGCACTAGGTAGCGCGGGTAAGATCCACTCCTGGTAACTGTCACTTGCTCGTCCAGTATACGATCTATATGCTCACGCTGCCGTGAAAAAGGGGCTGGAGGTGGAAGTGGGCACTCAGGTGTGGGATCACTCTCAAGGGGAGGAGATGGCTCAAAAGGCTCACTAGGGATCACCGCTGGGTCCCTATATGCAACAAGATCCGATACATTGAAGGTAGAGCTTATACCATATTCCTCGGGCAGGTCCATAACATACGCATTGGATCCAACTCGTTTCAACACTCTAAAGGGACCGACTCCGCGAGCTTGCAACTTCTTAACGGTTCCAGAGGGAAACCGTTCAGGTCTTACCCTGATCATGATGTACTCGCCCTCATGGAACTCTCGGTGGTGTCGGTGGGCATCGGCTAACTCATTGTACGCTGGCCTCAATGTGATGACGGATGTCGTCATGCAAACTCCTAACATGCCTAGCAAACGACTCGGCCGACTCCGACACTCTAGCATGGATAGGCATGGGGACAAGGTCAATGGGTTTCCTAGGCCTACGACCTGTGACAATCTCAAATGGACTCATGCCGGTAGACCTATTCACCGAATCATTGTATGCAAACTCAGCCATGGGTAGAATGAGATCTCAATCCCCAATGCGATCCCTAACAAGACACCTCAAAAGATCTCCCAGACTCCTATTGACCACCTCGGTCTGACCATATGTCTGGGGATGATATGCAGTGGAAAACTTGAGGTGAGTACCCATCATATGCCATAGTGTCTTCCAAAAATAGGAAGTGAATCTAACATCACGGTCAGAAACTATAGTGCGAGGTAACCCGAACTTGCACACCACATGAGTAAGGAATAGGCGAGCTACCCTAGAAGCATCTGAAGTCTTCGAGCAGCGGATAAAGAGGGCCATCTTCGAGAAACGGTCAACCACCACATAGACCGAGTCATGCTTCCTAGAGGTACGTGACAATCCCAAAACAAAATCCATACTAACATCCTGCCACGGGGCATCAGGCACGGGGAGAGGCGTATAAAGACCCGAGCTTTGCTTCTTCATCTTGGCCGTAGCACAAGTACGGCACTGAGCCACGATGTTAGCAACATCGCGCTTCAAGCTCGGCCAATAAAATTGATGCTCCACTGCCTCAATAGTCTTGTTCCGACCAAAGTGGCCGGCTAGACCTCCCGCATGTAGTTCCCACACTAAGAAATCTCGAACCGAAGTTCGGGGAACACATAGCCTGCTACCTCGAAAGAGGTAACCCTCCTGAAGCACATACTCATCAAGGTCTCTCGAGGGTCCGGCCTGGAGGGTGGTAAAAATCTGACCGAAGTCAGGACAATCAACATAGGCCTCCTTCATCTTCTCTAACCCTATGACCTCGGTACTCATGGTGGTAAGCAAACATGCTCGCCGACTCAAGGCATCAGCCACCTTGTTCTCCACTCCAGCCTTATGTTTAAGCACAAAGGTGAACTGCTGGAGATACTCGACCCAACGACTATGACGCGAGTTAAGCTTCTTTTATGAATGGAGGTACCGTAATGCCTCGTGGTCGCAGTATAGGACAAACTCCTGATGTAAAAGATAGTGCCTCCAATGCCTAAGAGCCTGAACAACTGAGTAGAATTCTTTATCATACGTGGAATATCGCAGTTTCACGTCATTCAGCTTCTCGCTGAAATATGCGATCGGGTGGGACTCCTGACTCAAAACTCCTCCAATCCCAACACCCGACGCATCACAACAGACCTCAAACACCTTCGAGAAATCAGGCAGTCGAAGGATAGGTGTCTGGGTCATACGCTCCTTGATGTCCCTGAAGGCAGCAGATGCGGCCTTCGTCCATACAAATGTGCCCTTCCGGATGCAATCCGTGATCGGGGCGGTGACGGAGCTAAATCCACGGATGAAGCGATGGTAGAACGTCGCAAGGCCATGAAAGCTGCGGACATCATGAACCGTACGGGGTTCCGGCCACTCAACAATGGCCCAGACCTTCTCCGGATGGGCGGAGACCCCAGTACTAAACACAATGAAACCCAAGAAGGTAAACTGAGGTGTCATGAAGGCACACTTCTGTGGGTTAGCAAACAACTGCTCTCGCCGAAGAAGTAGACAGACCTGCCGAAGGTGGTCCAAGTGGTCCCCTGTGGTGCGGCTATAGATAAGGATATCTGTTGTGCCCCCTAGGCACAAGCATGTGCTATGCTGATTTGATGATAGCAATGCTGTTTTGTTTTGATGATAGCAACACAATGAGTGTTTTGATGACATTGTGCTTTGATGATAGCTTCATGATTGTGATTTGTATATCATCTGGAGAATGCACGTGTATGACTGATATATTGTTTGTGTTAGACTTCTGGTATGTGCATAGTCTATACATTGCATCGTGGGGTTTATGCTCTAAGTCTATACACTGCATAGCAAGCTCAAAGTCGATACATTGAGCGTCTCATGCATCATTCGTCTAAGTCCATACATTGGACTGTAGTATGCATTTGGCGAAGGCATCGCAAGTCTAGACAGTGGACAGCGTCTCGTGCATATAGCAAGTCTAGACATTGCACTGTAGCATGCATTTCTTTAAAGTCTATACATCGGACTGGTCTGCATAGGCTAAGTGTATACATCGTCCAGTACAATCATGCACTGTTCATGAAGTTTGTACAGCCTTTTGCATTGGACTTAAAGTCTATACATTGCACTGTTCCTTTCGTCTTCATGTCATTCCCTTTATTGTGTCTTCGTGTCATTTACTGTTGTTCCTCGAGTCGTTTCCTTTGTCTCTGGTTTCACTGCTTCATCACGTGTCGTGATATCCGTGTCTGTCTTCGTCTTCGTGTTGTTTTCAACTCGTGACGGTTTCTGTTATTTGTCTTCGTGTCGTGGTCAGCCCGTGTCGTTTCACCTCGTGCTGTTCTCACTTACTTCGTGTCGTTTCCGTATTATGTCTTCGTGTTGTTATTCCTAGACCTCGTGTCGTTCGTATGTTGAAACCACACTTCGTGTTGGCTTCTGTTTTGTCTCCATGTTGTTCTCGTGCCGTTCTCATTACTGGTTATTATATCATGTCGTTTTTACTTCGTGCTGTAGTCATCATATGTATCTCGTGTCGTTCTTCTTTTTACCTCGTGTTGTTTTATAACCTCACTTCGTGTCGTTCTCTTCGTTGTGTCTGTTCTGTCACAATGTATCTCATGTCATTCTTTCCTTACTTCGTGCTGTAGTCACCCTGTGTATCTCGTGTCGGCCTCAGTGCATCTAGTATTACTATTACATACCTCATGCATCTTTAGTTCCTGTGGCCCTCAGTTTTAATGGGTTGTATCTCCTTGCAGGTTCGAGGAAGAACATTCCCCAGTGACTGGCAGCACGTGATCCGAGGCTGGAATGAAGCCTGCTGAGAGACTACCACGTGGTCAGAATACTTAGGGCTGGAAATATGGAGGTCACACGTTGGGGCTGATGCTGCTGCTGCTATATATATGAGCCTTCTTCCACAGAAGAAGGTAGATCGAGTTGGCGAAAAGAAAAGTCCATACAGATAGCCACGATCCAGAAAAGAAGAAGAGCAGAAGAAGAAGAAGAGGAGAAGAGCAGAGAGTGAGAGATTAGCGAAAGAAGAAGAGAAGTGCAGCAGAGAAGAAAGAGAAAGAGAGAGAGTGAAGAAAGAGAGTGAGATCGAGGGAGATCTGTTAACTGGACCGTGGATCAAATCCAGGCCAGTCAGCTCTTTAAGAGCCATATTGTGCTTTATCGTTTACAGCTTTTCGATGCTGTTATCTTGTATTTTGTTTTCCATTTTACATTTCCTTTCAAGCTGTTAGTCAGCGGATTGCAGAGGTGCTGCCTCTGGACGGCTAAGCTGTATTGCCCAGCGGTTTGCAGTGGAGGATTCCACTGGACAGCAAGCTGTGTTGCTCAGCGGGCAGTGGTGGATTCCACTGGACGGGTAAGCTGTAATCCCCAGCGGTTGCAGTGGTGGATTCCACTGGACGGCAAGCTGTGAGGCCCAGCGGTTGTAGGCAAGCTGTGAGGCTCAGCGGTTTCAAGCTGTGAGTCAGCAGGAAGCCACACTCGGGTTGAGTGTGGGGTGGATGTAGGTCTGCAGGACCGAACCACCTAGAAAACCCTTGTGCACTGTGGTTTGATTTGTTCATTTGTGCTTCCGCTAGATGAATGCATAGGGGCGCTCCATGTGTTTGCTAACTGGTCGAACATAATAGTTGATTAGCTTTCAGATTTGGTAAATCTGTCTAGTTGGCGTCATAGTTCTAGTTTGAGCGAAATTTTGTATTGGGTGAGAGTTTAAAAGGGACATATTCATTCACCCCCCCTCTGAATACATAGCACCGTACCCAACAATTGGTATCAAAGCAGGTCTCTGATCTATCAGATCTAACAATCTGCAGAGGATCCTGCTAGTGTTTGGTGCATTTCAGAGTGTGCTTTCTATGTTCGTTGTTTAGTTTCATCTACTTAGTGCCGTGTCTTGTTCATCTGGTCTCGGTGCTTCAGTTTGTTCTGAGCTTTTAGATTGTTTGCAATGGAGCCAATCGTGATGAAGGCTAGCTCCAGCAAAGCAAACAGATCCAGCCACAGTGGATCATCAAGCGAGAAAAGCAGCCTCTCGTGGTCTGAAAGTGATGGAGACCACATTGCAATGGAAGGCTGGCCACACGAAGGCTGACTGTCCAGAATTCTTGAAACTCAAAGAGAACACCTTGGACAGTGCTGAAGAAGGAGAAAAGTCCATATGCTTAATGGCCAACCGGGGAAGTGATGATGAGGAAACCTCATCTTAGGTAAGCTCCGAATCAGATGGATACTCTTTTAATGAATTGATAGTGATGTATGAAAATCTGTTTAAAGTGTCCAAGAAATTAAAATCTGAAAATAAAAATTTAAGAAAAGAAATCAATAATTTGAAATCTGAAATGATTAAAGAAAAAGATGAGTTAAACAGGTTTGAATCTGAAAAAGAGAATATTAGAAACAAACTCATCGGTGAAAATAATTCTTGTAAAGCATGTGCCATTCTCGAAGACATGATTAATGATTTTGATTCTGATGACATTCTTCAAAAAGAACAAATCAAATCTCTAAAAGAAGAAAATATCTACTTGAAGGATTAAAATAAAAGGCTAATGGTTCTTAATACTATCTTCTCTGAGAAATGGCTGTCAATTGAAAAAGGAAAATCTGTTGTGAAGGAAAATGAAAACAACATTGAAATAAAGGTTCACCAAGAAAATGAAACTCTGAAGAACCTGAATGATGCTTTGCAACAGCAGCTAATTGCATGTGAATCTGAGCTATCCAAGTATGAAGTGAGTATTGCTTCATTGAATTCTGAAATTGAAAATATGAAAAACACTCTGTCTAAATTTGTTAAAGGTAAAAACAGTTTGAATAAACTACTTGGCTCAAATGTGAAAAGTTCAGAATGTGCTAGTACCTTAAAATGTATTTCATCTAAGAAATCTCAGAACAATAAGCACAGGGCTGAACAAAAGAAAAAGGAAAATTGCTGTGAAAAATCTTCTCATAAAATTCAATTTAAAAAGGAAAAGAATGTGCAGTGTTTTTATTGTAATAAGATAGGTCATATGATGCATGAGTGTAAGATGTTTGAATTAGATGACCTAGCTGCTACTACTGCACAGAAAGTTTCTGCTAGAAATTATGTTTTTCAAAGAAGGAAAATAGAGTGTTTCCATTGTGGCAAGATGTGCCACATTGCAGCTCATTGCTGGCATGCCCAGGGAAAGAAAGTCAACTTAAAACTTGTAAATTTCCCTGCAAGTGAAACTACTTCTGGTAAAAGAACCCCAGCATGCTTCGAATGTGGAAAGCATGGCCATACAGTCAAGGACTGCTGGCATGCTCAGGGAAATAGATTGAACTCTAAGTCTGTAAAATTCCCTGCTCTCTATGATTCTTGTTTTGAATGTGGAAAACCTGGCCACAAAGTTTCTGACTGCTGGATGGCAGGTTATGGAAAACAATATGTTCATGCCAACAATAGAAAATTTCATGTTAATGCACAAAGACTTCATGCTAATACTTGTGTGCATAACAAGAAAACAAAGCATGTTGCTTCCTGTTATTATTGTGGGCTATTTGGACATTCTATGGTTGATTGTTTTCTGATGGAATATGATGATAATTCTACTAAGAAACTGTTCAGTACACCTGATAGGGGCAGTACAGGACCCAAGACTGCTTGGGTTCCTGCAAAATCACATTGAATGACATGCTGCAGGTGTGCCTTGGAAATGAATAGAAGGGGTTAACCAAGGCACTCAAGAAAGAAAACCCCAGGACTCAATTCAGGTCAGTTCTGAAATCTGTTTTTAAATTCCATTATCTGAAATTGTGAGCATGAAAATTGTGAGCTTCATGTTGATTTGCCTGATTGATCGTTGATGATCTCTTCATGTACTGAGTTTTACTGTGCATATATCTGATGCTTTTCTCTCACTGATTGTTGCACTGAATAAATGGACTGCATGCTTGTGGTTGAATGCATAACTTGCTGATTGTGAATAATTCTTTAGTGTATAGAGTCATTGCATGTGTCTAATGTCTGCACACACTATTTGCATGACTGACTTTGAAGTTGTTCAATGCATGTAGGACTGCTTTATGTTGCATTGTCTTGCATAAACCTGGTATATCAAATGGTAAGCTACTAAAAAGGCAGGGAAATCTGCCTGGAGGTTCTCACTATGTGTGAGATGGTCCTTGAGACCAGGTTCTCTGCCAAGTACCTAGGGTCTAGTCCTCATGTAGAACAGTGTACTGCATCATATTTTTGAAAAATCTGAAAAAGGATAAAAATGTGCATGACTTGGATGCATAAACTTGAATTGATTGCATACTTGCCTCATATATCATTGTTGCATAGTCTGCATGTAGAACAGTCTAGTGCATAGCATATCCTTGCATCATGGTGTCAGGGGGAGCTGAGAGTTCTATTCAATTCATTGAATCCTATTCACTTCTCAGTGTTCTCATTCAAATGATTCATATTCTTTGACATCAGTTGCTCATTGAACCATATTGCCAATTGCTATCCTTTCCCCATCTTTTTCACTGAACAGCAGTTCTGGTTCTGGTTCAGTACGTTGAGTTGTGATTATTTCAATTGTTATTTTATAAGAATCTCTCTCACAAATTGAAAAGAACTAAAGGTTTAACCTTTATAAATTGAAGAGTCAAATGTCTGCCTTCAGAATCTGAGATAAAAGGAAAACTTTTATAGCTCTTAATCTTTGTCTCATAGCTAAAATAGAAAAAGTTTTTTTATAATGCCTAAATGTGTTAATCTGGAAATGTCTAGAACAGGTGAACAAGAGTGTGTAATGTTTTTCAAACAATCACTCTAAAAGAATTAAGGGCAGCAGTAAATAAGATCATAAATGCTATGAACTGAACATAGTAACAGAGCAATGGTTAATTGCACTGAGAAACTGTGAACTCCTCCAATGAAGTAGGAAAATTCACATGTCATGAAGTGCCTCAAGCTAACTCTGTTCATAGGGTCAAATCTATAGGGGGAGTCCTCACCAAGTAACTGAGGGTACTGGCCTCTAATCAAGGTATACCCTTAATGTCAACAGTGAAGACTATTCCTTGTAGGTCTTGATCTGAAGTAGATCTAGTAGTTTATGCCTAGTAACTGGGGGTACCTGCCTCTGATCAAGGTGTATACCTAATGTCAACAGCATAAATGCCACCGGTCTATTCACTTAGTTCAGGTTCAGAAATTGAAAAATGAAAATCAAACTGCTGTAACCCCT
Source organism: Amorphophallus konjac (assembly GCA_022559845.1). Classification (NCBI taxonomy): domain Eukaryota; kingdom Viridiplantae; phylum Streptophyta; class Magnoliopsida; order Alismatales; family Araceae; genus Amorphophallus; species Amorphophallus konjac. The sequence goes on from CM040119.1 coordinate 92,212,867, forward strand.
TGAAATCAAAAGTCATTGAGTGAAAATTGTTTTTCTCAATACATGTTCAAGTTGCCTCTCTTGAATTTCCTTGTTTAGACACAAAAGGGTATTATTTCAGACTTATCTATTAATACCATGTGCCCTAGATTCATTGCTATAAATGGAATCTAAAACTCTTTTTCAGGGGTCAGGTGTTTTACTCTAGATTTATCACTGTTAAACCTGAATTTTTGAAAATTATATGTTGATGATTCTTATACTTTAACTATTGTTTATAATCAGGCTTATTCTCTGAACCAATGATTCAGCTGTTGTCTAGTGACCCTCCTACCTTTTCTACCTTGGTTATCTGTTCATATTCCTTCTCAAAGGGGGAGCTTTTATTTAGGGGGAGAAATAATTCAGGGGAGTCTTACATTCAGGGGGAGAATGTTCTAGAGGAATTTGCATGCATATTGCACTTTGCACTCATATTTTTTACTATTTTACTCTTTTTGATCATGTCAAAGGGGGAGAAAAATTTGTGTGTGACTCACTGTCACAGTGTGTTGCCATCATCAAAAAGGGGGAGAATGTTGTGCCCCCTAGGCACAAGCATGTGCTATGCTGATTTGATGATAGCAATGCTGTTTTGTTTTGATGATAGCAACACAATGAGTGTTTTGATGACATTGTGCTTTGATGATAGCTTCATGATTGTGATTTGTATATCATCTGGAGAATGCACGTGTATGACTGATATATTGTTTGTGTTAGACTTCTGGTATGTGCATAGTCTATACATTGCATCGTGGGGTTTATGCTCTAAGTCTATACACTACATAGCAAGCTCAAAGTCGATACATTGAGCGTCTTATGCATCATTCGTCTAAGTCCATACATTGGACTGTAGTATGCATTTGGCGAAGGCATCGCAAGTCTAGACAATGGACAGCGTCTCGTGCATATACCAAGTCTAGACATTGCACTGTAGCATGCATTTCTTTAAAGTCTATACATCGGACTGGTCTGCATAGGCTAAGTGTATACATCGTCCAGTACAATCATGCACTGTTCATGAAGTTTGTACAGCCTTTTGCATTGGACTTAAAGTCTATACATTGCACTGTTCCTTTCATCTTCGTGTCATTCCCTTTATTGTGTCTTCGTGTCATTTACTGTTGTTCCTCGAGTCGTTTCCTTTGTCTCTGGTTTCACTGCTTCAGCATGTGTCGTGATAGCCGTGTCTGTCTTCGTCTTCGTGTTGTTTTCAACTCGTGACGGTTTCTGTTATTTGTCTTCGTGTCGTGGTCAGCCCGTGTCGTTTCACCTCGTGCTGTTCTCACTTACTTCGTGTCGTTTCCGTATTATGTCTTCGTGTTATTCTTCCTAGACCTCGTGTCGTTCGTATGTTGAAACCACACTTCGTGTTGGTTTCTGTTTTGTCTCCATGTTGTTCTCGTGCCGTTCTCATTACTGGTTATTATATCATGTCGTTTTTACTTCGTGCTGTAGTCATCGTATGTATCTCGTGTCGTTCTTCTTTTTTACCTCGTGTTGTTTTATAACCTCACTTCGTGTCGTTCTCTTCGTTGTGTCTGTTCTGTCACAGTGTATCTCATGTCATTCTTTCCTTACTTCGTGCTGTAGTCACCCTGTGTATCTCATGTCGGCCTCAGTGCATCTAGTATTACTATTACATACCTCATGCAGCTTTAGTTCCTGTGGCCCTCAGTTTTAATGGGTTGTATCTCCTTGCAGGTTCGAGGAAGAACATTCCCCAGTGACTGGCAGCACGTGATCCGAGGCTGGAATGAAGCCTGCTGAGAGACTGCCACGTGGTCCGAATACTTAGGGCTGGAAATATGGAGGTCACACGTTGGGGCTGATGCTGCTGCTGCTATATATATGAGCCTTCTTCCACAGAAGAAGGCAGATCGAGTTGGCGAAAAGAAAAGTCCATACAGATAGCCACGATCCAGAAAAGAAGAAGAGCAGAAGAAGAAGAAGAGGAGAAGAGCAGAGAGTGAGAGATTAGCGAAAGAAGAAGAGAAGTGCAGCAGAGAAGAAAGAGAAAGAGAGAGAGTAAAGAAAGAGAGTGAGATCGAGGGAGATCTGTTAACTGGACCGTGGATCAAATCCAGGCCAGTCAGCTCTTTAAGAGCCATATTGTGCTTTATCATTTACAGCTTTCCGATGCTGTTATCTTGTATTTTGTTTTCCATTTTACATTTCCTTTCAAGCTGTTAGTCAGTGGATTGCAGAGGTGCTGCCTCTGGACGGCTAAGCTGTATTGCCCAGCGATTTGCAGTGGAGGATTCCACTGGACAGCAAGCTGTGTTGCTCAGCGGGCAGTGGTGGATTCCACTGGACGGGTAAGCTGTAATCCCCAGCGGTTGCAGTGGTGGATTCCACTGGACGGCAAGCTGTGAGGCCCAGTGGTTGTAGGTAAGCTGTGAGGCTCAGCGGTTTCAAGCTGTGAGTCAGCAGGAAGCCACACTCGGGTTGAGTGTGGGGTGGATGTAGGTCTACAGGGCCGAACCACCTAAAAAACCCTTGTGCACTGTGGTTTGATTTGTTCATTTGTGCTTCTGCTAGATGAATGCATAGGGGCGCTCCATGTGTTTGCTAACTGGTCGAACATAATAGTTGATTAGCTTTCAGATTTGGTAAATCTGTTTAGTTAGCATCATAGTTCTAGTTTGAGCGAAATTTTGTATTGGGTGAGAGTTTAAAAGGGACATATTCATTCACCCCCCCTCTGAATACATAGCACCGTACCCAACAATATCATCAAAATACACCACTACAAAGACTCCAATGAAAGGTCGAAGGACCTGAGTCATGAGCCGCATGAAAGTGCTAGGGGCATTGGTCAACCCAAAAGGCATGACCAACCACTCATATAGACCGTCCTTGGTCTTAAATGCGGTCTTCCACTCATCACCTGGCCTAATCCTCACCTGATGGTAGCCACTCTTAAGATCGATCTTCGAAAAGATAGTGGCACCTGCCATCATGTCTAGCATGTCATCCAGGCGGGGTATAGGAAACCTGTACTTCATGGTTATCTTATTGATGGCACGACTATCAATACACATTCTCCACGTGCCATCCTTCTTCGGGGCGAGTAATGCGGGTACAGCACATGGACTCATGCTGTCCCGGATAGATCCTCTCTGCACAAGCTCATCGACCTGCCGTTAAGCTCGCCATGCTCCGTGGGGCTCATTCGATAATGAGGAAGGTTGGGCAAAGAAGATCCCAGAACAAGGTCGATAGCATGCTGAATATCCCGCATGGGTGGGAGTCCCTCGGGAAGCTCATCGGGAAAAATATCAGTAAACTCCCGCAAAATAGGAACAACCTCGGGTGGGAGCTCACCCTCGGAGTCCCGCTCCACCTCTCGGACCGTAATGGCAAACACCGAACAGCCCTGACTAAGCTCCTGCTCCATTTCCCGGGAGCTAATCATCATCAATCTCCTCGTCCAGGGCTCTCCTGGGCCAGAGGTAACGGTCATAGCCCGAGCTGGGGATGGGGTACTAGGCCCGGGAACGGAAGGCTTCGGAGTACTAGGGCCAGTAGGACCCCTAACAGATGGGCTCCTGGGCCGAATGGGTTGGAGGGTGACCCGCTGGCCATCGTGGTCGAAGGTACAGGTGTTCGACCGACCATGGAGTGTGGCATCTCGGTCGAATAACCACGGCCTACCAAGAATGATACTTCCCACTTCCATGGGAAGAACATCGCACCAGATCTCGTCACTGTAGGAGTGGAGCTGCAGTGGGACCAAGCACCGCAGCCTGACCGAAATGGAAGTGGTATCCACCCATGATACTTGGTAGGGGCAAGGGTGGTCTACGGGTGTGAGACCAAGACTAGTGACAGCGTTCGTGGAGATTGCATTGATACAACTCCCGCTATCGATGACCACCTTGCAAATTTGCTTTCCCAGCCTACAGAATACATGAAGGATAGTGGTCCGACGCCAGTCATCACTGACCTGTGGCTGGGTGAGGATACATCTGACGACCCCCACGTGGGTATCGTCTGACTACTGGACATCCTGGGCTTCACCTCCCATCTCATAGTACTCGTCAGCTAACTCTTCATCTGCCTCATAGCTGACTAACTCGAGGCCCGTAGGGGTGGTATCCTCGGCCTGTGTGTCCCTAATGTGAAGAGATGGGCAGGTGGGACACTGGTTGGCGAAATGGCCAAACCCATTGCATCGATAACACTGCTGTCGTGATCCACTAGGCTCCCCAATCATAGGTCCTTTACCTTTAACCTCCCGATGGATAGGAGGCATAGGCAACAAAGGACGTGCAGGAGGTGCGGGTGCCGGTGGATGGACTGTGGGTGGGGCCGTAAGATGCTGGGGACGAGGAAGGTCCCTAGGGGGTGGAGGACGAGGCCTAGGAGCAAAGGGCTCGGGGCGAGCGGGCTCCTGAGGTCGAGTCATGGGGGCCCTCGGATACGTGCCAGATGAGCCACGGGACTCGACACTACGAAGGGGAAAGGAGCCCAACCGATGGGGTGACTCAAACTCGCCCTCGAACTGCTCAAATTCGAGAGCAATCTGATATGCCTGCTCCAGAGTGGTGGCATTGCAGCGAAAGAGTTCATATTGATAATTGGGCCGCAAACCTCTCCGAAAGCGGGATATCGTCATGGTGCTCTCTTCCGTGACCCCGCACCGCAAATAATACTCATCGAACTCGGCGGTGTACTCGGTCACGGATCGGTTCCCTTGGGAGATGCTTTGCCACTTGTCTATGAGACGTTGGCGATATGAGGCGGGAAGGTACTTCTCCCTCAACTTGGTTTTCATATCATCCCAAGTACCGATCTGGGGTTGACGTCGCTGGTTGAGCAGGCTCTCCACATTGATCCAATAAGTTTGGGCCTGCCCGTGCAACTTCATCTTTGCGTATCGCACTCTTCGGTGGTCCGTCATCTCAAACCACTCGAAGTACCGGTCCATGCCGGCCTCCCAATCTAAATACACCATAGGGTCCAAGGACCCGCTAAAAGTGGGAGGGTCCGCACGCACACCCCTAAGAATGCGGTCGTCATCCTCGTCATCACGATTCCGTCGTTGATGACGACGACCGTTACCCCCGTGATCATTGTCGAAGGCATAATCATCCATTATAGGTGCATGTTGCCTCCCGACATCCTCCACCTGAGCCCTTGGCACAGCGGGTTGCTGCACCGGCTCTTGTTGACCGTTTGTCGACGCGGGTTGCGCCGCTACTGGGCCCCTCTCTAGGACGGCAATCCTCCCAACAAGGCCTTGATTGGACTGCTCCGAAACCCCGGCCCGATCCTCGAGGACCTTCATCTGCCCTTCTAGACGCGTCCCTATGCCATCCATACGCGTACTAAGATCATCCATACGCGTGTCTAAACGATCCATGATGGCCCGGAACATCTCGGCCGTGGAAGACTCATCGGAACTACGGGCTCGGGAGTCCGCCATAGGTGGTGGTGGCGAGTATTGGGTGCCTCGACGGGTGGGTATGCAAAGACGTACGGACTAGGTGACAACGACCGACTAATGCAAACACACTAAATGATGCACTTAGACCTAATTGCAATTTGAAAACACTCTTTTTTTTTGGTATTTTGAAAAAATGCAATTTAAAACACTTTTTTTTGTTTTGAAAAGAATGAGACTCGACTACACCCTAGACACGGCCAAGACTCGGTACGCGGCGGAGGTAATCGACCCGAAGGTCACTCGCACAAGTGTGCGGTCTTCCCGGTAGGCGTAACTTAACGGTCGGACAACACCTTTGGATATACCGAGTGAAGGTGTGTGTGGGGTAACCTTAGACTATGCAACGACTACCCTAGACTCAACCTGGCTCTGATACCAAACTGATGCAGGACGGACACGGGAGATGACACTATTAGGTGCCACCCTCGGACTCTAGATGAAGACGCGACCAACAACACACACCAGGGAGCCACTAAGCCCGACACTACGAGCTCCTAGTGGCAAAACGTCGCTAACAGAAGTGGAAGCTCACTCGTCGTCCCAAGCGAGGGAAAGCACGGACCGTGCGCGGTTAAGGAACCGGCGGAGGTCAAGGGTAGTCCGACTCAACTTCCGGACTCGGACCGAGTCGCGGGACGGGTCACTCTCGCTCTCACAGCGGTGACATGGACACACGGGCTAGTACCTACACTCTCGGTAGCGGCAAAAGACCGTATACTAGCTAAGCAAATGAACGCCAAGAAGTTCATACTATTACCTCCACGCACCCGGCGTGGCGAAGACAACCCCGGCCAATCACGGACCCCCGGTTAACACAATTTTACAGCAGTACAATAATTTGACCCACTCCACGTAGGGAGGTAAAAGGTCACATGCGGGGCCCGGGAATCACGCGAATTGAATTGACGGGCAGCATCTTGATGTCGCCCGGCGGTGCCGAACTCCGCGTTTTCGTGCTTTCCGAACGGCGGGTTCTGCGGGCCCGCGGGGCCCACGGATGGCGCTGTCCTCCGGATCTGCGGGGGTGGAATCCACTATGATGGGGACCCCTGGTGGCGCGCCTCCACGGACGGCGGTCGTCCGGGAACACCGATCGGGGGTCGATCGGTCCCGATCTCCAAGCTTTGAAGTTGCTGTCCACGAACTGAGGTTGCTGTTTTAGCAGCGCGCGCTCCGGCGAAAACGGCCGTTGCGATCAGCCCCGTCTTCGGAATGCGATGAAACTAGTGCCGTTGGAAAGAGGATTCAAAATCCTTCAGCCTAGGGCCAGTGGAATCTTCTAAACCTTTGCGGACCTGGGCTTTAACTATTTTTCAATCCTCTTTTGCACAGCTCCCGAAATATCAGATCAGCATATGAGTTTCCTGTAAATGGCCATTGACCGCCTACTTGCCGTTGGAATCAGTCTTCGAGATCTTCTTCAAAGTTGTAGGGAATCAAACCAAGAAACTGGGACAATTTTTAGAATTGGATTTGGAGGTGGTGGCGATTTGATATGATTTTTGGAGTGACTGGTGATCGGATCTGGGAACAGGTGGATAGAACTGTAGATGGGACTGAGAACGATTTTTAGAAAATAGGAATTGGGCGAACGAGAAATTTAGAAAAATTTTGGATAAAGGGGTGGATGGAAGGAAACTCCAGTAAAATTCATGGGACTAACAAAAATCAAAAGACGGACCTAAGACATGAAATACAGGGCGGATATGAATGTGGACAGAACTCTGGCAGAACTGAAATGGAAGGGTGGACGAAAATCAAAAATTATGAAACGGGATCTGAATGACAAACCAAAATTTGTGGATAGTTCTTGACACCTCTGGAACATCCAGTAAAATTCCCAGGTCGATATGAGCTCGTGGTGGATGGATGAATTTCGTGGAAGCTGCTGTGGTACTGCGCAGGCAGAACTTCGTTGATGGCGGTGGCGGTGCGGTGGCGGCTCGTGGAGGCGGCGACGGCGACCGGAACTGATCGGGTGGAGTCTCACCACCAAGAAGCAACCTTCACAGCTGCAAGGGGAGAGGGAGGGGCGCACCAAGCTGGAGCTCCAAGATTTTTTCTTCCAAATGAATGCATTAATTCTACTAAAATGGAAAATACAAGCTTAAATAGGTTACATCTCACATCCATCCACAACCATTGGATCTAGGGGATGGGAATGGAGGGTTGGGATGGAGTGTGACACACACACACAAAATAATATAAAAAAAAAAGGGGGGGGGGGCGGCCCTTGGACCAAGGAGAGAGGGTGGACTAGTTGGTGGGGGTAGGTGGCCTCCCATGTGGACTTTTCTAGTCCATTGTCCCCCATGTGTCCAATTCCCATTCAAACTTCTAGATGCTCCCATGTGGCATGTTGACTGACCCCACGTGGGACCCTAGGCTGAGGTGGTCCAATGGGGTGGGGCGTGGGGGGCCCGTGGGGCCCACGGGGTCCGAATTGCACATAAGCCCCTATTACAATCAAAATGTCAAACCGAATGCAACGAAATAAACACAAATTAAACACACATAAAGTCTAACTAAATATAATAAGTGGGGAGGCTCAAGGCGGAGTCTCCAGGCTGTCTCCGAGCCAGATAGACGCTGAGGTGGCTCGTGTCATGCTCCGTGTGCGGTACCGGTGGCTCGGCGTATCGTGCCGATCAACTGCTCGGGTGTCCGCACCATATACTGAGTATTTTGACCTGCAAAACCATAGAGAAATGATTAGAACTTTAGCCAAATAATCTATATGATAAATGCATGAGCTTCATACAAAACATTAAGAACGAGTAAGAGATAAGTATGAAAACCCTTTTAGCATCCTTCAATCCATTGACTGAAGATGAATCCATTTCACACATTAGATGGGCATCAAGAAACCAATTTCACCAAAATTAATGTGAATGTTTTAAGCACATCATGACCATTGACAAAACATCAAATGAAGTTATGTTCAAAATGAGATGAACTCAAAAGAGACTTTCATTTGTGAAAACCCAGCATCCATCAAATCTTCCACTCACAGCAAACCATGAGACTCAAGCATCACACACACATGCCACCAAGATTATTATGAATGATATGCATTGTAGCCCTTGAAAACACAAGTCTTACACCCAAACAACAAGAGCTAATGACTATGAGATTGTTCACAATGAATGATCTCTGCCAAACTTTATGTGTAATTCTTAAGGACATTGTGAACCTCAAAAGCCATGAATGAGCTGTATTAAGGAAGGCTACGTGAAGTGCACATGGTGAGATCGATGTTATGACAATGCAACAAACTTACCAATGGTTCTTGACAGATTAGACATGACATATACCACCTATTTCAGATTGTAGAAAGCAAGGTGCTTGTCCACATGTTTATTTTACCTTCCAAGTGACCGTCATGAGATTTGATCCTGCAACTCAAAATAGTCAAAGTTAATATATCATGAGTTACACAAAGACTTGTTCAATCATAAAAAGGCTTTGAAGCCTCTTGACAACCTAAAACCAATTCCAAATAGTCATGTTCCAACAACATGATTTGATCATTATTCTCAAGGTTCAATCAGGACATGAGCTAGATTGTAAACACTTTACAATCTATCCATGCAACATGTATATGCAACATTTAAACCATTTACAGTCTCGACCATATTTGAACATCAATAGTACAGTTGCCCATATGAAACACATGCAGCCATAACAAATATCATGAGTGCTATCATGAAAGCACACAAGCATCAAAAGCATACACAAAGTGTAGTTATCATAAAAAACATAAACATATGCAAGGCACACATCAGAGATGGGCTGGCGGGGCGTCACTTAATGGAAGTTTTGGGCGTGGGAGAAGGGGGCACGCGGGCTCTACTTTGCAGATATGTACAGAAAGAACTGATAGCAGGAATAGAGGGCGGGGGTACGCAGGGCAAATGGGCTCAAAAAATCTTAAAAAAATATGGGGGATGGGTTAGGACTTGGAGAGGTGGTGCTCCAAATTTCAGAGCATTTTGAGTAGGTTTGGGGGGCGAGAAGGCTACTATGGATAGGTTCTATCTCTGCAGATCTGCATAGGAGCAGTGTGTGCGGGAAAAGTGTCTCTAAAGGGAACTTCGGCCCCAGATGGAATTTTGGCGTGAATTTGGTTTGGGATGAGGAAAGGTGTGGGGGAAGATGTGGTAAAAAGTTCAAGATGTTCTGAGATGGTAATGGGGGCGGACCAACCTCTGTTCCACGCTTCTGTCCAGCAGGCAGACACATAGGAGCACACAGACCAGCAGAGGCACCACGGACTCTTCGCAGTAAATCAACCAAGAACGGGGATCTCCAGGCTCTCCAAGACACCGAAAAAAATTCTTAGACGCAGAGAGAGCAGCAGAAATCCCTGGGTAGAGTCTTGGGCGTCGCACCCAAGAAGAAGAGAAGGGGAAGGGGTGGTGGGAGTCACACCCACCAACGGAAAGGGAGGGGGGAGGCCGCAGCCTACACAAGCAATTCTCTACAATTTCTTTCTATTCATTAATTTCCTCCATAATAAATACAAGAGTATAAATAAGGGGAGGGGAGAACCTTAATTAGTTTCCTAAAGGAAATTATAAAAAAAGGCATTTAATTTGAACTTCTTATAGGATAGGCAAAGGTGGAGGGGGGAAGTCAAATCCTTCCTAAAAGATAGGAGGGGGGGCGCACCTCCCATGGGATGTGGGAAGGTGGGGTGCGCCCTCTTCCCAACCCTAATGGGCTAGGGAGAGGGGAAGAGGAGGTGTCACGCCCCGAGCGCGGAAGGAACTCGGAGACGCGTGACGAGTTTATATCGATCATGTCAATCAGAGCGTTAGTGTATTCGACACAAAGATAGAGTGCGCGCAAGTAAAAATAACCCAATCCTTTATTTAATCATAAATTCCAAAGTACTTTTATTACATCCACTTCATGAAAGTACTAAGACTCAATGAAATAAAAGGTACAATGTTTTACTTGAGAATGTAGAAAAGACAAGACTAGGTAACGCTTGGATAGACGGAGTAGTTCTAATCTCATCACTCTTGACTTTCCCCATCCGATTGTGATTCATCCTCGGACTTACCTGAAAAATAGGGAAAAACACTATGTGAGCGAACGCTCAGTAGGGATTATATCTCAAGAGCTTGCTTGCTTTAAATAAATTACATCTTACATGAAATGCAATAAGCTATGCATGCTCGCATAAAACGACAATGAAGAATGTATAACAAGCGAGAATGTATATCAAGAGATAGTGAGTGAACTAGTAAGTCTTTCAAGAACTAATGTCAACATAGCAAGATAATCCAGCACGCACATCCATGTAATCATGTCATGTCAAGAATTTGGCTATCACGTTTCAAGCAAGTAATAAATACCCTTTCCGAGCCACGCAAGTCATCGAGTACGAGATTTTGTGGAAATGTCTAATCAAGCTAGTCATGCACTTCGGTGCAATGCCACACCGTAATCATTACAACTCCCATGGGCACTAGTACTTTCGGGTGCTCCTCCCAGGACCAGATCGGGCCCTATATGTGCAGGCATTGATCATGTATTTTTGACATCCACTATAGTTATAGCCAATATGGAATTTCAAAGGAGCTCTCTTATAAGAACATTAAGGTAGATCTTTGTGGAATGGAATCACAAGGATTGAACATGATGTGTAAGGACGTACTACTATAGTAACGGTGTAACCACGATTCGCACTAAACTAGGTGAATTAGGCTCCCTAACTGGGTGCCATGATATTAAGAATAAGCGCTCATATGGAGATGGCGCTCGTTCTTGGACATGATAAGCTAGATAGAATTGAGGTCCACAAGTGTGGCACCTAATTCATAAGAACACTAATGGCATGGTTTTCCCATTCCATTAATTTGGAGTATTCTCATGACATCCTCTTAGCAAGTCATGAGAGCCGGTGTTCCATGTTTCTTTAGAGTGACATGGTAATCAAATAGTGACATAGGTTTTAAGGGTACAACCAGCTCGGCTGCCTTGAGGGAATCCAAGGCTAGCGGAGTCTTATGGAGGTCTCTATGATAAAGTCACTGGTCCAAAGGAACGGAATGTCCTATGGAGAGTTCATCTATCACCGAGAATTAGTGGGTAATCGATAAAACAATGAGAAACATGGGACTATATTCATGGAAAATAGTGCCGATAGGCATAACCCATTAACAAGGGTTATATAAAAACCATGAAAAATCAGGGATCAGTCAAATGGTGCCTGAGCTTAAGTCTTCATTTTATGAATTGGCGCCCTTGTCAGGGTCGTCACTTCAATAAATGACAATTGTTCACGCAGTCGTTACATCCAGATTAATATCTATAAAAATTTTCTAATTTTGATTATTATAAAAATGACGCCTTTCATGAAGGCTTCAATTCAGTAAGCAGCGCCCTAGTCAGGGGTGTCATATAACAAATTAAAGGGTAGGGTATATGTCATCATTTCAATATCCAGGAACATTGTAACCATTTCTATAATTTCACAGTTTATCACTAAGTTGGCACCCGTTTACATGGGCGTTCATTCAATTGACGACCTAATCCGAGTCGCTAATTCTTTGTCATATGATTTGCACCCGCAGGTACCATCACAGACAAATGATTTTTGTAGTATGTCTGATCAAGATTCTAAAGACATGAACATATAGGGAAAAATAATAGGAATTTATGGACACAGTCATGCATTAGTGTACACGTAAGAGTTCATAGTTATTAAATTTTAAATAGTGTACAATTATTAACTATCTAGGAAAAGACGACTGTTTGCACGGTCGTTGATTTTAAATGACGTCCTATCTTGGGTCGTCAGTTTCATTCATGTAGTAAACAAAAAAATTCATTCTGGAAAATGAAATCTGTAACTCCTTTAGACCTATATGCATGTATTCACTTAGTAATTATAGGATTTTGCTAAGTCTTGAGAAAACCTACCTTGGTGATGATCTGGTTGATGGAACGTGAAGAATATATATGAAGATTTGATCACAAACGATACCCTATTTGAAATAGAGTAACCGCGTAGAAGGAAGAAGACATAGCAGCTTGCTCTTCTAGCTTCAACAACAACAGCAGCAGTTACGGTCTTCAATCCTCCGTGCAGCAAGGAAGAAGAAGAAAGGATGAAGAACTTCACATTCTTCACATACACCCACGACAGAAGCAACCTTCGGATGAAGAAGCTTTATGCTTCTCCACAGTAATACATGAAGCACTGTCGAAGAAGCAGAAGATGACTTCCTCCCTTCACAGTATTGGCAACAAGAGGAAGAAAATGAAGAACTTCCACGGTAGAGGAGTAGCAGCAGGACGTCTTTGGCAATTAGGGTCAACATGGGTTCGATGGAGGGGATGGTATTTATAGGGAAAAGAATCCTAATGGGTTCTAGGAGTTTGATTGGAGTTGAAACTTCTAGGTAGACTCCTGATTAAACTTAAACATCCACGTGTTGATACTTTCCTAATCAAAACTTACCCGGATAACATCCTTGTTCGAACGAAACACTAACAGGTTTAGTTTGAAAATGACGCCTAAGGTTGGGGCGTTTCTTAAAAATGATGCCTCTGTACACAGTCTTCAATTTCTTTATATGACGCCTGTCAAAGGGGCGTCATTTATTGAATTAGCGCCTGTTTTATGGTCTTCAATTAAATGACGACCTTCTGAGAGGCGTTATTTACTTTTGGCCTAGTTGGTATATGTTTAAGTGTATATGAGTTGGGCCTTTATCTTTGGTTTAATCTTTTAAGATTTTACCAGGGTTGCTACACCCTCCCCCACTTAAAAGAATTTGGTCCCCAAATTCAATCGTATATAGATGTAGAGAGTGTAGAGTACATACCTTTTTAGAACAATTCTGAGAATCGTTTCCTCATAGACTCCTCGGTCTCCCATGTTGCTTCATGTTCTGAGCTTTTACTCCATTGTACCTTGACTATGGGAATAACTTTGCTCCTTAATGTTAGTACTTCACGATCGAGGATCTTCATGGGCTTTTGTTCATAAGTGAGATCCCTTTGAATCACCAGGTCTCCATGATCGATGATATGTGCCAGATCGTGCACATACTTCTTCAACATGGATACGTGGAATACATTATGAACTTCGGACAATTGAGGAGGTAAAGCGACGCGGTAAGCAACCTTGCCAACTCTTTCTAGTATCTCAAAAGGTCCGATAAATCTTGGTGTAAGCTTGCCCTTAACATCAAATCTTCTTATTCCACATCCAGGTGATATCTTGAGAAATACATGATCTCTGACTTGGAATTCAATATCTCTTCTTCTTGTGTCAGCATATGCCTTCTGTCTAGATTGAGCAACTTGAAGTCTTTCTCTAATCAACTGGATCTTTTCAGTGGTATCCCTTACCATGTCTGGACCTAATAGTTGTTTCTCGCCAACTTCATCCCAGCACAAAGGCGATCGGCAACTCCTTCCGTATAAAGCTTCGAAAGGTGCCATTTGTATACTTGCCTGGTAGCTGTTATTGTATGCAAATTCGACTAATGGCAAGTGATCATGCCAGCTTCCACCAAAATCAATGATGCAAGCTCTAAGCATATCTTCAACTACCTGATTGGTTCTCTCGGTCTGACCATCCGTTTGAGGATGAAAAGCTGTACTAAAGTTAAGTCTCATCCCCAGCGAATGTTGTAGACCCTTCCAAAAGTGAGAAGTAAAACGAGGGTCTCTGTCGGACATGATTGAGACAGGTACTCCATGTAACCTGACTATCTCCTTAATGTATAATGCAGCAAGGACATCAACTGACCATCGACTCTTGATTGGCAAGAAGTTTGCCGATTTGGTCAATCGGTTGATGATAACCCATATTCCATCATGTCCTTCTTTTGATTTAGACAGACCCATAATGAAGTCCATACCGATATCCTCCCACTTCCATTTAGGAATATCTAGAGGATGTAGCTTACCGGCAGGCTTTTGGTGTTCTGTCTTGACTTGTTGGCACGTGAGACAGCGAGACACAAAGTCTGCTACTTCTCTTTTCATATTGGGCGACCAGAAGGTCCGTTTAAAATCTTGGTACATTGATCTGTGAGCTTCATCTAATATTTTCTTCTTTAGCCTTGGACAATCCAATATACATGTTCTATTCCTGAACATCAATCTTCCATCCGAGGCTATCTTGAAATCAGGTTGTTCTTCCATTTTTCCCTTGATTTTCACTAGTACGGGGTCACTATCTTGAAGTCCTTGTATTTCGGATAGCAAGTCTGGCTGTATGCTCATATGGGCTAATGTGACACACCTACTGTCCTTGTTTATGCTTATATTAAGTCTAGAGAATTGTTCTAGCAACTTCCACTCCTGAATCATACAATTGGCTAATAGTGCTCTTGGCTTTCGACTGAGGGCATCGACTACAGGATTACCCTTTCCAGGATGATATTGTATAGTGAAGTCGAAGTCCTTGAGGTATTCTAGCCAACGTCTTTGCCTCATATTCAATTCCTTCTGCGAGAATAGATACTGGAGACTCTTGTGATCGGTGTATACAGTGAACTGTACTCCGTATAGATAATGTCTCCATATCTTTAATGTAAATACTACCGCCGCCAACTCCAAATCATGAACTGGGTAGTTTTCTTCATGCTTCTTGAGTTGTCGGGAATAATAAGCTATGACTCTTCCTTGTTGCATCAATACACATCCAAGGCCAATGTCTGAGGCATCGGTGTATATCTCAAATTTCTCTCCTTCAATTGGCAAAGCTAATACTGGTGCAGTAGTTAGGTGATCCTGGAGAGCTTGGAAGCTTCTTTCACATTCCTCACTCCATTCATAACGGATCTCCTTGCGAGTTAGTCTAGTGAGTGGTACGGCAATCTTAGAGAAATCCTTGATGAATCACCGGTAATAGCCTGCAAGACCTAAGAAACTTCGGATCTCGCTAGGGTTGGTTGGTCTTTCCCAATTTCCTACAGCTTCAACCTTTGATGGGTCTACGGATAAACCATCCTTTGATATAACATGCCCCAAGAAAGATACCTCTTCTAGCCATAATTCACATTTACTAAGCTTTGCATATAACTGATTTGTCCTCAATATCTGTAATGCAATCCTCAAGTGCTCCTTATGTTCCTCCTTGGTCTTGGAATAAATCAATGTATCATCAATGAAAACCACCACGAACTGATCTAGATGAGGTCTGAATATACTATTCATTAACTGCATAAAGGCTGCAGGGGCATTTGTTAGTCCAAAAGACATAACAACAAATTCATAGTGCCCATAGCTGCTCCTGAACGTGGTCTTATGAATGTCCTCATCTTTGATCCTTAGTTGGTGATATCCCGACCTGAGATCAATCTTAGAGAAATACTTGGATCCAGATATTTGATCAAATAATTCATCAATTCTCGGCAGTGGATACTTGTTCTTGATAGTAAGATGATTCAACTGTCGATAGTCGATGCATAACCTCATGGATCCATCTTTCTTCTTTACAAACAGCACAGGTGCTCCCCACGGGGAAGTGCTTGGTCTAATAAAACCCTTCTTAAGAAGTTCCATCAATTGCTCTTTCAGCTCCTTGAGTTAGGTAGGGGACATCCTATAAGGTGCCTTAGAAACTGGACCAGCACCAGGGACCAAATCAATGGTGAAGGCCACTTCTCTTTGTGGAGGTAATCCAGGCAAATCTTCCGGAAACACGTCCGAAAATTCTTGCACAACTTGGATGTCTTCTAGCTTAGCCTCCTTAGTCTCCTTAATGGTGACAAACGCAAGGAAAGATACACATCCTTTCCCTATTAGATTGCTAGCTCGAAGAGCTGAAATAAGAGGTGACTTGCTCCGACTCTTAGGGCTTGTATAGACTAGTTCCGGAAAGTCTTTGAAAGTAACCTTGCTATTACGGTAATCCACAGTTGCCTGGTACTTGGATAACCAATCTGCTCCTAATATGACATCATATTCCTTTAAATCTAGGCATATTAGGTTGATAGGAAAATTTCTACCCTTGACCAAGACTTTACAGTTTTGGTAATGATGAGTAATATCAGCTTCGTTTCCAAGAGGAGTAGACAGAACTATTTTTATCCATTCCGGTTCCATAGGTAATGGATCAGCAAACCTCTTGGAAATAAAAGAATGTGATGCACCAGTATCAAATAAGACATGTGCAGACTTGGAACAAACTTTTAGTGTACCTTCCACTAGTCTGCCTTCGTCTTGTTCTGTCTCCTTAATAGCTTGGAGACGTGCATTCTTTGTCACCGGGCACTTTCCGTCACCGGCTTGATCATTAAGTAGGGGACAGTCGGGAATCCGATGATCACGGCTCCCATAACGGAGACACGCTCCAAGTTTCCTCCAACATTCTTCGGTCTTATGTCCGGCCTTGTTACAATGTTTACACACCACTTTAGAAGGTGTAGTGGTGATGGAGAAAGGTTTGGTCTTCTTGAACTTTTGCTCTTGGGAGGGAGTACCTCCATTACTCGTCCTCTTCTTGAAATTGGGTTTGAAGGAACCCGAACTAGTGACCTGTTCCTTCTTATCTTTCCCACAGATCCTATCAGATAGCTCCGTGGCATCTTCTAGTAACTGAGCTGGGCGTACCATCTCCGAATAGACCTGTATGTCCATCGGCGCCAGCTGTGTGATATATTGGGGTCTGAGCCCATTTAGGAATCTCCTAGCTTTCATCTTCTCGGTATTAACTAGGTGTTTAGCATATCGATACAACATAGAAAATTGTGCCTCATACTCAGCCACCGACAAAGATCGTTGTTTAAGTGCGGCGAACTCGGTGGCCTTCTTCTCCTGGACTCGGTCCGAAAAATATTTATTATTGAAATGTTCAACAAACTCCTCCCAAGTAACTTGTCCTTGATCTAATGTGGCTTCTACCGACTCCCACCAGCAGCGGGCGTCCCTTTCCTATTGAAACGTTGCTAATAAGACCTTCTCTTGGTCCGTGCATTGCATAACCCGAAAGATACGTTCGGTCTCCCGGATCCAGTGCTCGGCGTCATCCGGATCAGTGGATCCCATGAACTTAGGAGGGTTCATGTTCTTGAAGCTTTGGTGGAGATTTCCTGCTCCATGATGTGCACCTCCTTGTGCCACCTGTTGAAGTGCCTGGGTCATGCCTTGCAGAGTGCATTGCATGTTGCGCCACTGGGCACGTTCGACAGCCATTGTCCTACAATTACAATAACTATATTAATATGGGATTATGTTCAAAGGTTTTGATTCTAAGTTAACTTAACCCTTGGTTCTACCCAATCTCACCGGTTAAAGGTTTTAAACCTATCCTTGGACTTGGGTTTCCTAGGAATTGAATATCCTAGGCTCTGATACCACAAAAACTGTCACACCCCGAGCGCGGAAGGAACTCGGGGACGCGTGACGAGTTTATATCGATCATGTCAATCATAGCGTTAGTGTATTCGACAAAAAGACAGAGTGCGCGCAAGTAAAAATAACCCAATCCTTTATTTAATCAAAAATTCCAAAGTACTTCTATTACATCCACTTCATGAAAGTACTAAGACTCAAAGAAATAAAAGGTACAATGTTTTACTCGAGAATGTAGAAAAGACAAGACTAGGTAACGCTTGGATAGACGGAGTAGTTCTAATCTCATCACTCTTGACTTTCCCCATCCGATTGTGATTCATCCTCGGACTTACCTGAAAAATAGGGAAAAACACTATGTGAGCGAACGCTCAGTAGGGATTATATCTTAAGAGCTTACTTGCTTGAAGTAAATTACATCTTACATGAAATGTAATAAGTTATGCATGCTCGCATAAAACGACAATGAAGAATGTATAACAAGCGAGAATGTATATCAAGAGATAGTGAGTGAACTAGTAAGTCTTTCAAGAACTAATGTCAACATAGCAAGATAATCAAGCACGCACATCCATGTGATCATGTCATGTCAAGAATTTAGCTATCACGTTTCAAGCAAGTAATAAATACCCTTTCCAGGCCACGCAAGTCATCGAGTACGAGATTTTGTAGAAATGTCTAATCAAGCTAGTCATGCACTTCGGTGCAATGCCACACCGTGATCATTACAACTCCCATGGGCACTAGTACTTTCGGGTGCTCCTCCTAGGACCATATCGGGCTCTATATGCGCAGACATTGATCATGTATTTTTGACATCCACTATAGTTATAGCCAATATGGAATTTGAAAGGAGCTCTCTTGTAAGAACATTAAGGTAGATCTTTGTGGAATGGAATCACAAGGATTGAATATGATGTGCAAGGACGTACTACTATAGTAACGGTATAATCACGATTCGCACTAAACTAGGTGGATTAGGCTCCCTAACTGGGTGCCATGATATTAAGAATAAGCGCTCATATGGAGATGGTCGCTCGTTCTTGGATAGGATAAGCTAGATAGAATTAAGGTCCACAAGTATGGCACCTACTTCATAAGAACATTAATGGCATGGTTTTCCCATTCCATTAATTTAGAGTATTCTCATGACATCCTCTTAGCAAGTCATGAGGGCCGGTGTTCCATGTTTCTTTAGAGTGACATGGTAATCAAATAGTGACATAGGTTTTAAGGGTACAACCAGCTCGACTGTCTTGAGGGAATCCAAGGCTAGCGGAGTCTTACGGAGGTCTCTATGATAAAGTCACTGGTCCAAAGGAACGGAATGTCCTATGGAGAGTTCATCTATCACCGAGAATTAGTGGGTAATCGATAAAACAACGAGAAACATGGGACTATATTCACGGAATGGAATATTGTGCCAATAGGCATAACCCATTTACAAGGGTTATATAAAAACCACGAAAAATCAGGGATCAGTCAAGTGGCGCCTGAGCTTAAGTCTTCATTTTATGAATTGGCGCCCTTGTTAGAGTCGTCAGTTCAATAAATGACGACTATTCACGCAGTCGTTACATCCAGATTAATATCTATAAACATTTTCTAATTTTGATTATTATAAAAATGACGCCTTTCATGAAGGCTTCAATTCAGTAAACAGCGCCCTAGTCAGGGGCGTCATATAACAAATTTAGGGGTAGGGTATATGTCGTCATTTCAATATCCAGGAACATTATAACCATTTCTATAATTTCACAGTTTATCACTAAGTTGGCGCCCGTTTACAGGGGCGTTCATTAAATTGACGACCTAATCTGAGTCGCTAAATCTTTGTCATATGATTTGCACCCGCATGTACCATCACAGACACATGATTTTTGGAGTATGTCTGATCAAGATTCTAAAGACATGAACAGATAGGGACAAATAACAAGAATTTATGGACACAGTCATGCATTAGTGTACATGTAAGAGTTCATAGTTATTAAATTTTAAACATTGTATAATTATTAACTATATAGGAAATGACGACTGTTTGCACGGTCGTTGATTTTAAATGACGTCCTATCTTGGGTCGTCAGTTTCATTCATGCAGTAAAAAAAAAAAATTCATTCTGGAAAATGAAATATGTAACTCCTTTAGACCTATATGCATGTATTCACTTAGTAATTATAGGATTTTGCTAAGTCTTGAGAAAACCTACCTTGGTGATGATCTGGTTGATGGAACGTGAAGAATATATATGGAGATTTGATTACAAATGATACCCTATTTAAAACAGAGTAACCGCATAGAAGGAAGAAGACACAGCAGCTTGCTCTTCTAGCTTCAACAACAACAACAGCAGTTACGGTCTTCAATCCTCCGTGCAGCAAGGAAGAAGAATAAAGAATGAAGAAATTCACGTTCTTCACATACACCCACGGCAGAAGCAACCTTCGGATGAAGAAGCTTTATGCTTCTCCACAGCAATACGTGAAGCACTGTCAAAGAAGCAGAAGATGGCTTCCTCCCTTCACAGTATTGGCAGCAAGAGGAAGAGGAAGAAAACGAAGAACTTCCACAGCAGAGGAGTAGCAGCAGGACGTCTTTGGCAATTAGGGGCAACATGGGTTTGATGGAGGGGATGGTATTTATAGTGAAAAGAATCCTAATGGGTTCTAAGAGTTTGATTGGAGTTGAAACTTCTAGGTAGACTCCTGATTAAACTTAAACATCCATGTGTTGATACTTTCCTAATCAAAATTTACCCGGATAACATCTTTGTTCGAACCAAACACTAACAGGTTTAGTTTGAAAATGATGCCTAAGGTTGGGGCATTTTTTAAAAATGACGCCTCTGTACACAGTCTTCAATTTCTTTATATGACGCTTGCCGAAAGGGGCGTCAATTATTGAATTAGCGCCTATTTTATGGTCTTCAATTAAATGACGACCTTCTGAGAGGCGTT
Organism: Amorphophallus konjac; assembly: GCA_022559845.1. Lineage (NCBI taxonomy): Eukaryota > Viridiplantae > Streptophyta > Magnoliopsida > Alismatales > Araceae > Amorphophallus > Amorphophallus konjac. Next base: position 92,233,619 of record CM040119.1, read on the forward strand.
ATTTACTTTTGGCCTAGTTGGTATATGTTTAAGTGTATATGAGTTGGGCCTTTATCTTTGGTTTAATCATTTAAGATTTTACCAGGGTTGCTACAGGAGGGGTGGCCCACTGTGGGCTCAGCCAGTGGCTGCCTGCCCAATTGGGCAATGAGAGTGATCCAAAAGTGGCCCACTAGCCCCTAGTTAGCCTACAAAGCTCAAACAAGGCCCTAATGGAGTCTATTTGGCCTCAAAATGGCCTACAAAGGTCCAGAATAAAAGGAATAAAAGTCTCCAGGCTCTAGTCTAATCCTCCAAGCAATCTCCAAGCCATAAAGAAGTCTGCGAGTCCCGAACAGCACTACGCGCCTTGTAGTGTCGCTCTGCTGCCTCGCGTCGATCTCTAGCTCGTGTGTCCTCACCAACCCTCCCCGGGCGGGAAGAACTCGACCCCGTCGGGTAAGGGTCTCTGTCGCTCCGATATCGCTCGAGCAAGTCCGGATCTATCCTCTCAAGCTCTGCCCTAGTGATCCATGTGTCCTCGGACATGGGCCGTCCTCTTCAACGTACCAAGTAGCGGTGATACGCGTCACTCCTAGTTGTAGTCACATGCTCATCTTGTATAGACTCTATCTGCTCACGCTGCTGAGGTGACGGGGCTGGAAGTGGACTCTCAGGGGAGGGCTTGCTCACAAGGGGTGGAGAAGGCCCAAACAACTCACTGGAGATAATTGTCGGGTACCTATATGCGACTAAATCCGAGACGTTGAATGTGGAACTGATACCATAGTCCTCCGGCAAATCTACAACATATGCATTAGACCCAACTCGCCTCAAAACTCTAAAGTGGCCGGCACCACGAGCCTATAGTTTCTTCACAGCTCCCAAAGGAAACCGTTCCGATCTGACCCGGATCATGACATGATCTCCATCCTGGAACTCGCGGGGGTGTCAATGAGCATCAGCCAATTCTTTATATCACGCATTGATGGACTCAAGGTTGTGATGATGATGCAGACTCCGAAATAGCTGTATGGACTCATACCTATGTGAATGTAGGGGTGGTCCTGGACATCCAAACATGGACCTAGCATGTCCATGACACCTAGCTAATTGGACAACACGCGGAGGACCTGGACAACCAAAGTTGTACCTATCATGCACATGTGTCCTACTAAATGGAGTAGACTCTGGGGGACCAGTATGTCCAAACTCACTCACGACATCACCTCTATATGATGGTGGACATGATGAAGCATCAGAGAGAGACATGTGTTCCTTTCCTTCCAAGCTCTGGGGTATGGATGCATGCAGGGTGAGATGTGGATGGGCATGTGTGGACGGGGTATGATAGTGGACCTCTTTGACAAAGTGGAGTGAAAAATATGGGTCGAGAGGCTCACTAGGGAGGGGATCGAAAGGGTCAAAGAAATGATGACTCCTCCTGACAGGTCCCTTCACTATACTTGCCCATGTTCGACATTCGCCAAGGAGCAGATGGTCACCTTTAGGCACTCTGATGGATGGGACAAGGGGCTCATGTGGAAGGCAAGGAAGGCAAGGTTCCTTCCTCGGGACAGTAAAACCATAAGAGGGGACAAAGTCAAGCTCATCAGGTGTGGGAAAGAACAAAAGAACCTCGGAGGTGATATGACCTATGGTGTACACTAAGGTAATGGATCCCAAAGTAGCGTACGTGAAGCTATGACTATAGGGTTGGGTAGACCCTAAGGCCAACATACACGTCAACTCCCATTCATAATCTAAACTCCAAAGAAAGTCCTTCACATTTTCTACAAAGCAGAAGGACTGGAAAGTGGTGTGAAAGGAGTTATGGGGTACTATTGGGAGTGCTAGTTCTATGGGTGGGTAGCAAGGAATAGAGACATCTAGAATTGGACCCTTCCATAACTAGCTAGCTAAAGACTCTCCAATGACAAGTTCACCCTTGGGAGGCAAGAATGGCGCTAGATGAGGGTCGAAGGGCAAAGCATCTCCCTCGAGTGAAGAAAGGGAGTCTTCTATGATGTGGATGGGACCTTGTCTCTCTATCGAGGGTACTAGGCCAAGGGTGTCGGCCCCGACCTCCGAATGTTCCGGCACGACTTCATCCGGACTCGGGGGTGGGCTAGGGGAAGTCAGTGACCCAATAGGAGTGCGCATCCTTTCTAGTCTCTCCCTAAAAATTTACAGGAGTTTGGCAAGGGGGGAATCCCTCGGGATAGAGACGTTCGGGGATACCTGCTCATAATCATGAGGCTTCGTCTTGGACCTAGACTCATACACAGATGGAACCTTTCGCCTTCGACTTTGATTTTCTAGGTTGGAGGTGACAGGGTGGGGTAGGTAGGTCCTTCTAAGTTCTTGTTTCATGTCGTACCATGTCTTAATGGGCATTTGCCGCCTAATGTCTCTCGAGATCTTAGTGCATCTCCACTTGTCCTTGGCTCCGTGCAAGAGCCTCTCCTTGGCAAAATAGAATTGCCTGGCTTCGGACTTGGGATAACAATCAAAATATCTATCCATGGCGACTTCCTAATATAGGTAGTCACTCGGGACCTTGGAGCCGTCAAAGGTAGGGGCTTCGAGACTAATGAATGAGAGGTGGTGGTTCCCAAGCCCATGGGTGTACCTCCTCTCCATACTATGCAAACTGTCATATCGCCTGGGTGACTTGAAATCCATGGGAAGTTTGGGAGTGGGAACTACGAGATGGACATGCAAGACAACTAAGGGACAAGGGGGGGGCTAAAACTCAAATGGTGATGCAACAGGGAAGAATGCGGACTCAAATGCACCTAAAACAAACCTAATGACTCAAATGCACCCTAGACAAACCTAATGCTCTGATACCAAAGTTGATGCGGGACGCTATGCGAACTTAGACTCTATGCAATGATATGACTAAATGGACTACTATGACCAGCAACCACGCAATAGATTGAACGGCATAGACTCATGACCTATGGTTCCAAGAGGGAAAGCTATGCCAATCAACAAGGACTCAAGCTCACAGGCCTTCCAAGAGAGGGAAGCGCGTCATTCCACATGGTTGAGACACCGGCGAGTCTAGGGTAAGCAACTCCACACTCGTGACTCGGACGAGTCACGGGACGGTCTCGCTCTCTCACCGCGGCAGTGATATAAAATATGCGAGCTAGGAACCTAACGATCTCACAAGCAGTGGCATCGGAGACTATACTAAATAAGCAAGCTAAACCAAGGAGGGAGTGAACGCGCACCTCAACGCTCAGGGCGTGGGGAAGACGCCCGGCCAAATCACACGATCCCAGGCACAAAAGCTAAATAGGTACAATCCAAACACTGCCCACTCCTCGCAGGGAGGTAAAAGGTTACACAGTGATCTGGGGGGTCATGAGAAGTCGGGTGACAGGCTGCGAGTGGACGAAGAATGGCACTCCCACGTGCTATGAACCGGTACGGACAGGGACCAGTAGCAAGGATGATGAGTCATGGAGGCCGAGGACGGTGCCAACGTCCCTGACAGCACGTTGTAGTGGAATACAATCTTATTGGAAGAAGATGGAAGCCGATGGTGCTGACATGGACGTCCGACGTAGATACGAACGGAGGGCAGACCGCAGGCCAGTCTGCGTAGGCGCAGGTGACTAGTGGGTGAGGAGGCCTAGAACGCGGCCTTCTGGATGTCCTCTGAACATGAAACTTGACGGAGATGCTGGAGAAAACATCCCAGGGACGCCCGTGGAAGATAATCTGCAACAGAGCACTGCAGAAGTCTGGGCAAATTTGTGAACAGTCACCTGTGCGTTCTGGCCAGTCTACTGGCACTAGGACATGGGTGGAAGATGGAGGTAGTACCGGGGCTTTCGGGCGGCTTTTGGGGCGGGGTTTTCTCTGGGGGTTAGGGGAGGGTCGTGAGAGAATGGAGATGGGCTGGCGGGGTGGCACTTAATGGAAGTTTTGGGTGTGGGAGAAGGGGGCAGGCGGGCTCTATTCTGTAGATCTGCGCAGATAGAACTGATAGCAGGAATGGAGGGTGGGGGTATGCAGGGAAAATGGGCTCAAAAAATCATAAAAACAATATGGGGGATGGGTTAGGACATGGGGAGGTGGTGCTCCAAATTTCAGAGCATTTGGAGTAGGTTTGGAGGGCAAGAAGGCTACTGTGGAAAGGCTTTGTCTCTACAGATCTGCACAAGAGCAATCTGCACTGGAAAAGTGTATCTAAAGGGAACGTCGGCCCCAGATAGAATTTTGGCGTGACATTTGGTTTGGGATGAGCAGAGGCGTGGGAGAAGATGTGGTAAAAAATTCAGGACGTTCTGAGATAGTAAAGGGGGCGGAGCAACCTCTGTTCCACGCTTCTATCCAGCCGGCAGACACACAGTAGCTCACAGACCAGCAGAGGCACCACAGACTCTTCACAGCAAATCAACCAAGAACGGGGATCTCCAGGATCTCCTAGACACCGAGGAAGATGCTTAGACATAGAGAGAGCAACAGAAATCCCTGGGGTAGAGTCTTGGGCGTCGCACCCAGGAAGAAGAGAAGGGGAAGGGGAGGTGGGAGTCACATCCACCAAGGGAGAGGGAGGGGGAGGCTGCAGCCTACACAAGCAATTCTCTTCAATTTCTTTCTATTCATTAATTTCCTCCAGAATAAATACAAGAGTATAAATAAGGGGAGGAGAAAACCCTAATTAGTTTCTTAAAATAAATTCTAAAAAAGGCATTTAATTTGAACTTCCTACATAATAGGCAAGGGTGGAGGGGGGAAGTCAAATCCTTCCTAAAATATAGGAGAGGGGGGGGCACACCTCCCATGGGAGGAGGGAAGGTGGGGTGCCCCCTCTTCCCAACCCTAATGGGCTAGAGAGAGGGGAAGAGGAGGGGTGGCCCACTGTGGGCTCACCCAGTGGCGGCCAGCCCAATTGGGCCATGAGAGTGAACCAAAAGTGGCCCACCAGCCCCTAATTAGCCTACAAAGCTCAAACAAGGCCCTAATGGAGTCTATTTGGCCTCAAAATGGGCTACAAAGGTCCAGAAAAAAAGGATTAAAAGTCTCTAGGCTCCAGTTTAATCCTCCAAGCAATTTCCAACCCATAAAAAAGTCTGTGAGTCCCAAACAGCGCTATGCGTCCTGTAGTATCGCTCTGCTGCCTCGCATCGATCTCTAGCTTGGGTGTCCTCGCCAGCTGGCCTCTCTTCTCCTTGCTAACCTCTTGCTCAATCGAACATGCCCCATATATATAGGATGGAATTCCTTTTTTATAGAACATCCAGTGGAAGAGAGTTCTCGCCACCTCAGCCTCGTTCGCAGCAACGTCGGGAGTTGACCTGCTGTGCTGGCTTCTGTTGATTTTGTAGTACGCTAGCATTCGTCCGAGGATATGATGTTTGCGGGTTTGCTAGGAGATCTACTGCTACTGCCACCGTCACTGCTTGCCCTCGCCGTTGATGCCGGAACGCTGTCGAACGGAGGTGCAGACAGGGCTTCGTAGCATTGAATGCTTTGTTACTTCAACTTCTGCACGTGAGATTGATGCAAAATAGAGTGTTAGTTCGGAGATGGGATGGCTTCGAGTTAAACCGACATGGCCAGGGGGCATGCCAGTTTAGCCCTCATACAAATGGCCACGTGGGGCGCGCTGGGTTTATCATTCAAAGTAGGGGCGTGCCGGTTCAGAATGCTTCCACGGGCACGCCGATTCAGGCCATCCATGGGCGCGTCGGTTCAGTAGAGAAGTGGGGCACGCCGGTTCAGTAAGAGAAGGGGGCATGCCGGTTCAAGACCATCCATGGGCGCGCCGGTTTAAGTGTCAAGGGATTTTGCCCCGATTCTGAAATAGCTCAGACAAATGCTTGGCCTCCAGTACTGCCTTAGTTTTAATGCACCGCTTTCGGGGTGTCCATTTTGAAGCTTTTGGGCCTCGGTTTACGATTCCAAGTGGTTTCCAACACGTGTCGAACCCACGTCAGATTACTCGAGTTTCTTCCTGATTCGGCCTTTGGCACCGTGAATTATGCCCTTAACCCTCCTTTCTGCCCATGGGGAGTGTCTTCATCGAGTGAGCAACCACCCAAAGCATTTTTGGCAGTTCCTCGGCCTTTTATGGACCTTTCCGGCATGATGTGTGTCCTGATCGGGTCACTCGGATTTTTCGCTGATTCGGCCTTCAGCACTTTGTTCCGACGGGCCAGGGTTATTTCTTTGGCTTGAGAAGCTTCCTTATCAGGTAGCGGACCACTAGGTGTATTCTCGTCCTGATTGGGCGAGGCATGGGGCTCATTCGGCCTCTACATCTTTGACTTGCTTTCAGGTGCCGGGATGTGCATGCTGTGTGATCATCATTTTTTTTTTGAGGTCAACAAATGCCCCCCACTCGCGGGTGGCGCAAGCAACGAACGAGTGCGCGGGGTCCACGGGTGTAGAGTTATTTGACAAGATATCTTCTCTTCCGAGCCAGTAGACTGGTGGTCCGGCGTGAATTCACGGGAAAGCTCTCACTCCTTCAGTGAAGGGATGATGGGACCGCTTCACCACGTGGTTACACAGACCATGGTGTTTAGCCTGAGTGGGGGTTTAGTCATTGGTCTGGGGTTAATACCGAAGCAAGAAGACAGGGTTTATGTGCCATCCTAGGTAAAATGCCTAAGTCGACTGGATGAGGCCAATCCCGAGAGGGAGTTGGAGACTCATGCTAGATTTAGGGAGGTTGTTTGTTCATCGACTCGGATGGAGAAGCCCGAGCCGAAGGCTATATAAGGGGGGCCGATGGAACGGGCGGAGTTAGTGTGTTTATTCGTTTGGGATGAGAAGTTCGAGTCAAGGAATTTATTCTCTAGTGCCGACAAGGTGCCAGGAGCTGGCGTGGTTTATTCATTGACACGGGATGAGTGCCAAAGTAGAGGGGGTCTTTTATTCATTGACTTGGACGGAAGGTCCGAACTGAGCAAAGAGGGTTCTTTTTGTTCAAAGACTTGGACGGAAGGTCCGAGCCAAGCAAAGAGGGTCTTTTTGTTCATCGGCTTGGACTAAAGGTCCGAACAGAGCAAAGAGGGTTCTTTTTGTTCATCGGTGTGGATCATGGAAAAATCCACTCTTAAAGAGAAATAAGAGTGATAATAAGAATATGAAGAATAATAAGAAGAATAGTAAAAAAAGGGAGTAAGAGAGCACGTTGTGCTAATAAGGAGAGTGATCGCCAGAGGGGTTACCTCAATAAGAAGAAAAGATGATCGCGAATACCTGGTGATAATAAGATGCGGGATGGATGTGAATTCCTTCCTCCACCTTCTATCGGCCGGCCGATGAAGGGGGTTTTCCTTGTTGATTACCTTGAAACAAAGAACAAAAAAAATAAAAGAAAAGTGGATCAGCCGAGAGTGAGTGTAGTATCAATCCAAATAAACAATATGATGATGAAATATGAATATAGCATGCGCACCTTTTTGTTTGGTTTTAAAACCCCTAGAGAATTAGGGTGAGAGAGGAGATGCAATACTAATGCAACAGAAGAAAAAACGATAGACGTGATGATGCGATGAAGACAAACACAAACAAAGGAAAGAAACCCTTGCTGTTCCTGTAAACAGTAAAGGGAGAACCACCGGAGCAGCAGGAAGCAGAGGAAGATGATGAAGAAATCACACAGAGGAAGAGAGACTCTTCTCTGCGCAAACACCGTAACAACAGCCCTGCTTCTAACAACAACAACTCTTTTTTTTTCTCTTCTCCTCCCTTCCTAACCTCGCGCGAGATCGACTAGGGAATCCTTTTATAAGGTTCGATCAAAGATAGACACAGATTCGGGAAGATAAGAATAGGCAGTGGTTATCAACAGCAAGGACTTTAGTTCCCAGATCGAGCAAGGTGACCAAGAAAGGCAGGGAACTCTTCAGGAAAGACAAGTTTAAGAAGGACACGAAAAGGGGAGACACGACCTACCGAAGGGCGTCAATTCAACAATTGACGACCTGCCCAAGGACGTTAAATTAAAACACGACCAGGATCAGGGCGTCACTTCCTGGATTCAATTTTGGTAATAAAACCTTCTTTATTTGAAAATTACAAGAAGACGCCTAAATCAAAGGCGTTGATTAAGAACACGCCCTGAGGAAGGACGTTAATCATTGATTTTCAATCAGCTGGGACTCGTAAAATATCAGGAATTGACGCCCGTATCTGTGGTCGTCCTTTCTTTAGAACGCGCCTAAGGAGATGCCGTTAATTAAAACACGCCCTCAGTAAAGTCGTGAATCACAAAAAAAGTACAAAATGTGAAGAAAACACACATAAAAATAGAAAATCTTTATTTTATGGAAATATTGAAGTTCACTTTGGGGCGTTAACATAGTGACATGTGATTTACTCATCATAGCGTCAATTTTGGCGTGTCTACAGCTGCCCCGCCTTGGCGTCTGCTTTGCAAGGGAGTGAGACGAAATGAAGTGAAAGTGCAACAAGCGGAATGAAGTGGAGCGAACTGATAAGTAGATGCCAAGGTGTGATGTGACACGCCTCAGACACTAAGCATTGGAAAATCTTTCCAAGATTCTGAGTGAAACAACTCCAGGTAATTCCAAGGAAGCATCGATTTGCTGGATAGAGGAGACTAAACTAAGTAAATAAAATGTGCACGTGGGCACGACAGGGAGACACCATTGGAGAGCGGTTACCAGCCAATGTGGACGTGCCACAACCAAGGTGGATTTGCAGAAAAATAAAGGGAATTGAGATGAAGATCCAGCAAAGGGAAAGTTTCAAGAAAATAGCCTGAGCGGCTTCAGAGAGAATAAAGTACTCGATTTGGAATGGAATATCTCATGTCAACTCAATCAAGAGCGAGTGACCTTCATTATTGCCATAATATGAAGATTTTCAGCATGAAATTCAAAGTTCTACATGATGCATGATGGGCTAAAAGAAAAAAAAGATAAAACAAACTAAAATATAGAAAATAATCAAGGATAATATTGCTAAGCCATCTAGATTTGGTCAAGAATCAGCTCTCTGAGCTGACACTAAGCCGAAGCCCGTTTGTCCGTGCATCAACTCAGAAAGTGGAACCATCATCCCAGACCTTGAATGACTCAACGGCCTATCCGTGCGATCAAGACTCTCCTGGAATTATCACTGTTTTTGATAAGGGGGAACTCAAATTTCAGGTCCATCAGAACCACAAGGTCCTTGATATGCTATAATAGCGTAGATATCATATAGTAACAATGCTTACAGGAAAGAAATACAAGAAAATAGGATGATGTTATACCCACGAGTAACCCATGATCCTCGAACCTGGAATCTTCTCCACTTGAAAATTCATTAGCTCTCAGAAATAATCCTCAAGATATGATCATAAGTGCTTAATTAAAACAATTCCAACCAAAGAATAGCACTTAAGCTCATTAAGCATGTAGAGGAGTTTAAACATGTGAGCAAATAAAATCACGACTGGAGGGAATGGCGTCAAAAGCATAAAAAACGTCTGATATCATGGCGTCAAAACATAAAACACGCCCTTCATTAAGACGTTAAATACACCGAGCGTTTCAAGAATAAGACGACATATCAAGGGGCGCTAAATAAAACACGACCTCTGTTCAGTCGTCAATTTCATAATTGACGCCACAACAGAAGACGTTAATTAACCACCCGCTTCCGATTCCAACTCGAAAGCTAAACCCAATCCTAATGGCAACCAACCTTCCAACTCCGAACAGCCTTAAGCCCCTCCAGACTTCTATAAAAGGAGGGAACCTCTGTAGATTAATCAAAACAAATTTATCAAATTTCTTGTTACTTTTGCTTCTGCTACTGCTCGTGTTCTTCTACAAGCACTGCAATCGCTCGACTCTTCCTGCATACCAAAGATGGAGAGAGCCATAAAAAGATCCAAAACTTCTATTCCCAGGCTTACTGAAATCAATGGGCACATCAGCAACCGCATTGCATTAAATCAGGTACGTTTAACTGATTGATGTCCCTTCTGTTTCATCTTTCTTCGGTTCTGCCATTCCAATTCTTCTCATCCACTTCTCTGCTTTCTTTTCTGTTTCCTTTCTTTTTCCACAGGCATATCCTAATATCCCAGGAGCCCGGAGATTCATCAAAATTAAATGGTTGCCTCTTATTCTTTCCAAGTTTTCTTCAGATATGAGGGTGTACTTAGCAAGATGGCACCTTCTTGGTCTAGTTACCCATGCAAAACACTATGACCAAATCCACCTTGATTGGGCTGCCATAGGAGCTCTAATTGAAATATGGCACCCTTCCACTCACACCTTTCTATTCTCAACCTTTGAGGCCACCATCCTATTAGAAGAATTGGAGTTGATCTTGGGCTTGAAGAGGATGAAGCAAGGGGATGAGGAAAAGATGGTCATCATGCCAAAACCAATTTCCTCACATGAACTATTAAGCACATTGATACCTAGCCCAAACTTAGTGAAGCAAATCAAGGTCACTAAAGGAATTAATCTTCTAAAGCTCGCCTCGTGGGTGTACAAGAGAGCGGATCAAGCTAAAGAAGAGGAAGAGATCGAACGGGTAGCAAAGGCCTTCGTGGTATGCTTAGCAGGAGCACTCTTATTCCCATCCACGGAGGATTTCCTAGAGGAGGCCCAATTAAGCGCAATAGCGAGCTTATGGGAAGGAGAGAGAGTTGGGCCGGCTATCCTAGCCTATCTCTATAGTGGGCTTACCTCGGCGGCGATGGGAAGGCCCATCTACGGATGCATGCTAGCTCTCTCTAGTTGGGTAGATCTCCACTTCAAATTCGATCCATGTGATGAGGCCCAAAAATTCTCAAGAATCTTCTCAAAAAGCCCACCCTCTTATATGACCGGCTCATTAGGAATAAGCAATAGGGTGACGAACCGGATTCCTCAAATCAAGAAGAGAGTGGAATGGAGGGAACACCTCAAAGTAATGCCAAAGAACCTCTTCACTTGCGCCCCGGGAATACTCAAGATTCAAGAACTCCGTGCAAGATTCTCCCCCGGGATGGACCTTCGACTCATAGGTGCTTCAGAATTCGTTCTGTATAACTCACATCGGTGCCTTCCTCAACTCGGGCTTCCATGGCAAGTATTCGAAGATCCATCTCATCTTCCCCCGATCAAGACACGGGACCTTGGCAGCAATGAAGATGGAGAAGAGTGCACAACTATCCAAGCTCTGTGGAAAATCAACAAGGCTCATCATCCTGTGGAAAACTTAGAAGAAGACAGAGAACAGTGGAAATCTTATGTAATTGCTTTAAGAAGCTTGAGGCCCAAAATGGCTCATTGAAGCAATGTAATCTTTCTTCCAAATAAATCAATGATAATTTTCTGATTGAGCCAATAACATAGTGTTTCTGATCAAATCTCTACGATTCTGTTGCAAATAACGACTCAATCCCAGTCGTTAATTCTATAAATGACGCCTCAGCATACGTCGTCTTCAATGATTGATCTCTCATAATTTGACGCCTTCGGATATGGGCGTTAAATGCATGACGTCTTAAGACAAGGCGTTAATTCAATTTATATTTCAAAAAGATTTCGTTGAAATTCCCAAAGTAACGCCTTCAGCAAAGCCACGTTTCATATAAATAACGCCTCAGACATAGTCGTTACTCAGAAACAGTAATCATTACTCCCATCAAATCAATCAATCCCCATTGAATGCGTCTGACGACGGTTATCATTCCCCATGCAAACAAAAATAACGCCTTAAGCGATGTCATCAATTAGTAAGAAACGCCCTTGTTTCAGTCGTTAATTCCACAAGACACGACCTTCTTTAAGTCGTTAATTCTTTTTGACCGTTCGACTTAACTTTCCCTCCTTTCTTCTTCCTCCTTCGTTCTCTCTCTCTCTCTCTTTCTCTCTTCTCTCCCACTGCAAACCCTAACCGAACCCAACTCCCCATCTCTCATTCTCTCTCTCTATCTCTACACCCTAGCCCTAGCCCTAGCCATGGCCGACGGATTTAAACGGCAGAGGGTGGCCGCACCGGAGGTGGTGGACCTGGAAGGCGAGCACGCCGTGGAGGAAGACGCCGTCGTGGAGGGAGCTCCGCCGGCGGCGGCGGAGGAGCACGGCGAGAACACGGCACCTGACGGCGACGAGGCCGACGGTGATGACGAAGAGGGAGGAAATGATGGCGAAGAGGAAGAGGACGAAGGCGAAGAGGGGGAAAGAGAAAGAGAAGTACAAGGGGGAGAGGAAGGAGATCACGAAGAACCACCGGCCACTGCGGCGCCCACTCCCCGCCCCGGCCAACTCCGGCGACCAAGACAATCAAGGCCTCATCTCCGTGGGGAGTTGACTGGGCCTAGACGACAAAAGGTAAGCCCCTAAACCCAAATCTCTATATTATTTTTTTTGAAATTTATTTTATTTTTACCTCAATTTCCATAGCCCTCGGGCTAGAAAACCTGCAACAGGGGTGTCGCGGATTTTAAAATAAGACTCCCAACCTTGGGTCGTGAATTCATTTTATTTCCTGAAAAATAATTAACATCATGAAAACATGCCCTAGAGCATGTCGTCCATTTAAATTTATTATTTTTTTCATATCAATCATGCTGTTAATTCCGTGCATTTGTTCAATTATATATTATATTTTTTTTATTTATATCGCATGCTATTTTTCTTATTTTATTTTAAATCAAAAACCCCGAAAATAATGCCCCCCATCGCGGCGTCAATTCAACAAAGAACGACCAAACCAGCGGTCGCCAATTCATTAATTCTGGAATAAATTATTAAAACCTAAAACCCATTTTAACAGAAAACGCCCTCCACAGGGGCGTTACTTAAGAAAATAACGACCCTATTACGGGCATCAATTAAAAAAGACTTTAGGAAATTAGAAATTAACCTCAAAACCACGCCTCCCACCGGGTGTCTCCTAGATAAACAACGACCTAGGGTAGGTCGTTAATTCAGAGCTCACTTAGAAACCACGCCCTCCTCAAGGGCGCCGATTAAATAAATCACGACCTGGGGATGGTCGTTAATTAAATCAAGCATCAACATCTCGAACCAAGGCAATTAAGTGAATTTCAACCAGAAATAATTGAACAATTAAACCAAAATTTCTTTCTTTATGCGTGCAAGGGTTGATGAGGACACGGATCTCCTGGGTCATGGTCCGAGCAGCATATTACTGTCTCGCCGAGTTCCAGAGAGCCAGGGTAGATGCTATGGGATTCGGGGCTTTCCTTAGCATAGAGCCAGTCAGACCCGACCTACCACTTATCCAGGTTCTGAGGGAGAGATGGGATAGGACTAGCCGGGCATTCCTGATGCCTTGGGGGCATATGGTCCCTACCCTAGAGGATGTAGCTAGGATCACGGGACTGAGGGTAGACGGGGAGGCAGTGAGCGGGATCACCTTACCAGACTATACCGAGCTCGCCTAGAGGCTGCTAGGACTAGAGATGGTCTACGAGACACCTAGCGAGTGTAGGACAATCTTCCGCACCGATCTGACTACGGTGATGGGCTTAGGGGATGCTAGGCATAGGTCAGGGGAGTCCTTAGAGCGATTCTCACAGAGATTGATTGATGGAGCTAGGGCAGTCTATTGCCAGGACCCAGCCGATAGGGAGAGAGCAGACCGAGACCTGAGGAGGTTCCTACTGCTGCTGCTCGGGAGGCTATTGCTCGGCACGAAGGGCGACGTCATCAACTGCCGGTTCCTAGGGATCCTCGAGGATTTAGAGGGAGTTGGCAGGTACGCCTGGGGAGCGGCGCTGCTGGCGCACCTACTAGCCGACCTATCCACGGGGACAGGAAGAGAGACGACCGTCAGTGGCTTCTCACCTTTTCTTCAGGTACACACTTTATTTTTATTTTATCTTCTTTCTCTTTTTCTTTTTCTTTTTCTTCTTTTTTTTTATACATGTGAATGCCTCACTAATGCAATGCATGGATGCAGGTTTGGAGCCACCTATACATGCCCATGGGGTGTGCTAACCCACGGCCAGGAGGTGAGGGTGCTTTCCCTCTAGCACGGCGCTGGCTGCCAGTGGTTTTCGGTGCCCCACTCGGCTACGAGTTGTGGGTGCTACGGAGAGAGTTCCGAGACTTCCCTCTCTCGCTGGTATGAATGATGCATTTTTTTATGTTTATTTGAATTTATTATGATTATGATGATGGAATGATGATGACATGCATGTTTATGGATGCAGGTGCGATGGAGGCCCTACGAGGGTATGACTGACGAGGGCCAGCCGTGGGTCGTAGCGGGGCGACCTCGTTTTGAGCATGAGCTCTGGGTTCATTGCCTGAGCGAGATCGAGCCGTTACGGCTTAGGTTGGTGATGAGGACCCTGGGCCTACACCAGGAATGGGTAGAGGTCAGGGAGCCACACGGGATCGGGAAGAAGACGCGCGGTCGCACGAAGGCGATCGACTGGAGGGTGCGGTTCGAGGACCAGTACGCCGACTGGCGGCAAGGCGGGACCCGAGTCACCTCCCAGGCGACCGACAGCTCTGAGTACCTCCGGCGCTACTGGGAGGTATACGCCGGCCGACCCCAGATGAGGATCTTAGGGGTATGTATGAATGCAATTATTTCTAAATTGAATGCAAATGCTTATGTGACTATCATGTGACTAATATGTAATGAATGCAGGATGCATGGGACATAGCGGCAATGGATGCCCAGGCCCATCTACACAGCCTGGAGGACCAGCTAGCTGCCACACGGGCTGACCTCGAGACCCTGGTGAGTGTTTAAATTATTTCTATATGCAAATGAATTTTTATTGAATTATTGGTGATTAGCCACTGACAATCTCAATGAATGCAGCATGCCCAGCAGGGAGCCGTTAGGAGGGATCCAGGAGAAGCCTCCAGCTCGAGGGGGCCTAGTGCAGAGGTGACCGCACTAGCAGAGCAGCTAGCTGGAGCGGTGGCACGGGCTGAGGCGGCAGAGCACGACCTCGCCTCACGGGTAAGTTTCTAAAACTCAAGCCTTATTCAATTACTGATTATATAATTATGCACTGATAAAATTCATTTTTCAGACTGAGGAGCTTCGAGCCGCTCTTGCTTGCGTCTGCGAGGGACAGCAGGCGATGACTGCCCAGGTGAGTGATTTACTTTCCGTCATGTGTTGCTTATTTCATGAATTATTGAACTGTGGAACTGATGATTTGTTTACCTGTTTGCAGACCAGACAGTTACAGGCGGCACGTACCCAGGCTGCCCTGGCTGGGACAGAGTTGGCGATCCGCGAGTAGCGGATTACAAAGCTGGAGCGGTCCTTGAGGCGACGGGAGGAGCTTCCTCAGGACGTGGCTGAGCTGCGGGTTGCTCTTGAGCTGGAGCGACGAGAGCGTGCTCGAGAGCGGGAGGAGCACCTGGCGGACCGTGCCCGTCACCACGAGCTACAATAGTTAGAGCGTGCCTGTCACCTCGAGCTACAGCAGTCATGGCGTGCCCGGTACCAGGAGCTGGTGGTAGCACACGAGCGTGAGCTAGCAGACTCGAGGACCCAGCTGGTCCTTTTTCAGGAGCGGCTACGAGTTGCTGAGGAGCATCTCCAGCGAGGGTGTGAGCGAGCTCGTGCTGCAGGGTACTCCTTCACTAGCTCCACTTTTGTTGCGGGTTCTTCTCTTCGAGAGAGAGCGAGGCAGGGGGCCAGGCTCGAGTTCTAGCTTCTTCTCGGGGGCCCATGCCCCCTCCACCAGTGCCTCCTCGGGACGACGAGGACGAGGTAGAGAGTAGGAGAGAGGTGGGTGGAGGCGAGAGCTGAGAGACTTACTTGTACTCCTCCACCCTCACACATGTATTCAGACATTCATGATGTATATATATATGAGATTGAGATGTTTTTGTTACCTGAGCACTTGCGTAGTTGTGTACTTATTTCTTTTCCACGTTCTTTGTTTTACCTTACTCTGCCCTGTACCTGCAGCTGTGGTTCACACTCAAATAAACAGGTTAATTCATCTGTTCGACTTGGCCCCTTGCTCAATAAGCAAGGGGTGCCTTTACTTTTGACCTGGATAGCGGGTCAAGGGGCCAAGCCTTTAATCAATAAGGTAAATGAAATAACCAATAAAGGGAGATGCAACACGCAAGCATACGTATGCAAACAATAATCAAGATGCCCTATGTAATAATGCAAGCACACACATGAAGAATAAACCCCATTTCCTCTTTCCTTTTTTTTCCTTTTATATTTATTATTATTTTTTTCCTTTTTCAAAAGACGCGCCTTAGATTAGGTCGTTATTCAAACAAAAGACGCCCTAGATGACGGCGTGAATTTGAAAACATTTTTTTTTAATGTTGTTGAAAAGATGACCATATATGTGGGCGTTTATTTTAAAAGAGACGACCTTAAGGAAGGCGTGTTTTCAACAAAAAGTGCCTTAATCAAGGGCGTTAATTATTATTATTATTATTTTTTTTTGCTTGGGTTGACAGAGCCACCCGGGCTCTTAATCCTACATGGTCACCATTTAAAATTCGTTGTTCCTTCTTGATTAATCAAAAGGGGGGCGACGTGATGATAGTTAACTTATACCCGAGATTTCGCATGGTGCAATCTCCTAGGTCGGCCTTTGACCATTCTGCTGGTTTATGACTTACCACAAAGAAAACGAAGATATAAGGAAGCCCATAAGAGATTCTGAGAAGCTCTAGATAAAACCACTTCCCCTTACCCTATGTCTGTTGGGGTTCGGTCTTTGGCGTAGGGAAACTTTGTTGCCTTTTACCTCATTTATTGCATGCATACGCCCAAGGTTTTCCTTGCGGGGACTTTGCCCTCTTGACATGCTTTTCTTTTCATGATTTGACTTTCACTTTGGAACTGATTTGCATTGCTGAAAAATAAACCTAATTGTACTTGGGCTTTTGTGGCATTTATTCCCTTTTGGGCCCTGACTTCCACCTACTAGGGCGGCGGATAGGCTTAGTGGATCTACCCCGAGACTTCCTTTCCTCCCTTATGGGCCGAAGAGAAAAAGAATGGGCATCGTCTTCACCTTTAGTCAGGCTTTTGACTTCCCATCGGATTTTGCACCACTTGAGTTCATAGTTTAAGTGTGTAATATGTGCGGGTGTCAACCCCCCTTTTGAGTTAACAAGACTGATGAATGAATTCTGAATTTTGACCTTTCAGACCTTGAGCCCTTGTGTGCCATGGCAACCATTTTCAATATATATATATTTTTTGGATTTTGGAAATACGTTTTTGTTGGTTTTGGAAATATATATATATATATTTTGGTTTTTGGAAATATATATATATATATATATATATTGAGATTTTGGAAATCAAGGGTAGTATTTCTTAAGATACAAACCATTCCAAGGGTGAGTTAGCTCTTGTCCTTCAGCATTAATTAGTTTATAAGCATTGCCAGGATAAACCTCTTTTATAACAAACGGTCCTTCCCAATTTGGTTGGAGTTTTAAACGAGGTCCACCAGGTTTTACGAAAATTCTCTTGATTACCATCTCACCGACTTTGAATTTTCTCTCAATTACTTTCTTTTGATAAAAACGTGAGAGTCTATTTTGATAAACACGCGCATGCTCAGCGGCGACCAGACGCTTCTCATCTAGGTGTTCCAATTGAGCAAGGAGCGAATCGCGACGCTCATCAATAGGGAGTTCCTTGTCCAATTATACTCGCAAAGATGGAATGAGAATCTCATAAGGGACTACCACTTCCATTCCATAAGTAAGGGCGAAAGGGGTTTGCCCAGTAGGGGTACGAATGGAAGTGCGATAGGCCCAGAGAGCTTCAACTAGCTTGTCTGGCCAATCCGAAAATTTATTAGCCTCACACGTCTTCTTAACAATTTTGATCAAAGTTTTATTAGTGGCCTCTGCTTGGCCATTGCCCTGCGGATAATAGGGAGAAGAATGATGCAATGCAATGTTATACCTGTTGCAGAGATCCTTGAGCTCTTGAGAGATAAATTGAGGTCCATTGTCGGTGACGATGGTACTCGAGATGCCGAACCTTGCGATGATGTTCTTCATTATGAATTTGCAGACTGTTGATGCTTTAATCTCCACGTAAGCTTCCGCTTCCGCCCACTTGGTGAAGTACTCCGTCGCCGTGAGGATGAACGACTTTTGCTTGGTCAGGAAGTTCGAATCACCAAGAGGTCCAATGATATCAAAAGCCCACATGGAGAAAGGCCATGGGGAGGACATAGGATGGAGTGAGGAAGCAGGAGAATGAATCTTGTCGGCATGCAGTTGGCACTTAACACACCTTCAAACATAGATGGAGCAATCCTCTTCTAGAGTTGGCCAATAGAAGCCTAGCCTAAGGATCTTCTTAGCTAACATCTGGCTGTTCACATGACCACCACACACTCCTGAATGCGCCTCTTCCACAACCTTCCAAGATTCATCATCGTCGAGGCATCTTAATAAAACACCCGTGAGCCCTCTTCTATAGAGCACACCTCCAACCAAAACATAACGTTGAGCCACTCTTCTAATTGCTTTCTTCTCTTCGACAGTGGCTTCTTCGGGATAGGACTGATCATTGCAATACCTGGCAATCTCATAATACCAAGGTTTCTCTTCGTCAGCCAACTCTTCTTCCCAGTCCAAAAGCATGACCTCTTTGCTTTTAAGAGATTCACTCTGCCTGACCTTCTTGAGCACCTTATCCCTAATATCGAGGAATGCACGATCCTTGATAGCTGGAGTGTCATGCTGATGAATCAAAGGAACATGAAAATCACGCTCAGGAGGGAAGACTAGAGCAGAGGCCAAAGAAGCAAGAGCGTCGGCTAGGATGTTCTGGCTTCGAGGAACGTGAACAAAGATCAACTTGGTGAAAAGTTTGGCATAAACTGAAGCAAGTTCCTGGTAGGGCTTGAGCTTAGGATTGATAGTGCGGCACTTGACAAGCACCTGGTGCAGAATAAGCTGACTATCACCAACAATTCTCAAGTGAGTAACACCATATTGATGAGCGGTTTGAAGACCGGCCAAAAGAGCCTCATACTCAGCTATATTGTTTGTGACAGGGAAAGTGAGCCAAGCAGCAAATGGGATGGTGACCCCTTCTGGTGTTAAAAGAACCATGCCGATCCCTCTTCCTTGGGAATTTAGAGCTCCATCAAAATGTAATGTCCACATAGGATCATAGGGTTGATTAATGGACATCAGTTCTTCGTCTGGAAACTCCGAATTGACAGGATCAAATCAGGGTAGAGGGTGGTGAGCAAGATGTTCGGCAATGGCGTAGCCTTTGATTGCTTTCTGTTGAATGTAAGTGATATCAAACTATGAAAGGAAGCTTTGCCAACGTGCTAATCGATCAGTAAGAAC
Organism: Amorphophallus konjac; assembly: GCA_022559845.1. Classification (NCBI taxonomy): domain Eukaryota; kingdom Viridiplantae; phylum Streptophyta; class Magnoliopsida; order Alismatales; family Araceae; genus Amorphophallus; species Amorphophallus konjac. Next base: position 92,252,893 of record CM040119.1, read on the forward strand.
AGATTTTTCGAGAAGGAATTTAATCGGATTTATGCGTGCAATGAGGTGAACCTCGTGAGCTAAGAAATAGTGTTTTAACTTCTGAACTACCCAGACTAAAGCAGCACAAGTCTTCTCCATGGCTGAGTACCTCTGCTCACAAGGGTTTAGAAGTTTAGACAAATAGTATGCTACCCTCTCCCTTCCTTCTTCATCCACTTGAGCTAAGACAGCACCTACAGAGTCATCCAGGACAGAAACATAGAGGATAAGCGGTTTGCCTGGAATCGGCGGCCTCAGGACAGTAGGATTGGCCAAATAATCCTTCAATCCGTCAAAGGCTGCCTGACACTTGTCATCCCAATCAAACTTGACTCCTGGCTTAGTAAGCTCGTAAAACGGCCTGCATCGTTGTGAGTGCTGGGAAACAAAGCGGCGAATAAATTGTAACCTCCCGATTAATCCTCGAACTTCCTTCAAATTCTTGGGAGGAGACATATCTCTGATGGCCTTCGCCTTGTTGGGATCAACTTCAATTCCCCTTTTGCTGACAATAAATCCAAGCAACTTCCCTGAAGAAACGCCAAATACGCACTTCTTGGGGTTCATCTTTAATTGATATTCTCGTGATCTTTGCAAGACCTTAGCTAGAACCCCAGGATGCTCAATCCTTGTCCTTGATTTCACAATCAGGTCATCCACATACACCTCAATATAAATATGAATCATATTATGAAAAATTGCCATCATAGCCCTCTGATAGGTGGCTCCAGCATTCTTGAGTCCAAAGGGCATGACCACATAACAATAAGTACCCCATGGTGTAGTGAATGATGTTTTCTCTTGATCTTCCTCAGCCAAACGAATTTGATTATAACCTGAAAAGCCATCCATAAAGGAGAGAGTCTCAAATCCTGCCGTATTATCAATCAAAACATCGATATGAGGGAGGGGGAAGTCATCTTTAGGACACGCATGGTTGAGGTCCCAGAAGTCTATACAAATCTGAACTTTGCCATCTTTCTTCATAACCGGGACGATGTTAGCCACCCAGTTGGGGTAGAGGACAACTCTAACAAATCTAGCCTTGTGGAGCTTGTCGACCTCTTCTTTTATCTTTAAAGCCATGTTAGGGTGGAAACGTCTCAACCGTTGTTTAATTGGGACAGACCCTGGCTTAAGTGTAAGCCGATGTTCAACGAGCGCAGGGTCTAATCCAGGCATATCCTCATAACTCCACGCAAACGTGTCCTTGTATTCTTGAAGTACCAAAATAAGCGCCTCCTCTTCGGAGGGCGGCAAATTCTTGCTGATGAGGACAATCCTAGGGTCTTCTTCCGTACCCAAATTAACTTCTTTGGTAGGCTCTTCTACTGAGGCTGATGGTTCGTCGAATCTTCTCATGCCACTGGCAAAGGCATCAGCCTCGTCCTCATATTCTTCATAACTTTCATCCCCCTCTTCAATAGGGTCTTCATCATTCATGATTTCATAGACACCTAAACCCTCATAAGAAGCATTAGCATCCTCATATTCCAACTCTGGCAGGATAATCAGATTCTCCACGAATTCAGGAAGGGCAAAACAAGCCTGGCACCTTTTGGCTAGCTCCAACAGAAATCTTCGCGGAATCTGCTTACCCTTGGATTTCTTACGAAAGTCTACCCCATGAATTTTATTAGAAGAAGAAGAACAACTAGCTTGATTAGAATAAGCTAAAAAAGAGGAAGGAGGTGAAGAAGTGGATACATGAGGTGATACAGATGGAGACCCCTCACCAGAGGGGAAGAAAGTATTTATCAATGAATCATGGAAGAGTGGCCCCTGGGTCGGGACACACTCGGAAAAGAGATAAGAAGTCTGCTCAACGGAGATGGAGGATTGGAAAATTAGAATTTTGACGTTTTTTTTTTCGTTTTTATCTTTATCCTTATTTTTATTTTCCTTTTCCAGAAGAAAGCATTGTGAAGGGAGAATAACAGGAGGAGTGGAGATTGAAAGCTTGGAGAAAGATTGAATCAGAGATGACCCACGCGGGGGTGTGATGGAGAGTTTGGAGAATTGCTCGAGGAGCAAGGGAGGAATCGGTAGAGAAATCTGCAGTGAATCTGGAGAAAAGCTGACCATAATTGGCGGCGGTCTCGGCACGCGAGAGAACAATGGAGAATGTAAGGAAGCTAGAAGAGACGGATGTATAGAAGAGAGGGAAAAGAGGCCGGCCCACAGCCTATCTATTGTAAATCCTTCTTCATATGGAACATCTGGCTCTCCAGTGTCAGTGTAATCACTCAGCAACTGTCTCTTATCTGTAGTCGCAGCCGGCATTTCAATTAATTCATGTATTAGTGGCGGCCATTCCGGATCAGTCGGCATAAAGAGACGGCTCAAGGCAATAGTAATATCATTCATATCGAACCATCTATACCAATCACACTCTGGATCATCCATCTTCCTTCTTTTATCGGGCCTTAGAGATTCCAGGGCTTTATAAGTGGCCAATGGTGCAATATGACGAGCAAACTGTCTTGCATGAACATCTTGATAGTCTAGAATGGAGGTGATTATTGTAGTCTGCTCATTATTCTGAACGCCACCTGTGACAAAATGTGTCTTCAATGTCCAAGTAAGCGGCTGGCGATCTGTCTTCAAGGTGGATGTCATAACTGCCCATGGTTCATCTTCATTTTTGCCCGGCCCTTTGTAGCCCAGGCCGCCTCGTGTAATCAGTTTCTGAGGCTTAATAGGCCTAGTCCTGCCTTGACAACTGACACCCAGACCTTTGCCGTTTTGATACCCCATTTTCATTAGGATTTTCAAGCCAGGGGTGTTTATCATGCTTTTCTTCTTCTTCCCCTTGGAAGGCAAGGGTGTCATAACAACTGTCGTGACTTTCTCGGGCGACATTGGCCGTGGGTAAGGGAGGTCGAGTATTGATAGCAACGGCTTGTTGGCAGGCCAAATAGAAGGGACTGATGAAGCCAAGTGTATATCTTCCTCCGGCAGAAAAGGCATACTGGTAACTTTGATGATGCGGCCCTTGTGTGGAAACTTAAGGCACTGATGATTTGTAGAGGGCACTGCATCGAGCTGTTGAATGTAGGGGCGGCCCAGAATGCCATTGAATGTTGGATCCATGTCCAAAATGTGGAAATCGATCGTGATTGTGGCCGGACCCAAACTGACTTTTAGTGTGATCATGCCTAGAGGAGGCTTCTTGGTATTGTCATATGCTATGACTGTTATGGTAGACGGCCGAATCAGATTTTCAGGAATGCCACATAATTTCAAAGTGCTCGGCGGCAAGACATTGATGGATACCCCAGTGTCCACTAGACATTGTTTTACCGCCACCTTATTGATGTCGACTGTGATGCATAGAGCGTATTTCCTTGCTGGGAGTGGTGCGAGTTCATGTTCATGAAAAATGATAGCCGGCTGACTGCTAGCGGGCGTCAAAACTGTAGTTATCTGCTCAACAGGGATGTCTTCATTGACCATAACCTTTTGCAGATACTCTTTCAGAGCTAGCTGGTGAGTGATGAACCTTTTGATTAATTCTAAAATGGAGATTCTTGCTGGAGTTCGGTCCAAGTGCTTTAACAAATCATACTGAGTTCCTAGAACTGACTCTTGTTCTTGTTCTTGTTCATTCGGCCCCTGCGCGGGCTCTTGCTCTATTTGAGGAAAGATGCGCTGGAACATTCGTCCACTGCGGAGCGGTGCTACGTTTTGTCGTGCCTCTGTCGGGGCAAGTAGAGGAGGAGGGTTAGAAGAAGAAGAGGGGGTATTGGCGCTAAGAAGTGGTGGAGGGGTGTTTGCAGAGGGAGTCCCTGTAGGGTGCATTGATGAAGAGTTTGACAAAGATGCCCCCGCAGGAGGCGTAGGAGTAGAAAGGGATACCCGAATGCGAGGAGACTTGGGGGGTGGAATGAGGAGAGATCTGGGTATAAAAGACTGAGGAGCCGGGGGTGGAGGATTCCTTGCCGGTGGAGGAGTAGTGGTGGTGGGTGCAGCGAGCGTTGGCGACGGGCGGTTGAGGAGTGGTCTAGACGACGACGGTGAAGGGTTGGTGGTGGATGGCGGAGTTTGCTGTGTGGTGGGCGGCGGAGGCGGTAAACGGGTAAGGAGAGATCGGGTTGGCAAGGATGGGGAATTGGTGGGAGCAGGTGGATTGATGGGGCGTAGAAGAGCCCGGCTCAACTGGGGAGTAGAAGAAGAAGGAAGCGTGCGCAAAAGGTGCGGAGGTTGATTTGAATTATGATTAAATGCCCCGACAGAGGCATTTTCTTCATGCCACCCCTGTCCTCTCTCCACCTCATGGAGAGATGTGACAGGGTTCACGTGCTGATTTGGTGGGTGCTCCGGCAGTGGGTTGTGGACAATCCCCATATCTTGCTAAGGTGCTGGAGCTTGCTGTTGTACTTGTGGAGCCTGTTGCTGTGGCTGCTGAGCCTTCTGTTGCCGAGGAGGCCTTCTTTCTTTCATAGTGGTGATAAACTGCCTCATCTCATCCCAGTTAATACCGCCCTGGTCATTTAAGTCATAAATATAGTCCTTGAAGTGGAAGCAACGATCAATGTTATGACCAGGGGAACGGTGGAAGACACAGTAGCGGGACGTGTCAACATTAGCGGGCCACACTGCCCTTTCCTTTGGTAGCATGAGCAAGTTGGCAGCCATTAAGGCATTGAAAATATCGGGAGAGTTTCTGGCAATGGCGGATAATGGGCCCTTTTGGGGCCAAGTGGTCTCTTCTGCTGTTGTTGTTGCGGTCCATAATTAGTGGGTGGCGGTACTTGGTGGTATTGTTGCGGAGTTGGAGGGTCAGCGCAGGGCGTTTGGTTTTGTGGTGGAACAAAAGAAGGTTGAGGAGTAAATTGGTGTTGTGGGGGTGAAGTAAAGAGGGTGCCTTGTGATGGAGGTGGCGGAGGGCGTGGGTTAGATTGGCAAAAAGGTGTGGGGTTGCCGACCGCGCCAACTTGCTCATTTATGACGGTCCCCTCAGTCGTGGGTCCGCTATTGTTGACATTTGTATTCTTTTTAACCAACCTTGGTTTTGGCTCAAACATGCCCATGATGGGCGAATCTTTCATTTGGGTCTGAATATAACGAGCTCTTTCATAAAGCTCCTCCATGGTGGTCAACCTGTTCATAGCCAGTATATGCCGGAACTAAGGGGTTGCATTGGATATAATCATCTTAACATGTTCCAGTTCTGATAAGGTATCTTTCAACTTCTAGGCCATTGACCGCCATCTATCAGCAAATATGATGAAGTCCTCCTCGGGCTTCATTTTCTCTGCAACCAAATCTGTAACTGAAAGGGAGGGTCCAACCCGGTCCCTATACTTCTGCAAGAATTTCTTCTGAACCACATAGAAATCACTAGCATCTGCCGGATCCAGGGAATAGAAACACTCGAGGGCTGGCCCCTCTAAGGATCTTCTAAACAAGTAAGCCAATGAGGCTTTGTTGCCCTGCCAAAAGGACGTTTCATACATAAAATCCTTCAGATGGATAAAAGGATTACCAGTTCCATTGTATCGCCGAAAGTTCGGCATTTTAGAAGGTGGTAAATGAAAAACTGGCAATGTAGGAAGGGAGATTTCTGGGACATTCTTGGCTGCAGTAACCTTGTTGAGTTTTTCTTCCATGATAGCCAATTTCTGAAGGAGCAAAGCATTAGTGTCTGACTCGACCTGGGCCGAATTTGGAATGAAGGTGTTTGGCATAGGCGTCCTTAGAATTTGGGGAGGTTGAAAGAATTGGGGCCTAGCCGCTGAGTAGCTCGCCTGTTGGGCCGGCATGGCCGCACCAGGTGTCGGTGGACAAGAGGGGGGTTTGTGCAAGACCGCTTGGTCATTAGTGAGGTGATGGCCACTCTCGGTCGGAGGGGGATTGGAGGATGAAGAGGGAACGGACTTCCCTTTCAAAGCGGCCTGAACTGCCTGCCGCTGGTGTTGATATTTATTTGCCTATCTTTTCATCTTTACTCTTGAGGCTTGCTAAGTAATATGGCAAGATGACAAACAAGCAATCAAAGATCTGCTCAAACCTATGAACATGTGAACATGAACCTAGGCAATCATAGCTAGCTCTAGCATGGGCATGCTATCTCAATTAAATTACGCTAAGGAAAAGGGAAAACACACGCCGGGGCGTGGAGCAAGGAGTAAATAAAAACACACCACTAGGGGTGGAACAAGCAAGGAAATAAAGATGTGATGAAGAAAATAGCTATTGCCCAGTACTAAGGAAAGATGTGATCGCCACCAAAGTAAACCCAAGTCAAAGACTCGAATATACCTTGGAAATAGGAGGATGAAACACCCGCCCACGGGAGAGAAAACCAAGGACAGCCTGCAGATCAGCTTGGAAGTAACGGCCAGAACCCTGTGCGTTGCTTTGAAGTAACGGTCGCACCCTAGACCGCCAGAAGAGAGTGACGCGCCTGCACCAGACCGTCAGATAATCTGCAGTAGTAAAGCTTGAATTCTTTTAACTCTAACTCTTCCAGCCGGCCAGAAGACTTGGGCCTCGTGCTAATGAACCTGTAAACCTGCCAAAGAAGTAAAAAGACAAGACAAGACAACCTCAATCAGCCCTCTTCGCAAGCATAGCATCAATTCTTAAAGAATTTAAGAACATCAAAAGGAGAGGGAATTACCGGGGAGTTTTGGTTTTTTAACCCCTCTGGGCGTTTTTTAAAAGTTGGGGGATGTTTGTATGCTTAGAGAACAGTGAAAAACATGGAGGTGGAGGAGGGACAATGCTTTGTTTGGAGAAAAAAAAACCAAGGAAGAACTCAAGCATGCAAAGATGAACTTGAAAGATCAAAACAAAAGTACTCCCTTGACTGTGAGATAGATGGACGTGAAAACAGCTCCTCCGGGATGAAGATGGCTCCTGAGTTCGGCAGCACTTCGTCGTGAATTTTAAATCTCCCCCTCCCTTTGGCCATGAATTCAAGGGTTCTATTTATAGACCCTCAAAACTCGTAGGTCGAGTAGAGGATAATTCAGCAGGATAAAGAGATAACTCTTAGCAAATCCTTGAGGATAATATCACCAAGAGTCCAAAGAAACAAAGGGGAAGTCCTGAGGATCGGATTAGAAAGAGATAAGGTCAATCCAAGTTCGTATCTCAAACACGGAGTAGTAGAGAAAAGGCCTGAACTGCCAGGACTCCCGGAAAGAAGTAACGGCTGCACGATAGACCGTCACTTGAAAGTAACGCATCAAGGAACATCCGTTACTCTCAACCTTATCCCAAAAGATAAGATCAACGGAAGGAAGATCTAATAAGCTGGACTCTTCAAGGAAGTGACGGCCAAGGCCTAGGTCGTCATAAGGAAATAACGGCTGTACGACAGATCGTTATTATCAACGTGAAATCAACAGGATAAGCACTGAACACGTGGCCTTAAGCCTTAGGGTTCTTTAAAGAGTAACGGTCCAGGACATATCCGTCAGAGGGAAGCGACGCACCTGACTGGGACCGTTATTAACATTGGAGATTTCAAAGAAGAAGAGAAGGGCTTGCTAAGCTTCATCCAACGAAATGCCACCGGGAGCCACATCTTAATCCAGGAAAAGACCCAAGAAACAGGCTTCAACTGATCAGGAGACTCGATGAAAAGCGAACAACTCGGAGCATCATATTGAATGAAATAAGGAGATGACCCGACTTATGGGTATAAAACGGGTGTCAACAGATGCCCCTCCTTAACGTCCTTTTTGCAGGGGAGCGAGCGGAGGTGAAGCGGAAGTAAAATGGAACATGGAGGTGAAACGGAGATGAAGCGGAGTGTACCAAAAAGAGGGCGTTAAGGTAAACGACACCCGTTCTTTACCAACAAGCGACAAGAATTTTCTTGAAAACTTCAAATTGATCACAAGGAAATAGGCAACCAAAGGACGCAAGTCTGGAGGAATTAATTAACTAAGGAAAGGAAACACGGCTAGCCGCCGGAGGCAACGGAAAGGAAAGGGACTAAACTCCAGACAGGAATCTTCAGCGAACCAGATCAAGCAAGCAAATCGAAGAAAACCTTCTAATTCAGAGTGGAATGATTCTCCTTATTCAGGATTAAGAACACAGCTGTTCACCATCACTGAGATATCTTGAACAAATGAAGCTTCATGAATACTCAAAAATGCGAATGATGCATGCTGGGCTAAAGAAAAAAGAAATCTTCAAAGCAAATGCAAAGAAAGATAAAATATCAAATACTCGAGAATAATATTGTTAGATTGGAGAAATCAGAGTCAGGACACTATCTGCAACCACAGCGTGCAAGACAGAATCATCGTCCCCAAATTTTCCAATCTAACGGCCTATCCAATGATTAAACATGTGAACTTAGATCATCATCATTTTTGTTTAAGGGGAACATCAGATCCTAGGACACATGAATGACTAGCCGGTTCTCGAGGTAATATATCATAAATAACATATAGTAATGCATTAAGGGAATGAGGGAATGATATACAATACCTGACTTACCTGCCTGCCAGAAGGCCAAGTGTGATTTTTGCTCATAACCCTTTCATGAAAGATAGGTTAGCCAGACAATAATCAATCAAATAAGAATTAGGCATAACCATTGTACGTGCAAGAGGCATCCATAAGGAACATCATGATAGAAAATAGGGTTGTTTAAGCATCAATTGGACCTTTCAATTCATCAAGAAACTTGTAAGAATATAACGGTCTGATGACAGGGCGTCACATAAAGCGCAACGGATCACCCTTGATCCGTCATAAATCAGGCGGTTCACATTCCTCAATAAAACAGTCCAACACATGTAACGGCCTATGAAAGAAGCGTCAGAATGATGTGACGGCCGATCGATAGACCGTCACATTTCCTGAGTTTTCAAAAAACAACCGAACGGTCACGGCCCGTTCATTCCAACACTCAACGCCCAAAAAACCCAACCGAGAGAAACCACCGGCGATTCCACCCCCACCACTCCAATGGCCGGCGACGAGGCACCCCAGCCGCCACCAAAGAAGAGAGAGAGAGGGAAAAGAATGGCCATATGGCGGCTCCACCGCCGGATTGAACGGGAAGCGATCCCACCGGTGGAAGAAGAACGGCCGGCGAGAAGAAGTCCAAGGGAGGAAGAGGAAGCTCCCACGGCCACGGGGACGAAGGGGAAGCTCCGTTGGGTGCAGAGGAGCCCAAGGAACCAAAGAAGAAGAAGAAAAGAGCCATGGACCACGAGGTAGGCCCCCCGCCCTAATTTTCTAATTTTTATTATTTTTGTGTTTATTTATGGATGCATGTGGGGGATAAGGGTAGAAATGGGTCTACGAACCCATTAGGAACAATTGTAGGCCATTTGGCCAACATGGGAAGTCATGAGAATGCAGGGGAAAAAACCCCAACTAGCAGACGAAGTGACGGTCCTGCCAGCGACCGTCACTCCCCTGACGCTCCACCCTGAGTGCGTCAGAGACAAGCGACGCCCCAACCCAGGGCCGTTACTTCTGCCAGGGAATTAAACTATTTTTAGGGTTTTCAATTTTCAAATTTTTGTTTGGGTTTTCAATTATGTTTATGCCATGATTATATGATGCAAATGGACTAACTAATGATCTAACATGCAATGCAGGGAAAGAGGAGATCACGTATCTCCTGGCTTCAGATCCGGGCGGTGTACCAGGCACTGCCTGACTACCAGAGAGAGAGGCTCGCCGGGATGGGATTCGCCGAGGTGCTCAGCATCGAGGTGATCCGGATGGATACGCTGCTGCTATACGCACTGCACGAGAGATGGGACCCGATCAGCCGAGCTTTCATCTTCCCATGGGGCCACATGATCCCCACACTGGAAGATATGGCGAGGATTACTGGGCTGAGAGTCCACAGCTCCGCAGTGACCGGATGGACGTACGGGGACTACCGGGAGATAGCACAGCAGCTGCTCGAGCTAGATCTGATTAGGCTGGGTCAGTCCTCTTCCCAGCTCGCGAGATCGGTACTGCAGGAGAGTTTGGGGCTGAGAGGAGCGGCAATCACCGTGGGAGAGCTGCCTGAGGAGCATCTGGGCAGAGTGGTCGACTAGGTGCGCCCTCGCGTGGCGGTAGAGGCGGGACCAGAGGGAGATAGAGTGCTCAGACGCTTCCTGATGCTACTGTTCGGGAAGCTCTTGTTCGCGACTCGGGCAGACGTCATCAGCTGCAGACTGCTACCGTTGATAGAGGATTTGAGCAGAGTGAGGAAGTACGCATGGGGGGCAGCAGTACTCGCATTTTTGTTCGACTCCCTGAGCACCACGGATCGCCAGACTATGCTGGGCGGCTTCTCGCCTTTCCTACAGGTAAATGCACTTTAAATGCTTTCTATTATGCCATGATTATGATTATGCTGTGATTTATGCAAATGCTAATGATTCGGGTTAAATGATTTACGCAAATGACTTGACTTCTAAATGCAGTTCTGGAGCTATATGTACCTCCCAGGCATTGGGAGAGGCGCGCTACTCCATCCCGGCCTCATACCAATCGTGAGGCGATGATCGGTGGCGAGGGACACGGGATCGATCCTCCGATTGACCCGGACGATCCAAGACGACCTGGACTCCTACCCACACACATCGGTAAGCCCGAGACTCAAAGATGACTTCTATGTGCTTCTATATGCTGACAAATGCTGACAAATGCTGACGAATGAATGAAAAATGCTTTCAGGTGAGATGGACCCCGTACCGCAGCGAAGGCTACACAGGACAGCCGTGGGTGGAGGCGTCCTTATCGTACCGGGGGTGAGACATATGGTTGCATTGCATCCATATCATCGAGCCTCTGCACTACAGGCTGATCCTGCGGACTCGGGGACTACACCAGCCCGAGGTGACCTTTCCGCATCGCAACGATGACCGCCCAGGCAAGTCGGCGGGGGCCATCAGTGGAAGTGTGGATTGGCGCGCCCGGAAGGCGAAGTACGTCCTCGACTGGAGGCAGCGAGGCAGGGCCGTGAAGGAGCGGGACGAGAGCGACGAGGCCTACCTGAAGGTCTTTGCTCGACACTACGGCGACCGGGTATACCGAGGTACCCGACGACCGGTATGCAATTATAAACCTAAAAAAAAACCTTTCTATATGAACCTGCAAGATGATGGATGCTGACTTATGCTTTCTAAATGCAGCTAGATCCTGAAGGACGGATAGCCGAGCTAGAAGGGCTACTCCACTCCACCATCCAACAGCGGGATGGGTATCGGTCTGCCCTGGAGCTCTTGGTGAGACTAAAAACTTAAATGCTTATGATTTATGAAACATGATGTTCAATGATGCAAACGTAAATGTCAACTAACTTATGACTTCTAAATGCAGCGGGCTGAGGGAGCCCAACGCGCTGGACCGGATGCCCCATCGTCTTCCTCGCAGCCTGCGGGAGGCAGGGCTGAGCAGGAGGCTGACTTTGCTCGGGCGGTCGCCCGGGCCGAGGAGGCAGAGGCCACCCTCGCGGAGCGGGTAAGAGACTAAAAAAACTTATGATTATGCCTAATTAAATGCTTTATGACTAATGACGTGAAATGCAATCTACAGGCGAGGGATCTAGCAGCAGCAGTAGCCGAGGTAGAGAGAAGCAGGGCCGAGACTGATCGAGCCCGAGCGGAGACGGAGCTGGTACGGGCAGAGATGGCCCGGCAGAGAGCGGAGACCCTGCGATGCCCAGATGATCCAGAGATGGAACAACTCCGGAAGGAGTTAGCGCAGGCGCGAGCTGAGGTGGAGGAGCTTCGGATCGGGACGGCCGACTTGGATCGCTACCGGACCGAGGCACGGGAGACGCTGCGTCAGATCTTCACACTGAAGATCGAGCTGCGGACATTGGAGCGGACGGTGCGGATGATCGGCCGGGGACCGGAGCGGTGCACCTCCCAGAGTGGGATACATAGGAGCGCTGCCCCTAGCGGCTCAGTAGGGGACTTCCTCGTCAGCTCCTCCGCCCAGCGGAGGAATGAGAGGGCAGAGAGAGGACAGCAGGAGGAGAGTGCTTCCATAGCACCGCCACCCGCGAGGAGACCTGAGGAGGGGGAGGATGATGGTGGCCCGGCTGATAGACCGGCCGAATGATGCCTTTTTTTATGTTTTCTTTATTATTTGTATAGAACCTTTGGTTAAAAATGGAATGAGATCCCTCTTTTAGTTTTCCGTTATGTTTTTAGTTTTATGCGAGCGTGAATGAATGGACGAAATGTGAATGAATGAATGAGATGCATGCAGGAAGAAACGAGGTGTACAATGTGAAAGACCGCCAGGTCTAAGCAAGGGCAGAAGGAATAACCTGAACTCAGTAGCAGAGAAAGTGACGGTCTAAGATCTGACCGTCATAATCAAACGACGCACAGGTGAGAGACCGTTAATCATCAGAGGCCCATTCTGGCAGTGGGGCATCAGGATAAACGACGGCCAACTGAGGGTGCGTCAAAGACAAATAACGGCCAGGGGTCAGACCGTTGACCATGGCAGAATGATAGTTGGTCAGGGCAACTAGCAGGAAATGCGACGGCCTGAAGGAGGCGCGTCAGAGGAAAGAGACGGTCATAGGCAAGACCGTCAGGAAGTGTTTTAGCCCAAAAGAGAAAGAACTAAGTGGCTGGGAATGTGACGGCTCAGGGCTAGAGCGTTACAGAAAGCGACGGTAGACCCATAGACCGTTACTCTCCACAGAACATGATTCGGGGAATTGAAACCCCCAGAAAATGCGACGGTCGAGTGCTGGCGCGTCGGAGTGAAGTGACGGTCGCACGATGGACCGTTAGAATCTGGGTCGCAATCCGAATCGGATTGAGCCGAGATAACTAAAACCTGAGGTTTAGCCACTTAAACCATCGCTAGAACTTATCCTAATTGAAGATAAAGCCTTCTAGCCCGAGTCTTATCCTTCCAAAGTTAAATATAAGTCTTAGCAACTTAAAAACCTTAATCAAAATCGCAGCTTTGCTAAAACCTCTGTTCTAGGGTTTAAAAAGCTCCTCCAAAGAGCAGAAAACAGGAGCTTCGAGGTGATGGCTATGGAGGAGAAAGTTTACACCGACCCTAAAGCTGCCAGGAGGGAACATAGAGAGCTTCAATGGCTAACCTCAATTCCCAAGCACTTAAGCTCTAACGTCCAAAGAGTGGTAAGTACTTATAACTTCATCCAAAGTTCAGAATTTTGCTGCACTTATTCTTTTCATGACTTCCTTCTTTCTTTTTTCAAGCCCCTTCCCGGTCCAAGGTGCTATTCCAATCTGAAGTGGGTGGCTCCCATGGTGAAGGCACTTCCTATAGAGGTCACCTCCATCCTTAAAGCATGGCACCTTCAACCTCTCTTGGTTTTAGGTAAGAATTTCCAGAAATTGTCCTTAGATTGGCCAAGCCTTTCAGCTCTTGTGGAACTATGGCATCCACAAACTCACACCTTCATCTTCTCTTCCTTTGAAGCAACCGTCCTATTGGAGGAAGTAGAAACCTACTTAGCCCTTCCTAAGACTAAGGTGGGGGATGAAGACCGGGTTTGCTATACAATAGAGCCTATCGACCCGTCCTCGATCTTGAGTGATTTCATTCATAACCCGAAGGACGTGAGGACCATGATCAGCCCACACCACGTTCACTTGATACCCTTGGTCCACTGGATAGTGTCTCATTGTAAAAACAAGTGGGAGAGACATGAAGCCATAGCCAAGGCAGTAGCGGTTTGCTTGTGTGGAGTCTTTCTTTTTACCACTACCGACCACCTCTTAGATATCCAAAACCTTGGAGTTATTAGCGGACTGTGGCGAGGTATGTCCATCTCTCAAGCGGTCCTCTCATACCTCTATGAAGGCCTAAGCTCGTCTTGCCTAGGAGGGCTTTTGTTCGGCTCTATGATACTCCTCGAGTGCTGGATAGGAGTGATAGTCAAATTCCTTCCTAAGGAAGACATAACTTCTGCTAGCCGAATCTTCGGGAGCCACCCTCTCTTCTTTATCGGAGGGGCATTTGGATACTCTTCTCAGGTTGAATGCAAGACCGCGGATAAGAAAACTCGGGATGAATGGCGCCTCTTCTTCAACACTCTTCCAATGGACAAATTCATCATGCGACCAAGAGTCCTCCGAAGTGCTCTTCTCAAAATACCGCGGCGCCAAGGCCTCGACCTCCAGCTAGTAGGGAACACTACCATGGCGATCTACAACCCGCACCGATGCCATCTTCAGATCGGATTACCTCGAATCGGTGCTTCTGCACTATCACACTACCCTCCCCTTCTACCTAGGAAGATGGGGACCGAGGAAGATGAAAGAGCGATCCGGAACGCGCTGACCATGTGGGAGATCAGCAAGGTGCACCCGTGGCAAGCAGAAGTTGAAGAGAATGACGAAACACGCCAAGATTATGTGAAAGAGTTGAGAAGAATCCGCCCTCTTGCGGATAAGAAGTTGAATGTATCTTGATTTTCCTCTTTTTGTTGTATTCATGAGGACTATTATGTAATTGACAATCAAAGTTGAATTTATCAAGAATTATATTTCATTAGTCTTTGCTTGAATGAGATGAGATTGCCATAGTTGAAAGATCTTGAGTTCCGTAGTTTAAAAGGCTAGACTGATGTGAGTAGACAGGGCTTCTGGAGGATATAACGGATGTGCACTGGGCCGTTACATGGAAATGACGGTCCTGCGATAGGCCGTCAGAATGGGAGTAATCAAGAGCCCAGTTTCTGAAGGATATGACGGATGGGTCTTGAGCCGTTATTTTCAAGTAACGGTGGGTCTCAGACCGTTATAGTGATGGTTCAATCAAAAAGGAAAGGGTTCCACGCCTAAAGGGAAATAACGGTCAAGGTTGGGCCCGTTACATTACTGTAACGGTCTGATGCTGGCGCGTTACACACTCTGAACCTGCATAGTTGTGAGCTTTTGCTTTTGGGCTTGTTCCTGTGTTCTGTACACACTCAATCATGAAACAAGTTAGATCTGTTCTTAGACTCAACCCCTTGCCTTGAAGCAAGTTAGATAATGACCGATTCTTGATATTTGGTCAAGGGGTGGAGCCTTATTAAATATGCGAAAACATAATGAAAATGCGATGCATGCTATGCACATGATGGTATTTTTTTTGGGGAGTTTTGGAAAATATTTACTATTTTTGGATTTTGAAAATATTTGTTGTTTTTAGATTTTAAAAATATTAGTTGTTTTTGGATTTTGAAAATATTTGTTGTTTTTGGATTTTGAAAAACCAGTGCCTCTCTAGCAACACGAGACCTCCCTTGTTTTAGCTTGAGTCTCGAGACCGGCGTGCAATAGTGTGACAACCCCTGGCTGAGACCTAATCATTGCGACGGTGTTTTTACCAAAGCCATACCTAGGGTACTCATCTCAGTCCTAAAAGGAAAAAGATCATGGAGGTAAGCTTAGGCCAGATATGGGAGTTTTTAGAACTTGATTCCCTCACCGTACCACCCTATTAGAGATTTGGTCTGTTGTGCCGGGGCTTTCATGTCCGTCATCGAACCTTTGTCCACTTAGGCATGCATGCGACCGGGCTCATAACGTCCCGCGGGTAACTGTACTGCCACTCTTGTCATGCCTAATTTTCTTTTTCTTTTGGAGCTTTTTGAGATTTCATGCGCTGACTTGGAGATGATGCTTTTGATTCATGTTGTAGAGAGCACTCCTTTTCTTTTCTTTTCTTTCCTTTCTTGTGGCGTCAGGTCATAACGGACTTGCCCCTATTTGAGACCTCTTCTCGTTAGGGAGTTTGGATTGGTTGTCTCCTCCTTATTTACTCCTTGCCCCTGGATGCAGCCGAAGAATGAAACGGACAGGGACTTTGACTTCCCCCCAAAGCATGGCCAAGGAAAAACGGTGTCTTTTTAAATAAGGAACCCGACCAGGGATGTTGTGTAGTGTGTGTTTGCCTTACTCAAGACTCTCTTTTGAAGATAGGGAGGCAGTTCTTTTTGCCGAAAAAGCACGTGGTTTAGATTTTTAAGGAAAGAAACGCTTAAGATACAACCCATTCCACGGGTGAGAGAGCTCCTCACCTTCCGCGTTTACTAAACGATAAGCATTCCCTGGATAAGCTTCTTTTATTACGAACGGCCCTTCCCAGTTAGGTTGCAACTTGGACCTAGGACCTGCAGACCGAATGAATTTGCGTTTCAAAACAATGTCACCCTTACAAAATTTTCGTTCAAATACCTTCTTTTGAAAATAGCGTGAAACCCTCTTTTGATAAACAGAAACGTGATCAGCCACGTTCATCCTCTTCTCATCTAAGAGTTCTAGCTGGACCAGCAACGCCTCTCGACGTTCATCGAGATTAAGTTCCTTATCGAGCTGCACTCTAAGAGAAGGGATTAAGATCTCATATGGGAGCACCGCCTCCATCCCATAAGTTAAAGAGTAGGGAGTTTGTCCCGTAGGGCTACGGACGGAGGTGCGGTAAGCCCACAGAGCTTCCACCAATCTTTCAGGCCAATCAGAAAATTTGTGTGCTTCACATGTTTTCTTAATGATTTTAAGCAGGGTTTTATTAGTGGCCTCGGCTTGACCGTTGCCTTGAGGGTAATATGGAGATGAATGATGCAGTGCGATATTGAATTTCTTACATAGGTCCTTAAGCTCTTGGGAGATGAACTGGGGTCCATTGTCGGTGATGATGCTACTTGGCACTCCGAACCGCGAGATGATATTCTTCATGATAAAGCGGCACACCGTTGTAGCTTTGATCTCTACGTACGCCTCGGCTTCGGCCCATTTGGTGAAGTACTCAGTAGCGGTGAGGATGAAAGATTTCTACTTGATCTGAGAATTAGGATCACCGAGCGGGCCGACGATGTCGAAAGCCCACATGGAGAATGGCCAAGGAGCAGTCATAGGATGGAGGGACGAAGCTGGAGAATGAATTTTATCAGCATGGAGTTGGCATTTAAGGCACCTCCGGACATAGAGGGAGCAATCTTCCTCTAGAGTGGGCCAATAGTAGCCCTGCCTAAGGATCTTCTTTGCTAGAGCCTGGCCATTGACATGACCTCCACACTCACTAGAATGGGCTGCCTCAGCCACATTCCAAGCTTCTACATCATCCAAGCATCTCATGAGCATTCCATTAGTAGCGCGCCTATACAGTTCTCCTGCAATGATAGTGTACCTTGCAGCGGCTCTTCTTATTGCTTTACGCTGCTCGGCCCTTGCCCCTTCTGGGAACGACCCTTCTTTGCAAAATAATTCGATTTCATGATACCAAGGCAATTCTTCTTCATCCAGAATCTCCTCTAGTTCTGTTAATGAAACTTCCTTGAGATCCTCCTTCTCAACTCTCGCCTCTACAGATTTCCTGAGGTTGATGAACCAAGGATCTTGAATGGAGGGTGCGTCCAATCTCTGGACGACGATGGTCTCAGTACTACGACTGAGAGGGAAGGATAAGGAGGAAGCAAGGGATGCCAAAGCATCAGCTAGAATGTTCAAAGAACGGGGAGTATGGATATAGATGAGCTTACGGAATCGCTTAGCAAGGAGCGTGACCAAATCTTGATAAGGTTTGAGCTTAGGGTCACGAGTACGGTAAGTTGACAGAACTTGCCGTAGGACGAGCTGAGAGTCTCCTATAATGTTTAAATAGCGCGCGCCTAGGAGATAGGCGTGCTTCAAGCCGGCCAGGAGAGCCTCATACTCAGCGATGTTGTTGGTAGCAGGAAATCGAAGTTGATAAGCGAAGGGGATGGTTACTCCCTCTGGAGTAAGCAAGACAGCCCCGATCCCTTGGCCTTGGGAGTTGAGTGCACCGTCGAAGTGCAGAGACCAGAAGGGATGATTAGAAAGGACAGAGAGATGCTCATCAGGGAAATCGTCCTGAATGGAATCGGTATGAGGAATAGGAAGATGTGCGAGATGCTCAGCAATGGCATATCCCTTGACTGCCTTCTGAACGACAAAGGTGATGTCAAACTGAGAGAGGAAGCTCTGCCAGCGAGCTAACCTACTAGAAAGGACGGGCTTTTCTAGGAGATAACGGATCGGGTCCATTCTAGAGATCAACCTAACTGGGTGGGCGAGAAAGTAATGTTTAAGCTTCTGAGCTACCCACACTAAGGCGGCACAAGTCTTCTCCATAGCGGTGTACTTGGATTCAGCTGGATTAAACAACCGAGAGAGGTAGTACGCGGCCCGCTCTTTCCCTTCATCATCCACTTGTGCTAAGACCGCCCCTAGGGAGTCCTCAATGACCGAGATGTATAGGATTAGGGGTTTCCTAGGGACAGGAGGTTGCAAAACCGGGGGATTGGACAGGTACTCTTTGAGGTCCCCATAGGCCTTTTGACAATCTTGATTCCATTCGAACTTGACCCCCGCCTTAAGCAATTCATAGAACGGGCGGCACCTTTGAGAATGTTGAGATATGAATCTTCTAATGAATTGCAGCCGACCAATCAGTCCTCGAAGTTCCGTAATGTTCTTCGGCGGAGGCATGTCCATGACGGCCTGTGCTTTATTAGGATCAATCTGGATCCCCCGTTTGCTTACTATGAACCCTAGCAACTTCCCTGAAGAGACTCCGAATACGCACTTCTTCGGATTCATCTTAAGCTTATACTCCCTGGCTCTCTGCAGCACCTTAGCCAGAATAGAGGGGTGTTCTTCTTTTGTTCTTGACTTCACCAAGATGTCATCCACGTAAGCCTCAATGTATATGTGCATCATATCGTGGAAGATGGCCATCATCGCCCTTTGATAGGTGGCACCTGCGTTCTTCAACCCAAATGGCATAACCACATAACAATATGTGCCCCAGGGCGTGGTGAAGGAAGTTTTCTCTTGATCTTCCGGAGCGAGACGGATTTGATTGTAGCCCGAGTACCCACCCATAAACGACAGAGCTTCGTACCCGGCAGTGTTATCTACTAAGACGTCTATATGAGGTAGCGGGAAATCATCTTTGGGACAAGCCTTGTTTAGGTCCCTGAAATCAATGCATATGCGCACTTTTCCATCCTTCTTGAGAACAGGGACTATGTTCGCCACCCACTGGGGATATAAGACTACTCTGACGAACTTGGCCTTGTATAGCTTATCGACTTCTTCTTTGATTTTTAAGGCCATGTGGGGGTGAAATCTTCTTGACCTTTGTTTAACAGGTGTTGCCCCTGGTTTGAGCACGAGTCGATGTTCCACTAAGGAGGGGTCAAGACCTGGCATGTCCTCATAAGACCAGGCGAAAGAATCGCTATACTCCCTTAGAACCTTAATTAGATCCTCTTCTACCTGTGAAGGGAGATCAGCTGAAATAATGATAGGCCTTGGGTCTTCTTCTGTTCCCAAGTTGATTTCCTTTGTAGGTTCATCCACTGCCGTCGACGGCTGGTCGAATCTCTTTAATCCTTGTGCATATAAATCGGCAGTGTCATCTACGTTGCTGTCTTCATCTATTGGATCCTTCTCATCCAGAACCTCATAGACGCCTAATCCGTCGTCGCTCCATTCCCCTTCTATTTCCTCTTCATCTTCAATCATAATTGCCGTGGCAACGAATTCCGGACACTTTAAAAGAGCATGACATCGCTGAGCTAAATCTTACAAGAACCTATCAGGAACAGATCGGGAAGGATGCGCAAGCGAGCGCGGCTCAGAATGGGAAGGGTTGGATGACCTAGAACAAGACCCTACTTCTCTAGACCTAACTGACTCTACTTCCTTAGACTTACTAGACCCTAACCCTAACCTAGGAGAGAGAAGGCTTAGTGGAAGGGAAGGAGCAGGGGACTCGTGCCCCTGGGAGGAGGATGGAGACAGGACAGCGTAATCTTCCACTGAAATCTCCGTTTTAAATTTGACGTTTTTTTTTGGAGATCAGCAGAGACTACAAAGCAAGCTGGAGGAGGTGGGAGCTGCGTAGGGAACAGCTCGGAAAAGATGCGATTGGAGAAAGGATCAGAAGAAGACAACCACATCTCGTGGAGCTGAGCATTGGGGGAGAGAGGAGTGAGTAGAGTGGACAGGTCAATACGCGGGCATTTCCCGCGAGCACAAGGGATGAATCGAATCTCCGGTGGATCAATGATGGATGGATTTATCATGACAGGAGGAAGGCGGGGTATGGACTCCCTTTGTTGCAAGATGGATTGGAAGCGTGAGGGAGACCAAGAGAAAACAACCGGAGAGCTCCCTCCTTCCTGTAATTTAACCGTGGGATGCTTCTTCGGCCTCCACTGTACGAGCCGAACCTCTTGCTGCTTCTGGCGTTCTTCTTCATGAAAGATCCTTTGCAAGGCCTGATTGTAGTCGAGCATGTCATCATCTGATCTTCCTGGCAGGGAAGGTGGACTGGCAATCGGACAAACTATATCCCTTCTTGGCTGAACCCGCCTTGGAGCTAATGTGCTGGGCTGGAGAGGCCCTCTGACAAAGTGCTGACGATAATCCCAAGTAAGTGGCCCAGAATCACCCATCATAGATAATGCTGTTTCCTTATAACCGAGGCCTCTTCTGCCCATTTTCTTTCCCTTAGGTATGGGCTTAGTCATTCCTTGCAGTTGCGCCCCGAGGCCTCTCCCCGGTTGATAGCCTAGTTTCAATATAATATTCCACCCCTTTGAATCTCGGATCTGCGGCTTCACTTTGACATTGACTGGAGTAGTGATGGGCTTGGGAGATGTGTAAGCCCAAGGAAAGTTCAGATCAAGCACTGACAGAACGGGTCGGCTGCTCGGCCAGAGTGTGGGAAGAACTTGATCTGAGAGGGCCTTGACTGTCTGCACCGTGGCCAAGCTTTTAACTTTGACGACCCTCCCTTGAAAGGGAAATTTGACGCACTGATGTGCGGTGGAGGGTACGGCGCCGAGCGTGTCAATCCAGGGGCGACCCAAGATAGCCTTGAACATAGGGTCGATGTCGAGAACATAAAATTCCACGGCCATAGTGAGGGGACCGAGCTCCGCCTGAATGGTGATCACCCCGTGACATGCTCGCCTTGAGTTGTCATATGCTGCTATAGTAGTGGGGGTAGGCTGTAGTAACTCTTCGGATATGTTGCACGCTCGGAGGGTACTAAGTGGGCAAACATTAATTGAGGCCCCGGTGTCAACCAATGCTGCTTCAATGTCGACTTTGTTCAGGGTAATTGTTATGCAGAGCGGCTTTTGCCGAGCCCCTGGAGGTGCAAGCTCGGTTTCTGAGAATGTAATTGCCGGCCCTTTGGAAATAGTTGCCAATGCCGTTGGTAAACTGTCGACTGCCATGTCTTCGCTAACCATTACCTTCTGCAAGAAGTCCCTCAGTGCATCCTGATGAAGGGTAGACCTTTTGATCAACTCCAGCACGGATATCTTAGCGGGTACTCGATCCAGATGATGTAACAAGTCATATTGAGTACCCGGTAGTGGTTCAGCTTCCTCTTGCTCGGCCACCGGCTGAGAGGACTGGGGATTAGAAGTAGTAACGTAATTCCGATGGAACATCTTCCCGCTCCTTAAGGCACAGTTTGCCGCAGCATCTGAAGATAGTATGATGGGCGCCGCAGGGTGGATGAGTGGGATAGGCTGTGTGGGGGAGGTGATTTGGTGGAGCGTGGGGTTGGTGAGGTTAATGGAGGGTGAGTGGATGATAGGTGAGGGATTGGTGGAAGGCAAGGTGGTGATGAATGTCGATGCAGGTGGAGGGAAGGCTAGTGGGTGTTTGAGAACGGGCGAAGGATTAGGGGACGGTGTGATGATGGTGAGGGGAGTAAGTGTTGGAGGGTATGATGGGATGGAGAGCGGTAGAGGGCTTGCTGGAGCGGGTGTGGATGGTAGGATGAGCGGAGAAGGTGTTGGTTGCATAGAGAGGATGAAGGAAGGTTTGCGGAGGTTGTGGTGGAAGGCCATTACTTGCGGTGCGGAGCCATCATCATCAAAAGACCACCCGGCATTGGGAGCCGGTGGTTGAACCATGTTAACTTGTGCTGGTGCCGGCGGCTGCTGCTGAGGAGCGGGTGGATGATTCGGCATCGGGTTCTGATGGATGCCTAGGTCTTGCACTTGCTGTGGTTGCTGTTGCTGTGGCGGCTGCTGCGGCTGCGGTGCTTGATGCTGCTGCACTTGCTGCCCCTGCGGCTGCCTCCTCTTCTCTTTAATCTCCACAATGGCCCTATGCATTTCGGCCCAGTCGATTCTCTGCCCTTCATGAAGGTCATACACCAGATCTCGGAACTGATAACATCCTTCTATGGTATGGCCTGGCTGCCTATGGAACATGCAATATTTGGTTTGATCAACCGCCGGGTTCCAAACAGGCCGTTCCGGAGGAAGTTGGATTGCATTTACTGACATAAGTGCCGAGAAAATATCTGTGAGTGTCTCGGGCAACGGAGGATACTGGGCTCTCCTGGGAGCCGGGCGCTTGCTGTTTGGATTGTTGTTGCTGTAGCCGCTGGGTGGAGGGACGTTATGGTATTGTGATGGTGGTGGCGGTTGTTGTGGTGTGGTGAAGGCGTTTTGTGGAATGGTGAAGGCGGGGGGAGTGTTTTGTGGAGTGGCCTGGAAGTTGTGCGGGGTGGAGTTTTGTGGATTGCGGGGGTTTTGATTGTAGCGGAAAGGTGCGGCCTGATATGGAAAAGCAACGGCTTGTACTTGCTCATTTGTTTGGACCCCCTCAGTAACCGGCCCTTGTGGTTTCTTATGGTACTTGGGCTTTTGGTTTTCGAAGAGAGAATGGATAGGGGAATCCTTGAATTGAGTCTGTATGAAGCGCGCCCGGCTGTAGAGTTGATGCATGTTGGCTATGTCATTCATTGCCAGGATGTTGCGGAAAGTCGGCGTGGCATTGGAGATCAGTAACTTGACCTTCTCTTCCTCTGGGATATGGCCAGGCACTCTGGCGGCCATCTGCCTCCACCTGTCTGCATAGGTGGCAAACTCTTCTTCCGGTTTCATTTTCTCTGCTACTAGGTCTGTAAATGAATATTCTGGTCCGACCCGGTCTTGAAATCGCTGAATGAATTTGTCCTTAACTACCTTGAAACTCTCGGCCTCTTCCAGTGGCAGAGAATAAAACCATTCCAGAGCAACTCCATCTAAGGATCGGCGGAACAAGTACGCCATGAGGCGATCGTCATACTGGAACTGCGCCGACTCATATAGAAAATCCCTCACATGGATAAAGGGATTGCTGTTCCCATCGTACTTGCGATAGTTAGGGAGCTCTGATTGCGGAGGGAACCGAATGTTTTGGAAGCTCGGAATAGGAATATCGGCCAAGGATTGTGGGCCAACCCTTTTCTGGAGGAAGTCAAGTTGTTGCTGCATGGCGGCCCACTTGTTAAGCAAGTCCTGCTCTTGGGAGGGAGCAGGGGTAGTGAAGGACGCCGATTGTTGAGGAGCGGATGGAATGACGGTGGCAGACGGGGGAGGCCCATAGGCATGAGTAGAAGGATAGACAGTGGAAATAGGGGGCCCGTAAGAAGGATATTGAGCCTGAGATATACCCGGATGGGAGTGAGTTTGGGCCACCCCTTGCTGAGGGTGTAAGAAATCAGAAGGGTTCATGAGAAGCTGTGAAGCCACCGAACCAGAATTATGATGATCCACCTGGACAAAAGAAGGGATAGGCGATTTCCCTTTATCAAAAGACTGATGGGCTGAATTGGAAGATTGGCCCATCTCCATGCCAGCGAAAGTGATGGTCCGAGGTTGGACCGGAGTGAGGTCAATCGGAGTGGGCTGAACGGACGGCCCAATAATGGAAGGATTAGATTGACCTTGAACAGCGGCGGAGGGAGAAGCGTTGGACCCTTGCATAGCTTGGTATAGGACTTGAAGTTGGGTCGGGTCCAATTGGGCCATCATGTGAAGGACGGAGCCCGCGGAAGGGGTAGAAAGAGAGGGGGTACCTTGACTACCTCCCACAGATGTGGAGGACGGGAGAGGGGCAGTCCCTTCTCCGGAAGGAAAGGTAGCAACCCTAGGGGGGTTTTCAAGGAGCCCTTGAGGAAGAGAGTCCTCTTGGGAGCGCGGAGGATTGAAGGATGCCATGGTGGATTCGAAGAGGGGATTGGAATAACACGTGAAGGAGGGAGTGACTCGAGAAGATGATTCAAACGGACGAAAGCAACTCCACATGCAACGGACAACCTTGACAAAATGCAAAAACAAACAACACAAAACACACAATGAGCAATCAAACTTAGGTGATTCTAACAAGATGCAAGTGATAAAAGATGAAGACACTCAAGAATCAAGCAAGTTGTTTAGAATGATGCGACAATATTCTTATGATTTCTCCTTTGGAACCTTAGTGAATTGATTGATATGTGCTCTCAACAATAGGTTCCTAGTAGGAGATGGATATAGGACTTGGTTTGACTCTAAGTGTAACCACTCAATCACTTATGCAACCCTAGACACGGGGTGGGAAAGGTACAACCAGCCCGGCGTCCGTGTGGGAATCCACGGCTCGCGGGGACTTATGGAGGTCCCTGCTGTGATTTCCTAGTCGGCCCCAAGGAATATGGAGACGAGAGGTCCTCACAACAAGGTAGGAAGATGCAATCTAATGTATGAAAGATGAATGACCCTATGTGCACCGGAGTGCATGCAAAGTCTAGCCTAACAATCTAGCAATCAATGGTGCACACCATGATAGGCAGATATGAGCAGAGCAAGAGGAGGGTCAAGTGTCCCCCAAGCAATAAATCACAGCACAAACTGCGGAAATAAATGCACCTCGGATGCGTACCTGCCAGGAGAGTAACGGTCGAAGGCCCCTGCGTCAGAGAGAAATAACGGTCGAAGGCCAGACCGCCGGATAATATATAACGCAGGGAGACGAGACCGTCAGATGAGCCAGGGAACAAAAAACTAACAGAAGTAACCGGAAAGTCCGTAAAGCTCACACAGCAGGACGAAAGCGGCGGTCTAATGCCCCTGCGTCAGAAGGCTGTGACGCGTGGACACGGGACCGTCAGAGGACTCAGAAAACCAGGATGATCAATGAAACGAAAGAAACAAAAGACGACTGAACAAGCAGATGATGGCAGGTTTAAACAAGAATCAAAAGCACGATTGGCACAAGCTGTCCCACCGTGATCGCCAAAAAATTATCTGTTGATATTTATTTGCCTATCTTTTCATCTTTACTCTTGAGGCTTGCTAAGTAATATGGCAAGATGACAAACAAGCAATCAAAGATCTGCTCAAACCTATGAACATGTGAACATGAACCTAGGCAATCATAGCTAGCTCTAGCATGGGCAAGCTATCTCAATCAAATTACGCTAAGGAAAAGGGAAAACACACGCCGGGGCGTGGAGCAAGGAGTAAATAAAAACACACCACTAGGGGTGGAACAAGCAAGGAAATAAAGATGTGATGAAGAAAATAGCTATTGCCCAGTACTAAGGAAAGATGTGATCGCCACCAAAGTAAACCCAAGTCAAAGACTCGAATATACCTTGGAAATAGGAGGATGAAACACCCGCCCACGGGAGAGAAAACCAAGGACAGCCTGCAGATCAGCTTGGAAGTAACGGCCAGAACCCTGTGCGTTGCTTTGAAGTAACGGTCGCACCCTAGACCGCCAGAAGAGAGTGACGCGCCTGCACCAGACCGTCAGATAATCTGCAGTAGTAAAGCTTGAATTCTTTTAACTCCAACTCTTCCAGCCGGCCAGAAGACTTGGGCCTCGTGCTAATGAACCTGTAAACCTGCCAAAGAAGTAAAAAGACAAGACAAGACAACCTCAATCAGCCCTCTTCGCAAGCATAGCATCAATTCTTAAAGAATTTAAGAACATCAAAAGGAGAGGGAATTACCGGGGAGTTTTGGTTTTTTTAACCCCTCTGGGCGTTTTTAAAAGTTGGGGGATGTTTGTATGCTTAGAGAACAGTGAAAAACATGGAGGAGGAGGAGGGACAATGCTTTGTTTGGAGAAAAAAACCAAGGAAGAACTCAAGCATGCAAAGATGAACTTGAAAGACCAAAACAAAAGTACTCCCTTGACTGTGAGATAGATGGACGTGAAAACAGCTCCTCCTGGATGAAGATGGCTCCTGAGTTCGGCAGCACTTCGTCGTGAATTTAAATCTCCTCCCTCCTTGGCCATGAATTCAAGGGTTCTATTTATAGACCCTCAAAACTCGTAGGTCGAGTAGAGGATAATTCAGCAGGATAAAGAGATAACTCTTAGCAAATCCTTGAGGATAATATCACCAAGAGTCCAAAGAAACAAACGGGAAGTCCTGAGGATCGGATTAGAAAGAGATAAGGTCAATCCAAGTTCTTATCTCAAACACGGAGTAGCAGAGAAAAGGCCTGAACTGCCAGGACTCCCGGAAAGAAGTAACGGCTGCACGATAGACCGCCACTTGAAAGTAACGCATCAAGGAACATCCGTTACTCTCAACCTTATCCCAAAAGATAAGATCAACGGAAGGAAGATCTAATAAGCTGGACTCTTCAAGGAAGTGACGGCCAAGGCCTAGGGCGTCATAAGGAAATAACGGCTGTACGACAGACCGTTATTATCAACGTGAAATCAACAGGGTAAGCACTGAACACGTGGCCTTAAGCCTTAGGGTTCTTTAAAGAGTAACGGTCCAGGACATATCCGTCAGAGGGAAGCGACGCACCTGACTGGGACTGTTATTAACATTGGAGATTTCAAAGAAGAAGAGAAGGGCTTGCTAAGCTTCATCCAACGAAATGCCACCGGGAGCCACATCTTAATCCAGGAAAAGACCCAAGAAACAGGCTTCAACTGATCAGGAGACTCGATGAAAAGCGAACAACTCGGAGCATCATATTGAATGAAATAAGGAGATGACCCGACTTATGGGTATAAAACGGGTGTCAACAGCTGGGAGTCATCTAATTGAGATAGAGCATTAATCAAATCGGTAACATTGAAGGATGGGGAGGGATTCCCCGGAGTGTTGGAGGGTAAAGCCTGAGAAGAGGGCACCACCTCTTGAGTAGTGGTATCAACCACATGAACTTGAGGATAATGAGAATGAGGAGGAGGGTGATTCCCTTCATGGTAGATAGAATCTTGAGGAACCTCATAGGATTGACCAAAAACGTTCTCTTCCACATCATCATAGAATATCCGTAGCTTGCCATGTTGATAATCTTACCTGAACGGAGTTGCATGCTTAAAAAGAGAGAAGGCTTTATGAATGAATTATCACACAACAATCACTCAACTCAAACAAAGTATGCAAACAAGTTGAGATGAACGCAAGATTTTAGTGTTAGGTTTGAGATTAAGGTGGATTTATTTGCAGAATAATTCACTCCTTTACAGTGTGAAACCTAGTTTGAATCCAAGTGATATCTCCGTGTCAACTAGGTTCTTTCTCTTTTCTCACCAACAAAGGTTCTCTAAACTCCGGGTACTTCAAGGGTACAACCGGCCTAGTGTCCGTGAGGGAATCCACGGGTGCGGGGACTTACGGAGGTCTTGGAAAAGGGATTTTCGGTCCAAAGAGACGGAATGCTCAATGGAGGGTTGTCCCGATTCCAAGAGAGGTGTGTGGAATCCTAATGTAGAGAGAGGAGGTCTCTCAACCAAATGCCACAAAATGCAGTATAAGACAAGCCAATCACAGCAATATGATCAAATACTCAAGGTAAGCATGAATCCAGCATGAATAGATAGAAACAGTAAGGTTCTGTAAACACACAGGAAAGAGGCGACCTGGAGGCAGTCGCTACTAACAAAAGAGATGACAACGTGGCTATCGTGAATTCTGGGAGGGGCTCTCGGACAATAAACAAACGCGCCTTGATGTGGGGCACTAAATCTGATAAAGACGCCTCTGACAGAGGGCGTCAAATATAAGTGGTGCGCACGATCGAAGAAAAACGCGCCTTGGTGTGAGGCGTTACCAAATAAAAAGACGCCCGAGGAGAGGGCGCAAATTCACAAAAGCAGCAGATATAATGAAAGACGCCTTGATGTGAGGCGTTAAATAGAAGAAAGACGCCCTGGACGAAGGCGTTAAACAGAAAGGCACCTTTGTGAAAGGCGTTAATTCAGAAGATTAATCACAAACTAGCTGATCCCGAGGAGTGTGCAGTGCACAGTGGAGGGTGTCCGTGGGGCACAAAGGAGGGGTACCGTAGGTACCAAAGGGAAAGGGCACGCGTGGGTGCCAAAGGGGAAAGGGCACACGTGGGTGCCAAAAGGAGATGGTAATCAAAAGAAAAACAGTGGAAGTCCCACCGTGATCGCCAATTTGTGGATCATGGAAAAATCCACTCTTAAAGGAAAATAAGAGTGATAATAAGAATATGAAGAAGAATAAGAAGAATAGTAAAAAAAAAAGGGAGTAAGAGAGCACGTGGTGCTAATAAGGAGAGTGATCGCCAGAGGGGTTACCTCAATAAGAAGAAAAGATGATCGCGAATACCTGGTGATAATAAGATGCGGGATGGATGTGAATTCCTTCCTCCACCTTCTATCGGCCGGCCGATGAAGGGGGTTTTCCTTGTTGATTACCTTGAAACAGAGAACAAAAAAAATAAAAGAAAAGTGGATCAGCCGAGAGTGAGTGTAGTATCAATCCAAATAAACAATATGATGATGAAATATGAATATAGCATGCACACCTTTTTGTTTGGTTTTAAAACCCCTAGAGAATTAGGGTGAGAGAGGAGATGCAATACTAATGCAACAGAAGAAAAAATGATAGACGTGGTGATGTGATGAAGATAAACACAAACAAAGGAGAGAAACCCTTGCTGTTCCTGTAAACAGTAAAGGGAGAACCACCGGAGCAGCAGGAAGCAGAGGAAGATGATGAAAAAATCACACAGAGGAAGAGAGACTCTTCTCTATGCAAACACCGTAACAACAGCCCTGCTTCTAACAACAACAGCTCTTTTTTTTTTCTCTTCTCCTCCCTTCCTAACCTCGCGCGAGATCGACTAGGGAATCATTTTATAAGGTTCGATCAAAGATAGACACAGATTCGGGAAGATAAGAATAGGCAGTGGTTATCAACATCAAGGAATCTAGTTCCCAGATCGAGCAAGGTGACCAAGAAAGGCAGGGAACTCTTCAGGAAAGACAAGTTTAAGAAGGACACGAAAAGGGAAGACACGACCTACCGAAGGACGTCAATTCAACAATTGACGACCTGCCCAAGGACGTTAAATTAAAACACGACCAGGATCAGGGCGTCACTTCCTGGATTCAATTTTGGTAATAAAACCTTCTTTATTTGAAAATTACAAGAAGACGCCTGAATCAAAGGCGTTGATTAAGAACACGCCCTGAGGAAGGACGTTAATCATTGATTTTTAATCAACTGGGACTCGTAAAATATCAGGAATTGACGCCCGTATCTGTGGTCGTCCTTTCTTTAGAACGCGCCTAAGGAGATGCCATTAATTAAAACACGCCCTCAGTAAAGTCGTGAATCACAAAAAAAGTACAAAATGCGAAGAAAACACACATAAAAATAGAAAATCTTTATTTTATGGAAATATTGAAGTTCACTTTGGGGCGTTAACATAGTGACATGAGATTTACTCATCATAGCGTCAATTTTGGCATGTCTACAATCGGCTTGGACGGAAGGTCCGAGCCAAAGCAAAGAGGGTTATTTTTGTTCATTGACTTGGACGGAAGGTCCGAGCTAAAGCAAAGAGGGTCATTTTGTTCATTGACTTGGATGGAATGTCTGAGCCAAAGCAAAGAGGGTCTTTTTGTTCATTGACTTGGACGGAAGGTCCGAGCCAAAGCAAAGAGGGTTCTTTTTGTTCATCGACTTGGACGGAAGGTCCGAGCTAAAGCAAAGAGGGTTCTTTTTGTTCATCGACTTGGACGAAAGGTCCGAGCCAAAGGAAAGAGGCTTCCTTTTGTTCATTGACTTGGACGGAAGGTCCGAGCCGAAGCAAGGGGGGTTCTTTTCATTCTTTTCTGCGTCGAGGTTGCCGACTGTATTAGGTGTCTTTTTGTTCTCTAATAGGACGAAAGGTCCGATCTAGAGTGGAAGGGTCTTTTTATTCAAGGCTTCAGGTGGGAGGCCCGAGCCGCAGGTTTATTCATCGATGGGACCAAAAATTGTAATATTAAGGTGGTTTATTCATCGGCACGGGGTTAGTGCGAAAGAAAGAAAGGGGGTCTTTTTGTTCACCGAATCCAGATGGAGGCTCTGGGTCAAAGAAAGGAGGTTTTTTTTGTTCACTGACTGGGACGGAAGTTTCAAGCCAAAGCAAGGGGTCTTTTTGTTTACCGGCCTGGATGAAAGATCCAAGTCAAAAGTTCTATGCGTCGATGGGACAGGGAAGAGTAGCGTTGAGCTACATATGATGTTTTCTGCCACTGCAAGGGGTGCATCTATTTGGTTATTCGGACGTGACGAGATGGTGATGTGACACCACCTTGGGGTGGTAATCACAACGTCAATGCACCTTGGACCTATGACTTGCAAGCAAGCAACTTTGACGATGAAATTACTCGGGCGAGCTCACTCGCGTAGCGGTCACTATTGCCCGTTGGTAAATTGGCGATGGTGGGTAGGGTCCAAAGCGGGACCTTGACATTCTGAGGCTTGGCTTCGCTATGGCTGACCCTCTAAGGGGCTGGGATACCCCATTTTGTGGGCAGCCAGCACCCCAAAGGCGTGGGTTGTAGGGTCGATCTCACCTCACTCCGCCGTGGCCACTCAATTGGAGGGAAATTTGGATCGGGCGCTCACTTACCGTCCGACGTAGATAAAGACAATACTAAATAAGCAAAAGTAAACCAGCGAGGGATGTGTCTCAGAGCTCTCCTGATCGGTGTGAGAACACCTATCCCGGCTGAAGACGAGGGCGAGCGGGGAGGCGTGGGTACGCACCCGCAAGCCGCGTTGATGTCGCTTCAACCTGTTTAAGGGATTACAACACTACTCCCCATGCAAGGGGGTTGAACAAGGGGGGGGGGAGCCAAAGTACATCCAAACACCACCTTCACGCAGGGAGGGGCTGTAAGCCGGCCAGGCGGGGGAGGGAAGAGCTGAATTAGAAACTAAACAGACATCGGATGTCGGTTCTGCCCTCTCACTGGAACAGGGGATAGACAGGTGATGTTTCTGTCGCTGCGGCTGCTCCTGAGCTCCGTTGTCAACGAGACCAATGGAAAAAGCTCCTGGGTTGGCCCAGGAGGAGGTCTGGATTTTGGTAGGAATTCTGGTGGCCGGCGTTGGTCGGGGCGGGGCCGTGAGCAGAGACTCTATTATCTGGTTCTGACTGTCTCAGTGCCAAAGAAGCAAGAAGAAGTTGTCACCACGGGCGCTCCCGAACTCCGATCCAAGCATGGCTAGAGTCGTTGGAATCGTTGTAAAGTCCTCTTCAAAACGAGACCTACGGGGATGCCAGAGGATGTTGGAGCAGATTGGGAGAGTCCGAACAGTGGACAGGGGTTGGTTCAGTCCTAGAGGGGACAGAACTACGTACCTAGAGAAGAAAAATGAGAAAATACAGCTCCGGATGCCGAACGGGGTTCCACTTCTTGATAATGGAAGAAGACTTGTCGTAGAAGCTCTCAGCCAAGTGGCCTCAAGAAGCATAGGAATGTGGCCGTGGGAGCTTCTGGAAGTTACTTCAGGTTGCTGACCGGACCTATCCTGCGCAGTCAGAGAAGAACGGCTCTCTCTGGAAGTCACGAACTCAGACGAAGACGAGACCACCACCATTGAAAAGACGACAGGAAGACAAATCCAATGATATATTGTACACCCTATGAAGCTTCTTGGTGATGTCGTGGCAGCCTCAAAAAATAACAGGTACCCTACTGCCTGTGAGCTGGGAATAGGATGAAGGTGTAGGATAGTGTATGAGGGTGGAAAGGCCAAAGGAAACAAGGGGGGAATGGGGAGGGTGACCAGGGTAGGAAGGGGGTGTTGGGGAGGGGTGTGGAGCAGCCAGAAAGGGAGGGAGATTCAAATTAGGGCCTTGGGTGAAGCCCCTTCAACCTTGGGGAGATGGAAGGGTGCTTGGGAAAGGGTAGTGGGTGGTTGGGGGTTGGAGGGTGGCTTGGAGATTGGTGGGTTCTACCTTGGGGGTTGGGGGGACTTGAATGAGTGTATGGGGAAGGGGGAGATATTAATGAAGAGTGAATGGGAGGAGAGAGAAGAAATTTCAAAATTTTGGGTAGGGAAGAGAGAGAGAGGGGGGGACCCCTTAGAGAGAGAGAGAGAGATATGAGAGAGATAGGGGAGGGATGTGGAGAGTCTCACTCCAAGGGAAGAAAATTCTCACAAAGGGTTTCTTTCTATTCAAATATTCATCAAAGGTTACAAATGAGAGAGGGGAGGGGGCTATTTATAGACTCCATACTTTTCCTAGGACCAAAGTGACCTTGACAAACCCACAATTGATCAGCATGTCCCAAGGTGGGGCGCCCCTGGGTCCAGCCCAATGAATTGGGCCCATAAACCTATCTAATCAACATAATGACTAAGAACTTAGGTAATTGACCCTTAAACCTAGGTACCTGACTCAAATAAAGGGAAAATTACATAATTATGAATCAAAGAAAATATAAAAATTACATGACTAGACTCAGAAAAATACGACGAACACAATGGCGCATGCCGACAAACAATCCGAGTCTCAGAAAAATGTGGAGGGACATGGGATGCCCCCATCATACCCCCGGGGTGGGGAAAACTCGACCCCATCGAGTATGGGTCCACCGGGGAAGTGGCACACCAAATGTAGCTCCGGGTGAGCCACGATCTCCAAACTCAACCCCGCGTCCATAGCTGGGGGACGGCGCTTCAGCTTCTCAAGGTGGCACGGGCACACCCTCTTACCAGTGATGATACCCTGCTTGCCTAGTATTGCCTCCGTGTGCTCACGTCGGGCTCTCAGGGTGATATGAGGTGGCACTCTGAGGGTGTCTCTCTGAAAGATAGGCGTAGGCTCGAGGCACTCACTAGGATCCACCGCGGTGCCCATAGAGGGTGCCGGGTCCGCCACGTAGGAAATGGGGTGAATCCCAAAACCCAATAGTACGTCCAACCCGTAAGGGGTTTGCCAAAGCCACTCAGAACTTGGCAAGGTCCAAGTCCTCGTGCCCTCAAGTTGGAGGTGACCCTAGGGTAGAGCCACTCCAATGTCTCCATCGATAAGTTACGTACTTGGAATTCCAAGTGGCGCCTGCGAGCCTTTGTCTGCTCTTTGTGAACCTCACCGCTGGTTGCGAATTGCTTACGTGTATGCTTGTACCATGCATTATGATGTGGTGAGTGGGTGTGAAAGTGGATAGTGTGCAAAGGTGGACCGGGACAACCATAAATTATCCTACCATGCTTTGATGCCATGTGGACCTTGATGAACTTAGGTGGACCGGGGCAACCACAAGTGGCCCTATCATGCATGGACTTTATAACAATGGTTGGAGGGCCGGGGCATCCGTAGGGGAATCTATTGTGCATGGGTATAGCAAATGCCGGGGGTCCCGGACATCTGTGAATGCTCCTAACATGCTTAAGACCCATGATGAATGAAGGTGGACCATTACATCCGAATATGGACCACTCATACTTCCTACTTGACATGTGGGTGATATGAATGAATGGACCCAACATAGTGTTCTTGCCAAGTGGTGTGGTAAGTCTAGATACTTGCATGCTTATCCCAAAGGTGACTTCTATGTGCATAGGTGTGGGACAACCTTTGAACTCCCATGCGAAAGGGTCGAAGGGGTCAAAGAAGGTATGTGTCATGGAGTGGGGCACTTCATTGTTTCCTAGGTGTATTTCACCCATGGTCATGGTTCCCTTGGTGTGGACCGGGTCTTGAAAGAGGTGGGCTTGGTCCAACATGGTTGGTTGGGGTAGGAAAAGGTTGGTGGTGAGTAAGGTGGGTGGGTATAGGAAGGGATCGAAGGGGTCATGGTAAGGGTCACCTAGGGAGAGGAACTCTAGGTCCTCATGGTCCTTGCATAGTGGTGAGTCATCCTCCTCTAATAAAATAATTGGGCCGAAGTCTTTGGTGGGATGGTCGGTCATGAATGGAGGGCTTGACGTTCTACTCGAGATAAGAAACTCTAATTCGTGGATAGCATCGGGCTCATCGGGTGTAGGGAGGAATAGAAGGAGGTCGTGCATATAGCAACCAACGGTGCAAACCGAGGTGATAGACCCGACACATAGGTGTAAGAGGTCAAGGCTCCTAGGTCGGTCGGCCATTGTGATCAACATGCCAGTCAACTCCATTTTCCATGCTAGGCCCTTAAGAAGATCCCCTAGTGTCTCCACTTGGTAAGATGATTGGATGGTGGTGCGATAGGAGATGAAGGGCACTATGGGGAGGTGTCGCTCCAAGGAAGAGTGGGCCATGATTGGGTGAAATGGATTCGCCTTTAACCATCTAGCCAAGGACCTACTTATGATGAGTTCACTCCCAACTAGAGGAGAGGGCATAGAGTGAAGATCGTAATGCGAGGCTTTGTCCTCGTCTTGGGCACGTGTTTCTTTCAAAGTGGGGGTTGGACCCGGGGTGTTCACAACTATGCGGTCGGGTGTCGGGATTATGGGTTCCTCTACCAAGGAGGTGAGAAGGTCCTTTGTGGGTGGGGTGATGATGATCGGTGCATGGTGCGCCCGGGGTGGTGAGTGAGGCCGAACTTGGGTTGGGTTTGGGAGTGGAAGTAGTGGTGGCCTAGGTTGGGGTAGGATTGGGGTTGGAAGTGGAAGGTGGGTCGGGTGAGGGGGTTTCGGTTGGGGGGTGGTGGTCATCATGGGGGGAACAGGGTTGGTTAGGGGTCTCTTGCCCCTGGGATTGGCCGGTTGTGGTGGGGTGGAAGTGGGGGTCAAAGGGGCATGAGTAGTGTGGGTTGTGGAAGGGGGTTTTGGTTGGGGTGTGGGGGCCCTCATGGGGTTAGGTGGGGAGATGGAGGCTTTGGACACTTGGGTTTTAGTGGTGATGTTTTGATAGTGAAGAGTTGGGGCGGTGGTTGAGAGGGGTTTGGTTGGGAATGGTGGGAGTGGGGCCCTAAGGGTGGTCTTAGGTTGGCCGAGTGGGGATGGAGGAGTGGTAGTGCTCCTCGAGCTTTGGCTAGCCGGGTGGGAAGGGGAGTGTTGGGGAGTGTAAGCTTCCCTAAGTTTGGTCTTCATTTCTTCCCAAGTGGCTATAGGGGCTTGCCTGCGGAGCCTCCTTTCCTCAAGTTTATCGAGTCGAGCAGTGATATCATCAATCCGCCTAAGAATGTTGGGCATGGCCACCATGAGGAGTTGATGCGATTAACTTTGTTCACAGCGGGGCTTCCTAGGGGTTTGGGATCCATTGGGAGAGGTAAAAGTGATGGGTGGAATTGGTAAGAGGTAGTCATAGGAATGGGGAAGTGATGATGCTCGGGGTGATGGATGCAATGGTCCTATGACTTGACTTGTAGAAATAAGTCAATGACTTGCTCTGATACCACTTGATGTGACACCACCTTGGGGTGGTAATCACAAGGTCAATGTACCTTAGACCTATGATTTGCAAGCAAGCAACTTTGACGATGAAATTACTCGGGTGAGCTCACTCGCGTAGCGGTCACTATTGCCAGTGGGCAAATTGGCGATGGTGGGTAGGGTCCAAAGCGGGACCCTGACATTCCGAGGCTTGGCTTCGCTATGGCTGACCCCCTAAGGGGCTGGGATACCCAATTTTGTTGGTGGCCAGCATGCCAAAGGCGTGGGTTGTAGGGTCGATCTCACCTCACTCCGCGGTGGCCACTCAATTGGAGGGAAATTTGGATCGGGCGCTCACTTGCCGTCCGACGGAGCTAAAGACAATACTAAATAAGAAAAAGTAAACCAACGAGGGATGTGTCCTGGAGCTTACCTGATCGGTGTGAGAACACTGATCCCGGTCGAAGATGAGGGTGAGCGGGGAGGCGTGGGTACGCACCTGCACGTCGCGTCGATGCCGCTTCAACCTGTTTAAGGGATTACAACACTACTCCCCATGCAAGGGGGTGGAACAAGGGGAGGGGAAGCCAGAGTACATCCAAACACTACCTCCACGTAGGGAGGGGCTGTAAGCTGGCCAGGCGGGGGAGGGAAGAGCTGAACTAGAAACTAAACGGACGGTGGCTGTCGGTTCTGCCCGCTCTCTGGAACAGGGGACAGACAGGTGATGTTTCTGTCGCTGCGGCTGCTCCTAAGCTCTGTTGTCGACGAGAGAAGTGGCAAAAGCTCCTGGGTTGGCCCAGGAGGACGTCTAAATTTTGGTAGGAATTCTGGTGGCCGACGTTGGTCAGGGCGGGGCCGTGAGTAGAGACTATGTTCTCTAGTTCTGACTATCTCAGGGCCAATGCATCAAGAAGAAGTGGTCACCACGGGCACTCCCGAACTTCGATCCAAGTGTGGCTAAGGTCGTTGGAATTGTTGTCGAGTCCTCTTCAAAATGAGACTCACGGGGATGCCTGAGGATGTCGGAGCAGATTGGAAGAGTCCGAATAGTGGACAGGGGGTCGGTTCAATCCCAGAGGGGACAGAACTACACACCTTGGGAAGAAAAATGAGAAAACACTGCTCCGGATGCCGAACGGGGTTTCGCTTCTTGATAATGGAAGAAGACTTGTCATAAAAGCTCTCAGCCAAGTTCCTCCTCAAGAAGCACAGGAATGTGGCCATGGGAGCTTCTGGAAGTTACTTCAGGTTGTTGACCGGACCTATCCTGCGCAGTCGGAGAAGAACGGCTCTCTCTGGTAGTCACGAACTAAGATGAAGACGAGACCACCACCATTGAAAAGATGACAAGAAGATGAATCCAATGATATATGGTATGCCCTCTGAAGCTTCTTGGTTATGTCGTGGCAGCCTCAGAAAATAGCTGGTACTCTACTGCGTGCGAGCTGGGTCAATCAAGATTCTACCTATTGGCTTGCCATTCAGCTGCCCCCCCCATGTAGAGAAGTCTATTGTGGTTGACGGAGGGTAGAAGCATGTTTTCCTCCATAAATCCCATAGCCACCCCTAACTTTGCCTCGAAAAAGTAGCTCTCAAAGTATGCCGGGGTTTGTAGGGCCATGATAACGGCTTGTCTTGTTTCTTCGTCGAGGGAGAGTATATCCCAGATAGAAAAGCTTGCGGGGATTCTCTTTAGCTACTTCACTATTCTGCTGGTGGTTCTGACATTGGTCAACCTTAGTTCTTCGGACCTTCTATGCCTGCCCTCAGGGTGCTCTTGAGGAGCTAGCTCAAGAGGTAGTTCATCTTTTTCTTCAGGTGGCACCTGAACTTGTTGCGCTGGTCCGGCCGGCTCCTTCCCTTGCATAAATTCGACGAAGCTTGGAATGCTCGCGTAGTCTTTATTTGCTGGAGGAGAGGCTGCTGAGGGTAAGGTAGGAGCACCCTTGACCCTCCATTGTTGCTGCGAACATGGCCGCTTACCCTCTCGAGAGGATAGAAATTCGGCAAAGGAGGGGACCCCCTGGCTACTTGCATACTCTGGGTAAAGCCCTGGTGGAGGAGGAATTTTTGCACCTTTGACTTCAGGTTGGGGAACCTGGTATGGTTGTTCACCATGTAACATGATGTTGTGGTTAGCCTGAGGGAGATGCCCCCATTTTCTTCCAGACCTAGTAGCATGCTAGGAGGTGGAAGCTTCAGCTTGATTTGCCTCTGCTGGTGCGAGGCATATATCTTCATGCTCTTCTTTAGAGATACAGACTGTTTCAAATAGGGCTAGAAGGGTGGTGCAAGATACGGCAATGCCTTTTCCTTTGTTCTTGGATTTCTTCTTCTTTTTCTTCACAGTCGACGGCTGCTCCTCTAGAGGTTTATCCCATATGTCGGGTTCTTCAGCTTTAGCTTCAGCTTTGACTTTTTCTGCTAATTCCAGGGACTCAAGATGTTCCCAAGGGACAGATTCCTTCAGCTGGATAGGCTGTTCATATTCATCTAGCCCATTAATGATTTCTTGAAGCCGTTTCACTACCGGATTGGCCTCTTTCTGCATTTGCATAGGGATGTGTTTCTTCTTATTGTTGGTGAATCTTATAATGACCAGCTGAGGAGCTGTCTCATGCCAGACAGGGGTCATGGTCGGGGGTTCCAGCTGAGGTGTGATACCTCATATATGAATTCCTGGGCCACGATGAAGCGCTGTCCTTCTTCTTGTTTTAGACGGGACGGTGTGCCAATTGTTTTCATCTTCTGCTGGCGCTAGGATATAGGCCTCATAGGTATGTTGAGTGCAGGCTTCCGCCACTTCTTTAGGTAGTTGCTGATATAGAGATATCATATTGATTGTTACCCCCAGAGTGGGCATCTCATGCGGGCGCGGAAGATCGACTTTTTGCTCCCCCATTTGTAATTCTCCCTTCTTGATCAAAGACTCATTAGTGTCTTTAAATATATAGCAGTCCTCGATAGGGTGCCCGATCATTTGATGATACGGGCAGAAATGAGGATCATCTTTTCTTCTACGATCACCCAGCCTCTTTGGTTCTGGGAGGGTGATCTTGTCAAATTTTGTAGCCCATTCGAACAAGAGTCAAGTCTTATCTCGAGGGAATGAATATAGCTTCTTCATTTTATCCCATTGGGATGGACCTTCTCGCCGATCGACTCGCTTGGATGGGGGAGACTCCATTACCCCTTTGTCTTTTTCCTTCTGTTGTTCAAAGGTCTTGAAGTCGACCGTGTGCACTTCTTGAGATGCCAGTCGTTTGTCGGCCGACCTGGCCTGCTGGCTTGAAGTGGCTGGAGTGGCGGAGTACTTTGAGAGGAATGACTCGACTTCCACCACAACATTATTCAGTCGGTCAAACGACAAAATTTCGATGCCTATCATTCTTTCCAGCACCTCTCTTTTCAAGTTTTCATTGCATATTTGGACGGCGTCCTCCTGATGCAGTGGGCGCCTGCACCTCATGCTGAGGTTCCTCCATCTTTTGATATATTCCAAGGCGGACTCATCATTCCTTTGCCTGGTTTCATATAGTTCGGCCACCGTCACCTCTCTCTCGGGGATGTTGAATGTTTCTTTGAATTTTCTTTACATGTCGGGCCATTCAAGAATAGACCCGGGCTGCAAGCTCGAGTACCACTCGAAGGCAAGCCCTATTAATGTGGACCCGGAGAACTTTAGTATGCATGACTCATCAGTAGCTAAGTCGCCCATCACATTATTGTAGTAGACAATGTGCTCGCGCGGAGACCCTTGCCTATTGAACTTTTCAAACTTCGGAGGCTTAGTGATGCCAGGGGGCAGCCTCTTGGCGGCATGATGAGATGGGTATGGTACCCTGTATACATCAAATGAGGTGGAGTCATCATCGCTCCTTTTCGCCAGCTTCATTTCTATCATCTGCTCGGTCATGAGCTTATTCATCACCGCCGGGTCAACCGGGCTTGGGTAGAAGTGACCTTGTTGCATGTGTGGCATTGTTAATACGGCCGCGTGGGGCGTGGCAGGCCCCCCTTGAAATTGGAAGATTGGAGGTTGCGGCACAGCTGTAATTTGTTGTTGCGAGGGAGGAATGCCCCCGGCAGAGTTAGGCACTGGTTGCGAGGAAATTACATGCAAAGAGGCTTCAGATGCCTGGCCACTGCCCCCTGATGTCCCAAGGGGGGCTTTGAGCTGCCTGGGCATGGAGGTATGAGTATACCTCTCGCTCAGTTGCTTCTTTAATGCTTCGATTTCTTTCTGATATCATTGCAGTAACATCAGCAAGGCCGGATCGTTGACAAAAGGGTTGGGGAGGCTTCCCCACTCCTTAGATGGCGTCTCTTCAGACGAGGTGGATGGCACCCCACTGTCATCTTCAGTTGTAATTACATTGGCAGTTAAGGTAGCTGCAGTCTCCTTTCAATTTTTTATCCCCGTGAGGGTTTGCAATGCCTCACTGGCGGCCTTTCCTCTTCTTGTGAGAGGGCCCGGCCTCTCAGCAATCTTGGCAACTTCTTTAGGCTCATTAGGCAGAGTCCCATAGTGACCAGCCACTCTGGCCATGTGACAAGTGTAGACTTGTATCTTTTCATTTCTTCTCCTTGCACGTCTGGTCAGGTGACCAGGGAAGGTCAATCTTTCAAACATCGAGACTCTCGGTGGATCTTCTTCATGGCGGGGAAGCTCATAGAATCCTGATTCTGTATCTTCTATTTCAGCCGGGTCGATTGGACATTCTCGACCCTCTTTAATAGTGGTGATGGCTTGTAGTAGCCGTTGCCTCCCTAGAGAGGTGTTCCCGACCCCATGGAGATATCCGCGCTCGGCTTGGGTGATGTCTTCTTCTTCATAATCAGGGTAAACCGTGGGTGGCTGTACCCTTTCCTGTGCTGGGGGCCCATAAGCGGGCTGACCCTCTCTGATAGCCTTGCCATGCCTTTCGACATGTAAAGAGGTGTTTGCCTGTCACCCGTGGGCTCGGGCAAGTAGTTGGCGAGACGCCCTTGCTGATATCTCATTCTTCTTCATCTTTTTATTCTCCTCCTTCTTGGGCCTGTCAATCTCGACAGACTCTGGCTGAGTTGTCACTGGGCCCTGAGTTCGCTTCAGCACCCAAATCTGCTTGGTCTTGCCTTGCCTTGGGGCCGGTTCATTCTTCAGTCGGCAGGCTGCCCCGCCGTCCTTCTTCTCTATTCTCCCTAGCGCTTGAAAGGAGTTGCGCACAAGGATGTTTGGAACGATCCGCTCAGGGATAACTTCGGCGCTACGGCCATTCAGGTAGACTCTGATGCCTCCGACCAGAACAGACTTGCCGGTATTAGATGGTCGACCCCTGGGTGCCGCAGCAATAGACATTTCTTCGGCTCCTTCTTTGGCGGGATGTCATCTTCATGGTAGCCGAGCCCGTGTCGAAACGGACGTGGTGGACAAAACAGCCCACGGTGTTGACCGACGTGTGGTCGGTAATAGTTCATGGCGACCCGACAACAGTAGGTCGGGTGGTGGAAATCCCCGTGGCGGGTATGCGGGCTTCGACGGGCTTGGGCCCCTCGATCTCTAGCCGGTTGACAAAGGCCACCCCCATGAAGTTGGGGAAGCCCACCAACGGAGGAAAGTCACCAAACTTGATCGGCACTGCGAGGTAGCCATGGTTGGCATGGCTCGCGATGACTAACGGTTTGACGGCCATTGTGATCATCAGAAAATAATCCCTGCAATTGCAAGTAAAAAAGTTTAGAATTTCATAAGGAGGCAATGGGGCCCCTAGTCCCGGCGAGGGGATGAAGGGAAGTCTAGTCCCACCGGGCATGCCAGACTTATGGACGCACTTTTGGGGCACTTCTTTTGTTCGTTTGTTTATTCATTTTTCTCGTTCATTTATTCAATTTATTTGTGCGAGGGCGT
This sequence comes from Amorphophallus konjac, assembly GCA_022559845.1. Lineage (NCBI taxonomy): Eukaryota > Viridiplantae > Streptophyta > Magnoliopsida > Alismatales > Araceae > Amorphophallus > Amorphophallus konjac. The sequence goes on from CM040119.1 coordinate 92,294,123, forward strand.
GCCAGTCACCTAGGTCACGATTTATTCGGGCTTTGAAGAAGCCCTTGGTGAGCTCGATCTGACTAGTCAGATGATTGTGTGTGTCGTGTTGGGATAGAGAACCCACCGTGCCATAAAGGTCACGATGTTAATTACATCCCGTCGGAGAGGGGAAAACCCTTGATTGATCACCGAAAAAAGGGGCCCTACGGCCTGAAATTCATGTTATCGAAATGAGAGAATGAAATCTCGATTTGTGTTTAAACAAATCGCGCATCAGGGTGTAAATGTTCATAGATACATGTCGATCACCCGCGGACCATTTCATATTCGGATGGAAGTCCACGTTTATAGCATAAAAGATGGCGATAAAACCGTGTAGATGTCTGCTGTGTATGCGACAATTTTAATGAGGGTGCGGGATTGGATCCCGGTAGAGACGGGTCAAGTTCGACGAACAATCGGCCCAAGGCAGCGCCGGGTCATGGCCATAACGGGATGGTTCCCAGAGTCCACGTCTGACTTAGCAGGGTGTCATTGCTATTCCTTTCACACCGAGCCCGGGGGAGCGAAAGTTCCAGAACATTCGTGGTTGGCATTCTTTTTATTATCGTTGTTCCAGTCGCTAAATTCCATTGTTTATTCACACATGGGTAGTTCGTCTTTTTTATTTATTAATTTCATATCTTCTCTTTTATTTGGTTGATTGTTTATTTGTTTTTTTTTTGAAGGCACGCCGGTTCAAGGTAGCACAGGGGCGTACCGGTTTAAGGTGGCACAAAGTGGGGGCGCCGGTTTAGAGATGAATGGGAGGCGCGCTGGTTCAGTGAGCTAATGGGGCGCGGTGGTTCAGGCTACAAGGAGTGGAGGCGTGCCGGCTTCGGGTGAGTTTGTGGAATTGAGTTTTGAGGGGGAGATTAAATCGGTGCGGTGCCCCGGGGCACCGGATTAGACCGCGATGGGTTAAGATTTAGTGAATTTGGTTTCGTTTTGTTCTACTCTTCTTTTTATTCGCTTGCAGATTAGCCAGATGGTTGCATTGTTTGTTCATTTAGAAAGTTAGGTTAATAAAGGGGGGTTTAAATATTCTATTTTCATGTTCATTGATTCAGTGAGAAGGCTTGGATGTCTTATTAACAAAAAAGTTTATGTGCTCTATTCAGAGGCTCATCATGCAAAAGTTCTGAAACTTAGGAGTTCAGTGTTCTATTACGTTCGCAGTAGTTCAGACGTGTCTTCGGAGAGTTGCCCGTTCATTCGCCCTTAGGTGTATCTGTTACTTATTCTTATTGCCCGCATTTCTGGAAGAAATTGGGCAGCACCTCCCCCGAACTGGGGTTTGTGAGGTGAAATGGGGAGTAGTCAAACGGAGTATTTCGAGATGACCCCCAAAATTTGGAGGAGCCGGGGACGACTGTCCGATGACCCAGAAGTGAGTGGAGAAGCCCGAGGACCAGCCTTCAAGGTGTTGGATTTTCCATCGCCTCTCTTAGAGATTTGCTGTTCCACGTGGATTATGAGGTCCACGTGGGGCATCGGTGTGTTGGCAGCCCATCTTGCCGCATGGAGTATGGGGTCCATGTGAGAAGCCCCTCATGTCCGCCCACAGCACGATAGTGTAGGGTTCTACAATGCCATAGGGAAATATGGTCCGCCTTCGCTACCAGCTCGAGCTTTTAGCGCAACGGTTGGGGCATGATCCTGTAAACTGGTATCAGAGCGAGGTCGTGGGTTCAAATCCTCCAGGTGCCGCTGGGGGGGAGATTGTTAGATTTTCCAGTGTCTCCCTTAGGGATTTGCTATGCCACGTGGTCCAATAGAAATTAAAGGGGCACCAAATCATTTTATCCAAATGGGTTCCGATACTCTGTTTTGTATAAATAGACCCTCATCCTTCGAAGAAGTGGGAGGTGCAAGAAAGGAAGAAAAAGGGGTGTGCAGAAGAAAGTGTTGCCGTCTGAGAGAAAATACAAGAGAGCCAGCAGAAGAAGAAGAAAAGAGAGAGCTGAGAGTGAAGAGTAGAGAAGAAAGAGAGCAGCCAAAGCTTCAATTGAAAATCTGCAAGTATTTTAACTCGTGGATCAGATCCAGGGTCCATATGCTCCTTGGAGCTACAATTTCCTTCTGTTTTGTTTTCTCCTTCGTTTGTTTGTTCTCTCCATTCATCTTGTGGTTTTTGATTCCCTGGTTTGGGATCGGGTTTCCTCCTATGTGTTCAGGAGAAGGGAGACTTGGGTCTCCGGTTGTGAGTGACCGGGTGTCACTCATGGTTTCCCTCTGTGGATTCAGAGGAATAGAGGATCTGATCCTCTGGGTCTTGGTGAGCAGTGGGTTGCTGTTCACGTCCCTTCTGCGGTAGCAGAATAAGGGAGATTTGTCTCCGATTCCCCTCTGGTTTGGAGGAAGGGAGGATTGGTCCTCCGATTTTTTGAGTAACTAGGTGTTACTTAAGTTTCCTTCTAATTTGATCAGTAGAAGAGAGGAGAGTGTTCCTCTGGGTCAAGCTGTTAGGCAGCATTTGTAGCAGACTGAGTCTGCGTTACCTCGGTAGGGAAGCCTCACTTCGGTTTGGAGTGAGGGGTGGATGTAGGTGGACTGGTCTCTGGCCGAACCACCTAAAAAATTCCGTGTGCAGTGGTTTTGTCACGCCCCGAGTGCGGAAGGAACCCGGTACGCGTGACGAGTTTATATCATTCATGTCAATCAAAGCATAAGTGTATTCGACAGAGTGCGTAAAAGTAGAGATAACCAAATCCTTTATTCATAATATCCATTATAACAATTCTATTACATAACCTTAATGAGAGAACTAGGACTCAATAAAAGAAAATTACAATGATCGACTCAAGAAAATAGAGAAGATAGGATTGGATAACGGCATGGATGGTTGACACGGCTCTACGCTCTTCACTCATGTCCATCCCCATCCGAATGAGCTTCGTCATCAGAGTTACCTGAAAAATAGGGGAAAAACACTAGGTGAGCGAACGCTCAGTAGGAATTATATCTCAAGCACTAGCTTGCTTTAAGTAAATTACATGTTGAATGAATACAAGTATAGCTATACATGTACGCATGAAATGACACTAGATAAAGAGTATAGCAAGAGATAATAGAATGAACTAGCAAGATTTCAAGATTTCATGTAGACTGTAAAAGATGGTCAAGCATGTAAACATATCACGTCATGTCAAGTGAATTGGCTATCATGGTTTGAAGCAAGTAAATACTCATTCCGGGTCATGCAAGTCATGTCAAGTCAAGTACAAGTACGAGTCGTGGAATGTCAATCTAGCAAGTCATGCACTTTGGTGCAATGCCACACCGTGATCAATAATAGCTCCCATGGGCACAAGTACTTTCTGGTGCTCCTCTGAGGACCAGATCGGGCCCTATATGCGCAAGTATTGAGTCATGTATTTTTAGACCTCCACTGTAGTTATAGCCAATATAGAATTCCAAAGGAATGAACTTGTAGGATGATAAGGTAGACATCATCAATGAAGGATTTCAAGGATAGAACATTTACTTAGGGACATACTATGATTAAAACTGCACAACACAACGCATATCAGAAAACTGGGTGGAAATTGGCGGCCTAGTGGGTGCCATGTTTTTTACAGAATTAGCGCCCTTGTAGAGGGTTGCTCGTTCTCTGGACAAGATAAAGCAGAAAGAATTGGCGCCTGCATGTAGGGGTGCTCAATCCACAATTAATGGCAATGGAGGGGTCGCCCATTCCAATTGCACAAAGAGATATTCTCACAGAGGCTAAGTAGCATACCGTGAGGCCTATTCTACCATGTTTCTTAGAGTGACATGGTATTTAAAAATTGATCATGGGTTTTAATGGTACAACCTGCTCAATCGGCCTTGAGGGAATCCAAGGCTACGAGGAGACTTATGGAGATCTCTATGATGAAATTACCAGTCCGAAGGAAGGAATATCCTGCGGAGGGCTCATTCATCACCGAGAGTTAGTGGGGTAAGCGTGAAACAACGTGAAAACGGGGGACTACATCTACGGACTGAGATATAGTGCCAATAGATAGACCCTTGATAAGTGTGTATTTTTACATGTTAATTAATAGTATATCATACTTTTGTAAGCTTTAATATGCATCACTATGCATTTATCACACTTAATCACAATCTAGAGTAAAATATTTAGTTTGATAGAACTAAGTAATTCTAATAAATAAATTTACTTATTTTGTAGGCACGAAGAGGATGATGGCAAGAAAGATCAATTTCCACAATAATGGGCCAAAGTCCATTAAAAAAAAAAGAAAAAAAGAAGAGTACAAATGGGCCAAGGGCCTAGGGGCTTGTTTAAAACAAATGAAAAAAAAATAGTTGGCATTAGATATATATATTAGATATATGTATGATATGTATATATTAGATGTATATATGATATATATATTAGATATATATATATGATATATATATATGAGTTATATATATGATATATTTATACAAGATATATATATATATATATATGATTCATATATGCATGCAGCGCAGCGGCCTTCATGCGGGAGAACGACGTCGACAGCGGGAAGCTGCCAAGGCAGCTGGCGGGCGATGTCGGGCAGTCAAAGAGGCCAAGCCGCATCGGCCAAGGCAACACGGGCGATGATGCCTAGGTGCTGGCATGCTTCACGTCGGCAGGCACGGTCAATACGGGCGGCTTCATCGGCAACTTTTCCACGTGGCGAGCTTCAGGCGGCCAAGGTGAATGCAGCGAAGTTAGCTTCGGCGGCCTTCGCACGCGGGCAGCAGACGCGACAGAAGAAAAAGAGGGAAAGAAGGAAGAAAAAGAAGGATAAAAATTCTAAAAAAATGGCAGAGTGTGCATCACATGGTGCTCATCTTTTCCAAGTCAAAAATTGTAACAATGGATGTTCACATGAAGCAAAGGGGCTATTTTGGGGCTATAAAAGGAGGGCATGGGCTCCTCTTGTCTCCCCTTCCTCTTTCACGTAGATAGCCTCCATTATGTATTCTTTCACTTTCATTAGTGTTAGGAGTGTGCTTCTCTCCCCTCTCTTCACGTAGATAGCAAGTTCTCTTCCTCCATATAGTTAGTGTTAGGCCATCTCTCTCTAGTTAGTGTTTCATTATTTTTGTTGTAAGTTTCATTCAATTGTAGGTTAGTTTTAATTCTGATGGAAATCAACACCGAGCACTAACATTTTATTTTATATTTGTATCTTTTTTGTTTGTTTTTATATCCTTGGCTAATTGGGTTTGCAATTGTAAGGCATTATAAGCCAAAGGATTAGTCATTAGAAATCTTTGGGTTTCTTTGTAAAAAGGCCTTTGGGTTTCTAAGTAAAATGTCAGTAGGTCCAACAGGGCCCCCACCCTCTTTCCCATTGGTCCACCTAGGATCTAGGGCCCATGTGGGGCTAGTTCAAAGTCCAAGATTGGACTTGGACCAAGGAGGGGACAAGGTGGAAGAAAATTCAAACTTGGACCAAGCAAAGTCCAAGATGCTCCCCACTTTAATATAGTTTATTCATGTTGTATTTTATTTAATTTGGTCATTTGACCACATGGTAGATTATTTATCCTATCCCTAGTTTACCCCTCCCTAACCCTAGATCTGAGGGTAGTTTATGTCTTTTTTCCATTTCTATATAACCCATTGAAGAGGCGAAATCTCGCGCTGTATCCTGAGCGGGCTGTAGATCACCAGAAGATGAACTGCAAGACAGGGAAACATATCAGAGGGCCCAGGGGGTTTCCCTGGGGAAAAACCCTCCGATGACTAAGTCAGTAGAGCTGTGGTGGAAGTAATAATGGGGAGGAGAAAAACTAGTGCGCGAGATTCCTCTCCACCAGAGGGTGAAGCGGATTGCTCAGGAGTTTGGGTGTGTGAGTACCTTAATGGCTCTCTCCTTCCATCGGAGGGTATCCCTAGTTTAAATAGTGTGCCGCCTTCAGGAGTCCTGCAAGCTGAGGGGTCTCCGGCGGGAGTTACGTCCTCAACGTGGGCTTTCATGGCCTTATCGTGGGAACGTTATCACCTCGAAGTCCGGCGGCCTCTTGATTCCCCTGTCCGTTGGGGACTCTTAACGGCAGCATGAACGGATGATATCTGGTCTGGCCGAGCTTCTGAAACGCCAGCCCTGTCTGGGCGATGAGCATAGCTCGGCGAAAGAGGGGTCGGATAGGTCGGCGAATGCCTGTCTCTCCCAGGCGGGGAAAACGGCTTGGGCCGGACCTTCCTTATGACCTGACCATCACTCGGGCCCTCCGAGCCTAGGGGCCGCCGGGGAGAGTTGGTTCCTCGAGTGTTTGTTTATTGGGATTTTCTTTCCTGAGTGGGCCCTGTGGGCTGTCACTCAGGTGAGCTTGCCTCGTTGGACCCTGTCGGGTCTAGTTGGGCTGCTCTTTGGGTGGGCTACAGAAATCCCCCTCTCCACTTGTCCCCCTCCTACTCCCGAGCCATGAAGGCTCGGTCGAGTAGCTTTTGAGGCTTTGGACCGGCGTGGCTCAGGTGGGTGGAATTCTGTTGGCATTATGGAGCCACGTGTAGTGGTCGCCTGGGCCCGTAATGATGATCCTGGCGGATTTGAAACGAAGGGGCCCCCCTTTTCTCGGAGCACGAAACGACGCGCCGCCTTCCTCCAGGGTTTTATAGGCATTGGGCGCTGTTCGTCGTTCTAGGCTTCTCAGGGTTTTAGGCTTTCCTCAGTTTCTTTGCTTCTGGGGCTCCTTGATGCGCCGTGATGGCACAGTGGAAATGCAAAGTCTTGCGGCGGCATTTGAGGAGTTGGCGAGGATAACCGCGGAGGCTGTCCGGCAACTTCCTTCCCCCCCGGAGTCTTCGATCTCGCGCGAGGGATCATCTTCCGGCTCGATGGCTGATCTACCTCTGGAAGTCAAGCAGGTGAGGCGGGAGCCCGTCCCCAACTGCAGTGAGTTGGGGGAAGCCGAGGTGAGGAAGCTGGAGCATCGCTTTCGCTTGCCTCTCAGGTACAGCTTCGCTGCCGCCGCCCCATATGAGACGATCCTGGACAGCCGTACGGGGCACGTTTGCACTTTTCTCCTGGCTTGGAAGAGTGGGTTCCGCCTTCCCTTCGAGCCTTTTGTACTTAAGCTCTCGAGTTTTTCCGGTCGGCGCCTATTCAGTTGGTGGCCAACTCATATCTCCTTCTTTCCGCCTTTCGGATTCTCTGTCGTCAGCACGACATTTTTCCTTCCTTGGACCTCTTTCACTATTTTTTCGAGTTGAAAGCGCACCCGTCGGCGGGGAAGGGCTTCTACTTCATCCAGGCGAGGAGGAACAGGAGTTGCATCTCCCTCGCAGCGAAGGACTCCTCACACAAGGGGTGGAAGACCCAATTCTTCTGGGTGAAGGCGGAGGCGACGGACGAGTTTTGGAGATGTCCGATCTCGCCCAATTTTCATCCGAATCTTCCCCCTCGCCAGGAGGAGTTCCCTCCCCACGTGGAGCGGCAGGCCGCTCATCTACTAGGTAACCGCCAGTCGACCGAGGAGCTGGTGACGCCGGAGAACATCGAACGATGTTTGCTTACGCGGTTGACGTCGACAGGTACCGCTCTCGAGGCTCTTCTCCTGGGATGGTAGTTACTTTCTTTCTCCTGACCGGGTCTTCTCCCTTTGTGGCAGATGTTAGGCGGGAACTTCTGGAGGAAGCTGCTGAGGTCATTGATCTGGGAGATGACTCGGCGGCCGATGAACCAGATGCTTCTGCGAGTCGCGCCCAAGCCCGAGATAAGGGCAAGGGGGTGGCTCCCGAGGGATCTTCACGGCCAACTGGTACGAAGCACAAGGATCCCACGGCGGGAAAGTTGCGGGAGGCCGCGAAGGCCAAGAAACGGGCCAAGAAGGTAGGTCTTCCTCCTACCGCCGGGGGCGACTCCGGCTCGGCAGCGCTCCCCTCTCGGGGGCAAGATGGGGCCGACCCCTCGGGGCCAGCTCCCCCACCTGCCAGGCGAGAGGGTGCCGAGGAGACCGGGGGCCCTTCAGAGGGCGGCGATAGGTCAGCTCTCCCCCCCACGGGGGTAGAGGGGGCCGATGTTGAAGTACCTGGCGCCGAGGCCGGGGGATCGACCGGAGGCGGAGATGTCCCGGTCGGCGAGGTGCGGGCCGAGACAGGCAGGGCTGGGGGTTCGCCCGCTAGGGCGTTGCAGCCCCAGGTGCTTGGAGCTCCCGGTGCGGTCGGTCCTGCGGCGCCGGTAGAGGTTGGGGGTTCGCCCGGGGAGGCGTCGCAACCCCAACCGACCGTGGCGCGCGAGGCAGTTGGTTCCATCGCTCGAGTGGAGTCTTCTGGCAGGGTGCTCCGGGCGGAGCGGTCCTCTCTTCCGGAGCCCTTGGAAAGGCTCGGCATTACGGGAGACCTGTATCGGGTCTGCCGGTCGATTGTCGCAAGGACGAAGGGGGGAGAAAGGCGCAATACCCCCCCCCCCCCCAGGGATCCTTGATGTCCTGATGGAGGGCGACCTGGTCATAGCTCGGTCGGTGGCTTTGATGGCGGAGGCGCACGCCCGGACGGAGGCGGAGCGGTCGAACCTTGCCTGGACCCTTGGGGGCTGCGAGAGGAAACTGGCCCGACTCAAGGGGGAGCATGAGGGGCTCCGGCAGGAGTTCTCTGCTTTCCGGGAGGTGGCGCGGGCGAGCCGACTGGAGGCCGGGGTGCTGACCGAACAGCTCGCCAAGACCCGAGAGTCTCTCGAGAGGACAAGCCGATCCCTGGAGGAGGAGCGTCTGCGTCGCCTCGAGCTAGACAATCGCTGGGAGCTCGAACGCGCCGAGCTGTTGGATCGGGCGGAGGTGGCAGAATGTCTCCGAGCTGAGGCTGAGGTGGACCGGGCCCGGGCAGAGGAGCGTGCAGCCGAGGCGGAGCGGACTCGGGTCGAGCTCATCAGAAGGGCGGGACAGATCGAGGCGGAGGCAATCGAGCGTTACAGGAGCTCGGATGCTTACTCGACCGACCTGGTGGAAGCCGCCCTACCCTATTACGAGATAGCACTACGCCGGGGTGCTCGAAAGGGGTTCAAGCAGGGCTATCGCCGGGCGGTAGACTACGCCGATGAGTAAAACTCCGCGATCGAGTTCCCCTTTGGCCAGTGTTATGACTCGGATGAGTCGATTTCCAGCTCTTCCTCATCAGTCGGGGGAGACTCGGAGGGGTCGCCTCCATCGGGGTCACCGGCTCCGGGCGTTTCGGGAAGGCTCACGACCGAGACAGTTCTCGCACAGGCGAGGTCAGTGTCCGAGCTGGCCGTCACCGAAGGCGCCGGGGGTGACACGTCTCCTTCCGCCGTTCTCGAACGTCAAAGTGGGCCCGAGGCCTGATGTATTTTACCTCTTTCCCTTTTTGTCTCTCTTCCCTCTTTTTAGAGGGTTTCCTTTTGGTGTGATAATAAATGACTTGCTCTGTTTGAGTACCATCCTTGCCGTGATTTGGTTGGCGGATCTTGAGTAGTTGGGAGGTGCCTATATGTCCTGCGTGGTTTTCGCACGCTGTTTTGGTAGGCTTCTGACGGGGCGTCCTTCCGTTCCCTCATGCTTTGAATGTCAAGCCGCTTCATGAATCCCGCTAGGGCGGGAAACGAGGAGTTGGAGGTGACTGTTCAGGGGAGAAATCCTTTGGCGTGTTTTTTAGGGGGGGGGTCATTTAAGGCGTGTAGCCTCCTTTGGCATATAAGAAGGACTGAAAGGCGCCCTTTCCTCTTTATTGCTTGGGATTTTCTCTAACAGTCTTTCCTCACTCCTTCCTCTTCACTCTACATTGTGCCCTTGCATTCGGAGCATGGAGGATCCTTCGGAGGGCGACGCCGCCGATGACGGGGAGCGGAGGGCCCCTGCTGTCCTGTAATGTTGAATGGATCCCACGGTCACCGCGCGTGCACGAGACGGGTCCGACGGTCGCCGCGCGGATCTGGAGAGGGCTTCGACGTGTGAAGGCACGGTTCTTGCCCTTTCTCAGTTCTGGCGTGGCTTTCGGGTGGACGCCGAGGCGGAGGACGGATGGGGGCATCGGGGAAGCCTGCCGCCACTCCCCTCCGTGTGAGGGGAGGAGGTGACTCCAGCTCCCTCCTAACCTCTCCCAGCAGCCTCTTTTTCCTTCTTCTGCTCTTCATTTCTTTCACTCTTCGGGGGCTGCTTGCTCTCTCCTTCCTTCCAAGGAGTTGGCAGATTGGAAGAGGGGAGGCCTTCACGGCGCTCCTTTTTCCTGGTTGTTGCCAACTTGGGAGGTAGCTTTCCTCAACGTTTAAAGGTGGCCTCCCTTCTGCAGTCCCTCTGTCACTTTTGTCACGGGCCACCCGAGCCAACTGGCTCGACCACCGTTTGTCCGAGCCAGTTTTCGCACGAGGCAGAGTCAGTGGCTGGACGCGAGGAGATCAAGACCGAGTCAGTCGAGCGATGACCCCTTGAAGCGGTGTTAGACTGATTTTTGCTGTTTGCTATGTGATGTACTGGCATTTGCCTATCTGATGTACCAATGGTTTGGAATGAAAAGAAAAGGGATTTATTCTGTCCATCTTGCTGTACAATTTTAAAAATAGAATTTCCGTAGTGCGGCTGCATTCCATGTCCGAGGAATAGGTTCCCCTTCCATTGTCGCTAACCTGTATGCACCTTTTCTGAGCGTCTCGACCACTCGGTAGGGGCCTTCCCAGTTGGGGGATAGCTTGCCCGCCGCCTCTAGTGGTCGAGAGGCTTCGGCCTTCCTGAGGAGGAAGTCCCCCGATTGGAAACGTCTGTCTCGGACCTTGGCATTGTAGTATCGAGTGAGGCGGCGCTGGTACTCCGTTGCTCGGACGTTCGTGATCTCTCGGAGTTCGTCTGCCAGGTCGAGGTTCTCGAGCAATTTTTGCCCGTTTGCCTCGAGTGAGAAGCTGATCACTCGGAGAGACGGATTGGCGATCTCCAATGGAATGACGGCTTCGGTGCCATATACCAACTGAAAAGGGCTTTCACCGGTTGCCGTCCTGGGGGTTGTTCGGTGCGACCACAGTACGCTGGGCAATTCCTCGAGCCAGCTACCCTTAGCCTTGCCGAGTCTGGTTTTTATGCCTTTCAAGATAGTCTTGTTGGCATTTTCAACCAGCCCGTTGGCCTGAGGGTGGGCGACCGAAGTGAAGTGGTTGCGGATATTTAGGTCGGCGCATCTGTCTCGGAAATACCGAGAGTCGAATTGCCGGCCGTTATCGCTCACTATCACTCGGGGGACGCCAAAGCGACAAATGATCGATTTCCACACAAAGCCCCAAACGACTGTCTCGGTGATCCTTGCCGTAGCCTCGACCTCGATCCACTTGGTGAAGTAGTCGATGGCGACGATGATGAACTTCTTCTGGGACTGGGCCGTCGGGAATGGCCCAAGGATATCGATTCCCCACCGAGCGAAAGGGTAAGGCTCGGCTAGGGTGACAAGTTCCATGGCCGGCCGATGGACCAAGTGGTCGAACCGCTGGCATCGGTCGCATTATTGAACATAGGCCGAGCAGTCGCGCTGTAGGGTGGGCCACCAGTACCCCTGTCGTAACAGGATTCTGGCCAGCAACCTTGCCCCTGAGTGCACTCCGCACAGGCCTTCATGAATCTCTTGGATGGCTCGGCTTGCTTCGTCGGGACCGAGGCACTTCAGGAGGGGATCGGAGAATGATCTTCGGTAGAGAGTGTTGTCGAGGACGACGAAGCGCCGAGCTTGATACTTCATTCGGCGGGCCTCTCGAGGGTCGGAGGGCTCTTGGGAGTCTTGTAGCCAGGATAGGTAGGGGGAGCGCCAGTCAATTGGAGTGGCCGAGTCAATAGCGAGGAGCTCCATGTCGATGCTCGGGTGCTCTAGCTCTTCTAGGAGGACCGATCGTGTACCTTCCGGGTCTAGGGAGGAGGCCAATCGAGAGAGGGCGTCCGCCCGAGAGTTTTGCTCCCGAGCTATCCGGACTACCCCAAATTCCTCGAACTGTTGGGCCAGGCTCCGGACCAACTGAAGGTATTTGATCATGGGTGCCTCCCGAGCCTCGTATTCGCCGTTGACCTGACCTGCGACTAGTTGAGAGTCGGTGTGGATCCTGACCCGCTCGACCCCCAGCCGTCCGGCTATGCGTGCTCCCGAGATAAGGGCCTCGTACTCGGAAGCATTGTTGGATGCCTGAAAGTTGAATTTCAAGGCGTACTGTAGCTCTATCCCTTCGGGGGACCTCAGGAGGATCCCCGCACCGCTGCCCGCCGAATTGGACGATCCGTTGACGAACAGTTCCCAGGTTGGCCCGGTCGTGGTCGGAGGCCTGTCCTCGGCGGGGATGGTGCTTTCGGCAATGAAGTCGGTGAGCGCTTGGCCTTTGATTCCCACAGACGGCGCCAGATGAAGAGGCGAAATCTCGCGCTGTATCCTGAGCGGGCTGTAGATCACCAGAAGATGAACTGCAAGACAGGGAAACGTATCAGAGGGCCTAGGGGGTTTCCCTGGGGAAAAACCCTCCGATGGCTAAGTCAGTAGAGCTGTGGTGGAAGCAATAATGGGGAGGAGAAAAACTAGTGCACGAGATTCCTCTCCACCAGAGGGTGAAGCGGATTGCTCAGGAGTTTGGGTGTGTGAGTACCTTAATGGCTCTCTCCTTCCATCGGAGGGTATCCCTGGTTTAAATAGTGTGCCGCCTTCAGGAGTCCTGCAAGCTGAGGGGTCTCTGGCGGGAGTTACGTCCTCAACGTGGGCTTTCATGGCCTTATCGTGGGAACGTTATCGCCTCAAAGTCCGGCGGCCTGTTGATTCCCCTGTCCGTTGGGGACTCTTAACGGCAGCACGAACGGATGATATCTGGTCTGGCCGAGCTTCTGAAACGCCAGCCCTGTCCGGGCGATGAGCATAGCTCGGCGAAAGAGGGGTCGGATAGGTCGGCGAATGCCTGTCTCTCCCGGGCGGGGAAAACGGCTTGGGCCGGACCTTCCTTATGACCTGACCATCACTCGGGCCCTCCGAGCCTAGGGGCCGCCGGGGAGAGTTGGTTCCTCGAGTGTTTGTTTATTGGACTTTTCTTTCCTGAGTGGGCCCTGTGGGCTGTCACTCAGGTGAGCTTGCCTCGTTGGACCCTGTCGGGTCTAGTTGGGCTGCTCTTTGGGTGGGCTACAGAAATCCCCCTCTCCACCCATGTATTTTGTGAATTCCTTAGCAAATTAATGAAGAAAATCTCATTTGTTTGCTCAATTTGCCCAAGGGAACCCTCTCTCCCCCTTGGAGCTGTGATAGCTCCGCATTTTTAGAGGTGTGAAGCCTCCCCACCACCCCCTCTCTGAGTGAGAAGCTTAGCACCGCCGCCATCGAGCCGCCATCGCACCACCACCGCCGCCTCGTCTGAGTTCTATCCACTCCTGGATAGAAGCTTGAAGCCGAAATTTTATCTCCCAATAAGGAGATCTATTCGAGCTCCAATTTTGAGAGTTTGTTTCTCGTATCATCCCCCAACCCCAGGTCAAATTTCATGTAATTTCGCCTTCGTTTAGTATTTTTCCCGTAATTTTATTTCCACCCCTGACAGTCTACCCATCAGCAGATCTGCGGGATAGTGTCATGTTATCGTATTTTGCCCCCACCCTTAGCCATCTCCAAAAATTCCAAAAAACTTCATACGTGTTCCTCACATCCCCCTCTTCCACCCATAATTTTTTCAGAGTCTAGATCCATCATTTTTGGGTCGATCAAAATTCATTTTTAGAAAAAACTTGTTCTGTCCTGACTGTCTGTAATCCGAGTCAGTAAAAAAACCTTGGGAACAGTCATTTTCATTTCTAATCCGTCTACTGGATGGATCTGAAATAATTATATGTTGTATCCCTTTAAGTCCTCTATCCATCGGTACCCATTTTACCTCGATCCGACACCGGATCTGGGCACAAAAATTCTTTTCGTGGAGGGGCGCATTCCTGCTCCGAGCCAAGCCAAAAGGAAGGTGTCACGCCCCGAGCGTGGAAGGAACCCGGGAGAACGTGACGAGTTTATATCAATCATGTCAATCAGAGCAAGTAGAATTTCGACATCAAAACAGAGTGCGCAATAAGATAATTTTTTTTAAAAAAAAACATAACCAAACACTGATACCATTGATAACAACTTAATCCATTAAACAAAGTCACATACTCCAGGACTAATCAGGCCCACAAGCCTTAAATGTAACAACTCTTGACATAACAAAATATCTAACGACAAGCCTCCAAGGAATAAACTTAAGACGACTCGACATGATAAGGTGTAGCAGCATGGCGCTTGCAGATTCTACGCTCGTCACTCTTGCTCCTTCCCATTCGAGTCCGAGTTAGGGTCCGTATTACCTGAAAGGTTTGGGGAAAAGAACTTGGTGAGCGAACGCTCAGTAGGAATTATATCTCAAGAACTAGCAATTGGTTTAAGTAATTACTTCTTCCAAATGAAAATGCAAGTCTAGCATGTAAAACATGTAAAATAGGACGATACGGAATTGAACATGATAACGAGAGGAAATAACATGTGATGTTGATCCAAGATAAGGAATTTCAAGTATTCAAGATTTCAAGTATTTGAACAAGTACCGAGTATATCAATAAAGTTTTTCATGTCATGAGATAATGGCTATTAACAAGCAAGTACTTTGCCCATTCCGGGCCACGCAAGTCATGTCAAGTCAATCAAGTTAAGCACGCGAGAGAGAGATAGTGGAGTGTCATAGATTCAAGCAAGTACTTCGGTGCAATGCCACACCGTGATCAATATAACTCCCATGGGCACAAGTACTTTCGGGTGCTCCTCCCAGGACCAGATCGGGCCCTATATGCGCAGACATTATTACATGTAATATCTAGACAACCACTTTAGTGATAGCCATGGATTTCTAAGAACAAACTCATGTAGAATATCAAGGTAGATTCGTGGATAGGTTCCACGGAATTCAAGGAAGAACATTAGATGGATAATGATAAAACCAACGAGAACCATGACGTGTCGATAACCTGGGTAGAGTCGGTACCTTAACTAGGTAGCCGTGATAACTTGAGTGGATGACTAACTCGTCACCAACCAAGGGACATGAATCAATCTGAGAGATTGACCCCATCTATAAGGGACTTAATCCAAGAAACCGCCTAGTGGGATATTATCATTCCACCGGCTAGGATTATTCTCTACTGGACCAAGATGGCACCATGAGAGGGCCGGTTTACCACATGACGTGGTAATCAACAGTTCAAGGTGTTTGAGGTACAACCAGCTCAGTCGGCCTTAAGGGAATCCAAGGCTACGAGGAGACTTACGGAGGTCCCAATGACTAACTTGCTAGTCCGAAGGAACGTAATGTCCAACGGAGGGCTCGTATGTCACCGAGAGTTGAGGTGTATATGTGAACCAATCATGAAACATGGACTCCATCTAAGGACGTGAGATGAGAGTGCCAGAAGACCCGCGGTATGGGTCAAATCGGGAGAAAACGGCGAGAACATGAATGTGTTAATTATAGAATTCATGTCCATCCAATTCTATAATTAACTATAATTAAATAAACTTATATTATTTGACGCCCGTGGGTGGCGTCATTTATTAATTAGCGTCCTCTTGAGGGACGTTAATTTTTATGCTTTTTAACTTAATTTATTTAACAAGAATTCACATTTATATCTATTTAATTGAATAAATTCAAAAACATACATTAAAAGGCACATTGATTTATTTAAAATAATTTAAAGAAAAAGAGTATATGATAATTAGGAGAAAAATACAATGATTCCAAATATATATTTTTCATAATTTTCTGTTATATATTTTAATAATAATGGATTTTCAAAGATATGCATATATGATATATATATATATATATATATATATATATAGTTAATCTGACGCCTAGGAATAGTGGCGTCAAACTTTAAAGTGATGACCATTTTTGAGTCGTTATTTCAAAAAAATTGAATTTTCAAACCTCCTGTTTCTATGCTTAACCATGTCAGAATCTAGCTTATAATATACCGAAATGATCGGCTCGAAAAAGTCTACCTAACCATACGTTCAAAATAATTTTTCGTTGAGAGACGGGAGATCTTGTGATAGGGGGCACGAAAAATGGTGTAACCACTTTCACTACCTCGGTCTCCACCCCAATAGTACGCCCATAAATTTTCATGGCCAAAGGATTGTTCTATACCTAGGAACAACTATTAATGCTAAAATTCATAACTGACATATGTTCAATTGACGACTGTCGTTGATCAATCTTTTTAGAATTTCATTAAATGACGACATGGGGTTGTCACCTTCTATTCTTATAACGCCCTAAACGGTGGCGTCATTTTCATAAGACACGACATACATCAAGTCGTCATTTGCAATTGGAAATTGACGACTGTTTTGATGGGCGTCAAAATGAATTAGCGCCCTAGAAAGGGTCGCTATTTACTGTAAAATTTCAATTCTCGACCGAACACATCGATAATCATATGCATGATATAAAAGATGATTTTATCTATCATGTTGGCTTTAAATCATAATTTAACCTTGTTTGGGCTACGAAACTTGAGAAAACTTACAATACAATCATGATTTATCTTTGTTTGGGCTACGAAACTTGAGAGAACCTACATGTTTGAAGATTTAAACGAAGAACCGATGCTCTGTTTTGAACAGATTGTGGTGGTTGCTTGCAGGATGAAGTAGAGGAAGAAGCTGCTGATGATGAATGCCCTGGGCCTCGTGCAGGTTATCAGCAGGATGCAAGAGGAAGAAGATTAACCTTCTTCACGTAGCAGTCAAGCCGTAAGAGGGAGAGGAGGATGAAGAGACTCCTCCTACGACGGCTTCACTGGTCACACTGCATAAAGGAATGAAGTATGAAAAGAATGGCTATAATGAGAAAGAAGCAACAGCACAGGGAGAAGAAGAACCGTCTTCTCGTTCGGCACAGCAGCAGGATGGAGAGGACCTCGAACGCAAACGCATCAAACGAGTTACGTTCGATGGGGAGATGCTTTATAGGGAGGTAATGGTTCTGGAAGTTTTTGAATGCTCTGTTAGGGAAGCGGTTTGATCAACATTTGGCAGGGCCTAGACCTACCGTGGATGGTCCTCTTCTTTCCTTGATAGCAGCCGCATGCTTCTACTTTCATAGGGGAAAACCCTAACACAAGCCATGCATTGAATGAGTATGCGTTAATGGGTTGCGTGGTTTCCTTATTTAACTCTCAGGGAAAATGACGTCTGAGACAAGGGCGTTTTTTCATTAAGTAGCGCCTTGATCAGTGGGCGTGTTTTCATTAAATAACGCCTTAGCAAAGGTCATCTTTTACTTTTCTATATTTTGGCGCTTTATTTCTAATTTTCTTGGTAAGAATTAGCGCCCATGATAAGGGCGTTATTACTATAATTAGCGTCTTAAGGAAAGGCGTTATTTCATTTTGGCCCAATTGTTCCCTGAAGTGTAAGGCCCATTTATGTATTTCTCTTGGCTGGTTTTAAAGTTCATTAAGTACCTCTAAACATATATATATAGCTTAATTATTTTTATTCATTTAGAATATTTTATTCCTTATTAATTATCCGGGGTCTTACACCCTCCCCCACTTAAAAGAATTTGGTCCCCAAATTTAATTGCGTGAATGGAGACATGGAGGGTATAGAGTACTTACGGTTTAGAACAATTCCGGATATCTCCTTCGCATAGATTCCTCAGTTTCCCATGTAGCTTCTTGCTCCAAGCATTTGTTCCACTACACTTTTACCATGGGAATGGTCTTATTTCTTAAGACTCGGACCTCTCGATCAAGAATCTTCATTGGTTTTTGTTCATAGGTGAGGTCCCTTTGAATCACTAAGTTACTATGATCAATGACGTGGAAAGGGTCGTGCACATATTTCTTCAGCATGGAAATGTGGAACACATTGTGCACTTCCGATAGTTGAGGAGGTAAAGCAAGACGATAGGCTACTTCGCCAACTCTTTCCAATATTTTGAATGGGCCAATGAATCTCAGTGTGAGCTTGCCTTTAACTCCGAACCTTCTTATTCCTCGACCGGGTGAGACCTTGAGGTAAACATGGTCTCCAACTTGGAACTCTAGTTCCCTTCTTCGATTATCTGCATAAGATTTCTGCCTGGATTGTGCTACTTTGAGTCTTTCTCGGATAAGTTCAACCTTTTCCGTTGTGTTTCTTACCATATCTGGCCCTAGTAGTTGCTTCTCGCCAACCTTATCCCAGCATATAGGAGATCGGCAACTCATGCCGTACAAGGTTTCAAATGGAGCCATATGTATACTGGCTTGATAACTATTGTTGTATGCAAACTCGGCTAGGGGTAAATGATCATGCCAACCTCCGCCAAAGTCAATAATGCAAGCTCATAACATGTCTTCAACTATTTGGTTTGTTCTCTCGGTCTGACCATCGGTCTGGGGGTGGAAAGCAGTACTGAAATTGAGCTTTGTCCCCAAAGAGTGTTGTAGACCCTTCTAGAAATGAGAAGTGAAGTGAGGGTCTCGGTCAGACACGATCGTTGTTGGGACTCCGTGTAATCTCACGATTTCCTTAATATACAATGCGGCCAAAACATCAACTGACCATCGACTTTTAATTGGTAAGAAATGCGCCGACTTGGTCAGTCGGTCGATGATTACCCAAATACCATCATGTCCGCCTCTAGACTTAGACAATCCCATGATGAAATCCAAACCAATTCCTTCCCATTTCCATTTGGGAATATCGAGGGGGTGTAACTTTCCGGCGGGTCTTTGGTGTTCCGCTTTCACTTGTTGGCACGTGAGACAGCGAGATACAAAGTCTGCTACTTCCCTCTTCATGTTCGGCCACCAAAAAGTCCTTTTTAAGTCTTTGTACATCTTAGTTGCTCCAGGATGAATGGTATACCTAGAGCGGTGAGCTTCATCTAGAATTTTCCTTTTCAACTTAGGACAGTCGGGGACACATGTCCTTTCCTGAAACATTAGTCTTCCATCAACTGCCAGCTTGAATTCAGTTCTTTGATCTAGTTTTTCCCTGATTTTGATCATTCCATGGTCTTCATCTTGTAACTTCTTGATTTCGGATAGCAAGTCCGGATGCACCCTCATGTGAGAGAGAGTAATACACCCGTCTTTTTGGTCCGTGCTTATATTTAATCTGGAGAATTCTTCTAATAGTTTCCATTCCCGTATCATACAGCTGGCTATAAGGGCTCTCGGCTTCCGACTCAAGGCATCAGCTACCGAATTCCCTTTACCGAGGTGATACTGAATAGTGAAATCAAAGTCTTTTAAATATTCCAGCCATCGACGTTGCCTCATATTAAGCTCCTTCTGAAAGAATAGATATTTGAGGCTCTTATGATCGGAGAATACTGTGAATTGTTCTCCGTAGAGATAGTGTCTCCCGATCTTTAGTGCAAATACTACTGCGGCCAACTCCAAATCATGCACCGGGTAATTTTCTTCATGCTTCTTCAACTGCCTAGAAGGGTATGCAATAACTCTTCCCTGTTGCATTAATACACAACCAAGGCCAATACCGGAAGCATCGGTATATACCTCGTACTTCTCTTCTTCAATAGGAAGGGCCAAGACTGGAGCAGTGGTCAAACGGTCCTTCAATGTTTGGAAGCTTTGTTCACATTCCTCGGTCCACTCATATGGCACTTCCTTGCGGGTCAGTCTGGTGAGTGGTACCGTAATCTTCGAGAAGTTTTTAATAAAACGCCGGTAATAACCCGCAAGACCAAGGAAACTCCTAATTTCTGTTGCATTCGTCGGTTGCTCCCAGTTCTTTACTGCTTCGACCTTTGCGGGGTCCACTGAGATTCCATCCTTTGAAATTACGTGTCCTAAGAAGGACACTTCTTCAAGCCAAAACTCGCATTTGCTAAATTTGGCATATAATTGATTATCCCTCAATATCTGCAATGCTATCCTCAAATGCACTTCATGCTCCTCTTCAGACTTCGAATATATCAGGATATCATCGATAAAAACCACAATAAATTTGTCCAGATGCGGTCTAAAGATGCTATTCATAAGCTGCATAAAAGCTGCAGGGGCATTTGTTAGTCCAAAAGGCATAACAGTAAATTCATAATGCCCGTACCTACTTCGGAATGCAGTTTTGTGAATATCCTCGACCTTGATCCTTAATTGGTGATAACCCGATCGAAGATCAATTTTTGAGAAATACTTTTCTCCAGAAATCTGATCGAAGAGTTCATCGATCCTCGGCAGTGGGTATTTATTTTTGATAGTGAGGTGGTTCAGCTGCCGATAATCAATGCACAACCTCATCGATCCATCCTTCTTCTTGACGAACAGTACTGGTGCTCCCCATGGGGAAGTACTTGGTTTGATAAATCCTTTCTTCAATAGCTCCATAAGCTGCTCCTTCAATTCCTTCAATTCTGTAGGGGACATTCTGTAGGGTGCTTTGGAAATAGGTCCGGCACCCGGAACAAGGTCTATAGTGAATGAGACCTCTCTCTCTGGTGGCAAACCAGGCAAGTCTTCAGGGAAAACATCGGGAAACTCTTGAACCACTTGAATGTCTTCTAGTCTAGCTACCTTAGCCTCCATGGCAGTTACAAATGCTAAGAATGCCTCGCATCCTTTGTTGATAAGTTTGTGGGCTTGAAGAGCAGAGATGACTGGTGATCTCTTCCGGGGGGTAATGTAAGTTTACTCCGGGTAATCCACAAAAGTTACTTTTCCATTTCGGTAGTCTACAGTTGCCCGGTGGGTGGATAGCCAATCGGCCCCTAAAATTACATCGTACTCCTTCAAGTCTAAGCATATTAAATCTGTAGGTAAGTTGTGGCCTTTAACTATAATCTTGCAGTTTGGGTAATGGAAAGTGACATCAGACTCATTCCCTAACGGGGTAGAAATCACCAAGTTTATCCATTCAGGTTCCATAGAGAATGAAGCAGCAAATTTCTTTGAAACAAAAGAATGTGTGGCGCCAGTATCAAACAGTACTTGAGCAGATTTAGAGCAGACAGTCAAAATACCTTCCACCAACCCACCCTCGGTTGGTTCCGTCTCTTGGAGAGCTTGTAAACGTCCTTGCTTCTTTGCCGGACGCTTCTCTTCCTTTGTCTCCGGCTCACTTTGCTCGTTCATCATTGGACAGTCGGGAATACAGTGTTCTTTACTCCCACAACGAAGGCATGCTCCGAGCCTTCTCCAACATTCCGCAGCCTGATGACCCGACTTGTCGCAATATTTACATTTCTCCTTTCGCGGTGCCGTGATGGAGAAAGGTTAGTTGTTGCCCTTCTTGAATTTCTTCTCCTTGGAGGGTTCGCCTCCCTTATTGGTCCGCTTTTTGAAAGACGGTTTAAAAGTGTTGGGGCTTGTGACATTTTCCCTTTTATCCTTACCACGGATTTTGTCAGACAATTCGTGGCGTCTTCTATCAACTGGGTACGATGCACCATCTCTGAGTACACTTGAATATCCAAGGGAGCGAGCTAGGTGATATACTGAGGTCATAACCCATTCAAGAACCTTCTTGCCTTCATCTTTTCAGTGCAAACTAAATGTGGGGCATATCTAGATAGCCTAGAGAACTGGGCTTCGTAGTCGACTACTGACAGGGATCGTTGCTTCAAGGCAGCAAATTCTGCGGCCTTTTTCTCCTGAACACGGTCGGAGAAATACTTGCTATAGAAGTGCTCGACAAATTCGGCCCATGTAACATGATTTTCAAGCAAGGTGGCCTCAACGGACTCCCACCAAGCACGAGCGTCCCGTTCCAGTTGGAACGTGGCCAAAAGCACCTTTTCACTATCTGCACATTGCATGACGCGGAAGATTCGCTCGATCTCCTTTATCCAATTTTCCGCATCCTCAGGGTTTGATGATCCTGAGAATCTCGGAGGGTTGAGATTTCTAAAGCTCCGATGGAGGTCGCCAGCTCCATGGTGTGCCCCACCTTGAGCCACTTGTTGTAAGGCCTGAGTCAGGCCCTGAACAGTTCGTTACATTTCACGCCATTGTGCGCATTCGGCAGCCATAGTCCTACAAGGAGTTAACCTCAATTAGTTTCATGTTGGAATCTGTAGTTGGAAGCCCTACAAGGACTTTACCCATGGTGCTACCCATCCTCACAGTTTAGGAATAGACCTAACCTTGGACTTGGGTTTCCTAGGAATTTGAAATCCTAGGCTCTGATACCACAAAAACTGTCACGCCCTGAGCGTGGAAGGAACCCGAGAGAACGTGACGAGTTTATATCAATCATGTCAATCAGAGCAAGTAGAATTTCGACATCAAAACAGAGTGCGCAATAAGATAAATTTTTTAAAAAAAAAACATAACCAAAGACTGATACCATTGATAACAACTTAATCAATTAAACAAAGTCACATACTCCAGGACTAATCAGGCCCACAACCCTTAAATGTAACAACTCTTGACATAACAAAATATCTAACGACAAGCCTCCAAGGAATAAACTAAAGATGACTCAACATGATAAGCTGTAGCAGCATGGCGCTTGCAGATTCTACGCTCGTCACTCTTGCTCCTGCCCATCCGAGTCCGAGTCAGGGTCCGTATTACCTGAAAGGTTTGGGGAAAAGAACTTGGTGAGCGAACGCTCAGTAGGAATTATATCTCAAGAACTAGCAATTAGTTTAAGTAATTACTTCTTCCAAATGAAAATGCAAGTCTAGCATGTAAAACATGTAAAATAGGACGATACGGAATTGAACATGATAACGAGAGAAATAACATGTGCTGTTGATCCAAGATAAGGAATTTCAAGTATTCAAGATTTCATGTATTTGAACAAGTACCGAGTATATCAATAAAGTTTTTCATGTCATGAGATAATGGCTATTAACAAGCAAGTACTTTGCCCATTCTGGGCCACGCAAGTCATGTCAAGTCAATCAAGTTAAGCACGCGAGAGAGAGATAGTGGAGTGTCGTAGATTCAAGCAAGTACTTCGGTGCAATGCCACACCGTGATCAATATAACTCCCATGGGCACAAGTACTTTCGGGTGCTCCTCCCAGGACCAAATCGGGCCCTATATGCGCGGACATTGTTACATGTAATATCTAGACAACCACTTTAGTGATAGCCATGGATTTCCAAGAACAAACTCATGTAGGATATCAAGGTAGATTCGTGGATAGGTTCCACGGAATTCAAGGAAGAACATTAGATGGATAATGATAAAACCAACGAGAACCATGACGTGTCGATAACCTGGGTAGAGTCGATACCTTAACTAGGTAGCCGTGATAACTTGAGTGGATGACTAACCCGTCACCAACCAAGGGACATGAATCAAGCTGAGAGATTGACGCCATCTATAAGGGACTTAATCCAAGAAACCGCCTATTGGGATATTATCATTCCACCGGCTAGGATTATTCTCTACTGGACCAAGATGGCACCATGAGAGGGCCAGTTTACCACATGACGTGGTAATCAAAAGTTCAAGGTGTTTGAGGTACAACCAGCTCAGTCGGCCTTGAGGGAATCCAAGGCTACGAGGAGACTTACGGAGGTCCCAATGACTAACTTGCTAGTCCGAAGGAACGGAATGTCCAACGGAGGGCTCGTATGTCACCGAGAGTTGAGGTGTATATGTAAACCAATCATGAAACAGGGACTCCATCTACGGACGTGAGATGAGAGTGCCAGAAGACCCGTGGTCTGGGTCAAATCGGGAGAAAACGGTGAGAACATGAATGTGTTAATTATAGAATTCATGTCCATCCAATTCTATAATTAACTATAATTAAATAAACTTATATTACTTGACGCCCGTGGGTGGCGTCATTTATTAATTAGCGTCCTCTTGAGGGACGTTAATTTTTATGATTTTTAACTTAATTTATTTAACAAGAATTCACATTTATATCTATTTAATTGAATAAATTCAAAAATATACATTAAAAGGCACATTGATTTATTTAAAATAATTAAAAGAAAAAGAGTATATGATAATTAGGAGAAAAATACAAGGATTCCAAATATATATTTTTCATAATTTTTTGTTATATATTTTAATAATAATGGATTTCCAAAGATATGCATATATGATATATATATATATATATATATATATATATAGAGTTAATCTGACGCCTAGGAACAGTGGCGTCAAACTTTAACGTGACGACCGTTGTTGAGTCGTTATTTCAAAAAAATTGAATTTTCAAACCTCCCGTTTCTATACTTAACCATGTTAGCATCTAGCTTATAATATACCGAAATGATATATATATATGTAGTTAATCTGACGCCTAGGAACAGTGGCGTCAAACTTTAAAGTGACGACCGTTGTTGAGTCGTTATTTCAAAAAAATTGAATTTTCAAACCTCCCGTTTCTATACTTAACCATGTTAGAATCTAGCTTATAATATACCGAAATGACCGGCTCGAAAAACTCTACCTTACCATACGTTCAAAATAGTTTTTCGTTGAGAGACGAGGGATCTTGCGATAGGGGGCACGAAAAATGGTGCGACCACTTTCACTACCTCGGTCTCCACCCCAATAGTACGCCCATAAATTTTCATGGTCAAAGGATACTTCTATACCTAGGAACAACTATTAATGCTAAAACTCATAACTGACATATGTTCAATTGACGACTGTCGTTGATCAATCTTTTTAGAATTTCATTAAATGATGACATGGGGGTTGTCACCTTCTATTCTTATAATGCCCTAAACGGTGGCGTCATTTTCATAAGACACGACATACATCAAGTCGTCATTTGCAATTGGAAATTGACGACTGTTTTGATGGGCGTCAAAATGAATTAGCGCCCTAGAAAGGGTCGCTATTTACTGTAAAATTTCAATTCTCGACCGAACACATCGATAACCATATGCATGATATAAAAGATGATTTTATCTATCATGTTGGCCTTAAATCATGATTTAACTTTGTTTGGGCTACGAAACTTGAGAAAACCTACAATACAATCATGATTTATCTTTGTTTGGGCTACGAAACTTGAGAGAACCTACCTGTTTGAAGATTTAAATGAAGAACCGATGCTCTATTTTGAACAGAGTGTGGTGGTTGCTTGCAGGATGAAGTAGAGGAAGAAGCTGCTGATGATGAATGCCCTGGGCCTCGTGCAGGTTCTCAGCAGGATGCAGGAGGAAGAAGATTAACCTTCTTCACGTAGCAGTCAAGCCGTAAGAGGGAGAGGAGGATGAAGAGGCTCCTCCTACGACGGCTTCACTGGTCACACTGCATAAAGGAATGAAGTATGAAAAGAATGGCTATAATGAGAAAGAAGCGACAGCACAGGGAGAAGAAGAACCGTCTTCTCGTTCGGCACAGTAGCAGGATGGAGAGGACCTCGAACGCAAGCGCATCAAACGAGTTACGTTCGATGGGGAGATGCTTTACAGGGAGGTAATGGTTCTGGAAGTTTTCGAATGCTCTGTTAGGGAAGGGGTTTGATCAACATTTGGCAGGGCCTAGACCTACCGTGCATGGTCCTCTTCTTTCCTTGATAGCAGCCGCATGCTTCTACTTTCATAGGGAAAAACCCTAACATAAGCCATGCATCGAATGAGTATGCGTTAATGGGTTGCGTGGTTTCCTTATTTAACTCTCAGGGAAAATGACGTCTGAGACAAGGGCATTTTTTCATTAAGTAGCGCCTTGATCAGTGGGCGTGTTTTCATTAAATAACGCCTTAGCAAAGGTCTTCTTTTACTTTTTTATATTTTGGTGCTTTATTTCTAATTTTCTTGGTAAGAATTAGCGCCCATGATAAGGGCGTTATTACTATAATTAGCATCTTAAGGAAAGGCATTATTTCATTTTGGCCCAATTGTTTCCTGAAGTGTAAGGCCCATTTATGTATTTCTCTTGGCTGGTTTTAAAGTTCATTAAGTACCTCTAAACATATATATATAGCTTAATTATTTTTATTCATTTAGACTATTTTATTCCTTATTAATTATCCGGGGTCTTACAGAAGGTGTTGGGAAATAATTCCCAATAATATGTCAAAGCTCTGGTTCAGCGACCGCCACTTCTGGGAGTCGACCAGGGACGTCCCGCTATCATCCCAACCAGTGCTGCCTTCATAAGATCCCAAGAGGATGACGTCCCTTTGGAGGCCCTCGTATGCTGTGCTGCCGGCCTGCAAATCACAGATCCGGACTTGCTGTCTTTAACGGCCCGGAACCCCTCCAACGTGCTACCCGTCAACCCAGAATCGGCACTCCCGGACCACTATTGTGGCCTGTTACCTCCCTGCCTAGAGTGGGCCTTAAAATCACTTCTGTAGTTATTAACATTTACTGTACCGGGAGTCACCGTTCTTGGCCGAGGTCATCTTCCCAACGCCCGGTAGCGTGGAGGTATCGTTTCCGCTCCCCTCTCGGCATTTTTCTTTACTCACATATATTTGTATACCACTGCAAGTGATAGGTTAACTAGCTCGATTCAATTCAGTCACCGCTGCGAGAGTAAGTGAGTGTAACCCGTCCCGTGACTCGATCCGAGCACGCGGAAAAGCCGATACTCGAGACTCAATGCCGATTTCTCAACAGCGCAGATCCCGCGTTTCCCTCACTTAGGGACGTCCGCGAGCTAGAGTCCTATGTTTGCATCCCATCCCGCCTCAAATTGGTATCAGAGCTAAGTCGAGTCTATGGTAGTCGGTTAGTCGGTCCAAAGTGCCACATTGCATTCCTATATCCAGTATATCAAAAGATGTTCCCGGAACGATAGGCTACACCTATTGGGAAGGTTGCACACTTGCGTGAGTTCGGTCTTCAGATCATACCTCCGCCACGTACCAGATACTGGTTGAGTCTAGGTTTGTAGTCGAGTCTGCATTCCAATTTTACATTGTTGTTTTAGGGTCATGTCTAGTCGATTTGTCTTGCACCAAGTGCCTACATGGCCATCCTATAGCTCCCCGTGTGTGACGACCCAGGAGATCCGGATACCGATAAACCGATATCATCGATTTGACGATACCAAGAGCTCGGGGAGGCCACCCAAGAGGCTGATGAGGCCCCATAAGGGTTAGTGAGTGTTTGTCGAGGGGATGCATAATGAATAGAAATTACACGCGTAATATTAATTAAAGCATTCATTTGAACTTTAAATGGAAGCAATTTATATATATCAGAGTGGTAAATTTATACAAATAGTCCAGATTCATATCTCACAAGTCCCAAATTGTACAATGGTCAAAATAAATGACTACACGGGGCATACCCCGACCAAAAGGAAAAAAAGACAGACTGACTACTAACCGACCACTGACAGACCCCTGCTGGCTCTAAGACTGTTGTGCCCTGGTCTATTTTGACGAAGATCTAGAATGACCTTGTCATGAATTCGGGTTTTATGATTTGTATTTATACAGATTTGATGAATGATGACCTTGAATGAAAACTTGTTTGATTGATCAAATTGTGTGTTGAATGATGGCATGTGGATTTGATTTGATATACCCTATTGAATTTTAGGTTTTGAATGAATGAATTGGCATTACTTGCAAAATGCTCAATCTTGATTAAGTTTAGTTTGAACTTACATTGTTGGAATGAAATCAATGAATGAAAATGTCACTTGATTTTTCAAAAATGAATGGATGCATTGATTGAGTAATTGGGTATTAGGTGATTGTGACAATTTGAATTGCTAACTTGAGATATTGAGTTGAATGGGAATTTGAAAATGTAGGATATGTGTGAAGTTTTTCACTCAACACTCAAGGCCAAGGTATGAATAGAATTCTAATTGGATTTTAGTGTGAATGGACTGATCTGGTAGAGTTCATGTTTTGCCATGTATATCTGAGTCTTATGAACTCTATTATTCAATCTTTATACTCGGTTTTTGAAATGTGGGCTTTCAATTGATTTAATTGATGTTTTTCTGTTGTTTGGAAAAGTGTCGACCTAATGAGTCAACACTTATTTTCAGAGTTTCTGTCTTGCGTTGTGTTAAGAACGCTGGCAGAAAGTGTCGACTCATGAAGTCGACACTTTCACCAGGGTTCTGTTGTTTTGTAAAGGCAGAACTCACTGGAAAAAGTGTCGACCCCATAGGTCAACACTTTCAGGTAAGTTCTTCAAAAATTGTGAAATCAGAACCTCCGTGAAAAACTGTCGACCTCATGAGTCAACACTTCTCATCATGAATGTTATGAATTTCACAGGCCAGAACATCTTGTAAAAAGTGTCGACCCCATAGGTCGACACTTGTTTCACGGGTTTTATTTTTATATGTTCTGGCAGAACATTCATGAAAAAGAGTCGACTCCATGAGTCGACACTTTTTTCTCAATGTTTCGATCAGGTTTTCCAGATCTTCTTCGAACCCATTATTGAAGGATCCACTTGGCTTAGTTATTTACCCTAATGGCCTTAGGATGTCCACTACACTTTGTTTGAGGTTTGAAGTGGGTTTGGGAAGGGCTTTTACGTCCTTTGTCCCTTCAATCCCTTGGGTTTATATCGCCGCCCCTTGTTCCGATCGAATACAACCAAGAGAGCTTCTAACGTGGTATTTTGCTTTGCAGGAGAAGAAGGAGCTTCCCATCTATTTGAGGTGAAGGAAAGTTGTGCCAAGGTCATCCTCCTTTGAGCCCGAGCCAAGATCTGGAGGCCGCGTCTGCGTCCTCTTCATCCAGTGCCGTGGGCAAATACATCCTCTACACCAGCCTTCTTCCAACCCTCAGTTTCTTTGTTCTAAGTGCTACCTTCGTTATTCTCCTAGTTTTGGTTAAGGATTCATGGGGGAGATCATGGATGTTATCATTATATTTCGTGCTTAGATTGTTATTCTTAGAACTGGGCTTGTATTTTCCATTCTTCTTTCATTTTTAAACGATTTCGGAGCTTGCTCCGAGTGTGTGTGGGGTGTCTCATCGTCGTGCGAGAACCCACGTGTGTGGTCCATCGAGCCCGTGTGTGTGGTTGCTGCCATCGTGCAGTGCTGATAGTGAAATCCCCTCGAGGTGAGAGGGGTGGACGTAGGACGGCACTTGGTGCGTCCGAACCACCTAAAAATCACTGTGCCGTGGTTTGCTTATCTTGTGGTTGTTCATATTTATTTTCCGTTCACTATATGAGTGTGAGATGGTGAGACGAGAGTTTGCTCAATTGTCCGTTCATATATTGCTCTCCGAGTGAGTATATTTCTATGCTGGGAAGTTGTGAGAGCTTGCTTGCTTTAATTTCAATCGTTCCAATCAAGCTTCATCTTAGATTTATTTTCCATACATATGGTTTGTCTTAATTCTTTCAAAGTTTGTGGAAAAGGGTGGGCAATCAATTCACCCCCCTCTCAATTGCCTCCTAACCGGGCCTACAAAGACTTTTTGCCAAAAGCACGTGGGAATCCTGCAGCCTGTTGCTTTGCCTCACCTGAAAAAGGAAGGGGTGAGTCTTACAACAGAGACTCAGTAGGGTTCATAGGGATCCCTAACTCGCAACTAACTAAAGGAAAGTAGTAAAGCATGCATTGGCATAAATAAATGACAATTTAATAAAGCTGTAAAATTAACTAAACAGTTTATAAATAGGTAACTAATATGCCAATTGTAATTTAAATGCGAGTACTCGAAATCTACCAATAGAATAACAACTCGATCACTTCCCAGTGACACGAGTGAGAAGGAGAGGATATCCACCAGAAGAAGAAACCAGATGCGTCCACTGACAGCTTACACTGCGTCTCAAGCATCTACGCAAGTCTGGATCGCGACAAGCGAGACGTGCAACAGTACCAGATGCAAGTAACTAGTTAGAGTAACACTTGTTACTGTCAGTCCAAGCCTCTGACCATGTGTGCATACACTGGCTCGTGCTTAGAGCTACGCCTATAGCTAGAATTCCCCTCAGTAGGACACTACGGTTGGACTGGGGCCCATGGAACTAGCTTAAAAATCATAAACTGGGATACCCCGCCACCTCTCCCGGGTGGGATCAACACTAAAAGGCGTCGGGATACGACTGGTGGTTCCATCACTAGGAAAGAGAATATAATTCTATTGGAATCTAAAAACATGCCATAATTTATGATAATAATTAAACATGGAAAATATGCAAGATTAAATGCACAAATGATTGAATACACTAAAATAGTAATTATTCACTAATTAAATGCAATAATAATTGAATATGCTAAGATGGCAATTATGTAGTGCAGAACACATAATTAATTGAACTTGATAGACTTCAAATGCTGCAAGAAATGGCGGTTGAATGAAAACCGCACCAATCTATAAAATACCCTACACATGGCGAAGATGCGATGTTAAATGCATAATTAAACGAACACGCATAATTTGCAGAGCAAGCGGTTGAACTAGAACCGCTATAATCTTAGGCGGTCGAACAATGAACCGCTGCGTGCTGCTAAACGGACTAGCCGTGAAGTCTCTACCGTCATTCAGATTTAAAATATTTACGCGGTCGAAATGTCAGCCGCTCGGATAAATAAATGATTATGGCATACCATTACAACATTTGAAATAATATAAACGTGGTCCTTACCAGAGAACCGGATCCACGGGAATCATAACCGGATCCCTTCCCGGTCGACTCAAATCGACGGGAATTATAATTTTTAACATGTTCCCTGCCACTCCATCATCTTAATACAACAATTTATCGCCTATGAACTCAGCAACGATGGGCATGCTCCAAAAACATAAAGACGATGGGCATGATGTTAAAACATAAAGACGATGGGCATGCTCCAAAAACATAAAGACGATGGGCATGATGTTAAAACATAAAGACGATGGGCATGCTGTTAAAACATAAAGATGATGGGCATGCTACTAGGAATGATCTAATGGGCTAGGGCATCGATCCCCCTACCTCAAACGTGATGAAAGCTCCGTTCCGATCGCATGCAAGTCGAGGGACGGGCCGCGGCTCGCCTTTCCCGGCCGTCTTTCTACTCCACGGTTCGACTCGGGCTGATGCCACGGTGTTCCTCGCGTCGTGGGGAAGCTCCCTCCGGTCCTAGCACGGGAAGAAGGCCGCCCCCCTTCAGATGCCTAGCCGAGGACGCCAATTTCACCGTAAGAAGGGGAGGGAGAGAGCCGCCGATGCCGCCGTGGGGTCGCACCTCCGCGCCGTGGTCGGAGCCGACGAGATCGCCGCTACCTCATACACCTTGCAGGTTCATCGACGGAGATCCGACGCCTCCACCGTGGCCTTCGGGTCGCCGCGCACCGAGAAGAGAGAAAGGGGGAGAGGGTCGCGGTTCTTCCCCATGGGATCACGAGGCTGCCGCGTTCCTCACCCTCCACTTGTCGGTGTGGCCACCGACGCTGTCACGCCCCAAACCGATAGCAGCGGGAAGCGATGCTCGGAACGTGGCAGTTAACAGTCATGATAACAAGAGCGAAGTAAAACCACGATTAAACACAAGGAGGCCACAGACACACATTGAAAATATGAGCTCTTATTAATATTAAAAATATCACTTAACAATATTAGATTCAAATTAAGGGAGAAAATAACAAGGGAGAAGAAAAAGAAATAACCAGACTCACGACACTAGCTAGACTCAAGAAGGTAAAAAGACAGACTCCGATCTCTAGGTTCCAGGTTCACTCGATCACATCGATCCGATTCCTATTTGCAACGTTCCGTTTACCGCGTTACCTGAAAAGGATTGGAAGTAGGGGTGTGCAAGAAGCTCAGTAGGAATTATACTTTATCGTCAGGCATAGTTTAAATGATTAACCAATTAATGAATATGCATGATTAACGCGAGAAAATAAGCAGAACTAAATAATCACTAAGATAGAAAGAGTAACGATAATTAAATGGAAGAAATAGTTGCATGTCGAGATATCAAGCAAGATTAACAAGATTTTCTAGTGAATGGCCATTTACAAGTCAATTTCGAGTCATGTCAAGCAAGCAAGCAAGTACTTCACGCTTTAAGTATGAATAATAAGTTTCACGAGAATGTGAAATTTTGTAAACCCAACATGCTAGATAGTACCGGTGCCAAATGCCACACCTAGTCATTCACCTCCCCAGGGGATCAAGTACTTTTCGGGTGCTCCTCCCAGGACCAGACTGGGCCCTTCATTTGTTTTCCTTGGCATTGATTTTTGTTTGGATCACAGATCCCACGAATCTAGACATCCATAATATTTAATGGCCACGAGTTCCAAGGTCAAGTTCATGTAGTCAAGGTAAAGGACGTAAGAATAATGATTCTTAAGAGTCCAAACAATAAGCTTATTGATGATCAATAGACCTAACAATAGGTCAAGCCACGAAATACCATAGCCTAGATAGGCTAGAGTAGCTCACATAATTCGAAATCATGAAATAATCACTTTCCGGAAAACTGTAATATACACGGTCAGTAATGGGCAGCTCAATAGTTATACGGTCCATTAAGGGCCGCCTATCATATGTACGGGCCATACGGGGCCGTATTAAAGATATGCGGTCCAAGAGAATCCGCATACGGTTTGAACGGTCATAATCTAGCCGCACCACCCGGGCTTGGCTAGAAGGCTAAGGAATCACCCTATTAGACTCCGGGCTGCCAAAGATAGGGTAAAGCTAAGCCAAGGCCTAGTCTACTGTCTATTGGTAAGTCTAGGGCTTAATGGTTGGGTCGAAGATTAATCAAGGTTAATCGACCAACACTTATTGGCATAAGCCAGGTATATGCGGTTGTCATTAGGCCGTCTATAAGGATATGCGGTCCACTACTGGCCGCACATGTCTCTCTTAGCCCAATTCGATCCAAGACTTATAACCAGCGGTTCAGTCACGTAAATCGGAGTTTCTGGTGGTTCATTAGGTTCCTAGCAGGGATATACAGAGATCCCAAGACGATGTTAAGTCCGCCGGATAGAGTGTCCGAGGGTAAGTTCAAGGCTAGCACACTAATAGGGCTAATGACTTATTGAAAGTCGATAAATTGGTCAAACCATTCTACTGGGGTAGAATGACTGTCATGCAACCTAATATTCATTTTAGTCCTAATTTCCATGTCAATTTATCAAGGATCATGATTTACATTAATTTAATTGCCAAAAAGATGAATCAAGATGATAATGATAATGAACAAGATCATGTGGGAATAAATAGCATGCATTTTACAGAAATTTACTTGCATAATTTACCACTTATCATATGAGTTTTTAATTTACTAATTATCAATTAAGTTACTAATATGAATCATGTAAAGCTCACACTAAGTCATTTCTGCATAGATGTGCGGTCCTTACAGACCTTACATCTACTGGACTGAAGGGTTGAACGGTTCAGTGAGAGCCGCACATCCAGATATGTGGTCCTCTGGGAGCCGCACATCCAGATATATGGTCCTCTGGGAGCCGCACATCCTGTCAGGTTGTGTGGTTCCCTGAGAGCCGCACATCCAGATATGTGGTCCTCTGGGAGCCGCACATCCTGTCAGGGTTGTGTGGTTCTCTGAGAGCCGCACATCTAGATATGTGGTTACGTGAGGACCGCCCATCCCAGGATGTGTGGTCCTTCAGGAGCCTTCCATCCAGGATGTGTGGTCCTTCAGGAACCGCCCATCCAGGATGTGTGGTCTATCGTAAGACCGTCCAAGTCTGGTAAAATCCGATCGAACCACCCTAACCCGCCCTCGGTGAGGTTTTTAGGGTCACAATAAAACATGAAATTCGAAGGGTATACAACATAGAATTTGGGGCTTTTACTACCAATAGAAAGAGCATGAAAAACTCTACGAGATGCATGAATCAATTTCATGTTTACAGCCTGAAATCATAACTTAATCGAAAAAGGAACAAAGTTAACCCTAATTTAACATGCTTCTACTAAACCTCAAAATATTCGCAGGATATTACACAATATTTAGGGCTTCATATACCAAAAGAAAGAGGATTGGATGCTGAACATTTTGATATATTACTTGAGGTTTGAGCCCGAGAGAACCTACCTCAATCAGGGAAGAAAGGAAGAAAAAGGAAGAAGACGCGCTAGGTACCCCCCGTCAGAGATCACTAGAATTCACCCTCGTCCAAGGTTCTCGTCGGCCACAGCAGCTTCCAAATGAAACTAGGGTTCCTAAGGAGCATTTTTATAGGTCGCACACCTTCTAGGGTGTTCTATGCAGGGAGAATTCGACCACGCAAGTCGAGTCAATGTGAACGCCGCCGCAATTGTTGACGCGCCAAAACTCCGCCGATTGCATCACTTAGGGTTAGGGTTTCGGGAGATTAGCAGAGGGGAAATGATCCTCTCATCCTAGCCTTTCATTTGCCACCGATTTGGGCTCATTTGATTGAGTATTGGGCTCGAATTTGGCGTTTTAAGGTTTCGGGCTTAAACCACTAATTCGGCCTACTTACAGATTTTATTTGGGTTGGCCACAGAAGTCAAGTTTGTTAAACGTGTTATCCTCTACAAGAATATAATTTTTTTGGATTTTTATAAAATAGTCAAAATATAACTTATTCTATTTATTAAGGAATTATTCTATTAATTGCTAATTAATTTCTCAAAAAAAAAAATCGGGGTATTACAGACACCTCTGATAAGTACAATATGAAGTGATCTAGAAGGGGAGGGGATGAATAGATCACTGTTTTTCGTAGAATTAAAAAATACTGCAGAGTATATCGCTAAACGCAAATAACCTCGAGCTCCGACTATCGAAAATGATGCAATGCAGTTAATAGCTCAAGCAAATAGAAGGCATACCACAATATTACCACAATCGATCACACAAGGACTCAGAGGATTTTAAGGTGGTTCGGTCCTTCAGACCTACATCCACCCCACACTCAAACCGAGTGTGGCTTCACTAAAGGCTGGGCAACACAGCTTGCCAAACAACTGCTGATACACAGCTTCCCAGGAGAACAACATCTCCTCTTCCTCCTACCAGGAGGGAACCTCTAGCGACCAGCAGTCACTAGAACCCAGAGACTCTCGTCTCTCTTCCTCTTTACCAAGAGGGAACCCCCCTAGTAGCAGCCCTGCTACTAGTGAACCAGAGGTCGAAGACCCCTCTTCCTCCCAACCCGGAGGGAACCTACAAGCAGCCCACCTGCTGCTTGCAGACTGGAGATTGACTCTCCCTTCTCCTGATCTCACAGGAGGACCCCGACCTCAGTCCAGAGGATCGGAAACACAAACAAGAACAGTTGAAGAAAGGTAAGAACAATAAACGAAAAATACGATCGAAGGAAATCAAATGCCAGAAAATGGAAACAATGTAGCTCAGTACAGAGCAATAGACTTCGGATTTGATCCGCAAGTCAGAACAACTCTTCTGATCACTCTTCTGCTCTCTCTCTTTTTCTCTCTGCTATTCTTTCTTCTTTCTTTTCTTTTCCTGGATCGAAGGGCTCTCTATTTTCTTGCTTTTTCTTCTATGCCACTCTTCTTCGATCACCTTCATCTGAGGACGAAGGATTCTATTTATAGCAGTAACAGCAGGTGGATAGGGCACAGAACGCGTGTGCCTCCCACGCTCTATCCAGAATATTCCTGCCACGTGCCTTTATCAGATTGGTTCCTCTTGTCTCGGATCACGTGCAGCCCAGGAGTGTGGAATGTTCTTCCTCGGACCTGTAATGAGATTAAATCCATTAATACGCTGTATGGCCACAAAGACCAAAACTGCATGAGGTATATAGTAACAACACGACGTGACTATTACTCGAAATGACACAAGAATGACACGAGATACTCTGTAACAGGTCAGACACACAGAAGGAAATGACACGAGGTGAGGTTATAAGCCAAAAGAGACACGAGGTCACGAAAGCAAAAACAACACGAGGACAACACGGGCTAACGACAGAAACCGACACGAAGTGGTTGCAAACATTCAAGACACGAGGTCTACAAAAGGCAACACGATGTGTGGTCAAGGCGAAAACGACACGAAGTCTAAAGCGAGAGACCAACACGAAGATAGAATATAAAGAGACTACTCGAAGTGAAAACAACACGAAGTGAAGTTGACACGAAGTGAAGAACAACGACACGAAGTATAGTGGTGACAAAAACACACACTACACAGAAAATGACACGAAGTATAGTAAGAACAGCACGAGATGAAAACAACACGGGGTGACCACAACTCAAAGACGAAAAGTAGAAACCGACACGAAGACAGATTAACACGAAGACGTAAACACAACACGAAAACATGGACAACATTAACCGTCACGAAGTGTGGTTACTAAGTAGGAACGACACGAGGTCTACAGAAAAAAACTACTCGAAGTTCATCAGAACTTTTAGAGCAGCTTCAGGAACACGACACGAAGACATGAGAAGAGAAAACAACACGAAGTGAAACGAACACTTGAACCTAGACTGACTTAGAGACTCAGCGAAAATAGACTCGAAGACAGGAATACAAACGGATGACAAGAGCTAAGGATGACACTGAAACAACACAGTAATCAAAGACTGCACGAGGTGAAAGACAACACTCAATCAGACGACAACATGGCTAACTCGACACGAGGTGAAAACGCGAAGTAAGAATGACATGAGGTTTAAGGAAAATAGCACGAAGACCGAACTTGTACGAACACACGAAGTGTTACCTCTTAGCAGCTTTTTCATATAAAACCATGGATAACTCAAGTGCAAGATATCTGATCAAAAATATCAACAAGAATTAACATAGTGTTGCTCATCATCAAAACACCTAGGGAAGACACAAAATCCAACAATCTCCCCCTTTTTGATGATGGCAACACTATATTAAGTATAAGAGATAAGTTCAAAAGAGATCATTTCAAGAGATTTAATGCAGACAAATTAAAGCAGACTTTCAACGCATAAGTACAATATGAAGTGATCTAGAAGGGGATAAAGGCACGTGGCAGGAAGATTCTGGATCGAGCGTGGGAGGCACACGCGTTCTGTGCCCTATCCACCTGCTGTTACTGCTATAAATAGAATCCTTCATCCTCAGATGAAGGTGATCGAAGAAGAGTGGCATAGAAGAAAAAGCAAGAAAATAGAGAGCCCTTCGATCCAGGAAAAGAAAAGAAAGAAGAAAGAATAGCAGAGAGAAAAAGAGAGAGAGCAGAAGAGTGATCAGAAGAGTTGTTCTGACTTACGGATCAAATCCGAAGTCTATTGCTCTGTACTGAGCTACATTGTTTCCATTTTCTGGCATTTGATTTCCTTCGATCGTATTTTTCGTTTATTGTTCTTACCTTTCTTCAACTGTTCTTGTTTGTGTTTCCGATCCTCTGGACTGAGGTCGGGGTCCTCCTGTGAGATCAGGAGAAGGGAGAGTCAATCTCCAGTCTGCAAGCAGCAGGTGGGCTGCATGTAGGTTCCCTCCGGGTTGGGAGGAAGAGGGGTCTTCGACCTCTGGTTCACTAGTAGCAAGGCTGCTACTAGTGGGGTTCCCTCTTGGTAAAGAGGAAGAGAGACGAGAGTCTCTGGGTTCTAGTGACTGCTGGTCGCTAGAGGTTCCCTCCTGGTAGGA
Source organism: Amorphophallus konjac (assembly GCA_022559845.1). Classification (NCBI taxonomy): domain Eukaryota; kingdom Viridiplantae; phylum Streptophyta; class Magnoliopsida; order Alismatales; family Araceae; genus Amorphophallus; species Amorphophallus konjac. The sequence continues at coordinate 92,331,536 of CM040119.1, forward strand.
GGAAGAGGAGAGGTTGTTCTCCTGGGAAGCTGTGTATCAGTAGTTGTTTGGCAAGCTGTGTTGCCCAGCCTTTAGTGAAGCCACACTCGGTTTGAGTGTGGGGTGGATGTAGGTCTGAAGGACCGAACCACCTTAAAATCCTCTGAGTCCTTGTGTGATTGATTGTGGTAATATTGTGGTATGCCTTCTATTTGCTTGAGCTATTAACTGCATTGCATCATTTTCGATAGTCGGAGCTCGAGGTTATTTGCGTTTAGCGATATACTCTGCAGTATTTTCTAATTCTATGAAAAACAGTGATCTATTCATCCCCTCCCCTTCTAGATCACTTCATATTGTACTTATCAGTTTGACATTGTTGATTGGTTCCTCTTGTCTCGGATCACGTGCAGCCCAGGAGTGTGGAATGTTCTTCCTCGGACCTGTAATGAGATTAAATCCATTAATACGCTGCATGGCCACAAAAACCAAAACTGCATGAGGTATATAGTAACAACACGACGTGACTATTACTCGAAATGACACAAGAACGACACGAGATACTCTGTAACAGGTCAGACACACAGAAGGAAATGACACGAGGTGAGGTTATAAGCCAAAAGAGACACGAGGTCACGAAAGCAAAAACAACACGAGGACAACACGGGCTAACGACAGAAACCGACACGAAGTTGTTGCAAACATTCAAGACACGAGGTCTACGGAAGGCAACACGATGTGTGGTCAAGGCGAAAACAACACGAAGTCTAAAGCGAGAGACCAACACGAAGACAGAATATAAAGAGACGACTCAAAGTGAAAACAACATGAAGTGAAGTTGACACGAAGTGAAGAACAACGACACGAAGTATAGTAAGAACAGCACGAGATGAAAACAACACGGGGTGACCACAACTCAAAGATGAAAAGTAGAAACCGACACGAAGACAGATTAACACGAAGACGTAAACACAACACGAAAACATGGACAACATTAATCGTCACGAAGTGTGGTTACTAAGTAGGAACGACACGAGGTCTATAAAAAAAAAACTACTCGAAGTTCATCAGAACTTTTAGAGCAGCTTCAGGAACACGACACGAAGACATGAGAAGAGAAAACAACACGAAGTGAAACGAACACTTGAACTTAGACTGACTTAGAGACTCAGCGAAAATAGACTCGAAGACAGGAATACAAACGGATGACATGAGCTAAGGATGACACGGAAACAACACAGTAATCAAAGACTGCACGAGGTGAAAGACAACACTCAATCAGACGACAACATGGCTAACTCGACACGAGGTGAAAAAGCGAAGTAAGAATGACATGAGGTTTAAGAAAAACAGCACGAAGACCGAACTTGTACGAACACACGAAGTGTTACCTCTTAGCAGCTTTTTCATATAAAACCATGGATAACTCAAGTGCAAGATATCTGATCAAAAATATCAACAACAATTAACATAGTGTTGCTCATCATCAAAACACTTAGGGAAGACACAAAATCTAACAATCTCCCCCTTTTTGATGATGGCAACACTATATTAAGTATAAGAGATAAGTTCAAAAGAGATCATTTCAAGAGATTTAATGCAGACAAATTAAAGCAGACTTTCAACGCACTAGCTTCCTTGCTTCCTCTGATGACACCAAAACACTCCCCCTGAACACAGCAACAGATTACCTCAGACTTGATAACTAACTCCCCCTCAACACAATGGCATGCAACAAAAACTCTGAAATCGAAACCACACAATTCTCTCCCCCTTTGACATCATCAAAAACTAGGGGCAAATATGAAGATACAGAGAAAGGAAAATTGCTGACTATAGAGAGAAAACAGGACAGAGTAAGGCAGATAAATGGAGGTTATTGAGATGTTTAGTCAATTAAGAAAGCCATTAATTTTATGTGAGGATTTTTGAAGATCAGTTAGTCAGACTGTGCAAAAACTATGAATAAGGATTCGCTCCATACACAGAACCAGATTCTAAGCAAGTGAGTTACAAGATACCAGTTTGATCAAAGTAAGTCTTTACTGAGAGAGTATAAAGTAAGACAGTCTGAGACAAAGACCTGTGGTATTGAGAACAAACAAATCAAGAGCTATACTTCAAGTGAGCAGGATCTTTAAAGATAGTCAAGATCAAAGGTAAGTCTGTCAAGTACACCTTTGACATTAGGGAGACACCTTATTTAGAGGCATGAAACCCCAGTTACTCGGTGGTAGGACCACATTACCCCTTCTGACAAGAAGACAGAGATAGTATTCTAACTGGTGTTGACATTAAGGTGACACCTTTATCAGAGGCCAGACACCCCAGTTACTAACTAGATATGTACCATAGCTCTGTATGATCAAGACACTTAATAAGAAACCAGATAAGTACTGCCATCTCATGACATGGGATGTTTTTTCACTTCATTGATGAAAATCCCAGTTTCTCAATGAGCAGTTAACAAGGTTGACAACATTGAGATTAAATCCATTGTTTCTCACGCCTTCCACCTCAAACCCTTATTTCCCCTTGCCGCTTCCTATTCATCCTCGTGCTGCTCTACCTTGTGCGTCTTCTTCAAACCCATCTCCATCTCTTCCCGCTCACTTTCTTCCCCCACAGAGGTCTATTCCTTTCTTAAGTCTAGCTTCACTTCCAATAGCAGCCTGCAAGAGAGAGTTGATGCTCTGGAAGTTCCGGCAGATGGATCAGCAAAGGTCAGCAGCTCCGGGTCAAAGAAAGAGGAAGGGAAAAGAAATAGTTGAAGAGCCTTCATCTAAGCAACATAGATGTCTTGCGCCAGAACCTGCTGCGGAAGTCTCTTCAGAACAAGGTACCAAGTTTTCTCAGTCTACCGTGTTCTTAGAAAGTGGGAAAATCATTCCTCCTAGAATAATAGATTTCGGAGATGAAACCTTGGTATCAGAGCCAGGTTTTTCCCAGAATGTGGTCCAACGGCCAGGGAAACGGATCCACTGGTCCTCGCAGTTTCATAGCTGATGGGCAGTCTATCACCCGTCCCCCCTTCTTTGATGGTAATAATTACTTCTTCTGGAAGAACAGGATGGAAGTCTTTATCAGGGCCCAAAGCCACAAGCTATGGAAAGTTATTACAGATGGTCCATACACCCTTCCACCGAATGAAGATATGTGGACAAAAGATCAGGTCAAACTCTCCGCACTGAATTGGACAGCTCTTAACATCATACAGTGCGCCGTCCACCCGGAAGAGTATTCGAGGATCTCAGCATGCAAGACTGCAAAGAACATGTGGGATGATTTGCAGTTAATTCATGAGGGCACATCTCAGGTGAAGGCTACCAAGATCAACATACTTACAACTCAATATGAGTTATTTAAGATGAAGCCAGAGGAGCCGATCACAGAAATGTATGCCAGATTATCTGTGATCATCAACAGTCTAAGGGCCTTGGAAAGGATATTCAACAAGAAGACATAGTCAGGAAGATCCTTAGGTCTCTAACTCCCGTCTGGGAAACCAAGGTGACTGTAATAGAGGAATCAAGAAATTTATCCATCATGACAGTAACCCAGCTGATTGGATCCCTCATGACCCATGAAATGAATTTCAAACATGGAAACGATGGGCATGACAGAAAGGGAAAGAATGTTGCTCTGAAGGTCTCACGACATGCTAAGAAGAACAACAGCAGCAGCAGCAGCAGTGATGATAGCAGCGAAGGCTCTGATGGATTCTCAGACCTGGACAAGGACGAGCGAGCTATGCTCACCAGGCAATTCAGAAAGTTCCTGAGAACTAAAGGAAAATTCTACAGGAGGAAGAAATTTAATGCTGCAATGAAGTCTCCTGAGCGAGGATTTGAGAAGAACCGGTCTGCTAAGAAGATCACTTGCTATCATTGTCAGAAACCCGGTCACATGAAAAGTGAATGTCCAGAGCTACAAGCTAAGGCTCCAGGACACCAGAAGAAGATGGTGCACAAGAAGAAGAAGGCCATGCTGTGCACATGGAGCGATGAGGAGGAGGACCCAGAAGCCACTTCGTCCAGTGAAAATGAAGAAAAGATCTGCCTCATGGCCGACCATGAGAAAGAGGTAACAAACTTATTTGAGAATTTTACCTTGGATGATTGGGAGGACGCCTATGGCGACCTGTTAAGTAAATATAATTGTTTAAACAAGGAGCACAGAATGCTTAGACGTAAGTTTCATTCTCTGTCTGAAGAACACTCTTCTATTGTCACTGATAGCATGAAAACCAAGGAGATGGCCATTGAGCTAGACCAGGTTAAAGGTGAGATTGAGAGGTTGAGAATGGAAAGAGAGGAGAGTCTAGCTAGAATGGATGAGCTTAAGTGTAAAGCTGAAGAGTGTAAAGGAGAGATTAGACTGATGGCTGAAAAATATGAGGCAGTTAGAAAAGTTAATCAGGAACTCCAGGACAAATGCAATGAATTTCAGAAGGAGATTGAGGACAAAGAAAAAGTGCTTGAGAAGTTTACAGAGGGGAGAAACAACCTGAATGTCCTTCTGGGGTCGAGGGTAAACTTCAATAGGGAGGGATTAGGATACAATCCTACTAGTAAAAAACCCTTTGAATTTAAGACTACCACGTTCTGCCCCGCCAAAGGCAAAGAGAAACTGGAAACACCATCCAGTTCCAAATCTGTCTCTACAATGAAGTTTTCGACCGGCAAATTCATTCAATCCACTGGTCAGCAACCTAAGTCGGGAAATCCTGAAACAAGAACTGCTCATGTGCAACAGGTGGGGAACAAAGGTTCTCACAGAACCAGTCCTATTGATGTCACAAAAAGGGTGAAAAGTTTTGTTAAGAAAGCTCATCATGCTAATTATCAAGTAGAACATGGCAACGTTCACCAGGTTCAGCACAAATTTTATTGGAGTAAAAATGCTTACATGAATTATGCTCAACACACACGCGTATCCTCTAAGAGGCCAACCAACAATGTCTTTGTTCAGAAACAGCATAGTTCAAATAGGAATAAGCTTATTCAACACCCACCAAGAAACGACAAAAGGGAAGAATCAACCCACATAAAACCACTGAAGAGAACTATAAAACAAATGTGGATTCCCAAGTGTTTTTTGCATAATCTGAAAACTGGTTCTGGACCCAATTTGAATTGGGTCCCACATTACTCTGTCTGAATTTTTTGCAGGTCAGCCTGGCAGCTGAGCATAACAAGTGGTATCTTGACAGCGGCTGTAGCAGGCACATGACAGGAGACCGGTCCAAATTCAGCAAACTAAAAATGAAGCCTGGGGGCTTGGTCAAATTCGGAGGAAATAACAGAGGTAGAATAATTGGAATTGGTACGATTGGTAAGTCCTCCACTAACTCCATTGAAGATGTGTATCTTGTAGAAGGACTTTAGCACAACTTGGTAAGTATAAGTCAACTTTGTGACAAAGGACACAAGGTACTCTTTGACCACAACTCGTGCACTGTTTTTGAGCTGAACTCTGATAACATCATGTTCAAAGGTCATAAAGTAAATAATGTGTACATCGTTGATCTAGATGATAATTCTGAAACAAACTTGTGTCTGTCTGCTAATTCTGAACAGGTTGTTTTTGACTGGCATAGGCATCTAGGCCACGCTAGTGTCTCTACTTTGAATAAACTGTCTAATTATAACCTAGTCAGAGGTTTGCCCAAAATAAAATTCCAGTTAGGGTCCAAGCTCTGTGATGCTTGTGCTCAAGGTAAACAGACTCGTGCAGTTTTTAAGTTGAGAACTGAAGGTCTCTCATCTAAACCACTACAGCACTTGCACATGGATCTCTTTGGTCCTACTCGAATACAAAGCCTGTCAGGTAAGAGATATGGTCTAGTCATAGTTGATGACTTCACTAGATTTTCTTGGTTGTTCTGTTTAGCAAATAAAAATGATGCTTTTGTTCACTTTGAAGAACTTTTTAATAAAATCAAACTGCAAGGTGAACATAATATCATTACAATTCAGTCTGACCATGGAGGAGAGTTTGAAAACTCTTCATTCTCTGAATTTTGCTCAAGAGAGGGAGTGACTCACAGATTTTCTTCTCCCAAGACACCGGAGCAAATGGAATTGTTGAGAGAAGAAACATGTCAATAATTGAAATGGCCAGGACTATGCTGATTGAGAGTGGACTTCCAAGGAGATTTTGGGCAGAAGCTGCAAATACAGCATGCTACATTTTAAATCGAGCCTTGGTAAGACCTACTCATAAGAAAACTCCTTATGAACTCCTCAAGGGTAAGCTGCCAAACATTTCTTACTTTAAAATCTTTGGTTCCAAATGTTTCATCCACAATAATGGTAAGAATGGTTTGGATAAGTTTGAAGCAAGAAGCTCTCCTGGAATTTTTCTCGGATATTCAGAAACCTCTAGGGCTTACAGAGTCTTCAATAAAGATGAGCAAACTGTTGAAGAAACACCTCATGTAGTGTTTGATGAGAATGTTCTATCTGACAAAAAGATAAATGATGACAGGGAGTCACCTGATGAGGGAGATTTCTTGGAGAAAATTGAAGAAGAAGAGATGCAGCAAACTGCTCAACCAGAAAACTTACAACAAGAAGGAGCAACTGAGGTAGGTGAACCCTCAGGTGAGGTAATATTTCACAAAGATCATTCTAGTGAAAATGTCATAGGTAATTTGCATGATCCCACTAGGACAAGGTCTCATTTTAGAACTGTCCAAGAACAGGACTTAGCTGCTTTGACATCTCAGGTAGAACCCAAGATTGTGGAAGAGGCTTTAAAGCATGATTCTTGGGTATCCTCCATGGGTGAGGAATTAAATCAATTTGAGAAAAATAATGTATGGAAACTAGTTCCTAGACCTGAAAACACTCATGTCATTGGCACTAAATGGGTTTTCAAAAATAAGATTGATGAAAATGGTGCTATCTCTAGAAACAAAGCAAGACTTGTAGCTCAAGGCTACAGTCAGGAATTTGGTGTGCATTTTGGTGAATCCTATGCACCAGTAGCTAGGATGGAACTTATAAGAATTCTGTTTGCATTTGCATGCTCTAGAAACATTTGGCTACAGCAAATGGATGTCAAAAGCGCATTTTTAAGTGGGTTATTGAAGGAAGAAGTATATGTTGAACAACCTCCTGGGTTTAATTTCTCTGTTCAGCCTAACATGGTTTTTAGGTTGAAAAAAGCCCTCTATGGATTGAAGCAGGCTCCCCGAGCCTGGTATGAGAGACTTTCTGAGTTCCTTGTGAGCAAGGGCTACACTCGAGGTAAGGTTGACCAAACCCTATTCACCAAAAGTCTCGGAAAGGAGTTAATTGTGGTCCAGGTATATGTTGATGATATCATTTTCGGATCTAACAATTCAAAATTATGTAAAGATTTTTCTGAGTCTATGTCCCAAGAATTTGAAATGAGTCTAGTTGGCGAACTAAAATATTTTCTTGGACTGCAGGTCAAACAAATGGAGGATGGTTGTTTCATAAATCAAACCAAGTATACTCTGGAGATGCTGAAAAGGTTTGGAATGACCAACCTCAAGACAATCTCAACACCCATGGGTACCAGCTCCTCACTGGATTCAGACGAAAAGGTAAAGAGGTGGATGCTAAACTATATAGAGGTATGATCGGTTCACTCCTCTACTTAACTGCATCCAAGCCCGACATTCAATTTAGTGTAGGGATGTGTGCCAGATACCAGGCTAGGCCTACTGAATTGCATCTGGCAGCTGTAAAGAGAATCTTTAGATACTTATCTACCACCCATGATCTAGGTCTCTGGTATCCTGCATCATGTAAGTTAGATCTCATTGCATACACTGATGCAGATTATGCAGGATGTAAATTGGACAGGAAGAGTACTAGTGGTCACTGTGAATATCTAGGAGGATGCTTAGTCTCTTGGGGATCCAAGAAGCAACACTCTGTGGCTCTTTCTACTGCTGAAGCTGAATATGTAGCAGCGGGGAGCTGTGGCACACAGGTTATATGGATAAAACACCAGCTTCTGGACTACTCGGTTGAGCTAGGTTGTACTCCTATCTTTTGTGACAATACTAGTGCAATAAATATTGCAAAGAATCCTGTACTTCATTCCTGAACTAAACACATTGAAAGCAGGCATCATTTTATTCGAGATGAAGTAGCTAAGAGGACTTTTGAGTTGATCCATGTTGGCACTAACTCACAAATTGCAGATATCTTCACTAAGCCACTGGATACTGAAAAATTTAGCACTTTGCGCAGAGAACTAGGTATTTACATAATTTCATGATTGAACATTTGATTTCTGAATACCATGTCATGTTTTATTGTGCTTATCATATTCATTGTCTGTTGCTGAAGAAATAACTTCATTATGAGTGTTTGGTGACTCACTCCGTTTTGATTGAATAGTCTGTTCAAACTTCATGGTGTTCTCTTTGAAGTGTTTTGAGGGTTGTCTTGGTTAAGTCTGTGTTAGGGTCAAGGTCTCAGGGGGAGCTACATTTATAATAGGTGCTTTGGTCTTTGGCCTAATTTGAACATACTCCGAACGACATCTTGCTGACATCAAAAGAGAATCAGGTTGATTAGGTGTATAAAAGAAAGTGTTGGATGCTTTATCCTTTAAGACTGTTCATCTAATTTCTTGTTGGAATTTCAGCTGTTAGTCCCACTAAGATCAAAATCTGTATTCAAAGATTATCTTCCTACACGGTAACTGTCTTCTGATCTAGCCAGTACAGCATACCTACTTAGTCAATGTTGAGTCCGAAATGAGGTATTTTGTGCTCTAGTCTGAATCACCTTGGATCTGGTGTATTGTTCTCAAACGGACTCAAGCTTAATTAACAAGGTTTTAAGAGCTGGTTAATAAAAACAAAAAATTTCATAGTGGGGTTCCCTCTTGGTAAAGAGGAAGAGAGACGAGAGTCTCTGGGTTCTAGTGACTGCTGGTCGCTAGAGGTTCCCTCCTGGTAGGAGGAAGAGGAGAGGTTGTTCTCCTGGGAAGCTGTGTATCAGCAGTTGTTCGGCAAGCTGTGTTGCCCAGCCTTTAGTGAAGCCACACTCGGATTGAGTGTGAGGTAGATGTAGGTCTGAGGGACCGAATCACCTTAAAATCCTCTGAGTCCTTGTGTGATCGATTGTGGTAATATTGTGGTATGCCTTCTATTTGCTTGAGCTATTAACTGCATTGCATCATTTTCGATAGTCGGAGCTCGAGGTTATTTGCGTTTAGCGATATACTCTGCAGTATTTTTTAATTCTACGAAAAACAGTGATCTATTCATCCCCTCCCCTTCTAGATCACTTCATATTGTACTTATCAGTTGGTATCAGAGCAGGTTTTTCCCAGAATGTGGTCCAACGGCCAGGGAAACGGATCCACTGGTCCTCGCAGTTTCATAGCTGATGGGCAGTCTATCACCCGTCCCCCCTTCTTTGATGGTAATAATTACTTCTTTTGGAAGAACAGGATGGAAGTCTTTATCAGGGCCCAAAGCCACAAGCTATGGAAAGTTATTATAGATGGTCCATACACCCTTCCACCGAATGAAGATATGTGGACAGAAGATCAGGTCAAACTCTCCGCACTGAATTGGACAGCTCTTAACATCATACAGTGCGCCGTCCACCCGGAAGAGTATTCGAGGATCTCAGCGTGCAAGACTGCAAAGAACATGTGGGATGATTTGCAGTTAATTCATGAGGGCACATCTCAGGTGAAGGCTACCAAGATCAACATACTTACAACTCAATATGAGTTATTTAAGATGAAGCCAGAGGAGCCGATCACAGAAATGTATGCCAGATTATCTGTGATCATCAACAGTCTGAAGGGCCTTGGAAAGGATATTCAACAAGAAGACATAGTCAGGAAGATCCTTAGGTCTCTAACTCCCGTCTGGGAAACCAAGGTGACTGTAATAGAGGAATCAAGAAATTTATCCATCATGACAGTAACCCAGCTGATTGGATCCCTCATGACCCATGAAATGAATTTCAAACATGGAAACGATGGGCATGACAGAAAGGGAAAGAATGTTGCTCTGAAGGTCTCACGACATGCTAAGAAGAACAACAGCAGCAGCAGCAGCAGCAGTGATGATAGCAGCAAAGGCTCTGATGGATTCTCAGACCTGGACAAGGACGAGCGAGCTATGGTCACCAGGCAATTCAGAAAGTTCCTGAGAACTAAAGGAAAATTCTACAGGAGGAAGAAATTTAATGCTGCAATGAAGTCTCCTGAGCGAGGATTTGAGAAGAACCGGTCTGCTAAGAAGATCACTTGCTGTCATTGTCAGAAACTCGGTCAAATGAAAAGTGAATGTCCAAAGCTACAAGCTAAGGCTCCAGGACACCAGAAGAAGATGGTGCACAAGAAGAAGAAGGCCATGCTGTGCACATGGAGCGATGAGGAGGAGGACCCAGAAGCCACTTCGTCCAGTGAAAATGAAGAAAAGATCTGCCTCATGGCCGACCATGAGAAAGAGGTAACAAACTTATTTGAGAATTTTACCTTGGATGATTGGGAGGACGCCTATGGCGACCTGTTAAGTAAATATAATTGTTTAAACAAGGAGCACAGAATGCTTAGACGTAAGTTTCATTCTCTGTCTGAAGAACACTCTTCTATTGTCATTGATAGCATGAAAACCAAGGAGATGGCCATTGAGCTAGACCAGGTTAAAGGTGAGATTGAGAGGTTGAGAATGGAAAGAGAGGAGAGTCTAGCTAGAATGGATGAGCTGAAGTGTAAAGCTGAAGAGTGTAAAGGAGAGATTAGACTGATGGCTGAAAAATATGAGGCAGTTAGAAAAGTTAATCAGGAACTCCAGGACAAATGCAATGAATTTCAGAAGGAGATTGAGGACAAAGAAAAAGTGCTTGAGAAGTTTACAGAGGGGAGAAACAACCTGAATGTCCTTCTGGGGTCGAGGGTAAACTTCAATAGGGAGGGATTAGGATACAATCCTACTAGTAAAAAACCCTTTGAATTTAAGACTACCACGTTCTGCCCCGCCAAAGGCAAAGAGAAACTGGAAACACCATCCAGTTCCAAATCTGTCTCTACAATGAAGTTTTCGACCGGCAAATTCATTCAATCCACTGGTCAGCAACCTAAGTCGGGAAATCCTGAAACAAGAACTGCTCATGTGCAACAGGTGGGGAACAAAGGTTCTCACAGAACCAGTCCTATTGATGTCACAAAAAGGGTGAAAAGTTTTGTTAAGAAAGCTCATCATGCTAATTATCAAGTAGAACATGGCAACGTTCACCAGGTTCAGCACAAATTTTATTGGAGTAAAAATGCTTACATGAATTATGCTCAACACACACGCGTATCCTCTAAGAGGCCAACCAACAATGTCTTTGTTCAGAAACAGCATAGTTCAAATAGGAATAAGCTTACTCAACATCCACCAAGAAACAACAAAAGGGAAAAATCAACCCACATAAAACCACTGAAGAGAACTATAAAACAAATGTGGATTCCCAAGTGTTTTTTGCATAATCTGAAAACTGGTTCTGGACCCAATTTGAATTGGGTCCCACATTACTCTGTCTGAATTTTTTGCAGGTCAGCCTGGCAGCTGAGCATAACTAGTGGTATCTTGACAGCGGCTGTAGCAGGCACATGACAGGAGACCAGTCCAAATTCAGCAAACTAAAAATGAAGTCTGGGGGCTTGGTCAAATTCGGAGGAAATAACAGAGGTAGAATAATTGGAATTGGTACGATTGGTAAGTCCTCCACTAACTCCATTGAAGATGTGTATCTTGTAGAAGGACTTCAGCACAACTTGGTAAGTATAAGTCAACTTTGTGACAAAGGACACAAGGTACTCTTTGACCACAACTCGTGCACTGTTTTTGAGCTGAACTCTGATAACATCATGTTCAAAGGTCATAGAGTAAATAATGTGTACATCGTTGATCTAGATGATAATTCTGAAACAAACTTGTGTCTGTCTGCTAATTCTGAACAGGTTGCTTTTGACTGGCATAGGCGTCTAGGCCACGCTAGTGTGTCTACTTTGAATAAACTGTCTAATTATAACCTAGTCAGAGGTTTGCCCAAAATAAAATTCCAGTTAGGGTCCAAGCTCTGTGATGCTTGTGCTCAAGGTAAACAGACTCGTGCAGTTTTTAAGTTGAGAACTGAAGGTCTCTCATCTAAACCACTACAGCACTTGCACATGGATCTCTTTGGTCCTACTCGAATACAAAGCCTGTCAGGTAAGAGATATGGTCTAGTCATAGTTGATGACTTCACTAGATTTTCTTGGTTGTTCTGTTTAGCAAATAAAAATGATGCTTTTGTTCACTTTGAAGAACTTTTTAATAAAATCAAACTGCAAGGTGAACATAATATCATTACAATTCAGTCTGACCATGGAGGAGAGTTTGAAAACTCTTCATTCTCTGAATTTTGCTCAAGAGAGGGAGTGACTCACAGATTTTCTTCTCCCAGGACACCGGAGCAGAATGGAATTGTTGAGAGAAGAAACAGGTCAATAATTGAAATGGCCAGGACTATGCTGATTGAGAGTGGACTTCCAAGGAGATTTTGGGCAGAAGCTGCAAATACAGCATGCTACATTTTAAATCGAGCCTTGGTAAGACCTTCTCATAAGAAAACTTCTTATGAACTCCTCAAGGGTAAGCTGCCAAACATTTCTTACTTTAAAATCTTTGGTTCCAAATGTTTCATCCACAATAATGGTAAGAATGGTTTGGATAAGTTTGAAGCAAGAAGCTCTCCTGGAATTTTTCTCGGATATTCAGAAACCTCTAGGGCTTACAGAGTCTTCAATAAAGATGAGCAAACTGTTGAAGAAACACCTCATGTAGTGTTTGATGAGAATGTTCTATCTGACAAAAAGATAAATGATGACAGGGAGTCACCTGATGAGGGAGATTTCTTGGAGAAAATTGAAGAAGAAGAGATGCAGCAAACTGCTCAACCAGAAAACTTACAACAAGAAGGAGCAACTGAGGTAGGTGAACCCTCAGGTGAGGTAATATTTCACAAAGATCATTCTAGTGAAAATGTCATAGGTAATTTGCATGATCCCACTAGGACAAGGTCTCATTTTAGAACTGTCCAAGAACAGGACTTAGCTGCTTTGACATCTCAGGTAGAACCCAAGACTGTGGAAGAGGCTTTAAAGCATGATTCTTGGGTATCCTCCATGGGTGAGGAATTAAATCAATTTGAGAAAAATAATGTATGGAAACTAGTTCCTAGACCTGAAAACACTCATGTCATTGGCACTAAATGGGTTTTCAAAAATAAGATTGATGAAAATGGTGCTATCTCTAGAAACAAAGCAAGACTTGTAGCTCAAGGCTACAGTCAGGAATTTGGTGTGCATTTTGATGAATCCTATGCACCAGTAGCTAGGATGGAAGCTATAAGAATTCTGTTTGCATTTGCATGCTCTAAAAACATTTGGCTACAGCAAATGGATGTCAAAAGCGCATTTTTAAATGGGTTATTGAAGGAAGAAGTATATGTTGAACAACCTCCTGGGTTTAATTTCTCTGTTCAGCCTAACATGGTTTTTAGGTTGAATAAAGCCCTCTATGGATTGAAGCAGGCTCCCCGAGCCTGGTATGAGAGACTTTCTGAGTTCCTTGTGAGCAAGGGCTACACTCGAGGTAAGGTTGACCAAACCCTATTCACCAAAAGTCTCGGAAAGGAGTTAATTGTGGTCCAGGTATATGTTGATGATATCATTTTCGGATCTAACAATTCAAAATTATGTAAAGATTTTTCTGAGTCTATGTCCCAAGAATTTGAAATGAGTCTAGTTGGCGAACTAAAATATTTTCTTGGACTGCAGGTCAAACAAATGGAGGATGGTTGTTTCATAAATCAAACCAAGTATACTCTGGAGATGCTGAAAAGGTTTGGAATGACCAACCTCAAGACAATCTCAACACCCATGGGTACCAGCTCCTCACTGGATTCAGACGAAAAAGGTAAAGAGGTGGATGCTAAACTATATAGAGGTATGATCGGTTCACTCCTCTACTTAACTGCATCCAAGCCCGACATTCAATTTAGTGTAGGGATGTGTGCCAGATACCGGGCTAGGCCTACTGAATTGCATCTGGCAGCTGTAAAGAGAATCTTTAGATACTTATCTACCACCCATGATCTAGGTCTCTGGTATCCTGCATCATGTAAGTTAGATCTCATTGCATACACTGATGCAGATTATGCAGGATGTAAATTGGACAGGAAGAGTACTAGTGGTCACTGTGAATATCTAGGAGGATGCTTAGTCTCTTGGGGATCCAAGAAGCAACACTCTGTGGCTCTTTCTACTGCTGAAGCTGAATATGTAGCAGCGGGGAGCTGTGGCACACAGGTTATATGGATAAAACACCAGCTTCTAGACTACTCGGTTGAGCTAGGTTGTACTCCTATCTTTTGTGACAATACTAGTGCAATAAATATTGCAAAGAATCCTGTACTTCATTCCCGAACTAAACACATTGAAATCAGGCATCATTTTATTCGAGATGAAGTAGCTAAGAGGACTTTTGAGTTGATCCATGTTGGCACTAACTCACAAATTGCAGATATCTTCACTAAGCCACTGGATACTGAAAAATTTAGCACTTTGCGCAGAGAACTAGGTATTTACATAATTTCATGATTGAACATTTGATTTCTGAATACCATGTCATGTGTTATTGTGCTTATCATATTCATTGTCTGTTGCTGAAGAAATAACTTCATTATGAGTGTTTGGTGACTCACTCCGTTTTGATTGAATAGTCTGTTCAAACTTCATGGTGTTCTCTTTGAAGTGTTTTGAGGGTTGTCTTGGTTAAGTCTGTGTTGGGGTCAAGGTCTCAGGGGGAGCTAGATTTATAATAGGTGCTTTGGTCTTTGGCCTAATTTGAACATACTCCGAACGACATCTTGCTGACATCAAAAGAGAATCAGGTTGATTAGGTGTATAAAAAAAAGTGTTGGATGCTTTATCCTTTAAGACTGTTCATCTAATTTCTTGTTGGAATTTCAGCTGTTAGTCCCACTGAGATCAAAATCTGTATTCAAAGATTATCTTCCTACACGGTAACTGTCTTCTGATCTAGCCAATACAGCATACCTACTTAGTCAATGTTGAGTCCGAAATGAGGTATTTTGTGCTCTAGTCTGAATCACCTTGGATCTGGTGTATTGTTCTCAAACGGACTCAAGCTTAATTAACAAGGTTTTAAGAGCTGGTTAATAAAAACAAAAAAAATTCATAAAATTGTTGTCAACCTTGTTAACTGCTCATTGAGAAACTGGGATTTTCATCAATGAAGTGAAAAAACATCCCATGTCATGAGATGGCAGTACTTATCTGGTTTCTTATTAATTGTCTTGATCATACAGAGCTATGGTACATATCTGGTTAGTAACTGGGGTGTCTGGCCTCTGATAAAGGTGTCACCTTAATGTCAACACCAGTTAGAATACTATCTCTGTCTTCTTGTCAGAAGGGGTAATGTGGTCCTGCCACCGAGTAACTGGGGTTTCATGCCTCTAAACAAGGTGTCTCCCTAATGTCAAAGGTGTACTTGACAGACTTACCTTTGATCTTGACTATCTTTAAAGATCCTGCTCACTTGAAGTATAGCTCTTGATTTGTTTGTTCTCAATACCACAGGTCTTTGTCTTCAGACTGTCTTACTTTATACTCTCTCAGTAAAGACTTACTTTGATCAAACTGGTATCTTGTAACTCACTTGCTTAGAATCTGGTTCTGTGTATGGAGCGAATCCTTATTCACAGTTTTTACACAGTCTGACTAACTGATCTTCAAAAATCCTCACATAAAATTAATGGCTTTCTTAATTGACTAAACATCTCAATAACCTCCATTTATCTGCCTTACTCTGTCCTGTTTTCTCTCTATAGTCAGCAATTTTCCTTTCTCTGTATCTTCAGATTTGCCCCTAGTTTTTGATGATGTCAAAGGGGGAGAGAATTGTGTGGTTTCGGTTTCAGAGTTTTTGTTGCATGCCATTGTGTTGAGGGGGAGTTAGTTATCAAGTCTGAGGTAATCTGTTGCTGTGTTCAGGGGGAGTGTTCTGGTGTCATCAGAGGAAGCAAGGAAGCTAGTGCGTTGAAAGTCTGCTTTAATTTGTCTGCATTAAATCTCTTTCTTCTTTCTTCACACAAGCACTATCTCTCTCTCTTCTTCTCCTTCTGCTCTTCTTCTTTCTCTTTTCTTTTTCTCTGGATCGTGGCTCTCTGTATGAGCTTTTCTTCTCGCCAACTCGATCACCTTCATCTGTGGACGAAGGTCTCATATATATAGCAGCAGCAGCATCATCAGCCACGACGTGTGACCTCTACATTTCCAGCCCTAATTATTCGGACCACGTGGTAGTCTCTCAGCAGGCTTCATTCCAGCCTCGGATCACGTGCCCTCCTTAAGCTTCACGATCAAAGCACCTCCTCATCATTATCCTCTTCCTGATCATTTGAGCTTGCCTTGCCATTATCATCTTCTGGATTATGGCTGTCACTATAGTCTCCTCCATTTCCGACTAAGCACAGTCCACCTTTTTCCTCATGTATGGCTTTCGCTTGAGCCATGATTTCTTTTCCTGTTGAGCAACCTGGATTTGATCCACGGTCCAGTAGTCAGATCTTCAGGTAAGCTTCTTTCTTCTTCTCCACGAGCTCTCTCGCTCACTCTCTATCTCTCTTTTGTGTCTTCCCTAAGTGTTTTGATGATGAGCAACACTATGTTAATTGTTGTTGATATTTTTGATCAGATATCTTGCACTTGAGTTATCCATGGTTTTATATGAAAAAGCTGCTAAGAGGTAACACTTCGTGTGTTCGTACAAGTTCGATCTTCGTGCTATTTTCCTTAAACCTCATGTCATTCTTAGTTCGCGTTTTCACCTCGTGTCGAGTTAGCCATGTTGTCGTCTGATTGAGGGTTGTCTTTCACCTCGTGCAGTCTTTGATTACTGTGTTGTTTCCGTGTCATCCTTAGCTCATGTCATCCGTTTGTATTCCTATCTTCGAGTCTATTTTCGCTGAGTCTCTAAGTCAGTCTAAGTTCAAGTGTTCGTTTCACTTCATGTTGTTTTCTCTTCTCATGTCTTCGTGTCGTGTTCCTGAAGCTGCTCTAAAAGTTCTGATGAACTTCGAGTAGTTTTTTTTTTGTTTTTTTTTTTTTGTAGACCTCGTGTCGTTCCTACTTAGTAACCACACTTCGTGACGATTAATGTTGTCCATGTTTTCGTGTTGTGTTTACGTCTTCGTGTTAATCTGTCTTCGTGTCGGTTTCTACTTTTCGTCTTTGAGTTGTGGTCACCCCGTGTTGTTTTCATCTCGTGCTGTTCTTACTATACTTCGTGTCGTTGTTCTTCACTTCGTGTCAACTTCACTTCGTGTTGTTTTCACTTCGAGTCGTCTCTTTATATTCTCTCTTCATGTTGGTCTCTCGCTTTAGACTTCGTGTCGTTTTCGCCTTGACCACACATCGTGTTGCCTTCCGTAGACCTCGTGTCTTGAATGTTTGCAACCACTTCATGTCGGTTTCTGTCGTTAGCCCGTGTTGTCCTCGTGTTGTTTTTGCTTTCGTGACCTCGTGTCTCTTTTGGCTTATAACCTCACCTCGTGTCATTTCCTTCTGTGTGTCTGACCTGTTACAGAGTATCTCGTGTCGTTCTTGTGTCATTTCGAGTAATAGTCACGTCGTGTTGTTACTATATACCTCATGTAGTTTTGGTTTTTGTGGCCATGCAGCGTATTAATGGATTTAATCTCATTACAGGTCCGAGGAAGAACATTCCACACTCCTGGGCTGCACGTGATCCGAGACAAGAGGAACCAATCTGATAAAGGCACGTGGCAGGAAGATTCTGGATCGAGCGTGGGAGGCACACGCGTTCTGTGCCCTATCCACCTGCTGTTACTGCTATAAATAGAATCCTTCGTCCTCAGATGAAGGTGATCGAAGAAGAGTGGCATAGAAGAAAAAGCAAGAAAATAGAGAGCCCTTCGATCCAGGAAAAGAAAAGAAAGAAGAAAGAATAGCAGAGAGAAAAAGAGAGAGAGCAGAAGAGTGATCAGAAGAGTTGTTCTGACTTGCGGATCAAATCCGAAGTCTATTGCTCTGTACTGAGCTACATTATTTCCATTTTCTGGCATTTGATTTCCTTCGATCGTATTTTTCGTTTATTGTTCTTACCTTTCTTCAACTGTTCTTGTTTGTGTTTCCGATCCTCTGGACTGAGGTCGGGGTCCTCCTGTGAGATCAGGAGAAGGGAGAGTCAATCTCCAGTCTGCAAGCAGCAGGTGGGCTGCTTGTAGGTTCCCTCCGGGTTGGGAGGAAGAGGGGTCTTCGACCTCTGGTTCACTAGTAGCAGCTCCCAACCCGGAGGGAACCTACAAGCAGCCCACCTGCTGCTTGCAGACTGGAGATTGACTCTCCCTTCTCCTGATCTCACAGGAGGACCCCGACCTCAGTCCAGAGGATCGGAAACACAAACAAGAACAGTTGAAGAAAGGTAAGAACAATAAACGAAAAATACGATCGAAGGAAATCAAATGCCAGAAAATGGAAACAATGTAGCTCAGTACAGAGCAATAGACTTCGGATTTGATCCGCAAGTCAGAACAACTCTTCTGATCACTCTTCTGCTCTCTCTCTTTTTCTCTCTACTATTCTTTCTTCTTTCTTTTCTTTTCCTAGATCGAAGGGCTCTCTATTTTCTTGCTTTTTCTTCTATGCCACTCTTCTTCGATCACCTTCATCTGAGGACGAAGGATTCTATTTATAGCAGTAACAGCAGGTGGATAGGGCACATAACGCGTGTGCCTCCCACGCTCGATCCAGAATATTCCTGCCACGTGCCTTTATCAGATTGGTTCCTCTTGTCTCGGATCACGTGCAGCCCAGGAGTGTGGAATGTTCTTCCTCGGACCTGTAATGAGATTAAATCCATTAATACGCTGCATGGCCACAAAAACCAAAACTGCATGAGGTATATAGTAACAACACGACGTGACTATTACTCGAAATGACACAAGAACGACACGAGATACTCTGTAACAGGTCAGACACACAGAAGGAAATGACACGAGGTGAGGTTATAAGCCAAAAGAGACACGAGGTCACGAAAGCAAAAACAACACGAGGACAACACGGGCTAACGACAGAAACCGACACGAAGTGGTTGCAAACATTCAAGACACGAGGTCTACGAAAGGCAACACGATGTGTGGTCAAGGCGAAAACGACACGAAGTCTAAAGCGAGAGACCAACACGAAGAGAGAATATAAAGAGACGACTCGAAGTGAAAACAACACGAAGTGAAGTTGACACGAAGTGAAGAACAACGACACGAAGTATAGTAAGAACAGCACGAGATGAAAACAACACGGGGTGACCACAACTCAAAGACGAAAAGTAGAAACCGACACGAAGACAGATTAACAGGAAGGCGTAAACACAACAGGAAAACATGGACAACATTAATCATCACGAAGTGTGGTTACTAAGTAGGAACGACACGAGGTCTACAAAAAAAAACAAAAAAACAAAAAAAAAACTACTCGAAGTTCATCAGAACTTTTAGAGCAGCTTCAGGAACACGACACGAAGACATGAGAAGAGAAAACAACACGAAGTGAAACGAACACTTGAACTTAGACTGACTTAGAGACTCAGCGAAAATAGACTCGAAGACAGGAATACAAACGGATGACATGAGCTAAGGATGACACGGAAACAACACAGTAATCAAAGACTGCACGAGGTGAAAGACAACACTCAATCAGACGATAACATGGCTAACTCGACACGAGGTGAAAACGCGAAGTAAGAATGACATGAGGTTTAAGGAAAACAGCACGAAGACCGAACTTGTACAAACACACGAAGTGTTACCTCTTAGCAGCTTTTTCATATAAAACCATGGATAACTCAAGTGCAAGATATCTGATCAAAAATATCAACAACAATTAACATAGTGTTGCTCATCATCAAAACACTTAGGGAAGACACAAAATGTAACAATCTCTCCCTTTTTGATGATGGCAACACTATATTAAGTATAAGAGATAAGTTCAAAAGAGATCATTTCAAGAGTTTTAATGCAGACAAATTAAAGCAGACTTTCAACGCACTAGCTTCCTTGCTTCCTCTGATGACACCAGAACACTCCCCCTGAACACAGCAACAGATTACCTCAGACTTGATAACTAACTCCCCCTCAACACAATGGCATGCAACAAAAACTCTGAAACCGAAACCACACAATTCTCTCCCCCTTTGACATCATCAAAAACTAGGGGCAAATCTGAAGATACAGAGAAAGGAAAATTGCTGACTATAGAGAGAAAACAGGACAGAGTAAGGCAGATAAATGGAGGTTATTGAGATGTTTAGTCAATTAAGAAAGCCATTAATTTTATGTGAGGATTTTTGAAGATCAGTTAGTCAGACTGTGTAAAAACTGTGAATAAGGATTCGCTCCATACACAGAACCAGATTCTAAGCAAGTGAGTTACAAGATACCAGTTTGATCAAAGTAAGTCTTTACTGAGAGAGTATAAAGTAAGACAGTCTGAAGATAAAGACCTGTGGTATTGAGAACAAACAAATCAAGAGCTATACTTCAAGTGAGCAGGATCTTTAAAGATAGTCAAGATCAAAGGTAAGTCTGTCAAGTACACCTTTGACATTAGGGAGACACCTTGTTTAGAGGCATGAAACCCCAGTTACTCGGTGGCAGGACCACATTACCCCTTCTGACAAGAAGACAGAGATAGTATTCTAACTGGTGTTGACATTAAGGTGACACCTTTATCAGAGGCCAGACACCCCAGTTACTAACCAGATATGTACCATAGCTCTGTATGATCAAGACAATTAATAAGAAACCAGATAAGTACTGCCATCTCATGACATGGGATGTTTTTTCACTTCATTGATGAAAATCCCAGTTTCTCAATGAGCAGTTAACAAGGTTGACAACAATTTTATGAATTTTTTTGTTTTTATTAACCAGCTCTTAAAACCTTGTTAATTAAGCTTGAGTCCGTTTGAGAACAATACACCAGATCCAAGGTGATTCAGACTAGAGCACAAAATACCTCATTTCGGACTCAACATTGACTAAGTAGGTATGCTGTATTGGCTAGATCAGAAGACAGTTACCGTGTAGGAAGATAATCTTTGAATACAGATTTTGATCTCAGTGGGACTAACAGCTGAAATTCCAACAAGAAATTAGATGAACAGTCTTAAAGGATAAAGCATCCAACACTTTTTTTTATACACCTAATCAACCTGATTCTCTTTTGATGTCAGCAAGATGTCGTTCGGAGTATGTTCAAATTAGGCCAAAGACCAAAGCACCTATTATAAATCTAGCTCCCCCTGAGACCTTGACCCCAACACAGACTTAACCAAGACAACCCTCAAAACACTTCAAAGAGAACACCATGAAGTTTGAACAGACTATTCAATCAAAACGGAGTGAGTCACCAAACACTCATAATGAAGTTATTTCTTCAGCAACAGACAATGAATATGATAAGCACAATAACACATGACATGGTATTCAGAAATCAAATGTTCAATCATGAAATTATGTAAATACCTAGTTCTCTGCGCAAAGTGCTAAATTTTTCAGTATCCAGTGGCTTAGTGAAGATATCTGCAATTTGTGAGTTAGTGCCAACATGGATCAACTCAAAAGTCCTCTTAGCTACTTCATCTCGAATAAAATGATGCCTGCTTTCAATGTGTTTAGTTCGGGAATGAAGTACAGGATTCTTTGCAATATTTATTGCACTAGTATTGTCACAAAAGATAGGAGTACAACCTAGCTCAACCGAGTAGTCCAGAAGCTGGTGTTTTATCCATATAACCTGTGTGCCACAGCTCCCCGCTGCTACATATTCAGCTTCAGCAGTAGAAAGAGCCACAGAGTGTTGCTTCTTGGATCCCCAAGAGACTAAGCATCCTCCTAGATATTCACAGTGACCACTAGTACTCTTCCTGTCCAATTTACATCCTGCATAATCTGCATCAGTGTATGCAATGAGATCTAACTTACATGATGCAGGATACCAGAGACCTAGATCATGGGTGGTAGATAAGTATCTAAAGATTCTCTTTACAGCTGCCAGATGCAATTCAGTAGGCCTAGCCTGGTATCTGGCACACATCCCTACACTAAATTGAATGTCGGGCCTGGATGCAGTTAAGTAGAGGAGTGAACCGATCATACCTCTATATAGTTTAGCATCCACCTTTTTACCTTTTTCGCCTAAATCCAGTGAGGAGCTGGTACCCATGGGTGTTGACATTGTCTTGAGGTTGGTCATTCCAAACCTTTTCAGCATCTCCAGAGTATACTTGGTTTGATTTATGAAACAACCATCCTCCATTTGTTTGACCTGCAGTCCAAGAAAATATTTTAGTTCACCAACTAGACTCATTTCAAATTCTTGGGACATAGACTCAGAAAAATCTTTACATAATTTTGAATTGTTAGATCTGAAAATGATATCATCAACATATACCTGGATCACAATTAACTCCTTTCCGAGACTTTTGGTGAATAGGGTTTGGTCAACCTTACCTCGAGTGTAGCCCTTGCTCACAAGGAACTCAGAAAGTCTCTCATACCAGGCTCGGGGAGCCTGCTTCAATCCATAGAGGGCTTTATTCAACCTAAAAATCATGTTAGGCTGAACAGAGAAATTAAACCTAGGAGGTTGTTCAACATATACTTCTTCCTTCAATAACCCATTTAAAAATGCGCTTTTGACATCCATTTGCTGTAGCCGAATGTTTCTAGAGCATGCAAATGCAAACAGAATTCTTATAGCTTCCATCCTAGCTACTGGTGCATAGGATTCATCAAAATCCACACCAAATTCCTGACTGTAGCCTTGAGCTACAAGTCTTGCTTTGTTTCTAGAGATAGCACCATTTTCATCAATCTTATTTTTGAAAACCCATTTAGTGCCAATGACATGAGTGTTTTCAGGTCTAGGAACTAGTTTCCATACATTATTTTTCTCAAATTGATTTAATTCCTCACCCATGGAGGATACCCAAGAATCATGCTTTAAAGCCTCTTCCACAGTCTTGGGTTCTACCTGAGATGTCAAAGCAGCTAAGTCCTGTTCTTGGACAGTTCTAAAATGAGACCTTGTCCTAGTGGGATCATGCAAATTACCTATGACATTTTCACTAGAATGATCTTTGTGAAATATTACCTCACCTGAGGGTTCACCTACCTCAGTTGCTCCTTCTTGTTGTAAGTTTTCTGGTTGAGCAGTTTGCTGCATCTCTTCTTCTTCAATTTTCTCCAAGAAATCTCCCTCATCAGGTGACTCCCTGTCATCATTTATCTTTTTGTCAGATAGAACATTCTCATCAAACACTACATGAGGTGTTTCTTCAACAGTTTGCTCATCTTTATTGAAGACTCTGTAAGCCCTAGAGGTTTCTGAATATCTGAGAAAAATTCCAGGAGAGCTTCTTGCTTCAAACTTATCCAAACCATTCTTACCATTATTGTGGATGAAACATTTGGAACCAAAGATTTTAAAGTAAGAAATGTTTGGCAGCTTACCCTTGAGGAGTTCATAAGGAGTTTTCTTATGAGAAGGTCTTACCAAGGCTCGATTTAAAATGTAGCATACTGTATTTGCAGCTTCTGCCCAAAATCTCCTTGGAAGTCCACTCTCAATCAGCATAGTCCTGGCCATTTCAATTATTGACCTGTTTCTTCTCTCAACAATTCCATTCTGCTCCGGTGTCCTGGGAGAAGAAAATCTGTGAGTCACTCCCTCTCTTGAGCAAAATTCAGAGAATGAAGAGTTTTCAAACTCTCCTCCATGGTCAGACTGAATTGTAATGATATTATGTTCACCTTGCAGTTTGATTTTATTAAAAAGTTCTTCAAAGTGAACAAAAGCATCATTTTTATTTGCTAAACAGAACAACCAAGAAAATCTAGTGAAGTCATCAACTATGACTAGACCATATCTCTTACCTGACAGGCTTTGTATTCGAGTAGGACCAAAGAGATCCATGTGCAAGTGCTGTAGTGGTTTAGATGAGAGACCTTCAGTTCTCAACTTAAAAACTGCACGAGTCTGTTTACCTTGAGCACAAGCATCACAGAGCTTGGACCCTAACTGGAATTTTATTTTGGGCAAACCTCTGACTAGGTTATAATTAGACAGTTTATTCAAAGTAGACACACTAGCGTGGCCTAGACGCCTATGCCAGTCAAAAGCAACCTGTTCAGAATTAGCAGACAGACACAAGTTTGTTTCAGAATTATCATCTAGATCAACGATGTACACATTATTTACTCTATGACCTTTGAACATGATGTTATCAGAGTTCAGCTCAAAAATAGTGCACGAGTTGTGGTCAAAGAGTACCTTGTGTCCTTTGTCACAAAGTTGACTTATACTTACCAAGTTGTGCTGAAGTCCTTCTACAAGATACACATCTTCAATGGAGTTAGTGGAGGACTTACCAATCGTACCAATTCCAATTATTCTACCTCTGTTATTTCCTCCGAATTTGACCAAGCCCCCAGACTTCATTTTTAGTTTGCTGAATTTGGACCGGTCTCCTGTCATGTGCCTGCTACAGCCGCTGTCAAGATACCACTTGTTATGCTCAGCTGCCAGGCTGACCTGCAAAAAATTCAGACAGAGTAATGTGGGACCCAATTCAAATTGGGTCCAGAACCAGTTTTCAGATTATGCAAAAAACACTTGAGAATCCACATTTGTTTTATAGTTCTCTTCAGTGGTTTTATGTGGGTTGATTCTTCCCTTTTGTCATTTCTTGGTGGGTGTTGAATAAGCTTATTCCTATTTGAACTATGCTGTTTCTGAACAAAGACATTGTTGGTTGGCCTCTTAGAGGATACGCGTGTGTGTTGAGCATAATTCATGTAAGCATTTTTACTCCAATAAAATTTGTGCTAAACCTGGTGAACGTTGCCATGTTCTACTTGATAATTAGCATGATGAGCTTTCTTAACAAAACTTTTTACCCTTTTTGTGACATCAATAGGACTGGTTCTGTGAGAACCTTTGTTCCCCACCTGTTGCACATGAGCAGTTCTTGTTTCAGGATTTCCCGACTTAGGTTGCTGACCAGTGGATTGAATGAATTTGCCGGTCGAAAATTTCATTGTAGAGACAGATTTGGAACTGGATGGTGTTTCCAGTTTCTCTTTGCCTTTGGCGGGGCAGAACGTGGTAGTCTTAAATTCAAAGGGTTTTTTACTAGTAGGATTGTATCCTAATCCCTCCCTATTGAAGTTTACCCTCGATCCCAGAAGGACATTCAGGTTGTTTCTCCCCTCTGTAAACTTCTCAAGCACTTTTTCTTTGTCCTCAATCTCCTTCTGAAATTCATTGCATTTGTCCTGGAGTTCCTGATTAACTTTTCTAACTGCCTCATATTTTTCAGCCATCAGTCTAATCTCTCCTTTACACTCTTCAGCTTTACACTTCAGCTCATCCATTCTAGCTAGACTCTCCTCTCTTTCCATTCTCAACCTCTCAATCTCACCTTTAACCTGGTCTAGCTCAATGGCCATCTCCTTGGTTTTCATGCTATCAGTGACAATAGAAGAGTGTTCTTCAGACAGAGAATGAAACTTACGTCTAAGCATTCTGTGCTCCTTGTTTAAACAATTATATATACTTAACAGGTCGCCATAGGCGTCCTCCCAATCATCCAAGGTAAAATTCTCAAATAAGTTTGTTACCTCTTTCTCATGGTCGGCCATGAGGCAGATCTTTTCTTCATTTTCACTGGACGAAGTGGCTTCTGGGTCCTCCTCCTCATCGCTCCATGTGCACAGCATGGCCTTCTTCTTCTTGTGCACCATCTTCTTCTGGTGTCCTGGAGCCTTAGCTTGTAGCTCTGGACATTCACTTTTCATTTGACCGAGTTTCTGACAATGATAGCAAGTGATCTTCTTAGCAGACCGGTTCTTCTCAAATCCTCGCTCAGGAGACTTCATTGCAGCATTAAATTTCTTCCTCCTGTAGAATTTTCCTTTAGTTCTCAGGAACTTTCTGAATTGCCTGGTGAGCATAGCTCGCTCGTCCTTGTCCAGGTCTGAGAATCCATCAGAGCCTTCGCTGCTATCATCACTGCTGCTGCTGCTGCTGTTGTTCTTCTTAGCATGTCGTGAGACCTTCAGAGCAACATTCTTTCCCTTTCTGTCATGCCCATCGTTTCCATGTTTGAAATTCATTTCATGGGTCATGAGGGATCCAATCAGCTGGGTTACTGTCATGATGGATAAATTTCTTGATTCCTCTATTACAGTCACCTTGGTTTCCCAGACGGGAGTTAGAGACCTAAGGATCTTCCTGACTATGTCTTCTTGTTGAATATCCTTTCCAAGGCCCTTCAGACTGTTGATGATCACAGATAATCTGGCATACATTTCTGTGATCGGCTCCTCTGGCTTCATCTTAAATAACTCATATTGAGTTGTAAGTATGTTGATCTTGGTAGCCTTCACCTGAGATGTGCCCTCATGAATTAACTGCAAATCATCCCACATGTTCTTTGCAGTCTTGCACGCTGAGATCCTCGAATACTCTTCCGGGTGGACGGCGCACTGTATGATGTTAAGAGCTGTCCAATTCAGTGCGGAGAGTTTGACCTGATCTTCTGTCCACATATCTTCATTCGGTGGAAGGGTGTATGGACCATCTGTAATAACTTTCCATAGCTTGTGGCTTTGGGCCCTGATAAAGACTTCCATCCTGTTCTTCCAGAAGAAGTAATTATTACCATCAAAGAAGGGGGGACCGGTGATAGACTGCCCATCAGCTATGAAACTACGAGGACCAGTGGATCCGTTTCCCTGGCCGTTGGACCACATTCTGGGAAAAACTTGCTCTGATACCAACTGATAAGTACAATATGAAGTGATCTAGAAGGGGAGGGGATGAATAGATCACTATTTTTCGTAGAATTAAAAAATACTGCAGAGTATATCGCTAAACGCAAATAACCTCGAGCTCCGACTATCGAAAATGATGCAATGCAGTTAATAGCTCAAGCAAATAGAAGGCATACCACAATATTACCACAATCGATCACACAAGGACTCAGAGGATTTTAAGGTGGTTCGGTCCTTCAGACCTACATCCACCCCACACTCAAACCGAGTGTGGCTTCACTAAAGGCTGGGCAACACAGCTTGCCAAACAACTGCTGATACACAGCTTTCCAGGAGAACAACCTCTCCTCTTCCTCCTACCAGGAGGGAACCTCTAGCGACCAGCAGTCACTAGAACCCAGAGACTCTCGTCTCTCTTCCTCTTTACCAAGAGGGAACCCCACTAGTAGCAGCCCTGCTATCAGTGAACTAGAGGTCGAAGACCCCTCTTCCTTCCAACCCGGAGGGAACCTACAAGCAGCCCACCTGCTGCTTGCAGACTGGAGATTGACTCTCCCTTCTCCTGATCTCACAGGAGGACCCCGACCTCAGTCCAGAGGATCGGAAACACAAACAAGAACAGTTGAAGAAAGGTAAGAACAATAAACGAAAAATACGATCGAAGGAAATCAAATGCCAGAAAATGGAAACAATGTAGCTCAGTACAGAGCAATAGACTTCGGATTTGATCCGCAAGTCAGAACAACTCTTCTGATCACTCTTCTGCTCTCTCTCTTTTTCTCTCTGCTATTCTTTCTTCTTTCTTTTCTTTTCCTGGATCGAAGGGCTCTCTATTTTCTTGCTTTTTCTTCTATGCCACTCTTCTTCGATCACCTTCATCTGAGGACAAAGGATTCTATTTATAGCAGTAACAGCAGGTGGATAGGGCACAGAACGCATGTGCCTCCCACGCTCTATCCAGAATATTCCTGCCACGTGCCTTTATCAGATTGGTTCCTCTTGTCTCGGATCACGTGCAGCCCAGGAGTGTGGAATGTTCTTCCTCGGACCTGTAATGAGATTAAATCCATTAATACGCTGCATGGCCACAAAGACCAAAACTGCATGAGGTATATAGTAACAACACGACGTGACTATTACTCGAAATGACACAAGAACGACACGAGATACTCTGTAACAGGTCAGACACACAGAAGGAAATGACACGAGGTGAGGTTATAAGCCAAAAGAGACACGAGGTCACGAAAGCAAAAACAACACGAGGACAACACGGGCTAACGACAGAAACCGACACGAAGTGGTTGCAAACATTCAAGACACGAGGTCTACGGAAGGCAACACGATGTGTGGTCAAGGCGAAAACGACACGAAGTCTAAAGGGAGAGACCAACACGAAGACAGAATATAAAGAGACGACTCGAAGTGAAAACAACACGAAGTGAAGTTGACACGAAGTGAAGAACAACGACACGAAGTATAGTGGTGACAAAAACACACACTACACAAAAAATGACACGAAGTATAGTAAGAACAGCACGAGATGAAAACAACACGGGGTGACCACAACTCAAAGACGAAAAGTAGAAACCGACACGAAGACAGATTAACACGAAGACGTAAACACAACACGAAAACATGGACAACATTAACTGTCACGAAGTGTGGTTACTAAGTAGGAACGACACGAGGTCTACAGAAAAAAACTACTCGAAGTTCATCAGAACTTTTAGAGCAGCTTCAGGAACACGACACGAAGACATGAGAAGAGAAAACAACACGAAGTGAAATGAACACTTGAACCTAGACTGACTTAGAGACTCAGCGAAAATAGACTCGAAGACAGGAATACAAACGGATGACATGAGCTAAGGATGACACTGAAACAACACAGTAATCAAAGACTGCACGAGGTGAAAGACAACACTCAATCAGACGACAACATGGCTAACTCGACACGAGGTGAAAACGCGAAGTAAGAATGACATGAGGTTTAAGGAAAACAGCACGAAGACCGAACTTGTACGAACACACGAACTGTTACCTCTTAGCAGCTTTTTCATATAAAACCATGGATAACTCAAGTGCAAGATAGTTGATCAAAAATATCAACAATAATTAACATAGTGTTGCTCATCATCAAAACACTTAGGGAAGTCACAAAATCCAACAACCTCCGGGTCGTCGAGCGCCACGAGGACAAAGGGGGGAGAGGGGGGTCGCTCGTTCGCGGCGTGCTCGCGGGGGCGTCGCCTGCGGGTTCGCCCGATCGGGTGAAAAGGGGGGGGGAGGGGAAAGTGAGAAAGAGAACCATCCAGTTCTCATTCTCACGAGAAACCCTTGCGACATATTTTTTTTAAAAAAAAACCTCAGATTGCTACAAACCCCTAAGTTAAGCAAAATTATGTAAACGCCCCTTTTAATTTCTAAAAACCTTATATACATATACACAAAGCCCATTTAACTAGGCCCAATAAATCCCTAAAAATAGCCAAAATTCATGGAATTAATTCTATTCTAATACTGGTAAAGATCCGTTAAAGGACGAGTCTCACACCGTGTCCCATGGATCCCCAAAAGTCCACATCATATGAATGGTGGCGACACACCCAAGGTTGGGGAATCCAACCCTTCCACCTCCGTAGGCCCGAAGCCTCGGACTTCTATGGATCCAAAGTCCCGAGCGACTACCTAAAGTGGGAAGCCGCTACGGATAACTACTTTGAGTGTTACATTATGTCCGATGCCATGGAAGTTGATTTTGCCACAACGCAGCTTTTTCACGAGGCTGTCGAGAAATGGAGAGACATCGAATGCTTGAGAGAAATTAGGAGGCAATGGCCTATCGACACATGGCGTGAGATGAAGGGTGAGCTTAGAAGGGTCTACCTACTCGGCCCAGTCACCTCCAATCGACCCCACCTAGTTACCTCCAACCAAGTGGGTCATAGTCGGAGACAAAGAGCCCCACACTTAGATGAGCCCCAACCCAAGCCTAGGTCGGTTGACTATGAGCAAACCCACCATGATGCCCCTGATCCAAACCGCACCTTAGACGATCCCGTGCAAATGTTTATGGACTCGATGGATAGGGTGGATAGGATGTGGGCATGACTCCTTCCCGAGCCTTAGGAGGTAGTGGCCGGTAGTCTGAACTCGGTGCTGTCTACGGAGTCCCCAAGTCCTCTCCCCATCATGGAGGAAGTCCCTTCCCTAACCGAGGGAGATATCGAGCTAGAACCTTCACCCTTCGAACTTCTGCCGGAGCCCTACCTACTTACTAAGGGTGAGATTGTCACTATAGAGCCACTTCTTAGCTGGCTCAAGCAAGGCATAGTCCCTAAAGACTTTTTCTACCCACCCGTGGACCCCGCACTACAAATAGTGCCCGTCAACTCATTTCACACCAATTTTCGATCTTGTCACCATGTTGATACATTGGATGACCATCTTAACGGATTAGACTAGCAATGGAAGTTGACGAACATGTTGGCCCCAGGCTTCGACCAACTCAATAGTTGTAGCTTCACTCATCCGGCATTGGGGTCCATTACCTCCGTGTGCACCGTGGGTCATGTCACCACGGAAATACTATTTCTCCTCCCCATTCTTGATGAGCCTAAGCTCATTACACTTATCTCGAGGAAGGAACCTTATTTTCTACATATGACCGCCGTCCCACCCATCACAATGAATGAAGGTGGCCATTTACACCTTCAAGTATTCTACCCATGGGACCGTGTCATGTGTGAACCTAGCTCGAGGGGTCACACATTCTTTGATTCCTTCGACCGCTTCCCTCGTGAACCCCTTGACCCACCACATCTACTCCACTTCTTCGAGGGAGTCCACTATCACACCCCTACCCCATGGGCCAGTCCACCTTCACGCCGCAAGGAGCCCGTTCATTGGGGTATGGAAGTAGGAGAATTTGGCTCTCCTAGCCCAACCAAACCATCCACTCCTAGCCCACCCAAACCTTCCAAGTCCAAAGGGCCGTCAGTGTCTGCATGGTACATGTTAGAATTCCATTCCACCAATATTTAGTTGCATCTTGTGTATGCATGGCACACATTCAGATGTCCTGGTCCACCATTGCATATGTATGGGTCGGTCTAACAGTAGGTTTGTTTAGGGTCTTGTGTGAGTCTGGGTTCTTCTTTATTTGCTTAGAGTCTGTACATTCATGTGTCGAGCATATTGGGAGTCGCATAGTTGGTCTCATGTTAGCTCGCGATGTCAGTCCCTTTCGAGTGTGAGGCAAGTCGGGTCTAATGCGTAGTTTGTAGACTTGCCAAAATTAGGGATCGGCTCTACCAATCCATGTCTCGGATCCAGTCACATAAAGGTACCCAGCGGTGATTGCTAGTGAGTCGTTGAGACGTCTCCGTCCTTTGAGAGTGACCCCACCCTGGAGTGTCCACTACTAAGCGTCATTCCCACAGCAGCATGTGCATATCAAATATATACAAGATGAGCATGTGATGATTACTTGGAGAAGAGCGCACTCCGCGCTACCAGGTCGGTGACAGATCCGCCGGAGCCACACGAGCAGCCGCACCCCTTACTCGATGGGGTCAAGTTCTTCCCACCCGGGGAGAATTGATGGGAATCAACAACGAGCACTAACATTTTATTTTGCATTTGTGCCCTTTTTGTTTGTATTTATATCCTTGGGTAATTCTGTTTGCAATTGTAAGGCATTATATGCCAAATGGTTAGTCATTAGAAATCTTTGGATTTCTTTGCAAAATTGCCTTTGGGTTTCCATGTAAAATGTCAGTAGGTCCAGCAGGGCCCCCACCCTCTTTCTCATTGGTCCACCTAGGATCTAAGGCCCATGTGGGGCTAGTTCAAAGTCCAAGATTAGACTTGGACCAAGGGGGGGACAAGGTGGAAGAAAATTCAAACTTGGACCAAGCAAAGTCCAAGATGCTCTCCCCTTTAATATAGTTTATTCATGTTATATTTTATTTAATTTGGTCATTTGACCACATGGGGGATTAATTATCCTATCCCTAGTTTACCCCTCCCTAACCCTAGATCTGAGGGTAGTTTATGTCTTTTTTCCATTTCTATATAACCCATGTATTTTGTGAATTCCTTAGCAAATTAGTGAAGAAAATCTCATTTGTTTGCTCAACTTGCACAAGGGCACCCTCTCTCCCCCTTGGAGCTGTGATAGCTCCAAATTTTCAAAAGTGTGAAGCCTTCCCACCACCCCCTCTCTAAGTGAGAAGCTCAGCACCGCCGCCAACGCCGCCATCGAGCCGCCATCGCACCACCGCCGCCGCCTCGTCGGAGTTATGTCAACTCCTGGATAGAAGCTTGAAGTCAAAATTTTATCTCCTAATCAAGAGATCCGTTCGAGCTCCAATTTTGAGGGTTTGTTCCTCGTACCATCCCCCAACCCTAGTTCAAATTTCTTGTCTTTTCGCCTTCGTTTAGTATTTTTCCCGTAATTTTATTTAGACCCCTGATAGTCTGCCCATCAATAGATCTGCGAGATAGTGTCCTGTTGTCGTATTTTCCCCCCACCCTTATCCATCTCCAAACCTTCCCAAAAAACTCATACGTGTTCCTCACATCCCCCTCTTCCACCCATAATTTTCTCAGAGTCTAGATCTATCGTTTTTGTGTCGGTCAAAATTCTTTTTCAGGCAGAACTTGTTCTATCCTGACTGTCTGTAATCCGAGTCAGTAAAAAAACCTTGGGAACAATCATTTTCATTTCTAATCCATCTACTGAATGGATCTGAAATAATTATATGTTGTAGCCCTTTGAGTCCTCTATGCCTCGATACCCATTTTGCCTCGATCCGACATCGAATCTGGGCACAAAAATTCTTTTTGTGGAGGCGCGCATTCCTGCTCCGAGCCATGCCAAAAAGAAGGTGTTGGGAAATAATTCCTAATAATATGTCAAAGCTCTAATTTAGTGACCGCCACTTCTAGGAGCCGACTAGGGACGTCCCGTCATCATCCCAGCCAAGCGCCACCTTTAGAAGATCCCAGGAGGATGACGTCCCTTTGGAGGCCCTCGTACGCTGTCCTGCCACCCTGTAAATCACAGATCCGGACTTGCTATCTTCACCCACCCAGAACCCCTCCAACGTGCTGCCCGTCAACCCAGAATCGGCACTCCCGGACCGCTGTTGTGACCTCTTACCTCCCTGCGTGGAGTGGGCCTTAAAATCACTTCTATAATTATTAACATTTACTGTATCGGGAGTCACCATTCTTTGCCGGGGTCGTCTTTCCCACGCCCGATAGCGTGGAGGTATCATTTCTACTCCACTCTCGGCATTTTGCTTTACTCGTATATATTTGTATGCCGCTGCAAGTGATCGGTTAACTAGCTCGATTCAATTCAGTCACCACTGCGAGAGTGAGTGAGTGTAACCCGTCCCGTGACTCGATCCGAGCACGCTGAAAAGCCGACACCTGAGACTCAATGCCGGTTTCTAACCGCGTAGATCCCGCGTTTCCCTTGCTTAGGGACGTCTGGGAGCTAGAGTCCCAAGGTCGCGTCCCGTCCCGCCTCAAATTGGTATCAGAGCTAAGTCGAGTCTAGGGTAGTCAGTTAGTTGATCCAAAGTGTCACATTGCATTCCTATATCTGGTATATCAAAAGGTGTTCCCAGAATGATAGACTACGCCTATTGGGAAGGTTGCACACTTGTGCGAGTTCGGTCTTCGGATCATACCTCCGCCACGTACTGGATACTGGTTGAGTCTAGGTTTGTAGTCGAGTCTGCATTCCAATTTTACATTGTTATTTTAGGGTCATGTCTAGTCGGTTTGTCTTGCACCAAGTGTCAACATGGCCTTCCTATAGCTCCCCGTGTCCCATGCATCCCCAAAAGCCCACGTCATATGAATGGTGGCGACACACCCAAGGTTAGGGAATCCAACCCTTCCACCTCCGTAGGCCCGAAGCCCCGGACTTCTATGGCTCCAAAGTCCCGATTGACTACCTAAAGTGGGAAGCCACTATGGACAACTACTTTCAGTGTTACATTATGTTCGATGCAATGGAAGTTGATTTTGCCACAAAGCAGCTTTTTCAGGAGGCCGCCGAGAAATGGAGAGACATTGAATGCTTGAGGGAAATTAGGAGGCAATGGCCTATCGAGACATGGCGTTAGATGAAGGGGGAGCTTAGAAGGGTCTACCTACCCTGCCCAATCACCTCCAACCGACCACACCCAGTCACCTCCAACCAAGTGGGTAATAGTCGGAGGTAAAGATCCCCACACTTAGATGAGCAACAACCCAAACCTAGGCCGGTTGACTATGAGCAAACCCACTATGATGCCCCTGGTCCAAACCGCACCTTAGACGATCTCGTGCAAATGTTTATGGACTCGATGGATAGGGTGGATAGGATGTGGGCACGACTCCTTCCCGAGCCTTAGGAGGTAGTGGCCGGTAGTCTGAACTCGGTGCTGTCTACGGAGTCCCCAAGTCCTCTCCCCATCATGGAGGAAGACCCTTCCTTAACCGAGGGAGATATCGAGCTAGAACCTTCACCCTTCGAACTTCAACAAGAGCCATACCTACTTACTAAGGGCGAGATTGTCATTGTAGAGCCACTTCTTAGCTGGCTCAAGCAAGGCTTCGTCCCGAAAGCCTTTTTCTACCCACCCGTGGACCCCGCACAACAAATAGTGCCTGTCAACTCATTTCACACCATTTTCCGGTCTTGTCACCATGTTGATACATTGGATGACCTTCTTAAAGGATTAGACTAGCAATGGAAGTTAACGAACATGTTGGCCCCAGGCTTCGACCAACGCAATAGTCGTAGCTTCACTCATCTGGCATTGGGGTCCATTACCTTCGTGTGCACCGTGGGTCATGTCACCAGGGAGATACTATTGCTCCTCCCCATTCCTGATGAGCCTAATCTCATTACATTTATCCCGAGGGAGGAACCTTATTTTCTAAATATGACCGATGTCCCACCGATCACAATGAATGAAGGTGGCCATTTACACCCTCAAGTATTCCACCCATGGGACCATGTCATGTGGGAACACAGCTCGAGGGGTCACACATTCTTTGATTCCTTCGACCCATTCACTAGTGAACCCCTTGACCCACCACATCTACTCCACTTCTTCGAGGGAGTCCACTATCACACCCCTATCCCATGGGCTAGTCCACCTACACTCCGCAAGGAGCCCATTCTTTAGGGTATGGAAGTAGGAGAATTCGGCTCTCCTAGCCCACCCAAACCTTCTACGCCTAGCCCACCCAAACCTTACAAGTCCAAAGGGCCATCAGTGTCTCCATGGTGCATGTTAGAATTCCATTCCACAAATATTTGGTTGCGTCTTGTGTATGTATGGCACACATTCGGATGTCCTAGTCTACCATTGTATATGTATGGGTCGGTCTAACAGTAGGTTTGTTTAGGGTCTTGTATGAGTCTGTGTTCTTCTTTATTTGCTTAGAGTCCGTACATGCATGTGTCGAGCATATTAGGAGTCGCATAGTCAGTCTAATGTCAGCTCGCGATGTCGGTCCCTTTCGAGTGTAAGGCAAGTCGGGTCAAATGTGTACGTTGTAGACTTGCCGGAATTTGGGATCGGCTCTAACATTCTATGTCTCGGATCCAGTCAAATAAAGGGACCCAGCGGTGATTCCTAGTGAGTCGTTGAGCTGTCTCCGTCCTTTGAGAGTGACCCCACCCCGGAGTGTCCACCACTAAGCCTCATTCCCACAGCAGCATGTGCATATCGAATATATACAGGATGAGCATGTGACGATTACTTGGAGTGGAGCGCACTCCGTGCTACCAGGTCGGTGACAAATCCGTCGGAGCCACACGAGCAGCCGCACCCATTACTCGACGGGGTCGAGTTCTTCCCACCGGGGGAGAATTGATGAGAATCAACACCGAGCACTAACATTTTATTTTGCATTTGTGCCCTTTTTGTTTGTATTTATATCCTTGGCTAATTCTGTTTGTAATTGTAAGGCATTATAAGCCAAATGGTTAGTCATTAGAAATCTTTGGATTTCTTTGCAAAATGGCCTTTGGGTTTCCATGTAAAATGTCAGTAGGTCCAGCAGGGCCCCCACCCTCTTTCTCATTGGTCCACCTAGGATCTAAGGCCCATGTGGGGCTAGTTCAAAGTCCAAGATTAGACATGGACCAAGGGGGGGACAAGGTGGAAGAAAATTCAAACTTGGACCAAGCAAAGTCTAAGATGCTCTCCCCATTAATATAGCTTATTCATGTTATATTTTATTTAATTTGGTCATTTGACCACATGGGGGATTAATTATCCTATCCCTAGTTTACCCCACCCTAACCCTAGATCTGAGGGTAGTTTATGTCTTTTTTCCATTTCTATATAACCCATGTATTTTGTGAATTCCTTAGCAGATTAGTGAAGAAAATCTCATTTGTTTGCTTAATTTGCACAAGGGCACCCTGTCTCCCCCTTGGAGCAGTGATAGCTCCAAATTTTCAAAAGTGTGAAGCCTTCCCACCACCCCCTCTCTAAGTGTGAAGCTCAGCACTGCCGCCAATGCCGCCATCGAGCCGCCATCGCACCACCACCACCGCCTCGTCGGAGTTATGTCCACTCTTGGATAGAAGCTTGAAGCCAAAATTTTATCTCCCAATCAAGAGATCCGTTCGAGCTCCAATTTTGAGGGTTTGTTCCTCGTACCATCCCCCAACCCTAGTTCAAATTTCTTGTCATTTCGCCTTCGTTTAGTATTTTTCCCGTAATTTTATTTCCACCCCTGACAGTCTGCCCATCAGTAGATCTGCGAGATAGTGTCCTGTTGTCGTATTTTCCCCCCACCCTTATCCATCTCCAAACCTTCCCAAAACACTCATACGTGTTCCTCACATCCCCCTCTTCCACCCATAATTTTCTCAGAGTCTAGATCTATCGTTTTTGTGTCGGTCAAAATTCTTTTTCAGGCAGAACTTGTTCTCTCCTACTGTCTGTAATCCGAGTCAGTAAAAAAACCTTGGGAACAATCATTTTCATTTCTAATCCGTCTACTGGATGGATCTGAAATAATTATATGTTGTAGCCCTTTGAGTCCTCTTTGCATCGATACCCATTTTGCCTCGATCCGACACCGAATCTGGGCCCAAAAATTCTTTTCGTGGAGGCGCGCATTCCTGCTCCGAGCCATGCCAAAAAGAAGGTGTTGGGAAATAATTCCTAATAATATGTCAAAGCTCTGATTTAGTGACCGCCACTTCTAGGAGTCGACTAGGGACGTCCCGCCATCATCCCAGCCAAGCATCACCTTTAGAATATCCCAGGAGGATGACGTCCCTTTGGAGGCCCTCGTACGCTGTCCTGTCGGCCTGTAAATCGCAGATCCGGACTTGCTATCTTCACCCACCCAGAACCCCTCCAATGTGCTGCCCGTCAACACAGAATCGGCACTCCCGGACCGCTATTGTGACCTGTTGCCTCCCTGCGTGGAGTGAGCCTTAAAAACACTTCTATAATTATTAACATTTACTGTATCGGGAGTCACCATTCTTGGCCGGGGTCGTCTTCCCCACGCCCGATAGCGTGGAGGTATCATTTCTACTCCACTCTCGGCATTTTGCTTTACTCGTATATATTTGTATGCCGCTGCAAGTGATCGGTTAACTAGCTCGATTCAATTCAGTCACCACTGCGAGAGTGAGTGAGTGTAACCCGTCCCGTGACTCGATCCGAGCACGCGGAAAAGCCGACACCCGAGACTCAATGCCGGTTTCTCAACCGCGTAGATCTCGAGTTTCCCTTGCTAAGGGACGTCCGGGAGCTAGACTCCCAAGTTCGCGTCCCGTCCCGCCTCAAATTGGTATCAGAGCTAAGTCGAGTCTAGGGTAGTCAGTTAGTTGATCCAAAGTGTCACATTGCATTCGTATATCTGGTATATCACAAGGTGTTCCCGGAATGATAGACTACACCTATTGGGAAGGTTGCATACTTGTGTGAGTTTGGTCTTCGGATCATACCTCCGCCACGTACTGGATACTGGTTGAGTCTAGGTTTGTAGTCGAGTCTGCATTCCAATTTTACATTGTTATTTTAGGGTCATGTCTAGTCGGTTTGTCTTGCACCAAGTGTCTACATGGCCATACTATAGCTCCCCGTGTCCCATGGATCCCCAAAAGCCCACGTCATATGAATGGTGGCGACACACCCAACGTTAGGGAATCCAACCCTTCCACCTCCGTAGGCCCGAAGCCCCGGACTTCTATGGCTCCAAAGTCCCGAGTGACTACCTAAAGTGGGAAGCCGCTATGGACAACTACTTTCAGTGTTACATTATGTCCGATGCAATGGAAGTTGATTTTGCCACAAAGCAACTTTTTCACGAGGCCACCGAGAAATGGAGAGACATCGAATGCTTGAGGGAAATTAGGAGGCAATGGCCTATCGAGACATGGCGTGAGATGAAGGGGGAGGTTAGAAGGGTCTACCTACCTGGCCCAGTCACCTCCAACCGACCACACCCAGTCACCTCCAACCAAGTGGGTCATAGTCGGAGGCAAAGATCCCCACACTTAGATGAGCCCCAACCCAAACCTAGGCCGGTTGACTATGAGCAAACCCACCATGATGCCCCTGGTCCAAACCGCACCTTAGATGATCTCGTGCAAATGTTTATGGACTCGATGGATAGGGTGGATAGGATGTGGGCACGACTCCTTCCCGAGCCTAAGGAGGTAGTGGCCGGTAGTCTGAACTCGGTGCTGTCTACGGAGTCCCCAAGTCCTCTCCCCATCATGGAGGAAGTCCCTTCCCTAACCGAGGGAGATATCGAGCTAGAACCTTCACCCTTCGAACTTCAACAAGAGCCATACCTACTTACTAAGGGTGAGATTGTCATTGTAGATCCACTTCTTAGCTGGCTCAAGCAAGGCTTCGTCCCTAAAGCCTTTTTCTACACACCCGTGGACCCCGCACTACAAATAGTGCATGTCAACTCATTTCACACCATTTTCTGATCTTGTCACCATGTTGATACATTGGATGACCTTCTTAAAGGATTAGACTAGCAATGGAAGTTAACAAACTTGTTGGC
The DNA here is from genome assembly GCA_022559845.1 of Amorphophallus konjac. NCBI lineage: Eukaryota > Viridiplantae > Streptophyta > Magnoliopsida > Alismatales > Araceae > Amorphophallus > Amorphophallus konjac. The sequence goes on from CM040119.1 coordinate 92,370,502, forward strand.
CCCAGGCTTCGACCAACTCAATAGTCGTAGCTTCACTCATCTGGCATTGGGGTCCATTACCTCCGTGTGCACCGTGGGTCATGTCACCACGGAGATACTATTGCTCCTCCCCATTCCTGATGAGCCTAATCTCATTACATTTATCCCGAGGGAGGAACCTTATTTTCTAAATATGACCGCGGTCCCACCGATCACAATGAATGAAGGTGGCCATTTACACCTTCAAGTATTCCACCCATGGGACCATGTCATGTGGGAACCCAGCTCGAGGGGTCACACATTCTTTGATTCCTTCGACCCCTTCGCTAGTGAACCCCTTGACCCACCACATCTACTCCACTTCTTCGAGGGAGTCCACTATCACACCCCTATCCCATGGGCTAGTCCACCTACACTCCGCAAGGAGCCCATTCTTTAGGGTATGGAAGTAGGAGAATTCGGCTCTCCTAGCCCACCCAAACCTTCTACGCCTAGTCCACCCAAACCTTACAAGTCCAAAGGGCCATCAGTGTCTCCATGGTGCATGTTAGAATTCCATTCCACAAATATTTGGTTGCATCTTGTGTATGTATGGCACACATTCGGATGTCCTAGTCCACCATTGTATATGTATGGGTCGGTCTAACAGTAGGTTTGTTTAGGGTCTTGTGTGAGTCTGTGTTCTTCTTTATTTGCTTAGAGTCCGTACATGCATGTGTTGAGCATATTAGGAGTCGCATAGTCGATCTAATGTCAGCTCGCGATGTTGGTCCCTTTCGAGTGTGAGGCAAGTCGGGTCAAATGCGTACGTTGTGGACTTGCCGGAATTTGGGATCGGCTCTACCATTCTATGTCTCGGATCCAGTCAAATAAAGGGACCCAGCGGTGATTCCTAGTGATTCGTTGAGCCGTCTCCGTCCTTTGAGAGTGGCCCCACCCCGGAGTGTCCACCACTAAGCCTCATTCCCACAGCAACATGTGCATATCGAATATATACAGAATGTGCATGTGACGATTACTTGGAGTGGAGCGCACTCCGCGCTACCAAGTCGGTGACTGATCCGTCGGAGCCTCATGAGCAGCCGCACCCCTTACTCGACGGGGTCGAGTTCTTCCCACCCGGGGAGAATTGATGAGAATTAACACCGAGCACTAACATTTTATTTTACATTTGTGCCCTTTTTGTTTGTATTTATATCATTGGCTAATTCTGTTTGTAATTGTAAGGCATTATAAGCCAAACGGTTAGTCATTAGAAATCTTTGGATTTCTTTGCAAAATGGCCTTTGGGTTTTCATGTAAAATGTCAGTAGGTCCAGCAGGGCCCCCACCCTCTTTCTCATTGGTCCACCTAGGATCTAAGGCCCATGTGGGGCTAGTTCAAAGTCCAAGATTAGACTTGGACCAAGGGGGGGACAAGGTGGAAGAAAATTTAAACTTGGACCAAGCAAAGTCCAAGATGCTCTCCCCTTTAATATAGTTTATTCATGTTATATTTTATTTAATTTGGTCATTTGACCACATGGGGGATTAATTATCCTATCCCTAGTTTACCCCTCCCTAACCCTAGATCTGAGGGTAGTTTATGTCTTTTTTCCATTTCTATATAACCCATGTATTTTGTGAATTCCTTAGTAAATTAGTGAAGAAAATCGCATTTCTTTGCTAAATTTGCACAAGGGCACTCTCTCTCCCCCTTGGAGCAGTGATAGCTCCAAATTTTCAAAAGTGTGAAGCCTTCCCACCACCCCCTCTCTAAGTGAGAAGCTCAGCACCGCCGCCAATGCCGCCATCGAGCCGCCATCGCACCACCACCGCCGCCTCGTCGGACTTATGTCCACTCCTGGATAGAAGCTTGAAGCCAAAATTTTATCTCCCATTCAAGAGATCCGTTCGAGCTCCAATTTTGAGGGTTTGTTCCTCGTACCATCCCCCAACCCTAGTTCAAATTTCTTGTCATTTCGCCTTCGTTTAGTAATTTTCCCGTAATTTTATTTCCACCCCTGACAGTCTGCCCATCCGTAGATCTGCGAGATAGTGTCCTGTTGTCGTATTTTTCCCCTACCCTTATCCATCTTCAAACCTTCCCAAAAAACTCATACGTGTTCCTCACATCCTCCTCTTCCACCCATAATTTTCTCAGAGTCTAGATCTATCGTTTTTGTGTCGGTCAAAATTCTTTTTCAGGCAGAACTTGTTCTATCCTGACTGTCTGTAATCCGAGTCAGTAAAAAAACCTTGGGAACAATCATTTTCATTTCTAATCCGTCTACTGGATGGATCTGAAATAATTATATGTTGTAGCCCTTTGAGTCCTCTATGCATCGATACCCATTTTGCCTCGATCCGACAACAAATCTGGGCCCAAAAATTCTTTTCGTGGAGGCGCCCATTCCTGCTCCGAGCCATGCCAAAAAGAAGGTGTTGGGAAATAATTCCTAATAATATGTCAAAGCTCTGATTTAGTGACCGCCACTTCTAGTAGTCGACTAGGGACGTCCCGCCATTATCCCAGCCAAGCGCCGCCTTTAGAAGATCCCAGGAGGATGACGTCCCTTTGGAGGCCCTCGTACGCTGTCCTGCCGGCCTGTAAATCGCAGAACCGGACTTGCTATCTTCACCCACCCAGAACCCCTTCAACGTGCTGCCCGTCAACCCAGAATTAGCACTCCCGGAACGCTATTGTGACCTGTTACCTCCCTGCGTGGAGTGGGCCTTAAAATCACTTCTATAATTATTAACATTTACTGTATCGGGAGTCACCATTCTTGGCCGGGGTCGTCTTCCCCACGCCCGATAGCGTGGAGGTATCATTTCTACTCCACTCTCGGCATTTTGCTTTACTCGTATATATTTGTATGCCGCTGCAAGTGATCGGTTAACTAGCTCGATTCCATTCAGTCACCACTGCGACAGTGAGTGAGTTTAACCCGTCCCGTGACTCGATCCGAGCACGCGGAAAAGCAGACACCCGAGACTCAATGCCGGTTTCTCAACCGCGTAGATCCTGCGTTTCCCTTGCTTAGGGACGTCCGGGAGCTAGAGTCCCAAGTTCGCGTCCCGTCCCACCACAAATTGGTATCAGAGCTAAGTTGAGTCTAGGGTAGTCAGTTAGTTGATCCAAAGTGTCACATTGCATTCCTATATCTGGTATATCAAAAGGTGTTCCCGGAATGATAGACTACGCCTATTGGGAAGGTTGCATACTTGTGTGAGTTCGGTCTTCGGATCATACCTCCGCCACGTACTAGATACTGGTTGAGTCTAGGTTTGTAGTCGAGTCTGCATTCCAATTTTACATTGTTATTTTAGGGTCATGTCTAGTCGGTTTGTCTTGCACCAAGTGTCTATATGGCCATCCTATAGCTCCCCGTGTCCCATGGATCCCCAAAAGCCCACGTCATATGAATGGTGGCGACACACCCAAGGTTAGGGAATCCAACCCTTCCACCTCCGTAGGCCCGAAGCCCCGGACTTCTATGGCTCCAAAGTCCCGAGTGACTACCTAAAGTGGGAAGCCGCTATGGACAACTACTTTCAGTGTTACATTATGTCCGATGCAATGGAAGTTGATTTTGCCACAAAGCAGCTTTTTCACGAGGCCGCCGAGAAATGGAAAGACATCGAATGCTTGAGGGAAATTAGGAGGCAATGGCCTATCGAGACATGGCGTGAGATGAAGGGGGAGGTTAGAAGGGTCTACCTACCCGGCCCAGTCACCTCCAACCGACCACACCCAATCACCTCCAACCAAGTGGGTCATAGTCGGAGGTAAAGATCCCGACACTTAGATGAGCCCCAACCCAAACCTAGGCCGGTTGACTATGAGCAAACCCACCATGATGCCCCTGGTCCAAACCGCACCTTAGACGATCTCGTGCAAATGTTTATGGACTCGATGGATAGGGTGGATAGGATGTGGGCACGACTCCTTCCCGAGCCTAAGGAGGTAGTGGCCGGTAGTCTGCACTCGGTGCTGTCTACGGAGTCCCCAAGTCCTCTCCCCATCATGGAGGAAGTCCCTTCCCTAACCGAGGGAGATATCGAGCTAGAACCTTCACCCTTCGAACTTCAACAAGAGCCATACCTACTTACTAAGGGCGAGATTGTCATTGTAGAGCCACTTCTTAGCTGGCTCAAGCAAGGCTTCGTCCCTAAAGCCTTTTTCTACCCACCCGTGGACCCCGCACTACAAATAGTGCCTGTCAACTCATTTCACACCATTTTCCGGTCTTGTCACCATGTTGATACATTGGATGACCTTCTTAAAGGATTAGACTAGCAATGGAAGTTAACGAACATGTTGGCCCCAGGCTTCGACCAACTCAATAGTCGTAGCTTCACTCATCTGGCATTGGGGTCCATTACCTTCGTGTGCACCGTGGGTCATGTCACCACGGAGATACTATTGCTCCTCCCCATTCCTGATGAGCCTAATCTCATTACATTTATCCCGAGGGAGGAACCTTATTTTCTAAATATGACCGATGTCCCACCGATCACAATGAATGAAGGTGGCCATTTACACCTTCAAGTATTCCACCCATGGGACCATGTCATGTGGGAACACAGCTCGAGGGGTCACACATTCTTTGATTCCTTCGACCCATTCACTAGTGAACCCCTTGACCCACCACATCTACTCCACTTCTTCGAGGGAGTCCACTATCACACCCCTATCCCATGGGCTAGTCCACCTACACTCCGCAAGGAGCCCATTCTTTAGGGTATGGAAGTAGGAGAATTCGGCTCTCCTAGCCCACCCAAACCTTCTACGCCTAGCCCACCCAAACCTTACAAGTCCAAAGGGCCATCAGTGTCTCCATGGTGCATGTTAGAATTCCATTCCACAAATATTTGGTTGCGTCTTGTGTATGTATGGCACACATTAGGATGTCCTAGTCCACCATTGTATATGTATGGGTCGGTCTAACAGTAGGTTTGTTTAGGGTCTTTTGTGAGTCTGTGTTCTTCTTTATTTGCTTAGAGTCCGTACATGCATGTGTCAAGCATATTAGGAGTCGCATAGTCGGTCTAATGTCAGCTCGCGATGTCGGTCCCTTTCGAGTGTGAGGCAAGTCGGGTCAAATGCGTACGTTGTGGACTTTCCGGAATTTTGGATCGGCTCTACCATTCTATGTCTCGGATCCAGTCAAATAAAGGGACCCAGCAGTGATTCCTAGTGAGTCGTTGAGCCGTCTCCATCCTTTGAGAGTGACCCCACCCCCGAGTGTCCACCACTAAGCCTCATTCCCACAGCAACATGTGCATATCGAATATATACAGGATGAGCATGTGACGATTACTTGGAGTGGAGCGCACTCCGCGCTACCAGGTCGGTGACAGATCCGTCGGAGCCACACGAGCAGCCGCACCCCTTACTCAACGGGGTCGAGTTCTTCCCACCCGGGGAGAATTGATGAGAATCAACACCGAGCACTAACATTTTATTTTGCATTTGTGCCCTTTTTGTTTGTATTTATATCCTTGGCTAATTCTGTTTGCAATTGTAAGGCATTATAAGCCAAATGGTTAGTCATTAGAAATCTTTGGATTTCTTTGCAAAATGGCCTTTGGGTTTCCATGTAAAATGTCAGTAGGTCCAGCAGGGCCCCCACCCTCTTTCTCATTGGTCCACCTAGGATCTAAGGCCCATGTGGGGCTAGTTCAAAGTCCAAGATTGGACTTGGACCAAGGGGGGGACAAGGTGGAAGAAAATTCAAACTTGGACCAAGCAAAGTCCAAGATGCTCTCCCCTTTAATATAGTTTATTCATGTTATATTTTATTTAATTTGGTCATTTGACCACATGGGGGATTAATTATCCTATCCCTAGTTTACCCCTCCCTAACCCTAGATCTGAGGGTAGTTTATGTCTTTTTTCCATTTTTGTACAACCCATGTATTTTGTGAATTCATTAGCAAATTAATGAAGAAAATCACATTTCTTTGCACAATTTGCCCAAGGGCACCCTCTCTCTCCCTTGGAGCTGTGATTGCTCCGAATTTTCAGAGGTGTGAAGCATCCCCACCACCCCTTCTCTGAGTGAGAAACTCAGCACCACCGCCGCCGCCGCCATCGCACCACCACCGCCGCCTCGTCAGAGTTCTGTCCACTCCTAGATAAAAGCTTGAAGCCAAAATTTTATCTCCCAATCAGGATATCTGTTCGAGATTCAATTTTGCGGGTTTGTCCCTCGTATCATCCGCCAACCCCAGTTCAAATTTCATGTCATTTCGCCATCGTTTAGTATTTTTTCCGTAATTTTATTTCCACCCCCGACAATCTGCCTAGCAGCAGATCTGCGTGATAGTGTCCTGTTGTCGTATTTTTTCCCCACCCTTAGCCTTCTCCAAAAATTCCCAAAAATATCATACGTGTTCCTCACATCCCCCTCCTACACCCATAATTTTCTCAGAGTCTAGATCCATCATTTTTATGTCGGTCAAAATTCATTTTTAGGCAGAACTTGTTCTGTCCTGACTGTATGTAATTCGAGTCAGTCAAAAAACCTTGGGAACAGTCATTTTCATTTCTAATCCGTCTACTGGATGGATCTGAAATAATTATATATCGTAGCCCTTTGATTACTCTATCCATCGGTACCCATTTTCCCTCGATCCGACACCGAATATGGGGGCCAAAATTCTTTTTGTGGAGGTGCGCATTCCTGCTCCGAGCCAGGCCAGAAAGAAGGTGTTAGGAAATAATTCCCAATAATATGTCAAAGCTCTGATTCAGCGACCGCCACTTCTGGGAGTCGACCAGGGATGTCCCATCATCATCCCAGCCAAGCGCCGTCTTTGGAAGATCCCAGGAGGGCGATGTCCCTTTGGAGGGCATTGTACGCTGTCCTGCAAGCCTGCAAATCGCAGATTTGGACTTGCTGTCTTCAACCACCCGGAACCCCTCCAATGTGCTGCCCGTCAACCCAGAATCGGCACTCCCGGACCATTGTTGTGGCCTGTTACCTCCCTACGTGGAGTGGGCCTTAAAATCACTTCTGTAATTATTAACATTTACTGTACTTGTAGTCACCGTTCTTGGCCGGGGTCGTCTTCCCCACGCCCGGTAGCGTGGAGGTATTGTTTCCGCTCCCCTCTCGGCATTTTACTTTACTTGTATATATTTGTATGCCGCTGCAAGTGATAGGTTAACTAGCTAGATTCACTTCAGTCACTGCTGGGAGAGTGAGTGAGTGTAACCCGTCCCGTGACTCGATCCGAGCACGCAGAAGAGTCGATACACGAGACTCAATGCCATTTTCTCAACCATGCAGATCACACGTTTCCCACGCTTAGGGACGTCTGCGAGCTAGAGTTCCAGGTTCACGTCCCGTCCCGCATCAAATTGGTGTCAGAGTTAAGTCGAGTCTAGGGTAGTCGGTTAGTCGGACCAAAGTGTCACATTGCATTCCTATATCCGGTATATCAAAGGGTGTTCCCGGAACAATAGGCTACGTGATGCGGGACGGGACCACGGACACGACAAGCTCGCGATCGTCCCTTAACGAGGGAAGCGTCGGACGTGCACGGTTGAGAAACCGGCAAGAGCTAGGGTGGTCGGCTCGCACTTTCGTGCCCGGATCGGGTCACGGGACGGTCTCGCTCACTCTCTCGCAGCAGCGGTGATATGAAATTATAGCAAGCTTGGTCCTAAAACATGCTCTCTAGCAGTGGCATAAACAAGCATATATGAAATAAGCGAAATGCCAAGTGTAGGAGCGAAGACGATACCTCCACGCACTCGGCGTGGGGACGACGGGCCCGGCCGAACTCGTGCTCCCGGGACGGTTAATACATGAATAGTACAGCAATGGAATTATGCCCACTCCACGCAGGGAGGTAAAGGGCGACACAACGGGGCCCTGGAGGACAGAATACGGGTTGACGGGCGGCTTTTCGCGTAGCTTCGGCAGCACCCGAACTAGTGACGGTGGGGCCCACGTGCTGTCCGGAGGGGCCGTGTGGGACCCGGTGTCACCACTGTGGTGGGGACACTGGTGGAGGCGATCCCCGGGCAGGCGGCACGCTGGAACGTCGCCCGGAGGTCGGGCGGCTGCGATCGGCACCCGTCGGGTTTGCTGTCCACGGGCTGGTTACTGCTGTTTTGCAGTGCGCGCTCCGGCGAGAATGGGCGCTGCGATCAGCCCCGATGTCGGATCGACACGAGACTGGCGCCGTTGGAAAGCTACCTTGAAGTTCTTCAACCTAAGCCCAAAGATCTGACCCGGATCTGCTCGGATCTTGACTTATGGAATTTTCAATCTTCTGTTATACAGTAACCGAAGACTCAGGCCTGTAGAGGACTTGACTGTTGATTGCCTTTGACTGTGATGTGGATGTCCGAATTCGAAGATTTGTTCTTCATCAAAGTTGTTAGAAATTGAGATGGGAAGATGGAAAAATTAGTTTGGACATGTTTGGATGTGTCTATGATTTTCTGTGATTTGTTCAGTGGACAAAGGTCGGATCTGGGATCTGGCTGAAAGTACTGTAGCTCCGGTAGAACATGAATTTTCAAAAATAGGTAGAAGGATGATAAAAATTTAAGAAACATTGTGGTGGTAGGGGACGATGGACATAACACCCAGTTAAATTGGAAGGTCTAACATAAATCAAAAGGGTGGTCGAAGGTGGAGAACTCAAGGCTACTGTCACTGTAGACAGTGATAGAACAGATCTGAGATTAAGAGTTGAACGAAATGGTAAAGATATGAAACGGTGGCTTTTGACCCTAGATGTTTTTGTGGAGAATGGGATAGAAGATAGGAACCAACCCTCAAAATTTCAAATCGATCAGAACTCGTGGCTGGCTTCAAGAATTCTCGAACCACACCTCTATCTAGCAAGACAGAAACTTGATGACGATTCCACGGCGGCTCGAAGGCGGCACGAACGGCGGCGGCGGCGGCACAAACGATCACCGGAGGTTGAGAGGGGAGGAAGGAGATAGAATCCACTCTAGATCTGGGGTTGGGGAAGGAAGAACACCAAGGGAGGAGAGAGGGGCGCACCAAGCTTCAAGAACACTCACAAATTTTCTGCTTTTTCATTGAATTTCTCATGAAAATACAACATTATATATGACTCCAATCAAATCTAATATGGACCCTTGGATCAAGGGTTGGGGATTGAATGACTGAGATGAGGTGTGAATAACACACCAAATCTAATTTTTTAATCCACCTTGACCATCTCCATTCAACCTTAGACTAATTACATTCAAACTCCACCTAATACACACCTAACTAGCCTAATAGAGCCAAAGAAGGGGGCGCCCCCTTCATGGGCCTCCCTTGGGCCAAGGGTGGTCAAATGCCATGTTACAAGCACACTAACCATGCTAGACTCTTCCAACCTTGGTGGCCCATGAGAGAGAGAAGCCTATTTGGGCCTAAGTGGCTATTAAGGTCCATAATGATGGCCTTAAGACCCAATATGGAATAAGCTCCTAATGGACTCTACTAATGGCAACCTAGCCATGGACTCTACATTACAAATGGACCATTGGCTTGATATAAGCCTTACAAGGAGCCCAAATGAAAGAAATGACACAATTACAATCTCATACAAGCCATAACACACAAATACACTCCACCCGTGTAAGGAAATCACCTCTGATGCCCCATCACTACGCCTATGGGGAAGGTTGCACACTTGCCTGAGTTCGGTCTTCGGATCATACCTCCACCACGTACCAGATACTAGTTGAGTCTAGGTTTATAGTTGAGTCTACATTCCAATTTTACATTGTTAGTTTAAGGTCGTGTCTAGTCGATTTGTCTTGCACCAAGTGTCTACATGGCCATCCTATAGCTCCCCGTGTCCCATGGATCCCCCAAAGTCCACGTCATATGAATGGTGGCGACACACCCAAGGTTGCGGAATCCAACCCTTCCACCTCTGTAGGCCCGAAGCCCCGGACTTCTATGGCTCCAAAGTCCCGAGTGACTACCTAAAGCGGGAAGCCGCTATGGACAACTACTTTAAGTGTTACATTGTGCCCGATGCCATGAAAGTTGATTTTGCCACAAAGCGGCTTTTTCACGAGGCCACCGAGAAATGGAGAGACATAGAATGCTTGAGGGAAATTAGAAGGCAATGGCCTATCAAGACATGGCGTGAGATGAAGGGTGAGCTTAGAAGGGTCTACCTACCCGCCCCAGTCACCTCCAACTGACCCCACCCAGTCACCTCCAACCAAGTGGGTCATAGTCGGAGGCAAAGAGCCCCACGCTTAGAAGGGTCTACCTACCCGCCTTGGGCTGCCCCTGGAGGGTCCCCGTGTGACATCCTATCTAACCGCCCAACGAGGTCTTGGACCGACCTGTCAGAGGTCTCCAAGCGCCCCTCCATGGCTCTAAGGCGACCATCCATATTATCGGAGAAAGTCCGAAAGTTAGCATCGGATTGGTCCAACCTAGTCATAATGGCCATCATCGCCTCTTGTAGGGAGTGGAAGTCTCCCGAGGTATCCCGTGGGTTGGCCATAGGTGGTGGGGGGGGTGAGTACTGAGTACCCCGACGAGTGGGCATGCAAACACACCGACTAGAAGACGCCGACTAAAGTAAAACACACTAATACAAAATGATGCGCCTAGACTTAACCAAAACGCGGTATGCGGCGGAGGTAATCGACCCTAAGGTCACTCGCGCAAGTGTGCGGCCTTCCCGATAGGCGTAGCCTAACGTTCGGACAACACCTTTTGAGATACCGAGTAAAGGGATGCAATGCAAAAGACACTTTTTTTTTGTTTGTTTTAAAACAATGATGACCCTAAACACGACTTAGACGTAAATGACTAATGAATGACACTTTTTGTTTTTGGACACCCTAGACTCAAACTGGCTCTGATACCAAATTGATGCCGGACGGGACCACAGACACGACAAGCTCGCGATCGTCCCTTAACGAGGGAAGCGTCGGACGTGCACGGTTGAGAAACCGGCAAGAGCTAGGGTGGTCGGCTCGTACTTTCGTGCCCAGATCGGGTCACGGGACGGTCTCGCTCACTCTCTCGCAGCAGCGGTGATATGAAATTATAGCAAGCTAGGTCCTAAAACATGCTCCCTAGCAGTGGCATAAACAAGCATATATGAAATAAGCGAAATGCCAAGTGTAGGAGCGAAGACGATACCTCCACGCACTCGGCGTGGGGACGACGGGCCCGGCCGAACTCGTGCTCCCCGGACGGTTAATACATGAATAGTACAGCAATGGAATTATGCCCACTCCACGCAGGGAGGTAAAGGGTGACACAACGGGGCCCGGGAGGACCGAATACGGCTTGACGGGCGGCTTTCCGCGTAGCTTCGGCAGCACCCGAACTAGTGACGGTGGGGCCCACGTGCTGTCCGGAGGGGCCGTGTGGGACCCGGTGTCACCACTGTGGTGGGGACACTGGTGGAGGTGATCCCCGGGCTGGCGGCACGCTGGAACGTCACTCAGAGGTCGGGCGGCTCCGATCGGCACCCGTCGGGTTTGCTGTCCACGGGCTGGTTGCTGCTGTTTTGCAGCGCGCGCTCCGGCGAGAATGGGCGCTGCGATCAGCCTCGATGTCGGATCGACACGAGACTGGCGCCGTTGGAAAGCTACCTTGAAGTTCTTCAACCTAGGCCTAAAGATCTGGCCCGGATCTTCTCGGATCTTGACTTATGGAATTTTCAATCTTCTGTTGTACAGTAACCGAAGACTCAGGCCTATAGAGGACTTGACTGTTGATTGCCTTTGACCGTGATGTGGATGTCCAAATTCGAAGATTTGTTCTTCATCAAAGTTGTTAGAAATTGAGATGGGAAGATGGAAAAATTGGTTTGGACATGTTTGGATGTGTCTATGATTTTCTGTGATTTGTTCAGTGGACAAAGGTCGGATCTGGGATCTGGCTGAAAGTACTATAGCTCCGGTAGAACATGAATTTTGAAAAATAGGTAGAAGGATGATAAAAATTTAAGAAAAATTGTGGTGGTAGAGGGCGATGAACAGAACACCCAGTTAAATTTGGAGGTCTAACATAAATCAAAAGGGTGGTCGAAGGTGGAGAACTCAAGGCTACTGTCACTGTAGATAGTGACAGAACAGATCTGAGATTGAGAGTTGAACGAAATGGTAAAGATATGAAACGGTGGCTTTTGAACCTGGATTTTTTGTGGAGAATGGGATAGAAGATAGGAACCAACCCTCAAAATTTCAAATCGATCAGAACTCGTGGCTGGCTTCAGGAATTCTCGAACCACACCTCTGTCTAGCAGGACAGAAACTTGATGACGATTCCACGGCGGCTCGAAGGCGGCACGAACGGCGGCGGCGGCGGCACAAACGATCACCGGAGGTTGAGAGGGGAGGAAGGAGATAGAATCCACTCTAGATCTGGGGTTGGGGAAGGAAGAACACCAAGGGAGGAGAGAGGGGCGCACCAAGCTTCAAGAACACTCACAAATTTTCTGCTTTTTCATTGAATTTCTCATGAAAATACAACATTATATATGACTCCAATCAAATCTAATATGGACCCTTGGATCAAGGGTTGGGGATTGAATGACTGAGATGAGGTGTGAATAACACACCAAATCTAATTTTTTAATCCACCTTGACCATCTCCATTCAACCTTAGACTAATTACATTCAAACTCCACCTAATACACACCTAACTAGCCTAATAGAGCCAAAGAAGGGGGCGCCCCCTTCATGGGCCTCCCTTGGGCCAAGGGTGGTCAAATGCCATGTTACAAGCACACTAACCATGCTAGACTCTTCCAACCTTGGTGGCCCATGAGAGAGAGAAGCCTATTTGGGCCTAAGTGGCTATTAAGGTCCATAATGATGGCCTTAAGACCCAATATGGAATAAGCTCCTAATGGACTCTACTAATGGCAACCTAGCCATGGACTCTACATTACAAATGGACCATTGGCTTGATATAAGCCTTACAAGGAGCCCAAATGAAAGAAATGACACAATTACAATCTCATACAAGCCATAACACACAAATACACTCCACCCGTGTAAGGAAATCACCTCTGATGCCCCATCACTACGCCTATGGGGAAGGTTGCACACTTGCCTGAGTTCGGTCTTCGGATCATACCTCCACCACGTACCAGATACTAGTTGAGTCTAGGTTTATAGTTGAGTCTACATTCCAATTTTACATTGTTAGTTTAAGGTCGTGTCTAGTCGATTTGTCTTGCACCAAGTGTCTACATGGCCATCCTATAGCTCCCCGTGTCCCATGGATCCCCCAAAGTCCACGTCATATGAATGGTGGCGACACACCCAAGGTTGCGGAATCCAACCCTTCCACCTCTGTAGGCCCGAAGCCCCGGACTTCTATGGCTCCAAAGTCCCGAGTGACTACCTAAAGCGGGAAGCCGCTATGGACAACTACTTTAAGTGTTACATTGTGCCCGATGCCATGAAAGTTGATTTTGCCACAAAGCGGCTTTTTCACGAGGCCACCGAGAAATGGAGAGACATAGAATGCTTGAGGGAAATTAGAAGGCAATGGCCTATCAAGACATGGCGTGAGATGAAGGGTGAGCTTAGAAGGGTCTACCTACCCGCCCCAGTCACCTCCAACTGACCCCACCCAGTCACCTCCAACCAAGTGGGTCATAGTCGGAGGCAAAGAGCCCCACGCTTAGAAGGGTCTACCTACCCGCCTTGGGCTGCCCCTGGAGGGTCCCCGTGTGACATCCTATCTAACCGCCCAACGAGGTCTTGGACCGACCTGTCAGAGGTCTCCAAGCGCCCCTCCATGGCTCTAAGGCGACCATCCATATTATCGGAGAAAGTCCGAAAGTTAGCATCGGATTGGTCCAACCTAGTCATAATGGCCATCATCGCCTCTTGTAGGGAGTGGAAGTCTCCCGAGGTATCCCGTGGGTTGGCCATAGGTGGTGGGGGGGGTGAGTACTGAGTACCCCGACGAGTGGGCATGCAAACACACCGACTAGAAGACGCCGACTAAAGTAAAACACACTAATACAAAATGATGCGCCTAGACTTAACCAAAACGCGGTATGCGGCGGAGGTAATCGACCCTAAGGTCACTCGCGCAAGTGTGCGGCCTTCCCGATAGGCGTAGCCTAACGTTCGGACAACACCTTTTGAGATACCGAGTAAAGGGATGCAATGCAAAAGACACTTTTTTTTTGTTTGTTTTAAAACAATGATGACCCTAAACACGACTTAGACGTAAATGACTAATGAATGACACTTTTTGTTTTTGGACACCCTAGACTCAAACTGGCTCTGATACCAAATTGATGCCGGACGGGACCACAGACACGACAAGCTCGCGATCGTCCCTTAACGAGGGAAGCGTCGGACGTGCACGGTTGAGAAACCGGCAAGAGCTAGGGTGGTCGGCTCGTACTTTCGTGCCCAGATCGGGTCACGGGACGGTCTCGCTCACTCTCTCGCAGCAGCGGTGATATGAAATTATAGCAAGCTAGGTCCTAAAACATGCTCCCTAGCAGTGGCATAAACAAGCATATATGAAATAAGCGAAATGCCAAGTGTAGGAGCGAAGACGATACCTCCACGCACTCGGCGTGGGGACGACGGGCCCGGCCGAACTCGTGCTCCCCGGACGGTTAATACATGAATAGTACAGCAATGGAATTATGCCCACTCCACGCAGGGAGGTAAAGGGTGACACAACGGGGCCCGGGAGGACCGAATACGGCTTGACGGGCGGCTTTCCGCGTAGCTTCGGCAGCACCCGAACTAGTGACGGTGGGGCCCACGTGCTGTCCGGAGGGGCCGTGTGGGACCCGGTGTCACCACTGTGGTGGGGACACTGGTGGAGGTGATCCCCGGGCTGGCGGCACGCTGGAACGTCACTCAGAGGTCGGGCGGCTCCGATCGGCACCCGTCGGGTTTGCTGTCCACGGGCTGGTTGCTGCTGTTTTGCAGCGCGCGCTCCGGCGAGAATGGGCGCTGCGATCAGCCTCGATGTCGGATCGACACGAGACTGGCGCCGTTGGAAAGCTACCTTGAAGTTCTTCAACCTAGGCCTAAAGATCTGGCCCGGATCTTCTCGGATCTTGACTTATGGAATTTTCAATCTTCTGTTGTACAGTAACCGAAGACTCAGGCCTATAGAGGACTTGACTGTTGATTGCCTTTGACCGTGATGTGGATGTCCAAATTCGAAGATTTGTTCTTCATCAAAGTTGTTAGAAATTGAGATGGGAAGATGGAAAAATTGGTTTGGACATGTTTGGATGTGTCTATGATTTTCTGTGATTTGTTCAGTGGACAAAGGTCGGATCTGGGATCTGGCTGAAAGTACTATAGCTCCGGTAGAACATGAATTTTGAAAAATAGGTAGAAGGATGATAAAAATTTAAGAAAAATTGTGGTGGTAGAGGGCGATGAACAGAACACCCAGTTAAATTTGGAGGTCTAACATAAATCAAAAGGGTGGTCGAAGGTGGAGAACTCAAGGCTACTGTCACTGTAGATAGTGACAGAACAGATCTGAGATTGAGAGTTGAACGAAATGGTAAAGATATGAAACGGTGGCTTTTGAACCTGGATTTTTTGTGGAGAATGGGATAGAAGATAGGAACCAACCCTCAAAATTTCAAATCGATCAGAACTCGTGGCTGGCTTCAGGAATTCTCGAACCACACCTCTGTCTAGCAGGACAGAAACTTGATGACGATTCCACGGCGGCTCGAAGGCTGCACGAACGGCGGCGGCGGCGGCACAAACGATCACCGGAGGTTGAGAGGGGAGGAAGGAGATAGAATCCACTCTATATCTGGGGTTGAGGAAGGAAGAACACCAAGGGAGGAGAGAGGGGCGCACCAAGCTTCAAGAACACTCACAAATTTTCTGATTTTTCATTGAATTTCTCATGAAAATACAACATTATATATGACTCCAATCAAATCTAATATGGACCCTTGGATCAAGGGTTGGGGATTGAATGGCTGAGATGAGGTGTGAATAACACACCAAATACAATTTTTTAATCCACATTGACCATCTCCATTCAACCTTAGACTAATTACATTCAAACTCCACCTAATACACACCTAACTAGCCTAATAGAGCCAAAGAAGGGGGCGCCCCCTTCATGGGCCTCCCTTGGGCCAAGTGTGGTCAAATGCCATGTTACAAGCCCACTAACCATGCTAGACTCTTCCACCCTTGGTGGCCCATGAGAGAGAGAAGCCTATTTGGGCCTAAGTGGCTATTAAGGTCCATAATGATGGCCTTAAGACCCAATATGGAATAAGCTCCTAACGGACTCTACTAATGGCAACCTAGCCATGGACTCTACATTAAAAATGGCCCATTGGCTTGATATAAGCCTTACAAGGAGCCCAAATGAAAGAAATGACACAATTACAATCTCATACAAGCCATAACACACAAATACACTCCACCCGTGTAAGGAAATCACCTCTGATGCCCCATCACTACGCCTATGGGGAAGGTTGCACACTTGCGTGAGTTCGGTCTTCGGATCATACCTCCACCACGTACCAGATACTAGTTGAGTCTAGGTTTATAGTTGAGTCTACATTCCAATTTTACATTGTTAGTTTAAGGTCGTGTCTAGTCGATTTGTCTTGCACCAAGTGTCTACATGGCCATCCTATAGCTCCCCGTGTCCCATGGATCCCCCAAAGTCCACGTCATATGAATGGTGGCGACACACCCAAGGTTGCGGAATCCAACCCTTCCACCTCTGTAGGCCCGAAGCCCCGGACTTCTATGGCTCCAAAGTCCCGAGTGACTACCTAAAGCGGGAAGCCGCTATGGACAACTACTTTAAGTGTTACATTGTGCCCGATGCCATGAAAGTTGATTTTGCCACAAAGCGGCTTTTTCACGAGGCCACCGAGAAATGGAGAGACATAGAATGCTTGAGGGAAATTAGAAGGCAATGGCCTATCGAGACATGGCGTGAGATGAAGGGTGAGCTTAGAAGGGTCTACCTACCCGCCCCAGTCACCTCCAACCGACCCCACCCAGTCACCTCCAACCAAGTGGGTCATAGTCGGAGGCAAAGAGCCCCACACTTAGATGAGCCCCAACCCAAGCATAGGCCGGTTGACTATGAGCAAACCCACCATGATGCCCCTAGTTCAAACCGCACCTTAGACGATCTCGAGCAAATGTTTATGGACTGGATGGATATCGTGGATAGGATGTGGGCATGACTCCTTCCCGAGCCTAAGGAGGTAGTGGCCGGTAGTCTGAACTTGGTGCTGTCTACGGAGTCCCCAACTCCTCTCCCCATCATGGAGGAAGTCCCTTCCCTAACCGAGAGAGATATCGAGCTAGAACCTTCACCCTTCGAACTTCAACCGCAGCCATACCAACTTACTAAGGGTGAGATTGTCATTGTAGAGCCACTTCTTAGCTGGCTCAAGCAAGGCTTCGTCCCTAAAGCCTTTTTCGACCCACCCGTGGACCCCGCACTACAAATAGTGACCGTCAACTCAATTCACATCATTTTCCGGTCTTGTCACCATGTTGATACATTGGATGACCTTCTTAAAGGATTAGACTAGCAATGGAAGTTGATGAACATGTTGGCCCCAGGCTTCGACCAACTCAATAGTCGTAGCTTCACTCATCCGGCATTGTGGTCCATTACCTCCGTGTGCACCATGGGTCATGTCACCACAGAGATACTATTGCTCCTCCCCATTCCTGATGAGCCTAATCTCATTACACTTATCTCGATGGAGGAACCTTATTTTCTACATATGACCGCCGTCCCACCGATCACAATGAATGAAGGGGGCCATTTACACCTTCAAGTATTCCACCCATGGGACCGTGTCATGTGGGAACCCATCTCGAGGGGTCACACATTCTTTGATTCCTTCGACCCCTTCCCTAGTGAACCCCTTGACCCACCACATCTACTCCACTTCTCCGAGGGAGTCCACTATCATACCCCTACCCCACGGGCCAGTCCACCTTCACTCCGCAAGGAGGCCGTTCATTGGGGTATGGAAGTAGGAGAATTCGGCTCTCCTAGCCCATCCAAACCATCCACGCCTAGCACACCCAAACCTTCCAAGTCCAAAGGGTCGTCACTGTCTGCATGGTGCATGTTAGAATTCCATTCCACCAATATTTGGTTGCGTCTTGTGTATGCATGGCACACATTCGGATGTCCTGGTCCACCGTTGCATATGTATGGGTCTGTCTAACAGTAGGTTTGTTTAGGGTCTTGTGTGAGTCTGTGTTCTTCTTTATTTGCTTAGAGTCTGTACATGCATGTGTCGAGCATATTAGGAGTCGCATAGTCGGTCTAATGTCAGCTCGCGATGTCAGTCCCTTTCGAGTGTGAGGCAAGTCGGGTCAAATGCGTACGTTGTAGACTTGCCGGAATTTGGGATCGGCTCTACCATTCTATGTCTCGTATCCAGTCACATAATGGGACCCAGCGGTGATTCCTAGTGAGTCATTGAGTAGTCTCCGTCCTTTGAGAGTGACCCCACCCCAGAGTGTCCACCACTAAGCGTCATTCCCACAGCAGCATGTGCATATCGAATATATACGGGATGAGCAGGTGACGATTACTTGGAGTGGAGCGCACTCCGCGCTACCAGGTCGGTGACAGATCCGCCGGAGCCACACGAGCAGCCGCACCCCTTACTCGACGGGGTCGAGTTCTTCCCACTTGGGGAGAATTGGTGGGAATCAACACCGAGCACTAACATTTTATTTTACATTTGTGTCCTTTTTATTTGTATTTATATCCTTGGACAATTGGGTTTGCTGTAGTGCCCCAAACTTTATATAAATAATTTCTGAATTACTTTAAGAATTTCTAGGAGTTATAAAATTTAAATTAATTATAATGCCCAAGTATGTTGAATAATTAATTCAGCTTTGATAAATAAAACCCAAAAGGATTAAGGACTAAGCCCATTAAGTTTGGCCCATATTCTAGAAGGTTATTTAGCCTATTCACGAATTATAAGGATAAATACCATTTTATAGATAATTATGTGGATAAAACAAATGAAAGAGTTTGAATTAAGTTGAATTCTGCACACAGTGGATGTAGCGGTCTATCGTGCGACCGCCACAGGCATGTAATGCGCCAAGATACGACCGTTATGCTCTGTCAGTTCCGTGAATGGAAGAATAAGCAAAAAGATTGGATTTTTGCATGTTTATCTCTTTGGAATCGAGATGGGAGGACTAGTAAACATGTTAAGGACTCTCAGAAGCCGATCTAAGCCTTAACAAAGACTCTAGAATCGTTCTAATCCTTAAAACCCTAGCTAGAACCTATAAATAGACCCTAGTTTTGACCTACGCGACCCTTACATTGGCACGCTTGGAACTATGGTAAGGAGATTGTATTTCGGGTAAGTTCTTTAGAACTTTTTCTTCCTTATACATAGGACTAATCTTCCTCAAAATTTAGTGCTAGGAGATCAACTACACAAGAAGTTTGAAGCTTCCAAAGTTGCTGGTTTGACTATAGCAACCCTGTAATCTGAACGGAAGTCTACTGAAGATCAGGATATTAGAACACCAAATCAAGGTAATTAGCCTAAGTGTCTTTAGAACTTTATGTTCCCCTTAGTTTCACCTTCTTACCCTCAAAATTTCACGTCCTTAGGTCAAGAGGTTGAGGAGTTAGAGCGACGTGAAGCTGCTGAAAAATCACAGGAAGGAATGAACTAGGGCGTGTCTTACAGTCCCAAATTGAAAGTTAAAAGCCCAGGAAAGAGGTACGTTATCTCATGAACGGCAAGAATATCATGATAGGGATAAAAGTCCTCTGGTTTTGATTGATTCCATGCATTATAGACTTTGAATTTCATGTTTTAGTAGGTCTATACATACATGCATGTCCTTAGCCTAAATTAAGATAAAAATATTCTCTTGTTCATTTCACTGCAACCTATGCATCTAGATGGCCTATTCTTCGTTCTATCATGACTAGAGTAGTTGGTTATTTTGATTCTTCTTGATGTAAAACCGACCTATGGACCTATTTTGCAAGCAGCGGACTCACACTAGCGAGCTCACCCGTATGGCGCACACTTAGTGCCCGATGGCGACTAGGCGATGTTGGAGAGGGTCCGAGGCGGGACCTTGAGACTCCAATGGTTGGCTAGCTTGGGGAGAACCCCAAATGGACCTAGGATGCCCAAATCATGAGCGGCCAACACACCAAGGGTGTGAGTTAAGTGGATGCTCTCACAACTCGCCCGCGGTGGTCACTCAATTTGGTGGCAATTTAAGATCGGACACTCTCTTACCGCCGACGGAGTAACTATAGCAATACTAAGCTAAGCAAGTCCATTACAGCAATGAGAGATGTTCAGGAGCTCACCTAGCCGGCGTGAAGACGCCGACTCCGGCCGGAGACGGGGGCGAGCAGGGAGGCGAGGGTATACACCCGCACGCCGCGTCGGTGTCGCTTCAACCTGAAATGACAAGATTACACCACTACGCCTCTCGCAGGAGGGGTGATCTTAGGGTGGGGATTAATCTTATTACATCCAATACAACCTCCACGCAGGGAGGGGCCTTCAGCCGGCCAAGCGGGGTGGGGGAGTTATGAAGAAAACCCGACGTTCAGATCGTTGCCGGTTCTGCCAATCTTTAGAGTTGCTGGACAGTAGGGCGGTGATGATGCCGCCAAAAATTCCACAGAGCTCAGAACTTGATGAGACTTGTGCCAAAAGCTTTCCAACGGACCAAGGATGACCTCTGAATTTTTACTGTGCTTGGTAAAGTCGTTGCTGGCCGGGGCAGAGTCTGGAACCGGACTGATTGGTTCTGCCTCTGTCTGGTGCAGAACAATGTGGCTGGTTGCATAGGGTGCCACGATCTCTAACAAGCTCTGATTGAGACGAGACCTGAACCGTTGGAACCGTGGTCGAGTCTTCTTTCTGTCTGCACCAACGGCGTGGTCAGAAGATGTCAGAGAAGGCCGGGACGATCAGATGAGTAGAGGGGTGTCGGTTCTGGCTTCTGTAAACTGACCTGACACACTTGGAGTAGAAAATTCGTACCTTTAGATTCGATGTCCAAATGCAGCTCTGCTTCTTGAGAATGAAAGAGGACTTGAGAGGGAAGATTTTTGCTGAAGAGCACTTGATCTGAATCCCAAAAGGTTCGTCGTGGTTGAGCTTCCACTCTCGCTCTAGTTCCCTGCCTGAGAGGTCCTGCGCAGTCGAGGGAGAATCGCTCCTACCGGCAGCTCAGAACTCAGATGTCGACGAAACCACCTCGCCTTGAAAGCTCTCTGGACGACCTTTCCAGAGATGTAGGCCTTGACACCAGAAGGACCAGGGAGAGGCCAGATCCGATGCAACTTTCAGGACCCAACTCTGCTGCCTGTGACCTGCTATCTGAAACTGCAAACCAGCAAGATTAAGGGAATGGGAGAGAGGGTAGCATAGCTTGGGAGTGATGGCTGATGGTTTGTGGAGGGGGGAGGGACGTGGCTAGGATATTCCAAGAGGTCTAGGGGGGCAGGGATGGGTGGAGGAAGAGCTGGAGCTGCAAAGGGTGGTGGGGGGAAGATGGAGGTGCACAAGAGAGATGGTGAGTAGGAGAGGAGGTGGGGGGCGAACTTGGCTGTTGGGGGGAGATGGAATTCGACCTAGGGTGGTTTAGGAGGTGGGGAGATGGAAGGGCATAGCCCTAGGGAGAGGAAAATTCGAATTTGGGCTTAGGGAAGAGCCCCTTCAACCTTGGGGAGAGGAAGGGTTGCTTGGGAGAGTGGAAAGGTGCCTAGGAGAAGGGGTTTCCACCTAGGGGTTGGAGGGGGAATTGAATGAGTGCATGGGGAAGGGGAAGGGGCCTTAATGAGGGGTGAATGGGGAGGAGAGAGAATGAATTTCAAAATTGGGGTGGGGAGGAGAGAGAGAGGGGGCACAACCCACTTAGAGAGAGTGATAGTAAGAGAGAGAGAGAGAGGGAGATATTGAGAGGGAACTAGAAGGTGTGGAAATTTTCTGGATTCATTATTCAAGCATAAGTTGTTACAAATGAGAGAGGGGTGGGACTATTTATAGACTCCACACTTTTCCTAAGACCAAACTGACCCTGACAAAATAACTAATGACCAAACAGTCTAAGGGAGGGGCGCCCCTGGGCCTAGCCCAATGAATTGGGCCCATTAACCTATCAAACCAACATAATGACTCAATACTTAGGAAAATGACTCAACAACCTAGGTACATGACTCAAATAAAGGGAAAATTACATGATATTGACTCAAAGAAAATGTGAAGATTACATGACTAGACTCAAAAATACATGACTAACATAATGGCGCTTGCTGACGAACAATCCGAGTCCGGAGAAAATGTGGAGGGGCAAGGGATGCCCTCATCACTTCTTGCATGAAAGGTTTTAAACCATAGCTCGTTTATTTTTACTGTTAGCAATACTCTGACGGATTATAGTTAGACCGTCACATTACTGTAACGGCCTTACGATAAGTCGTCACACCGCCTGTTATACTTAAGCTTCTCTGTAGTCTCTGATGGACCACAAAAGGAGCGCTACAAACTCTAACGGCTCCACGATGAACCGTCACAGCTATATGATGCGCCCATGTTCGACCGTCAGAATAACTATGTTCTGTCAACCCGAGACAGAGTTGAAAATAGTCAAATTTACTTTTGAATAAGCCTAGTTATCTAAGTTTTACCTACTTCATGACTTTAAGTTTATAAATTGATTTATGCACTTTGAGTTATTTTAAGTACATGCTAATTTCATTGCTAAAACTCTATAGTTTTGTATTAAAACATGATTTTTGTATTGACGGAGTTGTATCATGGTTTCACATTGTACACATTCTTTTCTTTTTCTTTTTTATAAACTAGCCTATCTGGAGTAGGGACCGGTCGAGTGCACCCTCCCTCAGAGAAGGAAAGTGTGCTCACTCCCCCAGGCTACACCAGGGCCTTTGGTTTTATTTCTGTAAATTGAATGTAATACAGGGTCGAAGAGGCATACCCCATGTGTGTATACAACTCCAATTATGGATGTAAATAAATCAAAAGCTGAACCTATACAAATCTAATGCGTATGTTTGGTATGCTGGTGGCGTCAACTGTGGCAGCTCCTCTAGCAATGAGTGGGAGCTCCTTGATTGATGTAAATTCAGAATTATGGCCCACTTTGACTGCATAGTTAGCCAATGCATCTGCTAGCATGTTAGTTTCCCTGTAAGTATGTACAATTGGGCTTTGAATAATGTCTCGAGTATTTCTGATTTTGTGCCACCATGGGAGTAGGGACCAAGGGGGGTTGCTGTTGTGTTTTAGTAGTTCCACCAAGGCTAGTGAATCAGTGTATATGACAGAAATTGGAATATTATGAAGTAGGGCTAATCTGAGACCATCAAGAAGAGCTCTGCCTTCAGCAATCATATTGGATCCTTGTCCATAATAGTAAGAATATCCCAATAGTAGTTTCCCTTGATTATCTCGAAAACATCCTCCTCCTCCTGAAGGGCCAGGATTACCCTTACTAGCACCATCCACATTGAGAGAGAAATTCATTTTAGGAGCAGTCCATCTTACTGTGATGCAGCAAAGAGTTTTATGATTGATGGGTATGCCCATGGAATTGAATTTATGACAAGTAGCATGATTAACCCCCTGTTTAAAGGAAATTTGTCGCATTATCTGAATGAGATCCTCATGTATCTGATCAACAATATAGTGAAATTTACCTTTAATACCTTCAAATCTGCTCTTGCATCTGTATTTCCATGTTTCCTAGATAATTTGCATGGTAATAAACAAAGTAGCAAAACCTTGCGGGTTATTAGTAGTGACCTCATTGAGAATTTTGTACAGTCGGCCATGATTATTCTTTGTCTCCAAGAATGTTTTATCAATAAGAATTGCAAATTTGTTCCACAAATATGATGCAACTTCACTGTTGAGAAATAAATGGTCAGGGTCTTCAATGGCATGCAGACTGATACAACAGTCACAACAAGATGCAATTTGTATACCCTGATTTTGAATTCGACTGTCTGTTGGAACTGCATGGTTTAAAACCTTCCATTAGAATAAAGATGCTCGAGGAGAGAATTTACAGTGCCATAATTTGATAGCAGGGTTAACTGCCACTTGACCTTTTATAAATCTATAAGTAGATTTAGTGTCAAATTTCCCAGTACTTGTTAGGGACCAAACATGCATATCATCCCCTTCCTGTGTAGCAAACCTAAGTATATCATTCCGCAGTCTATTATCATCTATGTTTTGCCAAATCTCATGTTGTGGATCAGCTAAAGCAGTTTGAACTGAGCAATCATCAATCAGTGGAGTTTGATGAGAAACATACTCCTTCAAAGGCTTGTCCTTGTACCATGTGTCCTTGAGAAAATTTGTATTAGCTCCATTAAAAACAATCTTTCTCATGCCAGCTAACAAGATCTTTTTGGCCTTTTCAAAGTCCCTGACTTTGATACTAGCAGGAAAAGGTTTTTTGCATTCAGAAATGTGCTGGTTTTGTAAGTATTTTTTTCTAGTGAAGATAGCCCACAGAGAGCTATTATATAGTGAATACCAGAGTTGTTTTACATATGAACACAGTTGAATATCCCCTAGACTCCGGATGCCCAATCCTTCATCATAAAGTGGTCTGCATATCTTATTCCAAGATACCCAATGCTTCCTGTGGGTAGGCTCAACACCTTGCCACAAGAAATTTGCACAAATTTTCTCAATTTGATTGTGTATGGTGTATGGGATAACAGCAGCACTAGCAGAGTAAATGGCAATTGAAGACAACACAGATTTAATATGTGTGATTCTACCAGCCTGAGAGAGAAACTTACTTTGCCATCCTGCAAGCTTAGCATTAGTTTTGTCAAGCAGATATTTGAAATGTGGTATTTTGGTCTTTCCCTTGAATAATGGTATGTACACATTCTTTTCGTCTATAGAGTCAATTTCTCTAAGTACATGGCATATATTCTGGTATATGACCATTAGTTTACATTTTTACACTATAGGAACATATTCTTGGACTTGAGGACCTCTCTATTGGATATTCCTTCCAATGGATTAGGAAATCTGGTTTCGAGGCCTTCGTAATTCTCCGCGAGCTTGGGATTCCCACTAGGACGCCGTGTTGGTTATACCAGTAAAGCCTAATTGTTTAGAAAGCACTATCGATGTTTTATGGTTTTGACTATGTAACGGCCTAATACTAGACCGTCAAGCCCATCTAACGGTCCAGTTTACAACCGTCACATTCACTGAGTCCAATTATTCTTTCTTGATTCAATCTATTGTAACGGCCCAATTATAGACCGTCACGTTCATGTAACGGCCCATTAATTGACCGTCACAGTACTTTAACCTGAGATTTGACCCAAGGGTTGATATTCCAAAGTTCCTAGATAGATTATTGATGGTCTAGGACTTGTTATATTTATTCAAGATACTTAATCTTAAATTATGAAAGTTAAGAAACGTACCGTTATGCTGCCGAATTATTTCCATGGCATAACCTAGTTTTATCATGTTATTTGAAAATCCTTGTTTCAAATAGAAGCATTCTTAGGATTGATTACTTTATCTTGAACTTATTATTGAAATTGTACATTCTTGGCCATATTATTTACATTCGTGGAAGTAGCTTGATTTATACTTGAAGATGCGATCGAGCACTGATTGTGTTCAAGGGCTTTATGCAAGTCCCCTCGATTGATTGTCGGAAATATACTATTATAAAACATGGGGTATGATGCTACTAGCATCGCATTGTGCTGGGAGTACTTTCTCTATAAATAAGTGAAGATCCACGGCATCGTGAAGTGAAAATCCACGACACGTACATGACTTTCTAGCTTGTTACATGTTATTCCACAGAAATTTACGAAGTCCTTGCTACTAAGTGAAGAGTACATTCTTGATTGATACATGACTTTCTAGTACATTCTTGTTCATGAAAGGCCATATCATATTCTTGTTACATTTTTGCTAAATCATACTTGCTCATTCTATCTTACATGATCATCTTGTTACTTTGGTTTAATCGCATGATTAATTACATTCGCATGATTTTACCTTATTCTTTAGAGCTAAAATGCTAATTACTTTAATAGTTCCTTCATGTTGATGCGAAGATACCTACTAGGCAAGTGTGCTCATTACCTATTTTTTAATATTTTCAGGAGATGGAAGTGATATGAATTCGGATTCGAGTTATACAAGTAGCGGATCCGAGATCGAATGAAAGTCATATCAAAATGAGAGTGAAGACTTAGGAAAGTCAATATTGTTTAGATCGAGTCTTTGTAATTTCCTTTTTCCTTGAGTCTGATGAATTAGTAAAGGTTGAAAAGTCATTGTATTTGAATATTTTGATTATTAATGAAATAAAGTTGGAGTGTGAGTAAGTTATTGTGCAATTGCATTCTTATGTGTGATTGTCTTGCGCTCTGATCATTCTTGCTTGCAAGAGGCTTACCATGCCGGCTGTTCGGGTTCCTCGAGCTAGTCTTCCGCTGTAATAAAAGGCTCGGGGCGTGACAATTAAGTTGGTATCAGAGCCTAAGTCTCAGGACTTAAGAAAATGAGTCATGTCATAGGATAAGTCCAAGGTTTAAGGACCCCTACCTATGAACTAAGGAAAAAATTTCCGCACCTATGCGAGAATTGGGTAGTGCCCGGGAAAGGATAGTTAATTAGTTTTAAGATTAACCTCTTTCTAATTCCATGAGAATTAATAATTTGTTATTTCTCTCAGGTACCTCATTATTACAATGGCACATCGCGTAGATTGGGGTGGCATGCAACGAACGGTTGCCGGCCTTACTCAGGCGTTACAAACTATGGCCCAAGCAGGCGCAAGGGCGAGGGCTGGTGGCTTGCATCGCAATTTTCAGAGCTTAAACCCTCACGTTTCTATGGTTCTTCAAATCCAGATGAGGAAGAAAATTGGATAGATGAGATGAATCGCATCTTCGATGTCATCCAATGCACGGATCAAGAAAAAGTGCATCTTGCAACCTTTCAACTCAATAAAGATGCATGCACATGGTGGAAATCAGTACCTACACCTCCGGCTGATGCACCTCATACATGGGACGGTTTTCTCACTCTATTTTGTGCTAAGCACTTTTCTGAGCATGTTAAAGAAAGAAAGGCTATGGAGTTCGCCTCTCTTCGTCAGGGAATGATGACAGTCGCGGAGTATGAACTTCAATTCTCCAGGCTAGCACCCTATGCACTGCATTTAATCAGTACCGATTTATTGAAGGCCAATCAGTTTATGGACGGGTTACGACCCGGTTTCATTCAGCAGCTCGAGACCCAAAACATCCGTACCTATGCAGAGATGGTTCAGCAGGCGTATTTATGTGAAAGGACCTTAGAGAAGGTTGAGAAATTGAAAGGAAAGGGAGAAGAGTCCAGTCGAAGATCGGATCGGCGTTGTAAGAAGGAGAAATTCAGCATCACGGAGTCCTACAAAAGCCGTGATAGTAAGAAAAGATCCAGGAGCAAGAACGGTAGAAGTTCCCAGAAGCACAAGAAAGCCAAAGAGGAGAAGGAGCAAGTCATGGCGGCTTGCACATTTTGTGAGAAGCTTGGCCATTCGGCTGAAGAATGTTGGAAGCACCTTGGTGCGTGTCTACGTTGTGGAAGTAGGGAGCATCGTATGCCAGATTGCCCGCTTATGAAGGATCAATCGTCTGGTGGAAGACATAAGAGGCAAGCTCGTCTCAATGCTGTTCTAGAAGAAGAAGAAGCACCCAAGGATGGTGGACTTATGGAAGGTACTCTTCAAATTTGTTCCCATCCTGCATTTGTGCTATTTGATACTGGTGCCTCTCATTCTTTTATCTCCACTACTTATGTAAAAACATTACCAATTGCATCAGTTCCCTTACCTTCAGATCTTGCTATTACTACACCTTTAGGTTCTAAAACTAAGCTTATCGAGTATTATCCTAATAGTGAGGTAATAGTGGAAGATCACAATCTCCCCGCAAACTTAGTAGGCCTTGACATGAAAGGTTATGATGCCATTTTAGGGGTAGATTGGCTTATAGAGCAAGATGATGATATTAACTGTCGAAATAGGATTATATCCTTTCGAAAACTCGGTCTTCTAAGATTTTCTTTCCTTGGCATCAAGTATAGGAAACATCCCACTATCATATCTTCTCTACACGCTTGCAAACTTATCTCACAAGGATGTGAAGCTTTTCATGCTTCTGTCATTATTACCGAGTCCAAGGAAATCATCATAGCAGCCATCCCTATTGTAAATGAGTTCCCAGATGTGTTCCCATCTGAATTACCCAATTTACCACCCAAGAGGGAAGTAAACTTCATCATCGAACTCATTCTAGGAGCAGCACCTGTTTCTATAGCCCCTTACAGGATGTCCCCCACGGAACTCAAGGAACTAAAAAGACAGTTGCAGGAACTACTAGATAAGGGTTTCATCAGACCTAGCACATCCCCCTGGGGTACGCCAATTCTTTTTGTCAAGAAGAAGGATGGCTCTCTAAGGCTGTGTATAGACTACCGGCGACTGAATCAACTCACAATCAAAAATAAGTATCCGTTGCCGCGTATTGATGAGCTCTTCGATCAACTTTTGGGAGCAGAGTATTTCTCCAAGATAGACCTTAGATCAGGTTTTCATCAGCTTAGAATTAAAGAAGAAGACATTTATAAATCGGATTTTCGAAGTCGTTATGGCCACTATGAGTTTGTGGTAATGCCGTTCGGGTTAACAAATGCCCCAGCAGCATTTTTACAACTTATGAAGAATGTTTTCCAGCCGTATCTGGACCAGTTCACTGTTGTCTTCATTGATGACATCATGGTATATTCTAAGACAAAAGAGGAACATGAAGAACATCTGAGGATAGCTTTGCAAACACTTAGAGAATATAAACTCTATGCCAAGCTTAACAAGTGTGAGTTCTGGCTCAAAGAAGTTTCATTCCTAGGCCACATTATTTCAAAAGATGGCATCGATGTGGATCCTTCTAAAGTAGAAGCTGTCAGAAACTGGAGCCGACCTACGACTGTATCAGAAGTAAGAAGCTTTCTGGGTCTAGCTGGTTATTATAGGAGGTTCATTAAGGACTTCTTAAAAATTACTGTTCCTTTAACTAGACTTACGAGAAAAGAAAACCCTTTCATCTGGTCAAAGGAATGTGAAAAGAGTTTTCAAAATCTTAAGAATCATCTTACTACAGCTCCTATTCTAACGCTACTGGTGGAAGGTGGAGGATTTGAAGTATATACGGATGCATCTGGCATTGGCTTAGGGTGCGTCCTCATACAGAATGAAAAGGTAATATGTTATTCTTCAAGACAATTGAAACGTCACGAGGAAAACTATCCTGTGGATGATTTGGAATTGGATGTTGTTATTTTCACCTTAAAAATTTGGCGTCATTATCTCTATGGAGAGAAATTCACGGTCTACTCGGACCACAAAAGTTTGAAATACTTATTCTCTCAAAAGGAGTTAAATATGAGGTAGGGGAGATGGTTAGAATATCTCAAAGACTTCGATTTTGCTATTCAATTTCATCCTGGCAAGGCTAATGCTGTAGCTGATGCACTCAGCAGAAAACTAATGGGAAAGCTATCAAGTCTAATGATCAGTATGACTAATCTTATTACTCAATTTGCTTAGTTGAATTTAGATATTGACATAAAGGAAGAAGATTGTTTCATAGCTAATATTCAAGCTCAACCTACATTGATAGAAGATCTGGTCAAGCTGCAAAATGATGATCCCGTATTACTGGAGATTAAAGCCAACATAGAACAGAGGCCGGATTTTTCTATTTCCTATGACAGAAGATTGCTATTTAAGGGCCGAGTGTGTGTACCAGATCATGAGGATACAAAGAAACTGATCCTAGAAGAAGCACATAAATCCAAGTACACCATTCACCCTAGTAGTACCAAAATGTATCAAGATCTCAAAAGAAATTTCTGGTGGCCCAATATGAAGAGGGAAATAGCTGATTTCGTGTCTTGCTGTCTCACTTGTCAACAAATAAAGGCAGAACATTTTAGACCCGCAGGTAAATTACATCCCTTAAATATTCCAACATGGAAATGAGAAAGTATAGGAATGGATTTCATTATGGGTTTACCTAAGACAAGAGGTGGACACGGCGGCATATGGGTAATCATAGACCGATTGACTAAATCTGTACATTTCATACCAATCAAAAGTCGATGGTCTGTGGACATTCTAGCAGCCTTATACATGAAGGAAATTGTTAAGCTACATGGTGTCCCTGTCACTATCATATCTGATAGAGATCCTAGGTTCACATCGTAATTCTGGAAGGGTCTACAACATTCACTAGGAACCAAACTGAACTTTAGCACGGCATTCCATCCATAAACTGATGGTCAGACTGAAAGAACAAATCAAGTGGTGGAAGATATGCTCAGGGATTGTGCTATTGATATTGGAGGAAGTTGGCATGATCACTTGCCTCTAGTGGAATTTGCATATAACAACAGTTATCAGGCCAGCATACAGATGGTACCTTTTGAAGCATTATATGAAAAAAGCTGTAGATCACCGATATGCTGGAATGAAATAGGGGAAAGACAAATTCTAGGCCCCGATATTATCAGGGATTCTCTAGAGAAAATGAAGCTCATTCGAGAAAGATTGCAGATTATACAAGATAGGCAAAAATCTTATGCTGATATTCGAAGGCGTGACTTGGAGTTTCAAGTAGGAGATCATGTGTACCTGAAGGTTTCTCCGGGTCGTGATATTCGAAGATTTGGCATCAAAGGTAAGCTAACTCCAAGATTCATTGGCCCATTTGAAATTCTTGAAAGGGTCGGTGCAGTGGCTTATAGATTAGTTTTACCTCGACAATTAGCAGAATTCATGACGTATTTCACATCTCTATGCTGAAAAAATATGTATATGATCCTTACCATGTTATCACTTACGATAATTTGGAGATTCAGAAGGATATGATGTACGAGCAAACACCAATAAAGATTCTGGAACGAGAAGTGCGTCAACTAAGGAATAAAGCAATTCCTATGGTCAAAATTCAATGGAAGAAATCATGGCCGTCCGAAGGAACTTGGGAAACAGAAGAAGCTATGCGGAAAAGATTCCCGGAACTATTCAACTGTATGTACACTCTCCATATAATCCATGTATTGAATTTGGTGACCAAATTCTTCTAAGAGGGGGAGGGTGTAGTGCCCCAAATTTTATATAAATAATTTCTGGATTACTTTAAGAATTTCTAGGAGTTATACAATTTAAATTAATTGTAAGGCCCAAGTATGTTGAATAATTAATTCAGCTTTGATAAATAAAACTCGAAAGGATTAAGGACCAAGCCCATTAAGTTTGGCCCATATTCTAGAAGGTTATTTAGCCTATTAACGAATTTGAAGGATAAATACCATTTTATAGATAATTACGTGGATAAAACAAATGAAAGAGTTTGAATTAAGTTGAATTCTGTGCACAGTAGATGTAGCGGTCTATCGTGCGATCGCCACAGGCATGTAACGCGCCAAGATACGACCGTTACACTCTGTCAGTTCCGTGAATGGAAGAACAAGCAAAAAGATTAGATTTTTGCTAGTTTATCTCTTTGGAATCGAGATGGAGGACTAGTAAACGTGTTAAGGACTCTCAGAAGTCGATCTAAGCCTTAACAAGGACTCTAGAATCGATCTAATCCTCAAAACCCTAACTAGAACCTATAAATAGACCTTAGTTTTGACCTGTGCGACCCTTACATTGGCTCGTGTGGAACTAAGGTAAGGATATAGTATTTCAGGTAATTTCTTTAGAACTTTTTCTTTCTTATACATAGGATTAATCTTCCTCAAAATTTCATGCTAGGAGATCAACTACACAAGAAGTTTGAAGCTTCCAAAGTTGCTAGTTCGACCATAGCAACCCAGGAATCTGAACAGAAGTATACTGAAGATCAGGAGATTAGAACACCAAATCAAGGTAATTATCCTA
Organism: Amorphophallus konjac; assembly: GCA_022559845.1. Taxonomy (NCBI): domain Eukaryota; kingdom Viridiplantae; phylum Streptophyta; class Magnoliopsida; order Alismatales; family Araceae; genus Amorphophallus; species Amorphophallus konjac. Next base: position 92,402,480 of record CM040119.1, read on the forward strand.
AGTGTCTTTAGAACTTTTTGTTCCCCTTAGTTTCACCTTCTTACCCTCAAAATTTTACATCCTTAGGTCAAGAGATTGAGGAGTTAGAGCGACGTGAAGTTGTTAAAAATCACAGGAATGAAAGAACTAGGGCGTGTCTTGCAGTCCCAAATTGAAAGTTAAAAGCCCGGGAAAGAGGTAGGTTATCTCATGAACGGTAAGAATATCATGATAGGGATAAAAGCCCTCTGGTTTTGATTGATTCCATGCATTATAGACTTTGAATTTCATGTTTTAGTAGGTCTATACATACATGCATGTCCTTAGCCTAAATTAAGATAAAAATATTCTCTTGTTCATTTCACTGCAACCTATGCATCTAGATGGCCTATTCTTCGTTCTATAATGACTAGAGTAGTTGGTTATTTTGATTCTTCTTGCATGAAAGGTTTTAAACCATAGCTCGTTTATTTTTATTGTCAACAGTGCTCTGACGGATTATAGTTAGACCGTCACATTAATGTAACGGCCTTACGATAAGCTGTCACACCGCCTGTTATACTTAAGCTTCTCTGTAGTCTCTGACGGACCACGATAGGAGCGTTACAAACTCTAACGGCTCCATGATAAACCGTCACAACTATATGACGCACCCATGTTCGTCCGTCAGAATAACTATGTTCTGTCAACTCGAGACAGAGTTAAAAATAGTCAAATTTACTTATGAATAAGCCTAGTTATCTAAGTTTTACCTACTTCATGACTTTAAGTTTATAAATTGATTTATGCACTTTGAGTTTTTTTAAGTACTTGCTAATTTCATTGCTAAAACTCTATAGCTTTGTATTAAAACATGATTTTTGTATTGATGGAGTTTTATCATGGTTTCACATTGTACACATTCTTTTCATCTATAGAGTCAATTTCTCTAAGTACATGGCATATATTCTGGTATATGACCATTAGTTTACACTTTTGCACTATAGGAATATATTCTTGGACTTGAGGACCTCTCTATTGGATATTCCTTCCAATAGACTATGAAATTTGGTTTCAAGGTCTCCGTAATTCTCCGCTAGCCTGGGATTCCCACTAGGACGCCGAGTTGGTTGTACCATTAAAGCCTAATTGTTTAGAAAGCACTATCGATGTTTTCTGATTTTAACTATGTAACGGCCTAATACTAGACTGTCAGGCCCATGTAACGGTCCAGTGTACAACCGCCACATTCACTGAGTCCAATTATTCTTTCTGGATTCAATCTATTGTAACGGCCCAATTATAGACCGTCACGTTAATGTAAGGGCCCATTAATTGACCGTCACAGTACTTTAACCCGAGGTTTGACCCAAGGGTTGATATTCCAAAGTTTCTAGATAGATTATTGATGGTCTAGGACTTGTCATATTGTTCAAGATACTTAATCTTAAATTATGAAAGTTAAGAAATGTACCGTTATGCTGCCGAATTATTTCCATAGCATAACCTAGTTTTAATATGTTATTTGAAAATCCTTATTTCAAATAGAAGCATTTTTAGGATTGATTACTTTATCTTGAACTTATTGTTGAAATTGTACATACTTGGCCATATTATTTACATGCGTGTAAGTAGCTTGATTTATACTTGAAGATGCGATGGAGCACTAATTGTGTTCAAGGGCTTTATGCAAGTCCCCTCGACTGATTGTCGGAAACATACTATTATAAAACATGGGGTATGATGCTACTAGCGTCACATTGCACTGGGAGTACTTTCTATATAAATAAGTACAGATACATGGCATCGTGAAGTGAAAATCCACGACACGTACATGACTTTCTAGCTTGTTACATGTTATTCCACAGAAATTCAGAAAGTACTTGCTACTAAGTGAAGAGTACATTCTTGATTGATACATGACTTTCTAGTACATTCTTGTTCATGAAAGGACATATCATATTCTTGTTACGTTCTTGCTAAATCATACTTGCTCATTCTATCTTACATGATTATCTTGTTACTTTAGTTTAATCACATGATTGATCGCATTCGCATGATTTTACCTTATTCTTTAGAGCTAAAATGCTAATTACTTTAATAGTGCCTTCGTGTTGATGCGAAGATACCTACTGGGCAAGTGTGCTCATTGCCTATTTTTCAATATTTTAAGGAGATGGAAGTGATACGAATTCGGATTTGAGTTATATAAGTAGCGGGTCCGAGAGCGAATTAAAGTCATATCAAAATGAGAGTGAAGACTTAGGAAAGTCAATATTGTTTAGATCGAGTCTTTGTAATTTCCTTTTTCCTTTAGTTTGATAGATTAGTAAAGGTTGAAAAGTCATTGTATTTGAATATTTTGATTATTAATGAAATAAAGTTAGAGTGTGAGTAAGTTATTGTGCAATTGCATTCTTATGTGTGATTGTCTTGCGCTCTGATCATTCTTGTTTGCAAGAGGCTTACCATGCCAGCTGTTCGTCTTCCTCGAGCTAGTCTTCCACTGTCATAAAAGGCTCAGGGCGTGACATTTGCAATTGTAAGGTATTATAAGACAAAGGGTTAGTCATTAGAAATCTTTGGGTTTCTTTACAAAAAGGCCATTGGGTTTCTATGTAAAATGTCAGTAGGTCTAGTAGGGCCCCCACCCTCTTTCTCATTGGTCCACCTAGGATCTAGGGCTCATGTGGGTCTAGTTCAAAGTCCAAGATTGGACTTGGACCAACGGGGGGACAAGGTGGAAGAAAATTCAAACTTAGACCAAGCAAAGTCCAAGATGCTCCTGCCTTTAATATAGTTTATTCATGTTGTATTTTATTTAATTTGGTCATTTGACAACATGGGGGATCAATTATCCTATCCCTAGTTTACCCCTCCCTAACCCTAGATCTAAGGGTAGTTTATGTCTTTTTTTCACATCTATATAACCCATGTATTTTATGAATTCCTTAGCAAATTAATGAAGAAAATCCTATTTGTTTGCTCAATTTGCCCAAGGGCACCCTCTCTCTCCCTTGGAGCTGTGATAGCTCCGAATTTTCAGAGGTGTGAAGCCTCCCCACCACCCCCTCTCTGAGTGAGAAGCTCAGCACCACCACCGCCACCGCCACCGCCATCGAGCCGCCATCGCACCACCACCGCCACCTCGTCAGAGTTATGTCCACTACTGGATAGAAGCTTGAAGCCAAAATTTTATCTCCCAATCAGGAGATCTGTTCGAGCTCCAATTTTGAGGGTTTGTTCCTCGTATCATCCCCGAACCCCAGTTCAAATTGCGTGTCATTTTGCCTTTGTTTAGTATTTTTCCCGTAATTTTATTCCCACCCCTGACAGTCTGCCCATCAGCAGATCTACGGGATAGTGTCTTGTTGTCGTATGTTTCCCCCACCCTTAGTCAACACTAAAAATTCTCAAAAAAATCATACGTGTTCCTCACATCCCCCTCTTCCACCCATAATTTTCTCAGAGTCTAGATCCATCATTTTTGTGTTGGTCAAAATTCATTTTCAAGGCAGAACTTGTTCTATCCTGACTGTCTGTAATCCGAGTGAGTAAAAAAACCTTGGGAATAGTCATTTTCATTTCTAATCAGTCTACTGGATGGATCTGAAATAATTATATGTTGTAGCCCTTTGAGTCCTCTATCCATCGGTACCCATTTTTCCTTGATCCGACACCGTATCTGGGCACAAAAATTCTTTTCGTGGAGGCGCACATTCCTACTCCAAACCAGGCCAGAAAGAAGGTGTTGGGAAATAATTCCCAATAATATGTCAAAGCTCTGATTCAACGACCACCACTTCTGGGAGTCGACCAGGGACGTCCCGCCATCATCCCAGCCAAGCGCTGCCTTCAGAAGATCCTAGGAGGATGACGTCCCTATTGGAGGCCCTCATACGCTTTCCTGCCGGCAAGCAAATCACAGATCCGGACTTGCTGTCTTCAACCGCCCGGAACCCCTCTAACGTGTGGCCCATAATCCTGCGAAACAAAGCAAAGCCAAGAAAGAGAAGTTCTAGTCAGTTTGACCTAGGTCCCATGGCGGTCGTGGGGGGGGCCTCTGTGGCCCCCGCTGCCCTCCCGTCTCCCCTGTCGTCTCCTTCTCCTCCTTCCTCTGCTATTCCGCCTGCTCTAGCTCGTTCCTTTGCAGAAGTGCTTACTTCGTCCATGAAGCCACCTTCTGTCAAGGGTTTTATGTATGCTCTAGCTTCTACAGATGGTGGTGAGCCCGCGATTTTCTTCAGTGCAGAGGAGTTGTCTGCCTCCCTGGAACCCTTCGCCTACTCACTAGTAGCTCGCACTCCCTATGACTGACCGGCTTTCCCAGATATTAGGGCTCACCTTACTCACCGTTGCGGATTCTAGGAGGATTTTGTCATCAGCGCCCTGGATTCTAGACACCTGCTACTTCGTTTTCGCAACCAGGAGGATTTTTTACAGCTGCTTTTGAGAGAGAGCCTATATGTGCACGGCTGTCTATTCAAAATTTTCAAATGGTCTATGCAATTTTTGCCAGATGAGGACTCACCTATCGTTCCAATTTGGATCGCATTCCCTGGTTTGCCTGTTAATTTCTTTGTTAAGCCTATGCTACGTTCTATAGCTGGAAACATCGGCAAAGTGTTGAAGATTGATCCTTCAACTTTGAACCTTTCTAATACTTTGGAAGCCCGAGTGTGTGTCGAATTGGATGTTTCTAAAACTCATCCGCACCGGTTATGGATTGGTATCCCCGGGGGTGGTATTTGGCAAAACATTGTTTACTCTGAATTTCCAATGTACTGTTCAGGTTGCTCAAGGCTTGGTCACAGTTTGGAAGTCTGCAAAGGGAAAATAATACGTCAGTCTACCGATCCGATAGTTGTTGATCCTGCCCGTTCTTTTCATCAGCCTAGGAAAGCCTGGCTTCCCGTTGTTTCTAATAAGAAGGCAAATGTTGAAGTAAATGTTCTAGGTAAAACTGTGTTTGAAATTAGGGTGAATTTGGTCCTGTTGTCGATCCAGTGTCCGACCCAAAGCTCAACAAATCAACTGAGGTTGATCTGGGGCCCCAAAATTATCTGAAGGACAAAAGACTACAAATTTACTCATTGGGAGTTCTTCTTTGGCGCTGGACATATCTGAGGAATCTGAAGAATTGTGCACATTGGAACCTAATTATCTAAAAAATCTGATGGATTGTTCAAAGCCAATGGTCATTCTTAATGGTAGTAATGTTGAAACTTTCAGTGTTCCCAATGTTCAGGATCTGCTACCTAAACCTCCTTTGGAGCTCCCTTCAAACCAATTTACCCCACAGCTGAGTAGTATTGCCCCTGTCCCTGAAACTTCTGTTGATGGATCTCATTCTACTTTGGTTATCCAGGAATCTTCTGACATGGTTGATGGTCCTAAGCAGCACTCTCACAATGATGACTTAATTGCCAGAAGAAGGGCTATTGCAAGCTCAGTCACTGTCGAAAATGTTAGAGTAAAGCTGCCTGATCGCCCGGGAGTCATTACTAGAGCCATGACAAAGTCTGGTTATGTCGGTAACATCCCTGAAATTCTTGATTCATCATGAATTTTATTATATGGAATATAAGAGGCATTGGGAATGATACCTCCGTTGGCAGGGTAAAATTTCTGATCAAAAATCATGGCATTGATTTCATAATTTTGTTGGAACCTAAAATAAATGTCAGTAACTTAGATGGTATATGTAGAAGGTTGGGTATGAATAAAGCTTTTGCTAATACTAATGACCAAGCTCATATCTGGGTTTTATGGAGAGACCCTTTGGATTTTCTAATTATGAGAAGAGATGAACAGCAAATCACCATCAGTCAAACTAACCCTACTTCTCCTATTTTCCATTTAACATTCGTTTATGCTAAATGTTCTGTTACTGAAAGACAGGCTTTGTGGGCTTCATTAAACTCCATTCATGCTACTATTACTGGACCATGGCTTGTAGCTGGGATTTTAATTGCATTCTGAATTCTAATGAAAAGTTGGGTGGCAACCCTCCTAATATGGGTGCAATTTTGGATTTCCAACAGTGTGTCTGACTGTTCTTTGGTAGATGCTGGTTTTTTGGGCTCCAAATTCACTTGGCATAACAACCAAGTGGGGAGTAAGGGTATCTGGGCCAGATTGGATAGGGTGCTTACAAATTCCGATTGGTTGACTCATTTTCCTTTTTCTGTTGAGCACTTATCCAGAGAAGCATCCGACCATGCCCCTTTATTGGTGAAATCACTTTCTCAGATCAAATTTAAGAGTAGATTCTGCTTTCAGAAAATGTGGACAATGCATGATAAATTCATTGGAGATGTTCAGTTATGCTGGAACACTAGCCCTTTGGCTTCTTATGCAATGACTACCTTGTACCTGAAGTTAAAGCACATGAGGAACATGCTTCGGAGATAGAATAAGAACACATTTGGGAATGTCCATTTGAATCTTATGGCAGCTGAGGATGATGTCCTTAAAGCAGAGCACTCCTATGATCTTCAACCCACGGAGAATAATTATGCAATTCTAGAGCAGGCCAAGACCATTCATTCTAATAGACTTCTTCAGCAAGAAATATTTTGGAGACAAAAGTCAGGGATCCGATGGCTTCTTCAGGGAGATAGAAATACAAAATTTTTCCATGCTTCAACCATGGCCAAGAGGCATAAACATAGTATCACTCAGCTTAGAAATTCTGTTGGTTCTCTAACATCTTATCATGGTGAAATGAAGGACATTGCAGCCTCACATTTTGAAAAAGCTTTCAGCTCACAGTATCATTATATTGATGAATCTTCACTGCAGCACATACCTAGACTTCTAAATCAGGATGACAATAATCTGCTTTGTGCTGCCCCAACTGATGAGGAAATTTATGAAGCAATTTTTTCCTTATCTCCAGACAGTGCTCCAGGTCCCGATGGTCTTACTGGTTCCTTTTATCAAACTACTTGGCCCATTATTGGTGGCTTGGTTGGTAGTGCTGTAAAAGAGGCTTTTACCTCCCAGAATCCTTTCCCTAGAAGTGTTACTTCTACCCTACTAGCTCTCATCCCTAAGAAGGCCCAGGCAATATATATTTCGGATTACAGACCAATTAGTTTATGCAATTTCTTCTATAAAATTATCTCCACTATTGTAAATAATAGGTTGGCTACCGTTCTACCTAAGATTATCTCCTTGGAACAGACAACTGTCATGCCCTGAGCCTTTATGACAGCGGAAGACTCGCTCGAGAAACGCAAATAGCCGGCATGGTAAGCCTCTTGCAAGCAAGAATGATCAGAGCGCAAGGCAATCACACATAAGAATGCAGTCGCACAATATTTACTCAACTTTGATTTTCATTAATAATCAAATCCAATATTCAAATACAACCACTAATTTAACTTCCATCATGCTAGACTCAAGAAATAAGAAATTACATAGACTCGATCAAAACAATGTAAACTTCCAAAGTCTTCGCTCATTCTTTTAATCACTCTCGGATCCGCTACTTGAACATTCCGAATCCGAACCCGACTCACTTCCATTTCCTGAAAAAGAATAGAAATAGGTAATGAGCACACTTACCCAGTAGGTATCTTCGCATGAACATGAAGGCATCATTAAAGTAATTAACATTTTAGCTCTAGAGAAATAAGGTAAAATCATGCAAATGCGATCAAACATGCGATTAAATCAAAGTAACATGATGATCATGAAGATAGAATGAGAACAAGTATGAACTAGCAAGAATGTTATAAGAAAATGATATGGCCTTTCATGAACAAGAATGTAACGAGAATGTACTAGCAAGCCACATAATCATCACTCCAGTATCTTTTGCTTATGAGCAAGTACTTCGTGAATTTCTGTGGAATATCAAGAAAGTCAAGTATCAATCATGCTGTATTGTGTTGTGGATTTTCACTTATTTATAAAGAAAGTACTCCCAGCGCAATGCGACGCCAGTAGCATCATACCCCATGGTTTATAATAGTATGTTTCCGACAATCAGTCGAGGGGACTAGCATAGAGCCCTTGAACACAATCAGTGCTCGATCGCATCTTCAAGTATAAATCACGCTTTTTCCACGCATGTAACAATAAGGTATTGCTAAGAATGTACAATTCCATCAAGCTCTTGATAACAACAATTCAATAAATGAATGCTTTAATGAGAATTATGAGAAATCAAGAATGACTTATACTATGTTTTGCTTATGGAAATAAATCGGTAGTATAACGATACATTCTTTATCTTCCATTCATTACATTAGGTTTCTTGATCAATATTATAAGTTCTAGATCATCAAGAGTCCATCTAGAAACCTTGGAATATCAACCCTTGGTCAAACCTCGGGTTAAAATACTCAAGCATTATGACAGTCGTGTACTGGGCCGTTACATGATGTGACGCTGTAGTATTGGGCCGTTACATTGATGTGATGGTCTAGCGTTGATGCATTAGAACGACTAAATCCAGAAACAGTAATTGGACTCAGTTAAATGTGACGGTTGTATATTGGGCCGTTATATTTGCCTGACGGTCCAATATAGATCCGTTACACTATTGATAACCAGAAAGCTCAATAGTGTATTCTAATCACTTGGGTTTTAATGGTAGAACCAACTCGGCGTCCTAGTGGGAATCCCAGGCTCGCGGAGAATTATGGAGGTCTTGAAACAAGATTTGCTAGTCCATTGGAAGGAATATCTAATAGAGAGGTCCTCATGTCCAAGAATAGTGTTCCTATCGTGCAAAGTGTAAACTAATGGACATATACCTGAATATACGCCATGTACTTAGAGAAATGACTCTATAGATAGAAAAGAATGTGTAACAATGTGAAACCAAGATAAAATCCCGTCAATTCAACATTGGAAAATCATGATTTAGAATATAAAACTATAGAGTTTAGCCAATGAAATTAGCATAACCTAAAATAACTCAAAATGCTTTAATCATACAATTTCCTATCATGAATCAATTAAGAAACTCAAAGTCATGAAATAAGGTTAAAACTTAGATAACTAGGCTTATTTATAAGTAAGTTTGGCTGTCCTCAGTCCTGTCTCGGTTTGACAGTAAATCGCATTCTGACGGTCTAGTATGGGCGCGTCACAGGGCTGTGACGGTTTATCGTAGGACCGTTACAGTATTGTAGCACTCCTGTTATGGTACATCAGAGACAACGGAGAAAATTTAAATATAACAGAGGTTGTGACGGCTTATCGTAAGACCATTATAGTCGTCTGACGGTCCTAGTATGATGCATCAGAGTCTCTGCTAACAGTATAATGAAATAAAAAGACTATGATTTAAAATCATGTCATGTTTTGAAAAGATTTAACTACCCCAATCATGACAAAACGAAGTAAAGGTCATCTAGATGCATAGGTTGCAGTGAATTATCAAGATTATATCTTTGATCTTAGATTAGGGCTAAGAATATGTATGTATGCATGACCCCACTAAAACATAAAATTCATAGTCTATAATGTATGAAATCAAACACAATCATAGGGCTTTTATCCCTAACAAGATGTTTTTGCCAATCATGAGATAACATACCGCTTAACTAGGCTTTACACTTCTTATTTGAGCTTTCAAGGATCGCCCTAGTTCCTCTCTTTTTGTGACTTTTAAGCAACTTCACGCTACCGTAGCTCCTCAGCCTCTTGACCTAAGGACGTGAAATTTTGAGGGTAAGAAGCTGAAACTAAGGTGAACAAAAGTTCTAAATAACCGAACTCTAATTACCTTATTTAGACGTCCTAATTCCCTGATCTTCAGTGGCCCTTAACTCTGATTCCTGAGTTACTATGGTCGAACCAGCAACTTTGGAGGCTTCAATCTCCTTGGTTGCTTGATCTCCTAGCACGAAATTTGGAGAACTATTAGCCTAAAGTATACTAAACAAAATCTTCTAAAGAACTTACCCGAAATTATATCTCCTTACCTTGATTCTTCACGAGCCAAAAGTAAGGGTCGCTCAGTTCAGAACTAGGTCCTATTTATAGGGTTTTGGCTAGGGTTTGAAGATTAGATCGATTCTAGAGTCCTTAATTTCCCAGAACCTAATCCCTAAGAGTCCTTAGTAATGTTATAAACTCTCCCAAGTCGATCTCTTGTAGATAAGATCTCAAAGTTCTAATCTTTTTGCTCGTTCTTTCTTTCACGGAACTGACAGAATGAAACGCATCTAAACTGGTGCATTACATGGCTGTGGCGGTCGCACGATAGACTGCTACATCCAACGTGCACAGAGTTCAACATCAATCAAACTCTTTTGTTAATTATTCATATTATTATCCATAAAAATTGTAAGTAGGCTAAATAACCTTCTAGAATATGGGCCAAACTTAATGGGCTTGGTCCTTGAACCTTTTGGATTCTATTTAATTAGGCTAGGTTAATAACTTATTAATTTAATATTCATTTATTAATCTATTTTGGGTCTTTAAAATTCCCATAAAATAATTAAATATCTCAAAAATAATTTATAAAAATTTTGGGGGCTACACCCTCCCCCACTTAAGAGAATTTGGTCCCCAAATTTAATACATGGATTATGGAGAGTGTACTTACAGTTGAATAATTCTAGAAATTTTTTTAGGATGGCTGCTTCGGTCTCCCATGTTGCTTCATATGGCCATGTTTTCTTCTATTGAATCTTGACCATAGGAATAACTTTATTTCTTAGTTAATGCACTTCCCGTTCCAGAATCTTTATTGGTGTTTGCTCGTACGTCATATCCTTCTGAATTCCCATATTGTCATAAGTGACAATATGGTCAGGATCATATACATACTTCTTTAATATAGAGGCGTGAATTACGTCATGAACTCCTGCTAATTGTGGAGGTAAAGCCAGTCTATAAGCCACTTCACCGACCCTTTCGAGAATTTCAAATGGACCAATGAATCTTGGAGTTAGTTTGCCCTTAATGTCAAATCTCCGAATACCACGACTTGGAGAAACCTTGAGATACACATGGTCTCCTACTTGAAAGTCCAAGTAGCGTCTTCGATTATCAGCATAAGACTTTTGCCTATCTTGTGTCATCTTCATTCTCTCATTAATGAGCTTGATTTTCTCTGTAGAATCTCGGATAATGTCGGGGCCTAGAAATTATCTTTCCTCTATTTCACTCCAACATATTGGTGATCGACAACTTTTTCCAGATAAAGCTTCAAAATGTGCCATTTGTATGCTGACATGATAACTATTGTTATAAGCAAATTCTACCAGAGGCAAGTGATCATGCCAACTTCCTCCAAAATCAATTACGCAAGCCCTGAGCATATCTTCTACCACCTGATTTGTTATTTCTGTCTGACCATCAGTTTGTGGATGAAAAGATGTGCTGAAATTTAATCTAGTCCCTAGTGACTGTTGTAGATCTTTCCAAAATTGTGATGTAAATCGAGGATCTCTATCAGATATATTAGTGACCGGGACACCATGTAATTTAACACTTTCCCTTATGTATAATGCTGCCAGGATATCCACAGACCATCGACTTTTGATTGGTATGAAATGTGCAGATTTAGTTAATCGGTCTATGATTATCCATATACCATCGTGTCCACCTCTTGTCTTAGGTAACCCCATAATGAAATCCATCCCTATACTTTCCCATTTCCATTCGAGAATATTCAAGGGATGCAATTTACCTGCGGGTCTAAAATGCTCTGCCTTTACTTGTTGACAAGTGAGACAGCGAGACACGAAATCAGCTATTTCTCTCTTCTTGTTGGGCCACCAAAAATTTCTTTTAAGATCTTGATACATTTTTGTACCACCTGGATGAATGGTGTACTTGGAATTATGTGCTTCTTCTAGGATCAACTTCTTTGTATCCTCATGAACCGGTACACACACTCGGCCCTTGAATAGCAATCTTCCATCCTCCGTAATAGAGAAATCCGGCCGTTGTTCAATATTAGTCATAATTTCTAGAAATATAGGATCATCATTTTACAACTTGACTAGATCCTCTATTAAGGTAGGTTGAGCTCGGATGTTAGCCATGAAGCAATCTTCTTCCTTCCTGTCAATATCTAAGTTCAACTGAGCAAATTGAGGAATAAGATTAGTCATACTAATCATAAGACTTGATAGCATACCCATTGGTTTTCTACTGAGTGCATCCGCAACAGCATTAGCCTTTGCCAGGATGATATTGAATAGAAAAATAAAAATCCTTGAGATATTCCAACCATCTTCTCTGCCTCATATTTAGCTCTTTTTGAGAAAATAAATATTTCAAGCTCTTGTGGTCCGAGTAGACCGTAAACTTTTCTCCATAGAGATAATGATGCCAACTTTTCAAGGCGAAAATGACAGCTGCTAATTCCAAATCACGTACAGGATAATTTTCCTCGTAACGTTTCAATTATCTTGAAGAATAACAGATTACTTTTCCATTTTGCATGAGGACACACCCTAAGCCAATACCTGATGCATCCGCATATACTTCGAATCCACCACCTTCCATTGGTAGTGATAGAATAGGAGCTGTGGTAAGATGATTCTTAAGGGTTTAGAAACTCTTCTCACATTCCTCTGACCAGAAAAAAGAATTTTCTTTTCTCGTGAGTCTTGTTAAGGGAACCGCAATCTTTGAGAAGTCCTTAATGAATCTTCTATAATAACCAGCTAGACCCAGAAAGCTCCTTACTTCTGATACAGTCGTTGGCCGGCTCCAATTCTTGACAGCTTCTACCTTAGAAGGATCCACATCGATACCTTCTTTTGAAATAATGTGGCCTAGGAATGAAACTTCCTCGAGCCAGAATTCGCATTTATTAAGCTTGGCATAAAGTTTATGTTCTCTAAGTGTTTGCAAAGTTATCTTCAAATGTTCTTCATTTTCCTCCTTTGTCTTGGAGTATATCAAGATATCATCAATGAAGACGACGATAAACTGGTCCAGATATGGCCGGAAGATGTTGGGACGGTGCGATGGATACAGAGGGGGGGTGAATGTATCCCCTTCAAAAATATTGCCCAAATTAAAACACTAAGCCTGAAGCTAGACACAGTTGCGGAATAAACAAATTAACTCTTCAAGAAGAAATTCAAACAGACATTTGATCAATCAATTGAACTGCTAATAATACTGGAGGCACCTGATCAAGTCTAATGCCGAAGGCAGAACTATGCATACCAGACACACTTAGCAAAACATATAATGCTCAAGGTCACTTCAGATAGAACCAAGAATGCTCAGATGACCTGTGAAAGAGGTAGAAGACAAGGGGCAAACGCACAAGGCAAACCATGGCACAGTAGATTTTTTAGGTGGTTCGGTCCACAGACCTACGTCCACCCCTCACTCCAAACCGGAGTGAGGCTTCCACTAGCACAAGCTAGAACCGCAGACTCAGTCTGCAACAAGTGCTGCCTAACAGCTTGACCAGGGGAACAACCTCCCCTCTTCCTCTAACCCGGAGGGCAACCCTAGTGACACCCAGTCACTAGAAACCAGAGACTAGCATCTCTCTTCCTCCACCCAGGAGGGAACGCACAAGCGACACCCAGCCGCTTGCAAACCAGAGGTGACGGACCTCTTTTCCTCCAGACCAAGAGGGAACCCACAGGTAGCAACCACTACCTGCAAACCCGAAGTCCAAGTGATGAGGGCATCCCTTGCCCCTCCACATTTTCTCTGGACTCGGATTGTTCGTCGGCAAGTGCCACTATGTTAGTCATGTATTTCTGAGTCTAGTCATGTAATCTTCACATTTTCTTTGAGTCAATATCATGTAATTTTCCCTTTATTTGAGTCATGTACCTAGGTTGTTGAGTCATTTTCTAAGTATTGAGTCATTATGTTGGTTTGATAGGTTAATGGGTCCAATTCATTGGGCTAGGCCCAGGGGCGCCCCTCCCTTAGACTGTTTGGTCATTAGTTAGTTTGTCAGGGTCAGTTTGGTCTTAGGAAAAGTGTGGAGTATATAAATAGCCCCACCCCTCTCTCATTTGTAAGAACTAATGCATGAATATTGAATTCCAGAAAAACTCCAAATCCCTCTAGCTTCCTCTCTCAATATCTCTCTCTCTCTTTATCCCTCTCTCTCTCTCTAAGGGGTCCCCCCCCCTCTCTCTCTCTCTCCCTCCACCCCAATTTTCGGAATTTTCTCTCTCCTCCCCATTCACCCCTCATTAAGACCTCTCCCCTTCCCCATACACTCATTTAACTCCCCCCCCCAACCCAAGGTGGCATCCTCCAATCCACACCCCACCTCCCAACCCCCAACTACCCAACACCACTTCCTAAGCACCCCTTCCTCTCCCCAAGCTCGAAGGGGCTCTTCCCTAAGCCCAAATTCGAATTTCCCTCCCCTTGGGCTGTGCCCTTTCATCTCCCCCCACCCCCAAGCTCCCAAATTCGCCCCCCACCTCCCCCTTGGTCAAACCAAGTTCACCCCCCTCCCCCTTGCTCTCCCCTTGCACATCTCCTCATTCTATCTCTGTTTCAGGCAGCAGAGTTTCAGCAACTTGTAGAGGCAGCCACGACCGTCCCTCACAGATTCAGGTGACAAGGCATACATTGCTGGAATCGTCTGCGAGTTAGCTTTCCAACAAAGGTGGTCTCGCCAGCATCCGAGGTCGGAGCTGTCCGTAGGAGCCGATCTCCCTCGACTGCGCAGAAGACCCCAGGCAGAGAGCCAGAGCCAGAGTGGAAGCTCGGCCACAGCGAACCTTTTGGGATTCAGAACAAGTGTTCTTCAGCAAAATTCTTACCTCTCAAGTCCTATTTCATCCTCAAGAAGCATAGCTGCATTTGGACATCGGCATCTCAAGTTACAAATTTTCTACTCCAAGTGTGTCAGGTCAGTTTACAGGAGCCAGAACCGACACCCCTCTACTCATCTGATCGTCCCGGTCTTCTCCGACATCTGCCGACCTCGCCGTCAATGCTGACAAAAAGAAGACTCGACCACGGTTCCAACGCTTCAGGTCTCGCCTCAATCAGAGCTTGGTAGTGATCGTGGCACCCTATGCAACCAGCCACATTGTTCTGCACCAGACAGAGGCAAAACCAATCAGTCCGGTTCCAGACTCTGCCCCAGCCAGCAACTACTGTACCAGGCTCACCAAAATTTCGGAGATCATCCTTGATCCGTTAGCACGCTTTTGGCGCAAGTCTCATCAAGTTCTGAGCTCGGTGGAATTTTTGGCAGCGTCAACATCGACCCCCTGTCCAGAAATACAGAAGAAAGGCAGAACCGGCAGAGCTCGGAAAGTCGGTCCTCTTTGCATAATTCCCCACCCCGCTTGGCCGGCTGAAGGCCCCTCCCTGCGTGGAGGTAGTTTTGGCTGTAATTCACTTAATCCCCATCCCGAGATCCCCCCCTTACATGGGGTGTAGTTCATGTCATTATTAAGTCGCAGGTTTGAAGCTTCAATCGACGCGGCGTGCGGGTGCATACCCTCGCCTCCCCGCTCGCCCCCGTCTCCGGCCGGAGTCGGCGTCTTCACGCCGGCTAGGTGAGCTCCTAAACATCCCTCATTGCTGTAATGGACTTGCTTAGCTTAGTATTGCTTTAGTTACTCCGTCGGCGGAATGAGAGTGTCCGATTTAAATTGCCACCAAATTGAGTGACCACCGCGGGCGAGTTGTGAGAGCATCCACTTAACCCACACCCTTGGTGTGTTGGCCGCCCATGATTTGGGCATCCTAGGCCCATTTGGGGTTCTTCCCAAGCTAGCCAACCACTGGAGCCTAAAGGTCCCGCCTCGGACCCTCTCCAACATCGCCTAGTCGCCATCGGGTACTAGTGTGCGCCATACGGGTGAGCTCGCTAGTGTGAGTCCGCTGCTCAAACTTGAATGCTTGCAAAATAGGTCCATAGGTGGTGTTACATCACCAAGACTCCCTTCCTCTGAGACCAGAGGGAATCCCGATCTCAAACCAGAGAATCGGAAAGAAACACATGCCAAGTGTAAAGGAAAATAAAACAAGAAATGAAAATTACAGCAATCAGAAAGTTGGAAATGAAACTCGAAACTGTAGCTCTCTCTTAGAGCAATGTAGTTTGGATTTGATCCAGAGGCTACTGATCTTCTTCTTCTTCTGCTGATCTCCTACTCTCTTTTTCTTTCTTTCTTCTTCGTTCACACTCTGCCTCTCTGCCTCTCTTCTCTTTTCTTCTCACTGTCTTTTTTCTTCTTCTGGATCGTGCAGGCTCCTTACTGCTTCTCGATATCCTCTTCTGCTTCGATCCCTCTTCCTTGATAAGTCTTCTTCTGATGGAAGAAGCTCCATATTTATACCAGCAGCGGCTAGGGCGTGTGTAGGGTTTGTGCCCTCTTTGTCCAGATTACACCTCGGATCACGTGCAAGGTGCCAACCTTGGATCACGTGCTCAGACATCTGCAAGTTAAAGACAGAGTTACTTCAGTCGATCAAGAGAACACATGCTGTATATACTTCATATCAAGCAGCAATGTTTAGACTTAACAGATGCAGTGTGCATGCAGTGTACGGACTTTGCATGCAGGCTACCAGACGTTGTATAGACCTGCTGTGCTTGCTAAGGAGGAATAGGAAGACTCTGCGTGCATGCAATGCAACAGAATGTATGGACTTTGTTTGTGCTGTGCAAACGATGTGCAGGCTTGCTATGGGGGGATGTGTAGACTTTGTATGCATGATACCAGATGTTGTATGGACTTTGAAGATGATGCATGAACAAGCCGTAGCAAATGTATAGACTTAACTGATGCGAACACAGGCTATACACACTTTGATTGCATGCATGAGAAAGCAGTGTACAGACTTGCTATGAAGAACAATGCCCAAATGCAGTGCATGGACTTAGCGTGAATGCTAGAAGATGCTAAGTGAGACGGATGTATAGACTTTGATGTATGCATAGACTTGTATGAAGAACATACTGTACAGACTTCAGGCTCAACTGCGAACTGAGCTAAAAAGTGTATAGACTTGATGAATGCGATGCAGACACACAGAGTGTATAGACTTGAAGTGAATGCGAAGGTAAAGCATGCAGACCGATGTACAGACTTTGCATATGTGAGACACTGTACGGACTTTCAGCAATGTGTAGACTTTGTAATATGCCTTGGACAGACGCACGATGTACAGACTTGCTAAACGATGCATGCACAAGACGCTAAGGAATGTACAGACTTTGCGAGCTCTGTACAGACTTAGTGTCTTGAGTATAGTGATGCACATATCAATGTATAGACTTGACTGATGTTGTCTGCACAGATCAATGTATGGACTTGACTGATGTGCAGGCATGCAACAAATGTACAGACTTGATGAAATGTCTATGCGATGAAACAGGACTCTGTACAGACTTAGCCTGAGCATGAGCTATATAGACTTTACCTGCATGCAATGTATAGACATGGTCTTACAATGCATAGACTTGAAAGACGATGCATGAGACGATGCATTGTATAGACTTAGCGATGCAATGTTTACACTCACTTAGACGCTGAGTGAGACGCTGGACAATGTACAGACTTTACTTCGTGCAAGCTACAGGACAATGTATGGACTTTGAAAGATGATGCATGCATTAGCCAACGATGTACAGACTTTACGAGCGCATGGACCATGTACAGACTTAGTGTCTCATGCAACCAGACAAGTGAATGCATAGGCAATGTACAGACTTAGTGCAAACGGGATGTGCAGACTTTGTAGCATGCAATGTATAGACTTGATATCAAGGAATGCACTGGCTATACACACTTGAAGTAATGCATGAGCGATGTATAGACTTGGTGAGCGCCAAGACGATGTACAGACTTTGAGCGTAGGTAAAGACGGCAATGTGTAGACTTCAGCTCTAAGTCTATACAACCAATGCAGTGTACAGACTTTGCATGAGACGCTAGACGCTGTACAGACTAGGAGACAATGCATGCTGCAATGTATAGACTTAGCATATGCATGAGATGCTAAGTGAGACGGACGATGTACAGACTTCCTATATGCTCAAGTCCAATGTATAGACTTGCTGAGATGATGCAACATGAGACGATGCACACGAATAGACTGCAATGTGTAGACTTGTGACAATGTGTAGACTTGCTAGTGCATGATGTGCAAACATTGCAGCAAAGAATGTATGGACTATATGGCGTGCAATGCAGCAAGGCAGCAATGCAGCAAGGCAATGGAGTGTATAGACTTGAAAATGCACTGATGATGTACAGAACAATTTATGCACATCAGTTAAGACATCATCGAGGCATAAGGCATACAGATCTGAGAGTAGACAGCGCATTACCTGATCTGAGCATTAACCTTACCTGCCATGATTTGACTTTGACTTGGGTTGACTTCATCCTTAAACTTGTTCTGACAGTTTCTCATAATACAACAGGATTATATCATCAAGGATGTAAACATAATGTGACATAATATTTGTCATCATCAAAACTCCAGAACCACAGGGGACACTATAATCTCCCCCTTTTTGATGATGGCAATATTATGAGTCATTGCAATAGATTCATCATGATGATTATGAAATACCATATGATAGTTCATGAACATGCACCACACAGAATAGTTCAGTCAAAAATGAGCATGTAAAACACCATGTGATGCACCATGTGATGCAAGTGCATGATGTGATGCAAATGATGACTCACAAAAGTTCTCCCCCTTTGACAACATCAAAAAGAATGGAATGATCATTTACTGTTGAAGGAGATGATATAGGAGCTATTATGCAAACTGAGTTACTATCAGCTAAAACTCCCCCTGACAAGATACATGCAAAAATGAATGAACATTGAACCACAGGGACATGCAAAAATTCTCCCCCTGAGATGGACAGTGATTGGAGTGAAGCTCAGGACATAAAGAAGTCAACAGTAAACATTCAGAATCAATGAGAAAGGTTTTCAATGGGATATCAATTTCATAAATCTGATTAAACAGGTATTTCAGACTCTTCTATTATAGTGATTTATGAATGATCTTCATTGACAAGTCAGATCAGAATATGATGTATGCAATGCTTGTTCATTAGCATTATGTACTCATATCTGAAATCAGTTTTAATAAAAGTGAACCTTGCTTTCAAATTGAACGTCTTGTTTAATCTTCTTTCTTACTCACTCAATTTCAAAGATTCCTTTAAGAGATACAATCAATAGTATTGAAGTTAAACACATAAGAAAACATTTGTTTCTGTCAAGGGGTTCCAATAGAATATTTCTTTTGCACACATTTTCAAATGATACACTAGATCAGCAACAATTTTCATAACAATCTTCATGATCACTTGAGTTTAGTACACCCTTGTAACTAGAGGATATACGTTGTTTAGACGCCAGTATCCCTAAGCACTTGGAAGGACTAACTGTCATGCTTCATAAGAGCAGAGATTGCATTTACACTTCATGACACACTATAAATCATTTCTTTGATGAGTGAGATGTATTTCTCAGTGTGCATGCCATTGCTCTGCCAGATTATCAACCATTCTTAAGCAGAGTTAACTATGGCACCTCATGACACAGTCCTTTGGACATGGTTTCTCAGTGACCAAAGTCATTGCTCTGACACGATTTACCCTTAGACATGTTCCAGATTCTCAGATGTTTAAAAATAATACTAATTTCATACATATCAAATAAGGAATATCATTATTTCAGAATTTTCAGAATTCAGAAGAGTTTAAAAGACACAACGTGAAAATGTTGGTTAAAGTTTATTAAGACTAACTCAGATATTTTCAAGAAATATTTATAAACAAACACAAGACATACATGAAACTTCAACCGGCTGAAAGCATCAGACATTCATAGTCCTATATAATAGAAGATTCCTCTTTAAGTTGTTTTTAGATTTATGATCAGGATATGCTCAGAGAAGTCTTTCTGAATTTTCAGGGAAGGCCGAATCATCTTAAGGAACAGCCAATTCAACAGATACCAATGGATAGAATGAGTGAAAATGGCTGATAACAGTTGAAGCAGGAAGCTGAAATGTGTTACATTACACATTCATCACAGGGATTTAAGCAATATAGCAGTTCAATCTGAAGATGGGAAGTTCAGTTGATAGAATATGAATAATGCTCCCCCTAAATGTATGCATGAGCTAGCACTCAAGGTGTCGACACTTCTAACCAGTAAATGCAAGTGCAGTGAGCTGACAACATGTAATATATGGAATGAACACATGAACATTTAGACTGCTCTTCGTGCAACACTGACCTATGGTACCAGCTGAGGACTTGGTCTAAAGACCATCTCACACATAGCAAGCACTTCCAGACAGAATTCATCTGCCCTTTAGTATCTCACTATTTATATACCAAGAGTCATGCATGACAATCCAATGCAGATGCAGTTCTATATGCATCTTAAGCTGACAATATGCTACTTATATGCAATTGTGAATGCATGTGCATGTCAAATGTGCAGGTGAACATTTTTAAGCATGAGAGATCGTCCAAGCAACAGATTTATTCAATTCAACTTTTCAGATTTTTTAGAATGCAATTCTTTTTTTTTGCGATTATGCATTTTAACAAATATCGAACAACTGCAATTGGCATATGTATGCATCAAATGCAGACAACCTTTTAATCTCATGTATGGACAGATCACCCAGCAAGTTCATGATCAAAAAAATGCAAATGGCAGATGCAGTTATGGACATGTATGCATGAGATCTTAATTGACATATTAAGCAAGATGTTCAGCTAAAGGAAAATTCAGGTGAACAAGCATTTAAACAGCAGACTTGGGGTTTTCTCAAACTTTGGATGCCTTGGTTTATTTGACCCCCTTTTATTCCTCATCCCCAAGGCATACCTGCAAAACACAGATCTCATTCTGTGTTTTTAGGTACCCAAGACTTCTTGGGTCCTACATTGTTAGTGACACCTTTGATAGGTGCTTTCCATAATCTTTGGGCATGTAAGTCATCAGATTTCATTATATTACAATCACTCATGGAGTGCCCAAAGGTTCCACAGTAATGACATGAAATAGTAGATCTTGAATTCTTTTTATGCACATTATTGTTAGCATGGAATCTATGTGCATTATCATGAAAATTTCTGTTATTTGCATGAACATACTATTTTCCATTTCGTGCCATCCGACAGTCAGAAGCTCGGTGGCCAAGTTTCCCACATTCAAAACATGTAGAAATCTTTCTTTTAAATACAAATTTATTCCTACCAAAATCATTTCTATTTGCAGGGAATTTTATATTTTCAGAAAATATTCTTCCCTGAGCATGCCAACAGTCCATGACTGTATGGCCATGTTTTCCACAATGAGAGCAGATAGAGAAGGTTTTTCTATGAGAACCTAACCAGCATTGTGCAGCAACATGTCCTATTTTACCACAATTATAACAATCAATTTTCTTTTCCCTAAAGACATGCTTTCTACCCTGATTGTTTTGTACAGCAGCTAGGTCATCCTTTTCCATCAAGTTACACTCATGCATCAGATGTCCAAATTTGTGACAGTAGTGACAGATCATTTTCTTTCTAGATGCATGTGAGTGTGTGTGAGGACTGTGATCAACATGCACTGAAGAATCCTTTTTATTTATTTTCTATTTTTCAGTCTCTTTCTGATTTTTGTACTGAGGTGAAGATGAGGTAGAAGGCTTTTCTTGTTCTGAACATTTAACAAAAATAGTTTTCAATTTGTCTCCATCAACCTTCTCAGCCTTCTTCATGACTGGATTGTAACCCAGTCCCTCCTTCTGAAAATTCACATTCGCTCCAAGGAGCTTATTCAAATTGTCTCTTCCCTTAACAAATTTTGACAGGGAGTTTTTTAGATCTTCAATTTCTCTCTCCAAAGACACAATGTAGTCTTCACATGAAATGACTTGATTTTACAATTCATCATTCAGACTCTTCAGAGTCTCATTTTCCTTTGTCAATTTGAATTCAATATTCACTTCATTTTCTTTCAAGATAGATTTCCCTTTTTCAATCGTCAGCCATTTTTAAGAGAAAATAGTGTTTAGAACCATTATCTTTTTGTTTTGTTCCTTCAGATAAATGTTTTCTTCAATCAGCTTATCTTGTAATTTATCAGTTTCCTTCTTCTGAGTCAGCAATGAATCATTTTCTTCCTTCAAGGAAGTAATTAAGTTCTTCTGTATATTATCATCAGAGTCTAAGTCTGCAATCAATTCCTCCAAGAATGCACATTCATTGCAAGAATCATTTTCTTTGACAGATTTTCTAAGAGAGTCATTTTCAGATTTCAGCCTACTTAGTTCAGAGCAAACACATTCAAGTTCCTTCATCAATTTTTCATTCTAGTTTTTATGCATATGGATATCAGACAAACAGGCATCATGAGATTGCTTCATATTTGAACAATTTTCACATGGTGAACTTGAACTACCCCGATCACTTTTCTTTTTCAAGTTCTTGTATTATTTTCTTAAATGTTCATGTGATTCAAGCAACTCAGCATATGCATTCTCCTAATCATCTAAAGAGAAATTCTCGAAGAGGCTTACCTCATCATCATCCTCTTCTTCATTTTGGCTGCTGCCTTGATCGCTGCCACTTTGATTACTTATGTTAGCCATTATGCAGCTTTCCTCATTAAACTTGTGAGCTAGCTTCAGCTTATCCAGGATGTCTTTAGCAGACCTACAGTCATGGAAGCAAGAGTGTAAGGCCCTGTCAATAGCTGCTTTCATTAGATTCATAGCTCTTTGATTCTCTTCATGCCTTGATCTGTGCTGTCAGTCCATTTGGACTCTTTCTTTGGTAATATGTGAGGACCGTGTGAAATTAACTTCCACAGATCAGGATTAACTGCATCAACATATTTGCACAGACTGACAAACCACATATTAATATTAGAGCCGTTGAAAACCGGTGGATCACCCATGGAAACAGATCAGATTAATGCAATAGGAATAATGATGCACCAAGAGCGAGATAGCACCAAGACAGCAGGATCAGATCTGCAGGTCGCTGGACCTTCTATGCAGACACCCGCTCTGATACCAATTGGTGGGACGGTGCGATGGATACAGAGGAGGGGTGAATGTATCCCCTTCAAAAATATTACCCAAATTAAAACACTAAGCCTGAAGCTAGACATAGTTGCGGAATAAACAAATTAACTCTTCAAGAAGAAATTCAAACAGACATTTGATCAATCAATTGAACTGCTAATAATACTGGAGGCACTTGATCAAGTCTAATGCTGAAGGTAGAACTATGTAGACCAGACACACTTAGCAAAACATACAATGCTCAAGGTCACTTAGATAGAACCAAGAATGCTCAGATGACCTGTGAAAGAGGTAGAAGACAAGGGGCAAACTCACAAGGCAAACCACGGCATAGTAGATTTTTTAGGTGGTTCGGTCCACAGACCTACGTCCACCCCTCACTCCAAACCGGAGTGAGGCTTCCACTAGCACAAGCTAGAACCGCAGACTCAGTCTGCAACAAGTGCTGCCTAACAGCTTGACCAGGGGAACAACCTCCCCTCTTCCTCTAACCCGGAGGGCAACCCTAGTGACACCCAGTCACTAGAAACCAGAGACTAGCGTCTCTCTTCCTCCACCCAGGAGGGAACCCACAAGCGACACCCAGCCACTTGCAAACCAGAGGTCACGGACCTCTCTTCCTCCAGACCAGGAGGGAACCCACAGGTAGCAACCACTACCTGCAAACCCTGAGTCCCGATCTCAAACCAGAGAATCAGAAAGAAACACAAGCCAAGTGTAAAGGAAAAGAAAACAAGAAACGAAAATTACAACAATCAGAAAGCTAGAAATGAAACTCGAAACTGTAACTCTCTCTTAGAGCAATGTAGCTTGGATTTGATCCAGAGGCTACTGATCTTCTTCTTCTTCTACTGATCTCTCACTCTCTTTTTCTTTCTCTTCTTCTTCTTTCACACTCTACCTCTCTACCTCTCTTCTCTTTTCTTCTCACTGTCTTTTTTCTTCTTCTGGATCGTGCAGGCTCCTTACTGCTTCTCGATCTCTTCTTCTGCTTCGACCACTCTTCCTTGATTAGTCTTCTTCTGATGGAAGAAGCTCCATATTTATACCAGCAGCGGCTAGGGCGTGTGTAGGGTTTGTGCCCTCTTTATCTAGAGTACACCTCGGATCACATGCCAGGTGCCAAACTCGGATCGCGTGCTCAGACATCTGCAAGTTAAAGATAGAGTTACTTCAGTCGATCAAGAGAACACAGGCTGTATATACTTCATATCAAGCAGCAATGTTTAGACTTAACAGATGCAGTGTGCATGCAGTGTACAGACTTTGCGTGCAGGCTACCAGACGTTGTATAGACCTGCTGTGCTTGCTGAGGAGGAATGTGAAGACTCTGCGTGCATGCAATGCAACAGAATGCATGGACTTTGTTTGTGCTGTGAAAACGATGTGCAGGCTTGCTATGGGGGGATGTGTAGACTTTGTATGCATGCTACCAGATGTTGTATGGACTTTGAAGATGATTCATGAACAAGCCGTAGCAAATGTATAGACTTAATTGATGCGAACACAGGCTGTACACACTTTGATTGCGTGCATGAGAAAGCAGTGTACAGACTTGCTGTGAAGAACAATGCCCAAATGCAGTGTATGGACTTAGCGTTAATGCTAGAAGATGCTAAGTGAGACGGATGTATAGACTTTGATGTATGCATAGACTTGTATGAAGAACAGACTGTACAGACTTCAGGCTCAGCTGCGAACTGAGCTAAAGAGTGTATAGACTTGATGAATGTGATGCAGACACACAGAGTGTATAGACTTGAAGTGAATGCGAAGCTAAAACATGCAGAATGATGTACAGACTTTGCATATGTGAGACACTGTACGGACTTTCAGCAATGTGTAGACTTTGTAATATGCCTTGGACAGACGCACGATGTACAGACTTGCTAAACGATGCATGCACAAGATGCTAAGGAATGTACAGACTTTGCGAGCTCTGTACAGACTTAGTGTCTTGAGTATAGTGATGCACATATCAATGTATAGACTTGACTGATGTTTTCTGCACAGATCAATGTATGGACTTGACTGATGTGCAGGCATGCAACAAATGTACAGACTTGATGAAATGTCTATGCGATGAAACAGGACTCTGTACAGACTTAGCCTGAGCATGGGCTATATAGACTTTACCTGCATGCAATGTATAGACATGGTCTTACAATGCATAGACTTGAAAGACGATGCATGAGACGATGCATTGTATAGACTTAGCGATGCAATGTTCACACTCACTTAGACGCTGAGTGAGATGCTGGACAATGTACAGACTTTACTTCGTGCAAGCTACAGGACAATGTATGGACTTTGAAAGACGATGCATGCATTAGCCAACGATGTACATACTTTATGAGCGCCTGGACCATGTACATACTTAGTGTCTCATGCAACCAGACAAGTGAATGCACAAGCAATGTACAGACTTAGTGCAAACGGGATGTGAAGACTTTGTAGCATGCAATGTATAGACTTGATATCAAGGAAGCACTGGCTGTACACACTTGAAGTAATGCATGAGCGATGTATAGACTTGGTGAGCGCCAAGACGATGTACAGACTTTGAGCGTAGGTAAAGACAGCAATGTGCAGACTTCAGCTCTAAGTCTATACAACCAATGCAGTGTACAGACTTTCCATGAGACACTAGACGCTGTACAGACTAGGAGACAATGCATGCTGCAATGTATAGACTTAGCATATGCATGAGACGCTAAGTGAGACGGACGATGTACAAACTTCCTATATGCTCAAGTCCAATGTATAGACTTGCTGAGATGATGCAACATGAGACGATGCACACGAACAGACTGCAATGTGTAGACTTGTGACAATGTGTAGACTTGCTAGTGCATGATGTGCAAACGTTGCAGCAAAGAATGTATAGACTATATGGCGTGCAATGCAACAAGGCAGCAATGCAGCAAGGCAATGGAGTGTATAGACTTGAAAATGCACTGATGATGTACAGAACAATTTATGCACATCAGTTAAGACATCATCAAGGCATAAGGCATACAGATTTGAGAGTAGACAGAGCATTACCTGATCTGAGCATTAACCTTACCTGTCATGATTTGACTTTGACTTGGGTTGACTTCATCCTTAAACCTGTTCTGACTGTTTCTCATAATACAACAGGATTATATCATCAAGGATGTAAACATAATGAGGCATAATATTTGTCATCATCAAAACTCCAGAACCATAGGGGACACTACAGAAGACACTGTTCATAAGTTGCATGAATGCTGTCGGGGCATTAGTTAATCCAAATGGCATTACCACGAATTCATAGTGGCCATAACGACTTCGAAAAGCTGATTTATAAATGTCCTCTTCTTTAATTCTAAGCTGATGATAACCTGATCTGAGGTCTATCTTAGAAAAATATTCTGCTCCGGAAAGCTGGTCGAAGAGCTCATCAATACGCAGCAATGGATACTTATTTTTAATTGTGAGTTGATTCAATCGCCGGTAATCGATGCATAGCCTGAGAGAACCATCCCTTTTCTTGACAAATAGAACCGACGCACCCCAAGGGGATGTGCTAGGTCTAATGAAGCCTTTGTCTAGTAATTCCTGTAACTGCCTTTTTAATTGCTTGAGTTCTGTGGTGGACATCCTGTAAGGGGCTATAGAAACAGGTGCTGCTCCTAGGATGAGTTCAATAGTGAAGTTCACTTCCCTCTCGACAGTAAACTCGGTAATTCGGACGGGAACACATCGGGGAACTCATTTACAATAGGATTGTCCGCTAAGATAATCTCCTTGGATTCGGTAACAATGATAGAAGCAAGAAAAGCTTCACATCCTTGCGAGATAAGTTTACAAGCGTGAAGAGAAGATATGATAGTAGGATGCTTCTTGTACTTGATGCCAAGAAAAGAGAATCTTGGAAGACCGGGCTTTCGAAAGGATATAATCCTATTTCGGCAATTGATATAAGCATCATGATCTACAAGCTAATCTACCCCTAAAATGGCATCATAACCTTTCATGTCAAGGCATACTAAGTTTGCGGGGAGATTATGACCTTCTACTATCACTTCGCTATCAGGATACTAGTCGGTAAGCTTTGTTCCAGAACCTAAGGGTATGGAAATAGCGAGATCTGAAGGTAAGGGGACTGATGCAATCGATAATATTTTTGCAAAAGTAGTGGAGATAAAAGAATGAGAGGCACCAGTGTCAAATAGCACAAATGCAGGACGAGAACAAATTTGAAGAGTACCTTCCATAAGCCCACCATCCCTGGGCGCTTCCTCTTCTTATAGAATGGCATTGAGGCTAGCTTGCCTCCTACGTCCTCCACCAGACGATTGGTCTTTCATAAGGGGGCAATCTGGCATGCGATGCTCCCTGCTTCCACAACGTAAATAAGCGCCAAGGCGCTTCCAACACTCCTCAGCCGAATGGCCGAATTTTTCACAAAATGTGCAAGCCGTGGTGACCTGCTCCTTCTCCTCCTTAACTTTCTTTTGCTTATGGGAACTTCCACCATTCCCATTCCTGGATCTCTTCTTACTATCACGGCTCTTGTAGGGCTCCGTGATGCTGAACTTGCCTTTCTTATAATGTCGATCTGAGCGTCGGCTAGACTCCTCTCCTTTCCCTTTTAATTTCTCGACCTTCTCCAAGGTCCTTTCACACAAATACGCTCGTTGAACCATTTCCGCATAAGTACGCATGTTTTGGGTCCCGAGCTGCTGAATGAAACCGAATCGTAACCCGTCCATGAACCGATTAGCCTTCAATAAATCGGTGCTGATAATATGCGGTGCGTAAGGTGCAAGCCTTGAGAATTACAGTTCATATTCGGCAACCGTCATCATTCCTTGCCGAAGAGCGGCAAACTCCATAGCCTTTCGTTCCTTTACGTGCTCAGAAAAGTACTTGGCACGGAATAGGGTAAGAAAACCATCCCATGTATGAGGTGCATCGGCCGGAGGTGCCGGAACCGACTTCCACCATGTACGAGCATCTTTGTTGAGTTGGAAGGTTACGAGGCGCACCTTCTCTTGATCGGTGCAATGGATAACATCAAAGATACGATTCATTTCGTCTATCCAGTTCTCTGCCTCGTCAGGATTAGAAGAACCATAGAAACGCCGAGGGTTTAAGCTCCGAAAGTTGCGATGCAAATCACCATCCCTTGCTCCTACGCCAGCTTGTGCCATGATTTGTAATGCCTGAGTGAGGCCAGCAACTGTTTGTTGTATGCCATCCCAATTTACGCGATGAGCCATGGTAATAACAGGGTACCTAAGAGAAAAATAACAACTTGTTATTTCCCGTGGAATTGGAAGGAAAATCAATCTTAAAACTAATTAACTATCTTATCCCGGGATCTACCCAATTCTCACATAGGTGTAGAAATTTCTTCCTTAGTTCATAGGTATGGGTCCTTAAACCTTGGACTTATCCTATGACATGACTCTTCTTCCTAAGTCCTGAGACTTAGGCTCTGATACCAACTTAACTTTCACGCCCCGAGCCTTTATGACAGCGGGAGACTCGCTCGAGAAACGCGAACAGCCGGCATGGTAAGCCTCTTGCAAGCAAGAATGATCAGAGCGCAAGGCAATCACACATAAGAATGCCGTCGCACAATATTTACTCAATTTGCTTTCATTAATAATCAAATCCAATATTCAAATACAACCACTAATTTAACTTCCATCATGCTAGACTCAAGAAATAAGAAATTACATAGACTCGATCTAAACAATGTAAACTTCCTAAGTCTTCGCTCATTCTTTTAATCACTCTCGGATCCGCTACTTGAACATTCTGAATCCGAACGCGACTCACTTCCATTTCCTAAAAAAGAATGGAAATAGATAATGAGCACACTTGCCCAGTAGGTATCTTCGCATCAACATGAAGGCATCATTAAACTAATTAACATTTTAGCTATAGAGAAATAAGGTAAAATCATGTGAATGCGATCAAACACGCGATTAAATCAAAGTAACACGATGATCATGAAGATAGAATGAGAACAAGTATGAACTAGCAAGAATGTTATAAGAACATGATATGGCCTTTCATGAACAAGAATGTAACGAGAATGTACTATGTAGTCACATAATTATCACTCCAGTATCTTTTGCCTATGAGCAAGTACTTCGTGAATTTCTATGGAATATTAAGAAAGTTAAGTATCAATCATGCTGTATTGTGTTGTGGATTTTTACTTATTTATAAAGAAAGTACTCTCAGCGCAATGCGACGCCAGTAGCATCATACCCCATGGTTTATAATAGTATGTTTCCGACAATCAGCCGAGGGGACTAGCATAGAGCCCTTGAACAGAATCAGTGCTCGATCGCATCTTCAAGTATAAATCATACTTTTTCCACCCATGTAACAATAAGGTATGGCCAAGAATGTACAATTCCAACAAGCTCTTGATAACAACAATTCAATAAATGAATGCTTTAATGAGAATTATGAGAAATCAAGAATGACTTATACTATGTTATGCTTATGGAAATAAATCGGCAGCAGAACGGTACGTTCTTTATCTTTCATTCATTACATTAGGTTTCTTGATCAATATTATAAGTTCTAGATCATCAAGAGTCCATCTAGAAACCTTGGAATATCAACCCTTGGTCAAACCTCGGGTTAAAATACTCAAGCATTGTGACAGTCGTGTACTGGGCTGTTATATGATGTGACGCTCTAGTATTAGGCCGTTACATTGATGTGACGATCTAGCGTTGATGCGTTAGAACGACTAAATCCAAAAATAGTAATTGGACTCAGTTAAATGTGACGGTTGTATATTGGGCCGTTACATATGCCTGACGGTCCAATATAGATCCGTTACACTACTAATAACCAGAAACCTCAATAGTGTTTTCTAATCACTTGGGTTTTAATGGTACAACCAACTCGGCGTCCTAGTGAGAATCCTAGGCTCGCGGAGAATTACGGAGGTCTTGAAACAAGATTTCCTAGTCCATTGGAAGGAATATCCAATAGAGAGGTCCTCATGTCCAAGAATAGTGTTCCTATAGTGCAAAGTGTAAACTAATAGACATATACCTGAATATACGCCATGTACTTAAAGAAATGACTTTATAGATAGAAAAGAATGTGTAACAATGTGAAACCAAGAATCATGTCAATTCAACATTGGAAAATCATGATTTAGAATATAAAACTATAGAGTTTAGCCAATGAAATTAGCATAACCTAAAATAACTCAAAATACTTTAATCATACAATTTCCTATCATGAATCAATTAAGAAACTCAAAGTCATGAAATAAGGTTAAAACTTAGATAACTAGGCTTATTTATAAGTAAGTTTGGCTGTCCTCAGTCCTGTCTCTGTTTGACAGTAAACCGCACTCTGACGGTCTAGTATGGGCACGTCACAGGGCTGTGACAGTTTATCGTAGGACCGTTACAATATTGTAACGCTCCTATTATGGTGCGTCAGAGACAACGGAGAAACTTTAAATACAACAGAGGTTGTGACGGCTTATCGTAAGACCGTTACAGTCATCTGACGGTCCTAGTATGATGCGTTAGAGTCCCTGCTAATAGTATAATGAAATAAAAAGACTATGATTTGAAATCATGTCATGTTTTGAAAAGATTTAACTACCCCAATCATGACAAAATGAAGTAAAGGTCATCTAGATGCATAGGTTGTAGTGAATTATCAAGATTATATCTTTGATCTTAGATTAGGGCTAAGAATATGTATGTATGCATGACCCCACTAAAGCATAAATTTCATAGTCTATAATGCATGAAATCAAACACAATCAGAGGGCTTTTATCACTAACAAGATGTTTTTGCCAATCATGAGATAACCTACCGCTTAACTAGGCTTTACACTTCTAATTTGAGCTTTCAAAGACCGCCGTAGTTCCTCTCTTTTTGTGACTTTTCAACAAATTCACGCTGCCCTAGCTCCTCAGCCTCTTGACCTAAGGACGTGAAATTTTGAGGGTAAGAAGATGAAACTAAGGTGAATAAAAGTTCTAAACAACCGAACTCTAATTACCTTGTTTAGACGTCCTAATTCCCTGATCTTCAGTGACCCTTAGCTCTGATTCCTGGGTTACTGTGGTCGAACCAGCAACTTTGGATGCTTCAATCTCCTTGGTTGCTTGATCTCCTAGCACGAAATTTGGAGAACTATTAGCCTAAAGAATACTAAACAAAATCTTCTAAAGAACTTACCCAAAATTATATCTCCTTACCTTGATTCTTCACGAGCCAAAAGTAAGGGTCGCTCAGTTCAGAACTAGGTCCTATTTATAGGGTTTTGGCTAGGGTTTGAAGATTAGATCGATTCTAGAGTCCTTAATTTTCCATAACATAATCCCTAAGAGTCCTTAGTAATGTTATAAACTCTCCCAAGTCGATCTCTTGTAGATAAGATCCCAAAGTTCTAATCTTTTTGCTCGTTCTTTCTTTCACGGAACTGATAGAATGTAACGCATCTAGACTGGTGCGTTACATGGTTGTGGCAGTCGCACAATAGACCGCTACATCCAACGTGCATAGAGTTCAACATCAATCAAACTCTTTTGTTAATTATCCATATTATTATCCATAAAAATTGTAAGTAGGCTAAATAACCTTCTAGAATATGGGCCAAACTTAATGGGCTTGGTCCTTGAACGTTTTGGATTCTATTTAATTAGGCTAGGTTAATGACTTATTAATCTAATATTCATTTATTAATGTATTTTGGGTCTTTAAAATTCCCAAAAATAATTAAATATCCCAAAAATAATTTATAAAAATTCTGGGGTCTTACACAACTTTTGTAAAGGGTAGACATATCATTGAGAACATTGCTTTAGCACAAGAATTAACCAATGAATTAGGTAGGAAAACCAGAGGACATAATATCATGTTCAAACTTGACATGGCCAAGGCCTATGATAGATTAGAGTGGGACTTCTTATTTGCAGTTCTATACAAGTTTGGCTTCAACAATTCATTTATTAATTTGATTGAGAAGATGGTAAGCAACTGTTGGTTTTCAGTTCTTTTGAATGGTGATTCTGCCGGTTTTTTCAAGTCATCCATAGGTGTCAGGCAAGGAGACCCGGTTGCCCCTTCACTTTTTATCATTGCTGAAGAGTCCTTAAGTAGATCTTTGAAGGAGGCTTACTCCTCTGGCAGGGTAGAGTGGTTCTCAGGGCCCAGTCGATGCCCATCTATTTCTCACTTATTGTTTGCTGATGACACTTTACTCTTTAGTAAAGCTAGCATTATGTCAGTCAGTAATTTGCTCAAAGTGCTCAAAAGCTATGAAAGAGCCTCGGGTCAGTTAATCAATGTCAGTAAAAGAGGCTTTTTTCTTCATCCCAAGGTTCACTTGTCAGTTGCAAATCGTATTCAGGTCTGCACTGGTTTTTCCAAGCATGCTTTTCCACACAAGTACTTGGGCTTTCCTTTGATGCTTGGTAGAAGGAAAAAGGTTTTCTTTGCTGGTATTATTAGTTCTATTCAGAACAAAATTGCAGGGTGGAAATCTAGTTTATTATCTCAGGGAGCTAAATTGATACTCATCAAACATGTTTTTTCTTCTATTCCTATATATACATTGTCCTCCTCTCCGCTGCACTCAGGTACTCATTCATTCTTGGATAAATTATTTGCAAACTTCTTTTGGGGTTCTTCTATGAATGGGAAAAAAAGACACTAGATAGCATGGCAGACCATATGCCGACCTCAGTCCCATGGTGGCCTTGGCATTATGTCACTCAGACTAATGGACAATGCTCTTAGAGTTAAGATGTTGTGGAATGCTTTGTCCTCTAATTCCTTTTGGGCAAATTTCTTCAGAGCCAAGTACATTGGGCAACACCATCTTAGTGAGGTTCATTTTAAAAACATGAATGGTTTTAGTAGGAGGAGCTGGATAAAGGCAAAGGATCTTATCATTCAACACAAAAAAGTGGTAGTTGGAGATGGTAACAACACTTATTTCTGGTTGGACAACTGGATAGGGAACCAAAGGTTAGCTGACTATGTTCCAGCTTCTAGCATCCCAAATACCGGCATTACTGTAAATGATTATTTGATGCGCCATTCAAATGACAGCTATGATATGGTTGATAGAATGGTTCCAGATCCTATCAAATCTGCAATTGGGATTTTGAAACTGTCCCAAAATTTTGATTTTCAGGCTTGGAGCCTTTCTTCTACTGGGAATTGCACAGTGGCTTCTACATATCAGGTGCTCTCTAGCATAAATTTCAATCACTTTGTTTTCCCCAGGACTCGGATATGGTCGAAATGGCTCCCCACCAAAATATCAGTCCACCTTTGGAAGACTGTTCTAAATGCTCTTCCCACTGATAATAATGTTCAGCGGGTGGGTGTACATATATGCTCCAAATGTTGCTGCTGCAGTTTGCACCGAGAGGAAAATATCAACCATTTATTCTTGCAAAGTGACTTAGCTAATCATATTTGGTCTTATTTCAGATTTCTTGGGCTGGACATGAATGTCAATTCTGTGAGATCTTTCATCTTTCAAAATATTGTTAATATGCATCAAAATTCAGCCCATGGTTTATTCATCCTTACTGTAATTGGTTATGGTCTTTGGGAGATATGGAAAGTAAGGAATGCAGCAAAATATGATGGTAAACTCACTTCTAAGAACGGGCTGCTCGATCACATTATCTTTCAAGTAAAGAATATATGTGCAGCTGCCAACCTAAAGGAGTCTGACAATACTAATAGGAAACTTTTGGTGGAATTTGGACTTAACATTCGATTGACTGTTTGCCCACAACTGAAGGCTATCAAATGGATTTGGGCCCCCTGGCCTTCTCTCAAGCTTAACACTGATGGTGCGTGCAAAAGTAATGGTGACTCTAGTGGAGGCGGTGTTATTAGAGACAGCAAAGGTAACACTATTCTTGCCTTCTCTCATTTCTATGGCAGTGCTAATAGTATTATTGATGAGGCTCGTGCTTTGATTGATGGCATCAAGTACCTTCATACCATTGATGTTAAGTCATTCCAGGTTGAATGTGATTCCAACTCCTTAGTTCGAATTATCAAAAAGGAAATCCATTGCCCATGGTCCATTCTTTCCTACGCTAGAGAGATCTGGGATCTTCTTACCGAGAATGATACAATTGCTCATGTCTACAGGGAAGGGAACAAGGTTGCTGATTCTCTTGCTTCGTTAGCATGCTCCACCAAATGTAATTCTTTCTTTTCTTATGAGGAGCTTCCTTCCTCTATAAAGGGAGCAGCTCATTTAGATAAACTGGGCATGCCCAGTATTCGTTTGATGTAATTGAATTTCATTTGACCTTTAATAAAATTTACCTCCTAGTCTTTGAATGGTGGAGTGGCTTTCTCTTTACCTCTGGTAAAGGGTGCACTCTCCCATCCAACACTAGGCAATGTTTTTTTGGAGAAAAAAAACGTGCGGCCTGTCAACCCAGAATCGGCGCTCCCAGACCGTTGTTGTGGCCTGTTACCTCCCTACGTGGAGTGGGCCTTAAAATCACTTCTGTAATTATTAACATTTACTATACCGGGAGTCACCGTTCTTGGCCAGGGTCATCTTCCCCACGCCCGGTAGCGTGGAGGTATCGTTTTCGCTCCCCTCTTGGCATTTTACTTTACTCGTATATATTTGTATGCCGCTACAAGTGATAGGTTAACTAGCTTGATTCAATTCAATCACCACTGCGAGAGTGAGTGAGTGTAACTCGATCCGAGTACGCAGAAAAGCCGATACCCAAGACTCAATGCTGATTTCTCAACCGCGCTGATATCGCGTTTCCTCGCTCAGGGACGTCCGCGAGCTAGAGTCCCAGGTTCGCGTCCCATCCCACATCATATTCATGTTTAATTTCAGTGGTATTGTTATTTTCATTTTTACTTAGCACAATCTCCCCTTTCTTCCATGTATCTCCCTCTCTTCATATTCTTCACACATCCCTATGGCGGAGTTGCATCTCTCGGTCCTCTCACGGCGGTGTTCTATACCAAAGCGGGGCGACGATCAAAGGCTCGGCACGGCGTGGACGGCGTCAATCTTCCAATCCTCGGCTCATTTCTTCCCTTATTCTTTTAATTTCAAGTTGTACTTTTAATTTTCATAGTTGTACTTTTTATTTCCATAGCAATAAAATTCATTTTTGACAAAATTGTGTTCTTTTCTCTCAATTTTTAAATTCTCTTCTTTAACCCTCTCATATTATTTATATAGTCTTTATTTCATACAATTTATTTTCCATTAGTTTTAACTCACTCAAAAATTTACTTTCCAAAATATAAGATTTTTTCAACTTACTTAAAATGAAATCTTTCTTCCCCATGGGATCGACACGTGCTTACCACT
Source organism: Amorphophallus konjac (assembly GCA_022559845.1). Classification (NCBI taxonomy): domain Eukaryota; kingdom Viridiplantae; phylum Streptophyta; class Magnoliopsida; order Alismatales; family Araceae; genus Amorphophallus; species Amorphophallus konjac. The sequence goes on from CM040119.1 coordinate 92,437,800, forward strand.
CTACTTATATTTTATATCTTTTTAGTGAGTGAGTCAGGTTAATTTTTAAAATTATGGCACTGCATTTTTAACGACGAGTGTTCAAGCATCAATTTTTGGCGCCGTTGCTAGGGAGGTTAGTATGAGTTGAAAATTTTGTTTTTATTTTGTATATATTTATTTTCAAAAAACAAAAAAAGCATTTAACATATGTCTTTCCTTTTTACATCTCCTTATAAAAATAACAAATATCAAAAAAAATAAAGTACGAGAGATTACGCTCCAAGTAAGTACCTCAATCTTCCCTCTTGTGCTTTAATTTATTTTCTACATTTTATTAGCTTTTACATTTAGAAAACTCTCAAAAAAATATGTTGGTTAGGTAGTTTCATTAATTAAAAAAACACTTTATCACAAAAATAAAAAAATTCTTCATTCGAAGATTAGAAACCACAGCATCCATGTTCTAGGTCATGTATCATTTAGTATAAGATTTTTTTCCTTGTTGTTTAATTTTTGTCATTGCATTTTGGAGATTGCGAGGGGTATGATACGTTCTACTTATCTTATCTTGAGCATGCATTGTTGCATAAGAACCTCTTGTTTGAAATTATGGTGAGCATTTTATTATGAAAATATTATAAGGGCAACACCCCTAAATAAGATTTCTTTAGCCCATAAACCACATTTCTCTTACATCTTTGCATGACCTAAGTCATAAATAAAATTCAGTAGATATTGTCCCTAGGTTCACACTGTGGTTTTTGTGCTATTTAGATTTACCCTCTTATGGAAACTGGTGCCTAAGGCAAGACGATCGGACGGCAAACGTCTTAAGCAGACTAGTGGTTATTTAATTAAGTCCCTACGAAAGTAGGGGGAGCCTCCCACTACCCCACCCCTTACCTGGCCGGTGAAAATATTGAGGGTGAACTTAAGTAGTACATTAGTCATTTTGTGAAACTCCATTTGTAGGTCTAAGTCACGTCTAAGTCGTTAGGTAATTTGTGTGACAACTTGTTTATGTTTGACTAAAAACAAACCAAACAAAACAAAAAAAATGGGAGATCAATAAAGGGAAAATAAAATTAAAAAATTTGAAAAATAAAATTATAAAAATTGAAAAATAAAATTGAAAAAAATTGAAACAAAAAACAAAAATATTTTTGGGATCCAACTTATTTTTAATGGCCATTCATCTTGGAGCGAAACCCACGCCCATGAAAGAATATTTTTTTCCTTCTAATTATAAACCCTCAACTTGTATTGAACTCCCTCACATTCTCGTGGATCATTATGCGATTGACCCTAGTCTCATCCAGATGCTCCCATCTTTTTATGGGAATCTCAATGAAAATCCTTATAGGCATCTGGATGATTTTCTAGAAGTTTGCTCCCTGATCAAAATCCAGAATTTTAGTGATGATGCCCTTAAGTTGATTTTATTTCCATTCTCATTAAAAGAAAAAGTAAAATATTGGTTAAGGAGTTTTGGAAAGATCATCAGGACTCGGGAAGTTATGTAGTTAGAATTTTTGAAAAAAAAATTACCCCATAGTCCGGACCAACATGATGAGAAGGGCGATTATGGGATTCACTCAACTTCCTGGAGAGCAACTTCATGAATCTTGGGAGAGGTTGAATGATTTGTTATGTCAATGCCCATACCATAGGTTGCCCAAATGGCAAATTGTGTATGCATTTTATGAGGGGTTGTACAATGATGATAGGCACATGGTGGACATATGTTGCGGAGGGACATTTATGAACAAAAGTGAAGATGAGGCTTATGATCTGTTTGAAATTTTGAGTGAAAATTCTATGAATCATGCCTCAATCTCATCTCATAAACAATCTGTAGGATCTTTAAAACAGGCTGAAAATTCAATCCAAACTTTCAAGGAAGCCTGTGAGTTCTATGCCAGTCCCACTCACCATGTGAGTGAATGTCCCACTGTAGCTCGACTCCCACCAGTCATCCAAGCACATGCCCAAAATGCTCTAGGATTCTCTCAACCCAATTATGATATCTTTTCATATGATTATAATCTAGGCTGGAGGAATCACTCAAATTTCCCTTGGATAGATCAAACAATCCAAGCCCATTTGTCTACACTTTCATCCCAAGAAATTCACGAGCAACCCATGGGCAATCAACTTCAACCCAACTCTTCTCACCCAAATTTCAAAAGTAACATCAATACTAGGGGTGATTCACCGGGCCACTACTTTGAGCCTCAAATCATGTACTCTTAGTCTACTTACCATGGCCCTCCTTCAATATTCAACCAACCCCCTCAATACGTGAATGATGATGATGATGATCTGATGCCTGTCATTTTGGCTCAAGATTTCACTATAGGGAATGAGGGGGAGTGCACTCGCAATACCATGATGGAGGAAGGGAAGGAATTAGGGGGTGAATTGAAGGATAAAAATGATCGTATTGATATCATCACCCCATTCTATAAATATTTTGAGATTGAGAATATCACTAAGAAGAATAGTGACTCAAACAACTCAATTGAGAAAATGCATGAAGAGGAGGATTACTTTATGAGTAATAATCTTATTGATTTAATGAAATCAATTTTTTCATATCCTCCTCCCTTTGAAGAACATGATGATGAGGCCTTTTTGGAAAAGTTTACATTTCATTTACAAACCCCATTATTGGAAAATGTGATTGATAATCTTCAATTGAGTGATGAATGTGATGAAGGGGCCTTATTTGAAAAATTCATATTTGATCTGACCCTTGAGCCCTTTCCGATGAAATTTGAATCATTAGATGAGTTAGATTCTGGGCTCACACTTTCTTCTAATTTGATTCCCCTGACAGTAAAGCCTCTCCAATATGACCTTCTAAGACCTGAGGGGGATATGCCAACCACATTCACCTTTGATTTGACTTCCCATCAGGAAATCAAGTTGATTAGTGCCCTTAATGCGCATGAGGCTATTACTGAGAGGAATGTGGCTAATGATGACAATCTTATTCATAAGCCACCAGTGCCTGATCAAGTTCCAGTGGAGGAAGTAATCACTAAAGGGTTAGTCAGGAGGGCAAATACAAAACATGTGGACTAATGGGTTGATGTGGTACAAAGGTTCCACCTCGATCTTGACATATTATTGGCCATTGATCGTTTCATGATCCCCAAAAATGAAAACTGGCTCACACACATGGTTAAAGTTAAATTCAACAATGTGCGAGACACACATATTTCTAGCCCCAATACATACATGTTTACTCTTGTCTTCCAATGGCATAAGGGCTGGAATTTGAAGGAGGACGAGATCACATGGTGGCTCATTCTAAATGCCACTCGTTGGTTAGTGAGCTTTTATGCGTCTGACTGAAGATGTTAAACTTAGCGCTTCTTGGGAGGCAACCCACAATTTTTTTTTATGATTTCCATGTGATAATAAATGGCTTCTTGGGAGCCAACCCAAGTTTGTGTTATGATTATATTTTTATTTTGCAGGTGTGAATAAAGTATAAGTTGGGGGCAGGGAGAGAAGATTGCTTGCTCTGTTGTCCAGATTTTCAAAGCCAAGTACCGCCTTTCATTCCAGCAAGGATACCCGTCGAAGTTCACTTCCGTCAGGTTGTCCCGTTCCTTCACAAATTTCAAGTTTACATTGTTCTATTCATCCATGTTGTTCATGCCATTGCGGACAATGTCATTTAAGTTGGGGGGACGGACATCATATTGCATGTTGCATTCATATATACAACCTCATTATTAAAAAATAAAAAAAGAAACAAAAAGAAACCTCATTTTGAGTTTCATGATTCATGCTTGAATTGAAAGTGATTCTAGAATAGAAAAGATTGGGATAAGGTTCATGAAAATTTATCTAGCCATGGAAAACTGATATAAGAATCTCTTTAAAGTTCATGTGCACTTAAAAAATAAAGATCACATTGCACGCTAATGAAACAAGTAGGACAAGCCTTCTGCTATTTTGGGTATGTTTCCTGATATTCAGCACTTCTTGAAGAAGAGATCTTTTATAAGCTTTCTGCTAAGTTATCTATCAAAATTAGTGCAAAAGCACAATTGAAAATAAAAATTGAGAAAAATACACCATGAAAAATGCCCCAAATCTTAGTAACTGGGCCTACTTTACCTAAGACGTGTTGAGGTTCGCGTCAAAAGGAAAAGGGACCTTGATCTATAAAATCGGGCCTACTTCGAGGTTTACGTTAAACACTGAAGGGTAGTGCAACATCATGTGTGTAGAAAAATAAAAAAAGATCCCTAAGGGACGAAGCAATAAGGCATACAAAAAGCTAATATGCTTAATGCTCTGATTAAGAGGTGCAGGGTTGAAAGGCACTTATTTGGAATAGCAAATGGGGGATGCAATTGTCTACGTTATGGATTTAGTGTTTACACATGCACTAGTGCTATTGAATTTTGAGTTGAATTCTTAATCATGTACCTTAATTTCCAAATCTAAGGCTAGTGTGTGTTAACGTTTTCGGATTCCTAATCTTTGGTTAATTCTGTGAAAGAAAAGCTGGATATGAAAGTATAAACTTTGCAAACTCTTGTTGGTCCTAAATTTTTAATTGTTTGCATTGCTAAGGGACTAATAATGAGTAAGTTGGGGGGGTGATAAGTGTACATTTTTACATGTTAATTAATGTTATATCACACTTTTATGAGCTTTAATATGCATCACTATGTATTTATCACACTTAATCATAATCTAAAGTAAAATATTTATTTTGATAGAATTAAGTAATTTAAATAAATAAATTTACTTATTTTGTAGGCACGAAGTGGATGATGGCAAAAAAGATTAGTTTACACAATAATGGGCCAAAGTCCATTAAGAAAAAGAAACAAGATAAAAGAAGAGTACAAATAGGCCAAGGGCCCATAGGCTTGTTTAAAACAAATGAAAAAAAAAGAAAAAAAGTTGGCATTAGATATATATATTAGATGTATATGTGATATATATATTAGATGTATATATGATATATATATTAGATATATATATATATGATATATTTATACAATATATATATATATATATATATATATGATTCATATATGCATGCAGCGCAGCGGCCTTCACGCGCGAGAACGACGTCGGCGGCGGGAAGCTGCTAAGGTAGCTGGCGGGCGATGTCGGGCGGTCAAAGCGGCCAAGCCGCATCGGCCAAGGTAGCACGGGTGACGATGCCCAGGTGCTGGCGTGCTTCACGTCGATAGGTGCGGTCAATGCGGGCGGCTTCGTCGGCAGCTTTTCTACGTGGCGAGCTTCAGGCGGCCAAGGTGCGCAACGAAGTCACCTTCGGCGGCCTTCGCACGCGGGCAGCCGACGCGGTAGAAGAAAAAGAGGGAAAGAAGGAAAAAGAAAGATAAAAATTCTAAAAATGGCAGTGTGCATCACATGGTGCTCATCTTTTCCAAGTCAAAAATTTTAACAATGGATGTTCACATGAAGCAAAGGGGCTATTTTGGGGCCTATAAAAGGAGGGCATGGGCTCCTCTTGTCCCCCTTCCTCTTTCACATAGATAGCCTCCATTATATATCCCTTCACTTTCATTAGTGTTAGGAGTGTGCTCCTCTCCCCTCTATTCACGTAGATAGCAAGTTCTCTTCCTCCATATAGTTAGTGTTAGGCCATCTCTCTCTAGTTAGTGTTTTATTATTTTTGTTCTAATTTTCATTCAATTGTAAGTTAGTTTTAATTCATGTTTAATTTCAGTGGTGTTGTTATTTTCATTTTTACTTAGCACAATCTCTCCTTTCTTCCATCTATCTCCCTCTCTTCATATTCTTCACACATCCCTATGGCGGAGTTGCTTCTCTCGGTCCTCTCACGGCGGTGTTCTATACCAAAGCGGGGCGACAATCAAAGGCTCGGCACGGCGTGGACGGCGTCAATCTTCCAATCCTCGACTCATTTCTTCCCTTATTCTTTTAATTTCAAGTTGTACTTTCAATTTTCATAGTTGTACTTTTTATTTCCATAGCAATAAAATTCATTTTTGACAAAATTGTGTTCTTTTCTCTCTCTTTCTAAATTCTCTTCTTTAACCCTCTCATATTCTTTAGAGAGTCTTTATTTCATACAATTTATTTTCCATTAGTTTTAACTCACTCAAAAATTCACTTTCCAAAATATAAGATTTTTTTCAACTTACTTAAAATGAAATCTTTCTTCCCCGTGGGATCGACACGTGCTTACCACTCTAATTAGATTTTATATCTTTTTTGTGAGTGAGTCCGGTTAATTTTTGAAATTGTAGCACGGCATTTTTACCGACGAGTGTTCGAGCGCATCAACCCTCGATGTGGGTCAAGAAAAACTCGGAAGAAAACTATGAACTAGTAGAATGGCGCCTTAAGAGGTGCCTTCATTTTTATAAAATAGAGCCTTCCTATGGAGGCGTTATTGTATCTAAAAGTTCATATTGTACACATATATCGGATTATGGGACAATTTGACACACAGAGAAATGGTGCCTTAATGTAGAGGCTTCATTTCTATATAGGGCACCGTAGATAGGGGCGCTATATCTTGAAGGGTGACTTAGGTTCAGACGTGGTTCTCTTCATGTGAATTTGAACGTGAATAGTAGCACTTTTCCATTAAATAGAATTTTTGTGAAAATGAATATATGGATAGGAAGAAAAAAATAGCAGGATTCTAGAACTATGCTTATGCATCACTTTAGACAACATGTTACATAGTTATTAAATTTTAATCATGAGTAATTATTAATTAGCAAAGGAATTAACGAATGTTCATAAAGTCATTTTATCAATAGGGCGCCCAAGGCAAGGTTGCCCTTTTACTGAGATTCAGAAAACACAACAGAAAACCATTGAATCCATAGTAAAGGACCTATATGCATGTATATGATCCTGAAATTACTAGGTTGGGCTTAGAACTTGAGAACACTTACCTCGTGGGTTGATTCTGGTCGACAGAATGTGAAGAATCGAAAGGAGATGATGAAATACAACAATCACAGCAGGGACCAGGCAGGAAGAAGAAGCAATCTTCTCTGGTAATACTATCCCTGTAGAATAGACGAACGGCTCTAGAAGAAGAAAGGAAGAACGGCAGTAGGTCGTCGACGACACAGAAAACCTAGAGGCAATAACCTCTGTAAGGTTTCAGAGGGACATATTTATAGGAAAACGAACCTAACAGGGTAAGAGTTCTAATGGGATTTAAGTAAGAGTTCTATTGGTATACAATTTCCTCATAATCATCCTACTTGATCTGAAACCTTCCCGAACAGCAACCAACCTAGTTTGAACAAAACACTGCCAGACTGTTCTGAAGGATATAGCGCCCAATCAAGGGGCGCTCTTTGAAAATGGCACCTTAACAAGGGGCGCTGTCCCCTTTTTGGCTTGGTTTTGGCCCATTTGGGTTCGCTTCTGCGTAAAGTCGATATGTACATATGTTGTTTATATGTGTGTGGGTTGGGTCTTTGACTTATTTATTTGTTTTCACAAATTGCCTTATTTTTCATTTAATTTTGGAATTTTATTCCTATAATTATGAGGGTTACTACACCCTCCCCCACTTAAAAGAATTTGGTCCTCAAATTCAATCGTATATAGACGTAGAGGGTGCAGAGTTCATACCATTCGCAAATAAATCTGGGAATCTCTTTTTCATGGATTCTTCGGTCTCCCATGTCGCTTCTTGTTCCGGGCATTTGCTCCATTGAACCTTGACCATGGGAATTGTCTTGTTACTTAGTCCATGTACCACGCGATCAAGAATCTTCATGGGCTTTTGTTCATACGTGAGATCCTTTTGTATCACCAGGTCACCATGATCTATGACATGTGATGGATTATGCACATATTTCTTCAACATTGAAATGTGGAACACATTGTGAACTTCAGACAATTGAGGAGGCAAGGCGATGCGGTAGGCAACCTCCCCAACTCTTTCCAATACTTCAAAAGGACCGATATACCATGGTGTAAGCTTGCCCTTAACATCAAATCTTCTTATTCCTCGCCCTGGAGAAATTTTAAGAAAGACGTGATCTCCGACTTGAAATTCGAGATCTCTCCTTCTTGTATCGGCATAAGTCTTCTATCTAGACTGAGCCATTTGGAGTCTTTCTCTAATTAGCTGAATCTTTTTAGTAGTATTCCTTACCATCTATGGGCCTAGTAGTTACTTTTCGCCAACTTCATCCCAACACAAGGGTGATCGGCAACTCCTTCCATATAATGCTTCGAAAGGTGCCATATGGATACTTGCCTGATAACTATTGTTGTATGCAAACTCGACTAGGGGCAAGTGATCATGTCAGTTTCCACCAAAATCAATGATACAGGCTCTAAGCATGTCTTCTACCACTTGATTCGTTCTTTCGGTCTGACCATCCATTTGAGGATGAAAGGATGTACTAAAGTTGAGTCTTGTTCCCAACGAATGCTGTAGACCCTTCTAAAAGTGTGAAGTGAAGTGCGGGTCTCGGTCAGACACGATCGAAATAGGTACTCCATGTAATCGGACAACTTCTTTGATGTATAAGGCCGCAAGAACGTCGACTGACCACCGGCTCTTGATTGGCAAGAAATGTGCCGTCTTGGTCAACCGGTCTACGATGACCCATATTCCATCATGTCATCCTTTAGATTTAGACAGACCCATTATAAAGTTCATACCGATATCCTCCCACTTCCACTTGGGAATATCTAGAGGATGTAGCTTACCAGCAGGCTTCTGGTGTTCCGCCTTAACTTTTTGGTAGGTAAGACAGCGATATACGAAGTCTGCTACCTCTCTTTTTATGTTGGGCCACCAAAAGTCCGTTTCAAGTCTTGGTGCATTTTGGTAGATCCAGGGTGAATTGTGTACCTTGATCTATGAGCTTCTTCTAATATCTTCTTCTTTAGTTCTGGGCAATCTGGTATACAAGTTCTTTCTCGGAATAGTAATCTTCCATCTGATGCTATCTTGAAATCGGGTCGTTCTTCCATTTTACTCTTGATTTCTACTAGTACTGGATCATTGTCTTGGAGTTCTTGTATTTAGGAGAGTAGATCCGGTTGTATCCTTATGTGGGATAGAGTAATACACTTGTTGTCTTTGTCCATGTGTATGTTGAGTTTAGAGAATTTTATGCGGGACGACTACGAGACTCGACTCGGACTTGTTGCGTCCTTGGACTCTAAAGGACGATGCGACTAAAGAGACGGCACGACCAGCAACAACACCACGACGCGTGGCATCTAACGAGCTCCAGGAGAGGCGATCATGCCCCAAACAAGAAGTGCTAACTCACAGTCATCCCCGGTGAGGGAAACGTGACGATCTACACGGTTGAGTAACCGGCTTTGAGTCTCGGGTGGTCAGCTCACTCTTGTACTCGGAATGAGTCACGGGATGGGTTTCGCTCTCACAACTCACAGCGGTGATTAAAATTTAATAAGCTAGGACATAACTAACTCACATGCAGCGGCAATAAGAACGTATACTAGTTAAGCAAGTAAGACAAAGTAAGAGGCGAATGTACCTCCACGCTCGGGGAGTGGGGAAGACGTCCCGGCCAAGTCCGTTACTCCCGGTACAATGGTAAAAATTAGTTACAGCAAGGATTTTACGGCCCACTCCACGCAGGGAGGTAAAGGGCTACACAAAAATTATCGGGAGCATCGAATTGGGTTGACGGGTTCCGCGGCGGGTTCCAGGTGGCGGCGGGCAGTGGCTCCGGTTCTACGGTTTGCTAGCCGACAGGACAACGAACACAGACGTCCAAAGGGACGAAGGCCTCCTAGGCTCTTCTGAAGGCAGTCGTTCATTGGGACGCTGGCGGAGGGTCCCTGGTCGACCCCCAAGAGCTGCGGTTGCTGAAGTTACCCTGACGTATTACTTTGGGATTTCTCCGACAACCCCTTTTTGTTGGCATGGCTCGGAGCAGAAATGCACGCCTCCACAAAAATGGCCGGTACACCCAGATCCGATGTCGGATCGAGACTCAATGGGTATCGTTGGAAAGAGGACTCAAAAACCTACGACATATTGGAATCTCACATCCATCCAACGGTTGGATTGAAAATGAAAATGACTGCAAACTGACTGATCTCACTATCTCGGAATACATAAAAGATAGGACAGAATGGGATCTACTTGTTCAAGGGGTTTGACCAAAAACCAAATGAAGGATTTAGGACTTGGGATTTTTATGGTGGATAGGGGGGGTGACAATGACGCACATAATTTTTTTGTAATTTTCTGACAACGTTTAGGGGGTGGGAAAAATCGGATACTACAGGATATCCCGTAGATCTGCACAAAGGCAGATTGTGAGAAGGAACAACATGTGGCTCGGAAAGGGCCTAAACGGACTCTGATCGGCCTAAAAATTAAATGGGAATGGTGGACAATGGGGGAAACCTACCCTCAAAATCTCATTGTGATCTGACGGTCGGATCTCCCGTACCAACTCTTTTACAGAGCTGCTGTCCAGCAACACCGAATTTCACGGCAGCAGGCCAGAGTTTGTATTGTGGCAGCTTAACGGCGACATGAACGGCGGCGGCGGCGGTGGCGATGGTGATCGATCCCAGCAGATAGAGGAAGAGGGGGAGAGGAAGAAATCTCAGAGATTTGGAGGATTAAGATCTAGATCTGAAGAAGAGGGAAGAAGAAGGGGAAGAACACTAAAGAACAAGAGGGGAGAGAGAGGGGTGCGCCCATGGCATTACTAACATTAATTCTTCATTAATTTTGGCCAAAATACAACATGAGACATTAAATACACAAATCCTAGACCTAGACAAATGACCTAGGATACCCTTGGTCAAGGGGGTATAATGGGGAAATGGGATAAACAAATATTAAACAAAGCCCCCATGTGGAGATAAAAGTGGGGGCGCCCTGTTGGGTTCGGTGCGATGGATTCAGAGGGGGGTGAATGAATCACCTCTGGCATTACATGGCTGTGGCGGTCGCACGATAGACTGCTACATCCAACGTGCACAGAGTTCAACATCAATCAAACTCTTTTGTTAATTATTCATATTATTATCCATAAAAATTGTAAGTAGGCTAAATAACCTTCTAGAATATGGGCCAAACTTAATGGGCTTGGTCCTTGAACCTTTTGGACTCTATTTAATTAGGCTAGGTTAATAACTTATTAATTTAATATTCATTTATTAATCTATTTTGGGTCTTTAAAATTCCCATAAACTAATTAAATATCCCAAAAATAATTTATAAAAATTTTGGGGGCTTACACCCTCCCCCACTTAAGAGAATTTGGTCCCCAAATTTAATACATGGATTATGGAGAGTGATGTGACACAGCCCAAGGATGACTAAGTATGAAATGAGCAACCTAGGACCTAGACCCGCAAGCATACAAGCACTCCAATGATTCTCATGATAGCGTCTTACTCACTCGGCACACGCGATCACCGGGCGGGGCCGGGGGATGATGGCAAGGGTCCGAGGCGAGACCCAATGATTCTAAGTGACTTAGTTGGCTTAGGCTGACCCTCAATGGGCCTAGGATTCCCAACTTCATGGGCGGCTGGCCCGCAGGGCAGGGTGTGGGTGGCACTCACTCTCGGTCCGCGGTGGTCACTCACAAAGTAGCATACAAGATCGGGCTCTCTTCTCACCGTCCGACGGGCATTCAAAGCAATACTGAACTTGCAGAAATGAGGCAATCAAGGACAGTACCAGAGGCTCACCTGATCGGTGTGAAGACACCGATCCCGCTCGGAGACGAGGGCGCGCCGGGAAGCGTGGGTAAATACCCGAACGCTGCGGCGATTGTCGCTTGACCTGAAAATTAAAGAGTACAGCACTACGCCTCTCGCAGGAGGGATGATCTTGGGGTGGGGATTAAACTTATTACAGTAAAAAAACTACCTCCACGCAGGGAGGGGCCTTCAGCCGGCCAAGCGGGGTGGGGGAATTATGAAGAAAACCCGACGTTCGGAGCGTTGCCGGTTCTGCCAATCTTCAGAGTTGCTGGACAGTGGGGCGGTGATGATGCTGCCACAAATTCCACAGAGCTCAGATATTGATGAGACTTGCACCAAAAGCTTCCCAACGGACCAAGGATGATGTCTGAATTTTTGGGGAGACTCAGGAACTCTGTGTTGATCGTGGCAGAGCCTGGAACAGAACCCCTCTGTCTGCCTCGGATGGAAACAGAAAAAATGTAGTTGGTTGTAGAAGGTGCTGTGGGCTCTCCTGAACTCCGATTGAGGCGAGACTAGTGGTGACGCTTCCGTGGTTGGAGTAGCTTTGAGCAGGAACTGACGGAGTTGCAATCGGAGGTCGGAGAAGAGAGCAGTCGTTGGATGAGTGGGTGCAGGTCGAACCTGGATCCGCAGGAGCAGTCTGCGCACTTGGACAAGGAAAATGGGAACTAGGGGTTCTGGAAGCCGATTGATGCCCTGCCTTCTGGAGATGAAAGAGGACTCAGAGGAGAAGATTTTTGATGAAGAACTCCTGCCCTGATTCCCAGGAGGTTGGCCGCTGTAGAGCTTCTACTCCGGCTCAGGTGCTCTGCTAGGGAAGCTGCGCACAGTCGGGGGAGAAATGCTCTCACGGCCAGCTCGGAGCTTGGATCCAGACGAAACCACCACCGTTGCGAAGAGGACTCGAAGACGCTTCCAACGGTATCTCTTGGGCCTTCAGATTCGCAGGGAGGAGGACGTGGTGGCCGCTTCAAGCTACGGCCAACCTACTGCCTGCAACCAAAGTTTGACCTGCAAAAGAAATGGGTATGAATGGAGGGGTGGTGGTGGGGGGGGCGACTTTGGCTGGGTTTGGGGTTGGATTTGGGCGGCCAAGGGAGCTAAGGTGGTGGGAGATGGGAGGGAAATTCAAAATTGGGCTTTGGGAGAAGCTAATTTAGCATTGGGAAGGTGGTGGGTTGCTTTGGGAAGGAGAGTGGGGTAGTTGGGGGTTGGGAGGTGGGGTGTGGATTGGAGGATGCCACCTTGGGGTTGGGGGGGGGAGTTTAATGAGTGTATGGGGAAGGGGAGGGGTCTTAATGAGGGGTGAATGGGGAGGAGAGAGAAAATTCCAAAAATTGGGGTGGAGGGAGAGAGAGAGAGAGAGAGAGGGGACCCCTTAGAGAGAGAGAACGAGAGAGAGGGAGATCTAGTGGGATTTGGAAGTGGATTTCAATTTTCATTCAATTGTTCATTATTTCAAAATGAGGGGAATGGGGTCCTATATATAGGAAACCCACATTTTACAAAAGTCCCTGACATTTGACTCAATGACAAATAACCGAAGGAGTAGGGGCGCCCTTGGGCCAAGCCCAATGAATTGGGCCCAATAGCCTAACAAACCAACCTAATGACACAATACTTAGGAAAATGACTTTCTAACCAAGGTACATGACTCAAATAATAGGAAAATTACATGGTTTAAGATTCAAATAAAATATAAAAATTACATGACTAGACTCACAAACACATGACGAACATAATGGCATAAGTCGACGACAATCCGAGCCTCAAAAAAGTGGAGGGGCAAGGGATGCCCCCATCATACCCCCGGGGTGGGGAGAACTCGACCCCGTCGAGTATGGGTCCGCCTGGCGATAGTACCAGCTCCAGAATGTCGAGGTCAAGTCGCAACAAGTCCTCCCGACTCGCTCAAGTATCCTCAATCGGGCGACGGTTCTTCCACCTAACCAGGTAGCGCTGATACACCTTGTGCCTAGTAATGATATACTGCTCATCCAGTATTGCCTCTACCTGCTCTCGTCGGTCTCTCAAGCTATGAAGTGGAGTCCCACTGGGAGTGTCTCTCTCAAGGGGGGGTAAAGGCTCGAGCTCCTCACTGGGTTCCACCGCGGGGCCCTTGTAGGGTACCAGGTCCGCCATATTGAAAGTAGGGTATACCCCAAAACCCTCAGGTAGGTCTATCTCATAAGCGTTACTGCCAAGTTATCTCAGAACTCGAAAGGGTCCCGAACCCCGTGCCCTCAACTTGGAGGCAGGCCCTGGAAGGAGCTGCTCCGTCCTCACCATCACCGAATCTCCCACTTGGAACTCGCAGTGGCGCCGATGAGCATCTGCCCGCCTTTTGTAAGTCTCATTGCTCTTTCCTATATGCTTGCGAGAATGCGTATGCCATGCACTATGATGTGATGTTGGTGTGAAGAGTATGGTGTGCAAAGGTGGACCTGGGCAGCCAAATGTAGACCGATCACACTTTGATGCCAAGAAGACTTTGATGGAATGGGGAGGACCGGGGCATCCATAGGTGATCCGGTCATGCATGGGGGTGACAAATGCTGGGGGACCCGGATATCCATGAATACTCCTACCATGCCTACGACTCTTGATGAGTGAAGGTGGACCACTACATCCGAATTTGGACCACTCATGCTTTCTACTTGATATGTGGGTGATATGAATGAATGGACCCAACATAGTGTTCATGCCAAGGGGTGTGGAAAGCCTAGACACATGCATACTTTTCCCAAAAGTGACTTCCATGTGTATAGGTGTGGGACAACCTTTGAACTCCCATTGGAAAGGATCGAATGGATCTAAGAAGGTGGTCATCATGGGGTGGGACACAACCTTATTACCAAGGGATATGTGGTCTAAGGTCATGGTCCCAAGGTGTCACCCGGGTCTAGGATGGGGTGGATTGGGTCAAACATGGTGGGTTGGGATAGGGAAAGGTGGGTGGTGAGTAGGGTGGGTGGGTCACATAGGGAACTAGACTCCCATAGGAAGGGATCAAAGGGGTCGTGGAAAGGTCTTCCTAGAGGGAGGAACTCTATGTCTTCAAGGTTCCCAAATTGTGAGTCATCCTCCTCCAATGTAATTGGGCCAAGGTTTCTAGTGGGTTGGCCATTCAAAGTATTTGGGATCTCAATGGTAGGGGAGTGGATCGAGATGGGTTCTTCTACCATAGGGAGAAGGAAAAGGAGGTCGCTAGTGTAGCAACTAATGATATAGACCGAGGTGATTGACCCGATGCAATGGTGTAGGAGGCCAAGGCTCCTAGGTTGTTCGGTCATAGGGGTCAACATGCTAGTGAACTCAATTTGACAAGCTAAGCCTCTAAGAAAATCCTCTAAGGTCTCTACTTGATAAGATGCTTGGATCGTGGTGTGATAAGAGAAGATGGGCACTATGGGATGATTTTCCTTCATGGGTGGGAAATCGTGGGCCGTGATCTCTCTTATTGGGCTCTCCTTTAGCCAACTAACAAGGGGTTCCCCTAAGATGAGATTGACTCCAACTAAAGATGGTGATGTAAGGTGAAGACCCTCGTATGTTGTTTCTTCTTCAACTTGGACTTGGGTTTCCTCCAAGGTGGAGAGTGGGTTTGGAGTGTTCACCACTATGGGGTGGGGTATGGGTTCTTCTTCCAAGGAGGTGAGAGGGGCTTTTGAGGGTGTGGTGATGATTGGGGCATAGTGTATCCGGGGTGGTAGGTAGTGGGAAACTTGGGTTAGGATAGGTAAGGGTAGTAGTGGAGGCTTTGGTGGGAGTTGGATTGGGGTAGAGAGAGGAAGATGGGTGGGTTGAAGGGGTTTGGGTTGATTGGTTTTGGGAGGAGTGTCCCCTTTTGGGGGTGATGGAGAGGTAGTGGTGGGGGTTTCCATGGACCTAGGTGGAGAGTTGGCCATGGGGTCCAATTGGGTATGGGGACCTATGGTTGTGGTGTGGACTTGTAGGTAGGGTGTAGATGTGGTGGTCGGGATAGGATAGGTGGGAAGTGGTGGGGAATGGGGGACTAGGGTCTTGGGTTGGCCAGGAGGGGGTGAAGGAGTTGAAGTGCTCCTTAGGCTTTGGTGTTTTGAGTAGGAGGGGGAAACATATCTAGCCCTAAGTTGTTCTTTCATGTCCCCCCAAGTGGTGATGGAAGGTTCCCTTCTAAGCACCCTTATCCCGACAATTTGCAACCATTGAGTTTGGGCACGTTTAGAAAGTTGCATTTTGGCAAATTGGGCCTTCTCTTCTTCGGTCATGGGATACCAAGTGAAATAATGGTCCATGGAAGCCTCCCATTCTAAATACTCATTATGATGAGTCCCATCAAAGGTGAGAGGTGATGGAGGAGCCCTACTATCATTCATCCTTGGGGCGGGCCAATTTTCTTCTAGTTGGTCAAGTCGTCTAGATAGGTTATCAAGCTTGCCATTGGCATGGGTCAAGGTTTTCATGAGGTAACTGACATGGCCAGGGAAGTCAAGGGTGTTAGTGGTAGGTATCCCTTGGGATTTTGGATTCATAGTGGGATTGGAAGATGAAGTATTGGGTTGATAGTCAGTACCACTACGAGTGGTCATGCAAGGTTGGGTGGGCTATGCACGGGTGTGCGGATGCACCTTTGACCTAGTATGATGACCCAAGACTAGACTTGTGAGGACAAACCTATGACCGCTCTGATACCACTTGATGTGACACAGCCCAAGGATGACTAAGCATGAAATGAGCAACCTAGGACCTAGACCCGCAAGCATACAAGCACTCCAATGATTCTCATGATAGCGTCTTACTCACTCGGCACACGCGATCACCGGGCGGGGTCGGGGGATGATGGCAAGGGTCCGAGGCGAGACCCAATGATTCTAAGTGACTTAGTTGGCTTAGGCTGACCCTAAATGGGCCTAGGATTCCCAACTTCATGGGCGGCTGGCCCGCAGGGCGGGGTGTGGGTGGCACTCACTCTCGGTCCGCGGTGGTCACTCACAAAGTAGCATACAAGATCGGGCTCTCTTCTCACCGTCCGACGGGCATTCAAAGCAATACTGAACTTGCAGAAATGAGGCAATCAAGGACAGTACCAGAGGCTCACCTGATCGGTGTGAAGACACCGATCCCTCTCGGAGACGAGGGCGCGCCGGGAAGCGTGGGTAAATACCCGAACGCTGCGGCGATTGTCGCTTGACCTGAAAATTAAAGAGTACAGCACTACGCCTCTCGCAGGAGGGATGATCTTGGGGTGAGGATTAAACTTATTACAGTAAAAAAACTACCTCCACGCAGGGAGGGGCCTTCAGCCGGCCAAGCGGGGTGGGGGAATTATGAAGAAAACCCGACGTTCGGAGCGTTGCCGGTTCTGCCAATCTTCAGAGTTGCTGGACAGTGGGGCGGTGATGATGCTGCCACAAATTCCACAGAGCTCAGATATTGATGAGACTTACACCAAAAGCTTCCCAACGGACCAAGGATGATGTCTGAATTTTTGGGGAGACTCAAGAACTCTGTGCTGATCGTGGCAGATCCTGGAACAGAACCCCTCTGTCTGCCTCAGATGGAAATAGAAAAAATGCAGTTGGTTGCAGAAGGTGTTGTGGGCTCTCCTGAACTCCGATTGAGGCGAGACTAGTGGTGACGCTTCCGTGGTTGGAGTAGCTTTGAGCAGGAACTGACGGAGTTGCAATCGGAGGTCGGAGAAGAGAGCAGTCATTAGATGAGTGGGTGCAGGTCGAACCTGGATCCGCAGGAGCAGTCTACGCACTTGGACAAGGAAAATGGGAACTAGGGGTTCTGAAAGCCGATTGATGCCTTGCCTTTTGGAGATGAAAGAGGACTCAGAGGAGAAGATTTTTGATGAAGAACTCCTGCCCTGATTCCCAGGAGGTTGGCCGCTGTAGAGCTTCAACTCCGGCTCAGGTGCTCTGCTAGGGAAGCTGCGCACAGTCGGGGGAGAAATGCTCTCACGGCCAGCTCGGAGCTTGGATCCAGACGAAACCACCACCGTTGCGAAGAGGACTCGAAGACACTTCCAACGGTATTTCTTGGGCCTTCACATTCGCAGGGAGGAGGACGTGGTGGACGCTTCAAGCTACAGCCAACCTGCTGCCTGCAACTAGAGTTTGACCTGCAAAAGAAATGGGTATGAATGGAGGGGTGGTGGTGGGGGGGTGACTTTGGCTGGGTTTGGGGTTGGATTTGGGCGGCCAAGGGAGCTAAGGGGGTGGGAGATGGGAGGGAAATTCGAAATTGGGCTTTGGGAGAAGCTAATTTAGCATTGGGAAGGTGGTGGGTTGCTTTGGGAAGGAGAGTGGGGTAGTTGGGGGTTGGGAGGTGGGGTGTGGATTGGAGGATGCCACCTTGGGGTTGGGGGGGGGAGTTAAATGAGTGTATGGGGAAGGGGAGGGGTCTTAATGAGGGGTGAATGGGGAGGAGAGAGAAAATTCCAAAAATTGGGGTGGAGGGAGAGAGAGAGAGAGAGAGAGAGAGAGGGGACACCTTAGAGAGAGAGAGTGAGAGAGAGGGAGATCTAGTGGGATTTGGAAGTGGATTTCAATTTTCATTCAATTGTTCATTAGTTCAAAATGAGGGGAATGGGGTCCTATATATAGGAAACCCACATTTTACAAAAGTCCCTGACATTTGACTCAATGACAAATAACCGAAGGAGTAGGGGCGCCCTTGGGCCAAGCCCAATGAATTGGGCCCAATAGCCTAACAAACCAACCTAATGACACAATACTAAGGAAAATGACTTTCTAACCTAGGTACATGACTCAAATAATTGGAAAATTACATGGTTTAAGATTCAAATAAAATATAAAAATTACATGACTAGACTCACAAATACATGACGAACATAATGGCATAAGTCGACGACGATCCGAGCCTCAAAAAAGTGGAGGGGCAAGGGATGCCCCCATCAGAGAGTGTACTTACAGTTGAATAATTCTAGAATTTTTTTCAGCATGGCTGCTTCGGTCTCCCATGTTGATTCATATGGCCATGTTTTCTTCCATTGAATCTTGACCATAGGAATAACTTTATTTCTTAGTTAACGCACTTCCCGTTCCAGAATCTTTATTGGCGTTTGCTCGTACGTCATATCCTTCTGAATTCCCAGATTGTCATAAGTGACAATATGGTCAGGATCATATACATACTTCTTTAGTATAGAGACGTGAATTACGTCATGAACTCCTGCTAATTGTGGAGGTAAAGCCAGTCTATAAGCCACTTCACCGACCCTTTCGAGAATTTCAAATGGACCAATGAATCTTGGAGTTAGTTTGCCCTTAATGCCAAATCTCCGAATACCACGACTTGGAGAAACCTTGAGATACACATGGTCTCCTACTTGAAAGTCCAAGTCTCGTCTTCGATTATCAGCATAAGACTTTTGCCTATATTGTGTCATCTTCATTCTCTCTTTAATGAGCTTGATTTTCTCTGTAGAATCTCGGATAATGTCGGGGCCTAGAAATTATCTTTCCCCTATTTCTCTCCAACATATTGGTGATCGACAACTTTTTTCATATAAAGCTTCAAAATGTGCCATTTGTATGCTGACATGATAACTATTGTTATAAGTAAATTCTACCAGAGGCAAGTGATCATGCCAACTACCTCCAAAATCAATTACGCAAGCCCTGAGCATATCTTCTACCACCTGATTTGTTATTTCTGTCTGACCATCAGTTTGTGGATGAAAGGATGTGCTGAAATTTAATCTAGTCCCTAGTGACTGTTGTAGACCTTTCCAAAATTATGATGTAAATCGAGGATCTCTATCAGATATATTAGTGACCGGGACACCATGTAATTTAACACTTTCCCTTATGTATAATGCTGCCAGGATATCCACAGACCATCGACTTTTGATTGGTATGAAATGTGCAGATTTAGTTAATCGGTCTATGATTATCCATATACCATCGTGTCCACCTCTTGTCTTAGGTAACCCCATAATGAAATCCATCCCTATACTTTCTCATTTCCATTCGAGAATATTCAAGGGATGCAATTTACCTGCGGGTCTAAAATACTCTGCCTTTACTTGTTGACAAGTGAGACAGCGAGACACGAAATCAGCTATTTCTCTCTTCATGTTGGGCCACCAAAAATTTCTTTTAAGATCTTGATACATTTTTGTACCACCTGGATGAATGGTGTACTTGGAATTATGTGCTTCTTCTAGGATCAACTTCTTTGTATCCTCATGAACCGGTACACACACTCGGCCCTTGAATAGCAATCTTCCATCCTCCGTAATAGAGAAATCCAGCCGTTGTTCAATATTAGCCTTAATTTCTAGAAATATAGGATCATCATTTTACAACTTGACTAGATCCTCTATTAAGGTAGGTTGAGCTCGGATGTTAGCCATGAAGCAATCTTCTTCCTTCCTGTCAATATCTAAGTTCAACTGAGTAAATTGAGGAATAAGATTAGTCATACTAATCATAAGACTTGATAGCATACCCATTGGTTTTCTACTGAGTGCATCCGCAACAGCATTAGCCTTGCCAAGATGATATTGAATAGAAAAATCAAAATCCTTGAGATATTCCAACCATCTTCTCTGCCTCATATTTAGCTCTTTTTGAGAAAATAAATATTTCAAGCTCTTGTGGTCCGAGTAGACCGTAAACTTTTCTCCATAGAGATAATGACGCCAAATTTTCAAGGCGAAAATGACAGCTGCTAATTCTAAATCACGTACAGGATAATTTTCCTCGTGACGTTTCAATTATCTTGAAGAATAACAGATTACTTTTCCATTTTGCATGAGGACACACCCTAAGCCAATACCTGATGCATCCGCATATACTTCAAATCCACCACCTTCCATTGGTAGTGATAGAATAGGAGCTGTGGTAAGATGATTCTTAAGGGTTTAGAAACTCTTCTCACATTCCTCTGACCAGAAAAAAGAATTTTCTTTTCTCGTGAGTCTTGTTAAGGGAATCGCAATCTTTGAGAAGTCCTTAATGAATCTCCTATAATAACCAGCTAGACCCAGAAAGCTCCTTACTTCTGATACAGTCGTTGGCCTGCTCCAATTCTTGACAGCTTCTACCTTAGAAGGATCCACATCGACACCTTCTTTTGAAATAATGTGGCCTAGGAATGAAACTTCCTCGAGCCAGAATTCGCATTTATTAAGCTTGGCATAAAGTTTATGTTTTCTAAGTGTTTGCAAAGCTATCTTCAAATGTTCTTCATTTTCCTCCTTTGTCTTGGAGTATATCAAGATATCATCAATGAAGACGACGATAAACTGGTCCAGATATGGCCGGAAGATGTTGGGACGGTGCGATGGATACAGAGGGGGGGTGAATATATCCCCTTCAAAAATATTGCCCAAATTAAAACACTAAGCCTGAAGCTAGACACAGTTGCGGAATAAACAAATTAACTCTTCAAGAAGAAATTCAAACAGACATTTGATCAATCAATTGAATTGCTAATAATACTGGAGGCACCTGATCAAGTCTAATGCCGAAGGCAGAACTATGCATACCAGACACACTTAGCAAAACATATAATGCTCAAGGTCACTTCAGATAGAACCAAGAATGCTCAGATGACCTGTGAAAGAGGTAGAAGACAAGGGGCAAACGCACAAGGCAAACCATGGCACAGTAGATTTTTTAGGTGGTTCGGTCCACAGACCTACGTCCACCCCTCACTCCAAACCGGAGTGAGGCTTCCACTAGCACAAGCTAGAACCGCAGACTCAGTATGCAACAAGTGCTGCCTAACAGCTTGACCAGGGAACAACCTCCCCTCTTCCTCTAACCCGGTGGGCAACCCTAGTGACACCCAGTCACTAGAAACCAGAGACTAGCATCTCTCTACCTCCACCCAGGAGGGAACGCACAAGCGACACCCAGCCGCTTGCAAACCAGAGGTGACGGACCTCTTTTCCTCCAGACCAAGAGGGAACCCACAGGTAGCAACCACTACCTGCAAACCCGAAGTCCAAGACTCCCTTCCTCTGAGACCAGAGGGAACCCCGATCTCAAACCAGAGAATCGGAAAGAAACACAAGCCAAGTGTAAAGGAAAATAAAACAAGAAATGAAAATTACAGCAATCAGAAAGCTGGAAATGAAACTCGAAACTGTAGCTCTCTCTTAGAGCAATGTAGCTTGGATTTGATCCAGAGGCTACTGATCTTCTTCTTCTTCTGCTGATCTCCTACTCTCTTTTTCTTTCCCTTCTTCTTCGTTCACACTCTGCCTCTCTGCCTCTCTTCTCTTTTCTTCTCACTGTCTTTTTTCTTCTTCTGGATCGTGCAGGCTCCTTACTGCTTCTCGATATCCTCTTCTGCTTCGATCACTCTTCCTTGATCAGTCTTCTTCTGATGGAAGAAGCTCCATATTTATACCAACAGCGGCTAGGGCGTGTGTAGGGTTTGTGCCCTCTTTGTCCAGAGTACACCTCGGATCACGTGCAAGGTGCCAACCTTGGATCACGTGCTCAGACATCTGCAAGTTAAAGACAGAGTTACTTCAGTCGATCAAGAGAACACATGCTGTATATACTTCATATCAAGCAGCAATGTTTAGACTTAACAGATGCAGTGTGCATGCAGTGTACGGACTTTGCGTGCAGGCTACCAGACGTTGTATAGACCTGCTGTGCTTGCTGAGGAGGAATATGAAGACTCTGCGTGCATGCAATGCAACAGAATGTATGGACTTAATTTGTTTGTGCTGTGCAAACGATGTGCAGGCTTGCTATGGGGGGATGTGTAGACTTTGTATGCATGATACCAGGCGTTGTATGGACTTTGAAGATGATGCATGAACAAGCCGTAGCAAATGTATAGACTTAACTGATGCGAACACAGGCTATACACACTTTGATTGCATGCATGAGAAAGCAGTGTACAGACTTGCTATGAAGAACAATGCCCAAATGCAGTGCATGGACTTAGCGTGAATGCTAGAAGATGCTAAGTGAGACGGATGTATAGACTTTGATGTATGCATAGACTTGTATGAAGAACATACTGTACAGACTTCAGACTCAGCTGCGAACTGAGCTAAAGAGTGTATAGACTTGATGAATGCGATGCAGACACACAGAGTGTATAGACTTGAAGTGAATGCGAAGCTAAAGCATGCAGACCGATGTACAGACTTTGCATATGTGAGACACTGTACGGACTTTCAGCAATGTGTAGACTTTGTAATATGCCTTGGACAGACGCACGATGTACAGACTTGCTAAACGATGCATGCACAAGACGCTAAGGAATGTACAGACTTTGCGAGCTCTGTACAGACTTAGTGTCTTGAGTATAGTGATGCAATATCAATGTATAGACTTGACTGATGTTGTCTGCAAAGATCAATGTATGGACTTGACTGATGTGCAGGCATGCAACAAATGTACAGACTTGATGAAATGTCCATGCGATGAAACAGGACTCTGTACAGACTTAGCCTGAGCATGGGCTGTGCAGACTTTACCTGCATGCAATGTATAGACATGGTCTTACAATGCATAGACTTGAAAGACGATGCATGAGACGATGCATTGTATAGACTTAGCGATGCAATGTTTACACTCACTTAGACGCTGAGTGAGACGCTGGACAATGTACAGACTTTACTTCGTGCAAGCTACAGGACAATGTATGGACTTTGAAAGACGATGCATGCATTAGCCAACGATGTACAGACTTTTCGAGCGCCTGGACCATGTACAGACTTAGTGTCTCATGCAACCAGACAAGTGAATGCACAGGCAATGTACAGACTTAGTGCAAACGGGATGTGTAGACTTTGTAGCATGCAATGTATAGACTTGATATCAAGGAATGCACTGGCTGTACACACTTGAAGTAATGCATGAGCGATGTATAGACTTGGTGAGCGCCAAGGCGATGTACAGACTTTGAGCATAGGTAAAGACAGCAATGTGCAGACTTCAGCTCTAAGTCTATACAACCAATGCAGTGTACAGACTTTGCATGACACGCTAGATGCTGTACAGACTAGGAGACAATACATGCTGCAATGTATAGACTTAGCATATGCATGAGATGCTAAGTGAGACGGACGATGTACAGACTTCCTATATGCTCAAGTCCAATGTATAGACTTGCTGAGATGATGCAACATGAGACGATGCACACGAATAGACTGCAATGTGTAGACTTGTGACAATGTGTAGACTTGCTAGTGCATGATGTGCAAACGTTGCAGCAAAGAATGTATGGACTATATGGCGTGCAATGCAGCAAGGCAGCAATGCAGCAAGGCAATGGAGTGTATAGACTTGAAAATGCACTGATGATGTACAGAACAATTTATGCACATCAGTTAAGACATCATCAAGGCATAAGGCATACAGATCTGAGAGTAGACAGAGCATTACCTGATCTGAGCATTAACCTTACCTGTCATGATTTGACTTTGACTTGGGTTGACTTCATCCTTAAACCTGTTCTGACAGTTTCTCATAATACAACAGGATTATATCATCAAGGATGTAAACATAATGTGACATAATATTTGTCATCATCAAAACTCCAGAACCTCAGGGGACACTATAATCTCCCCCTTTTTGATGATGGCAATATTATGAGTCATTGCAATAGATTCATCATGATGAGTATGAAATACCATATGATAGTTCATGAACATGCACCACACAGAATAGTTCAGTCAAAAATGAGCATGTAAAACACCATGTGATGCACCATGTGATGCAAGTGCATGATGTGATGTAAATGATGACTCACAAAAGTTCTCCCCCTTTGACAACATCAAAAAGAATGGAATGATCATTGACTGTTGAAGGAGATGATATAGGAGCTATTATGCAAACTGAGTTACTATCAGCTAAAACTCCCCCTGACAAGATACATGCAAAAATGAATGAACATTGAACCACAGGGACATGCAAAAATTCTCCCCTTGAGATGGACAGTGATTGGAGTGAAGCTCAGGACATAAAGAAGTCAACAGTAAACATTCAGAATGAATGAGAAAGGTTTTCAATGGGATATCAATTTCATAAATCTGATTAAATAGGTATTTCAGACTCTTCTATTATAGAGATTTATGAATGATCTTCATTGACAAGTCAGATCAGAATATGATGTATGCAATGCTTGTTCATTAGCATTATGTACTCATATCTGAAATCAGTTTTAATAAAAGTGAACCTTGCTTTCAAATTGAACGTCTTGTTTAATCTTCTTTCTTACTCACTCAATTTCAAAGATTCCTTTAAGAGATGCAATCAATAGTATTGAAGTTAAACACATAAGAAAACATTTGTTTCTGTCAAGGGGTTCCAATAGAATATTTCTTTTGCACACATTTTCAAATGATACACTAGATCAGCAACAATTTTCATAACAATCTTCATGATCACTTGAGTTTAGTACACCCTTGTAACTAGAGGATACACGTTGTTTAGACGCCAGTATCCCTAAGCACTTGGAAGGACTAACTGTCATGCTTCATAAGAGCAGAGATTGCATTTACACTTCATGACACACTACAAATCATTCCTTTGATGAGTGAGATGTATTTCTCAGTGTGCATGCCATTGCTCTGCCAGATTATCAACCATTCTTAAGCAGAGTTAACTATGGCACCTCATGACACAGTCCTTTGGACATGGTTTCTCAGTGACCAAAGTCATTGCTCTGACACGATTTACCCTTAGACATGTTCCAGATTCTCAGATGTTTAAAAATAATACTAATTTCATACATATCAAACAAGGAATATCATGATTTCAGAATTTTATAATTCAGAAGAGTTTAAAAGACACAACGTGAAAATGTTGGTTAAAGTTTATTAAGACTAACTCAGATATTTTCAAGAAATGTTCATAAATAAACACAAGACATACATGAAACTTCAACCGGTTGAAAGCATCAGACATTCATAGTCCTATATAATAGAAGATTCCTCTTTAAGTTATTTTTAGATTTATGATCAGGATATGCTCAGAGAAGTCTTTCTGAATTTTCAGGGAAGGCCGAATCATCATAAGGAACAGCCAATTCAACAGATACCAATGGATAGAATGAGTGAAAATGGCTGATAACAGTTGAAGCGGGAAGCTGAAATGTGTTGCATTACACATTCATCACAGGGATTTAAGCAATATAGCAGTTCAATCTGAAGATGGGAAGTTCAGTTGATAGAATATGAATAATGCTCCCCCTAAATGTATGCATGAGCTAGCACTCAAGGTGTCGACACTTCTAACCAGTAAATGCAAGTGCAGTGAGCTGACAGCATGTAATATATGCAATGAACACATGAACATTTAGACTGCTCTTCGTGCAACACTGACCTATGGTACCAGCAGAGGACTTGGTCTAAAGACCATCTCACACATAGCAAGCACTTCCAGACAGAATTCATCTGCCCTTTAGTATCTCACTATTTATATACCAAGAGTCATGCATGACAATCCAATGCAGATGCAGTTCTATATGCATCTTAAGCTGACAATATGCTACTTATATGCAATTGTGAATGCATGTGCATGTCAAATGTGCAGGTGAACATTTTTAAGTATGAGAGATCGTCCAAGCAACAGATTTATTCAATTCAGCTTTTCAGATTTTTCAGAACGCAATTCTTTTTTTTTTTGCGATTATGCATTTTAACAAATATCAAACAACTGCAATTGGCATATGTATGCATCAAATGCAGACAACCTTTTAATCTCATGTATGCACAGATCACCCAGCAAGTGCATGATCAAAAAAATGCAAATGGCAGATGCAGTTATGGACATGTATGCATGAGATCTTAATTGACATATTAAGCAAGATGTTCAGCTAAAGGAAAATTCAGGTGAACAAGCATTTAAACAGCAGAGTTGGGGTTTTCTCAAACTTTGGATGCCTTGGTTTATTTGACCCCCTTTTATTCCTCATCCCCAAGGCATACCTGCAAAACACAGATCTCATTTTGTGTTTCTAGGTACCCAAGACTTCTTGGGTCCTACATTATTAGTGACACCTTTGATAGGTGCTTTCCATAATCTTTGGGCATGTAAGTCATCAGATTTCATTATATTACAATCACTCATGGAGTGCCCAAAGGTTCCACAGTAATGACATGAAATAGCAAATCTTGAATTCTTTTTATGCACATTATTGTTAGCATGGAATATGTGTGCATTATCATGAAAATTTCTGTTATTTGCATGAACATACTGTTTTCCATTTCGTGCCATCCGACAGTCAGAAGCTCGGTGGCCAAGTTTCCCACATTCAAAATATGTAGAAATCTTTCTTTTAAATACAAATTTATTCCTACCAAAATCATTTCTATTTACAGGGAATTTTATATTTTCAGAAAATATTCTTCCCTGAGCATGCCAACAGTCCATGACTGTATGGCCATGTTTTCCACAATGAGAGTAGATAGAGAAGGTTTTTCTATGAGAACCTAACCAGCATTGTGCAGCAACATGTCCTATTTTACCATAATTATAACAATCAATTTTCTTTTCCCTAAAGACATGCTTTCTACCCTGATTGTTTTGTACAGCAGCTAGGTCATCCTTTTCCATCAAGTTACACTCATGCATCAGATGTCCAAATTTGTGACAGTAGTGACAGATCATTTTCTTTCTAGATGCATGTGAGTGTGTGTGAGGACTGTGATCAACATGCACTGAAGAATCCTTTTTATTTATTTTCTATTTTTCAGTCTCTTTCTGATTTTTGTACTGAGGTGAAGATGAGGTAGAAGGCTTTTCTTGTTCTGAACATTTAACAAAAATAGTTTTCAATTTGTCTCCATCAACCTTCTCAGCCTTCTTCATGACTGGATTGTAACCCAGTCCCTCCTTCTGAAAATTCACATTCGCTCCAAGGAGCTTATTCAAATTGTCTCTTCCCTTAACAAATTTTGACAGGGAGTTTTTTAGATCTTCAATTTCTCTCTCCAAAGACACAATGTAGTCTTCACACGAAATGACTTGATTTTGTAATTCATCATTCAGACTCTTCAGAGTCTCATTTTCCTTTGTCAATTTGAATTCAATATTCACTTCATTTTCTTTCAAGATAGATTTCCCTTTTTCAATCGTCAGCCATTTTTAAGAGAAAATAGTGTTTAGAACCATTATCTTTTTGTTTTGTTCCTTTAGATAAATGTTTTCTTCAATCAGCTTATCTTGTAATTTATCAGTTTCCTTCTTCTGAGTCAGCAATGAATCATTTTCTTCCTTCAAGGAAGTAATTAAGTTCTTCTGTATATTATCATCAGAGTCTAAGTCTGCAATCAATTCCTTCAAGAATGCACATTCATTGCAAGAATCATTTTCTTTGACAGATTTTCTAAGAGAGTCATTTTCAGATTTCAGCCTACTTAGTTCAGAGCAAACACATTCAAGTTCCTTCATCAATTTTTCATTCTGGTTTTTATGCATATGGATATCAGACAAACAGGCATCATGAGATTGCTTCATATTTGAACAATTTTCACATGGTGAACTTGAACTACCCCGATCACTTTTCTTTTTCAAGTTCTTGTATTATTTTCTTAAATGTTCATGAGATTCAAGCAACTCAGCATATGCATTCTCCCAATCATCTAAAGAGAAATTCTCGAAGAGGTTTACCTCATCATCATCCTCTTCTTCATTTTGGCTGCTGCCTTGATCGCTGCCACTTTGATTACTTCTGTTAGCCATTATGCAGCTTTCCTCATTAAACCTGTGAGCTAGCTTCAGCTTATCCAGGATGTCTTTAGCAGACCTACAGTCATGGAAGCAAGAGTGTAAGGCCCTGTCAATAGCTGCTTTCATTAGATTCAGAGCTCTTTGATTCTCTTCATGCCTTGATATGTGACTGTCAGTCCATTTGGACTCTTTCTTTGGTAATATGTGAGGACCGTGTGAAATTAACTTCCACAGATCAGGATTAACTGCATCAACATATTTGCACAGACTGACAAACCACATATTAATATTAGAGCCGTTGAAACCCGGTGGATCACCCATGGAAACAGATCAGATTAATGCAATAGGAATAATGATGCACCAAGAGCGAGATAGCACCAAGACAGCAGGATCAGATCTGCAGGTTGCTGGACCTTCTATGCAGACACCCGCTCTGATACCAATTGGTGGGACGGTGCGATGGATACAGAGGGGGGGTGAATGTATCCCCTTCAAAAATATTGCCCAAATTAAAACACTAAGCCTGAAGCTAGACACAGTTGCAGAATAAACAAATTAACTCTTCAAGAAGAAATTCAAATAGACATTTGATCAATCAATTGAACTGTTAATAATACTAGAGGCACCTGATCAAGTCTAATGCTGAAGGTAGAACTATGCAGACCAGACACACTTAGCAAAACATACAATGCTCAAGGTCACTTCAGTTAGAACCAAGAATGCTCAGACGACCTGTGAAAGAGGTAGAAGACAAGGGGCAAACTCACAAGGCAAACCATGGCATAGTAGATTTTTTAGGTGGTTCGGTCCACAGACCTACGTCCACCCCTCACTCCAAACCGGAGTGAGGCTTCCACTAGCACAAGCTAGAACCGCAGACTCAGTCTGCAACAAGTGCTGCCTAACAGCTTGACCAGGGGAACAACCTCCCCTCTTCCTCTAACCCGGAGGGCAACCCTAGTGACACCCAGTCACTAGAAACCAGAGACTAGCGTCTCTCTTCCTCCACCCAGAAGGGAACCCACAAGCGACACCCAGCCGCTTGCAAACCAGAGGTCACGGACTTCTCTTCCTCCAGACCAGGAGGGAACCCACAGGTAGCAACCACTACCTACAAATCCGGAGTCCCGATCTCAAACCAGAGAATCAGAAAGAAACACAAGCCAAGTGTAAAGGAAAAGAAAACAAGAAACGAAAATTACAACAATCAGAAAGCTGGAAATGAAACTCGAAACTGTAACTCTCTCTTAGAGCAGTGTAGCTTGGATTTGATCCAGAGGCTACTAATCTTCTTCTTCTTCTGCTGATCTCTCACTCTCTTTTTCTTTCTCTTCTTCTTCATTCACACTCTACCTCTCTGCCTCTCTTCTCTTTTCTTCTCACTGTCTTTTTTCTTCTTCTGGGTCGTGCAGGCTTCTTACTGCTTCTCGATCTCTTCTTCTGCTTCGACCACTCTTCCTTGATTAGTCTTCTTCTGATGGAAGAAGCTCCATATTTATACCAGCTGCGGCTAGGGCGTGTGTAGGGTTTGTGCCCTCTTTGTCCAGAGTACACCTTGGATCACATGCCAGGTGCCAACCTCGGATCACGTGCTCAGACATCTGCAAGTTAAAGACAGAGTTACTTCAGTCGATCAAGAGAACACAGGCTGTATATACTTCATATCAAGCAGTAATGTTTAGACTTAATAGATGCAGTGTGCATGCAGTGTACAGACTTTGCGTGCAGGCTACCAGACGTTGTATAGACCTGCTGTGCTTGCTGAGGAGGAATGTGAAGACTCTGCGTGCATGCAATGCAACAGAATGTATGGACTTTGTTTGTGCTGTGAAAACGATGTGCAGGCTTGCTATGGGGGGATGTGTAGACTTTGTATGCATGCTACCAGATGTTGTATGGACTTTGAAGATGATTCATGAACAAGCCGTAGCAAATGTATAGACTTAATTGATGCGAACACAAGCTGTACACACTTTGATTGCGTGCATAAGAAAGCAGTGTACAGACTTACTGTGAAGAACAATGCCCAAATGCAGTGTATGGACTTAGCGTTAATGCTAGAAGATGCTAAGTGAGACGGATGTATAGACTTTGATGTATGCATAGACTTGTATGAAGAACAGACTGTACAGACTTCAGGCTCAGCTGCGAACTGAGCTAAAGAGTGTATAGACTTGATGAATGCGATGCAGACACACAGAGTGTATAGACTTGAAGTGAATGCGAAGCTAAAACATGCAGAATGATGTACAGACATTGCATATGTGAGACACTGTACGGACTTTCAGCAATGTGTAGACTTTGTAATATGCCTTGGACAGACGCACGATGTATAGACTTGCTAAACGATGCATGCACAAGATGCTAAGGAATGTACAGACTTTGCGAGCTCTGTACAGACTTAGTGTCTTGAGTATAGTGATGCACAGATCAATGTATAGACTTGACTGATGTTGTCTGCACAGATCAATGTATGGACTTGACTGATGTGCAGGCATCCAACAAATGTACAGACTTGATGAAATGTCCATGCGATGAAACAGGACTCTGTACAGACTTAGCCTGAGCATGGGCTGTATAGACTTTACCTGCATGCAATGTATAGACTTGGTCTTACAATACAGAGACTTGAAAGATGATGCATGAGACGATGCATTGTATAGACTTAGCGATGCAATGTTCACACTCACTTAGACGCTGAGTGAGATGCTGGACAATGTACAGACTTTACTTCGTGCAAGCTACAGGACAATGTATGGACTTTGAAAGATGATGCATGCATTAGCCAACGATGTACAGACTTTACGAGCGCCTGGACCATGTACAGACTTAGTGTCTCATGCAACCAGACAAGTGAATGCACAGGCAATGTACAGACTTAGTGCAAACGGGATGTGAAGACTTTGTAGCATGCAATGTATAGACTTGATATCAAGGAAGCACTGGCTGTACACACTTGAAGTAATGCATGAGCGATGTATAGACTTGGTGAGCGCCAAGACGATGTACAGACTTTGAGCGTAGGTAAAGACAGCAATGTGCAGACTTCAGCTCTAAGTCTATACAACCAATGCAGTGTACAGACTTTGCATGAGACGCTAGATGCTGTACAGACTAGGAGACAATGCATGCTGCAATGTATAGACTTAGCATATGCATGAGACGCTAAGTGAGACGGACGATGTACAGACTTCCTATATGCTCAAGTCCAATGTATAGACTTGCTGAGATGATGCAACATGAGACGATGCACACGAACAGACTGCAATGTGTAGACTTGTGACAATGTGTAGACTTGCTAGTGCATGATGTGCAAACGTTGCAGCAAAGAATATATAGACTATATGGCGTGCAATGCAACAAGGCAGCAATGCAGCAAGGCAATGGAGTGTATAGACTTGAAAATGCACTGATGATGTACAGAACAATTTATGCACATCAGTTAAGACATCATCAAGGCATAAGGCATACAGATCTGAGAGTAGACAGAGCATTACCTGATCTGAGCATTAACCTTACCTGTCATGATTTGACTTTGACTTGGGTTGACTTCATCCTTAAACCTGTTCTGACAGTTTCTCATAATACAACAGGATTATATCATCAAGGATGTAAACATAATGAGGCATAATATTTGTCATCATCAAAACTCCAGAACCACAGGGGACACTACAGAAGACACTGTTCATAAGTTGCATGAATGCTGTCGGAGCATTAGTTAATCCAAATGGCATTACCACGAATTCATAGTGGCCATAACGACTTCGAAAAGCTGATTTATAAATGTCATCTTCTTTAATTCTAAGCTGATGATAACCTGATCTGAGTTCTATCTTAGAAAAATACTCTGCTCCGGAAAGCTGATCGAAGAGCTCATCAATACGCGACAATGGATACTTATTTTTAATTGTGTGTTGATTCAATTGCCGGTAATCGATGCATAGCCTGAGAGAACCATCCCTTTTCTTGACAAATAGAACCGGCGCACCCCAAGGGGATGTGCTAGGTCTGATGAAGCCTTTGTCTAGTAATTCCTGTAACTACCTTTTTAATTGCTTGAGTTCTGTGGGGGACATCCTGTAAGGGGCTATAGAAATAGGTGCTGCTCCTAGGATGAGTTCAATAGTGAAGTTCACTTCCCTCTCGGGCAGTAAACTCGGTAATTCGGACGGGAACACATCGGGGAACTCATTTACAATAGGATTGTCCGCTAAGATAATCTCTTTGGATTCAGTAACAATGACAGAAGCAAGAAAAGCTTCACATCCTTGCGAGATAAGTTTGCAAGCGTGAAGAGAAGATATGATAGTAGGATGCTTCTTGTACTTGATGCCAAGAAAAGAGAATCTTGGAAGACCGGGCTTTCAAAAGGATATAATCCTATTTCGGCAATTGATATAAGCATCATGATCTACAAGTCAATCTACCCCTAAAATGGCATCATAACCTTTCATGTCAAGGCATACTAAGTTTGCGGGGAGATTATGACCTTCTACTATCACTTCGCTATCAGGATACTAGTCGGTAAGCTTTGTTCCAGAACCTAAGGGTGTGGAAATAGCGAGATCTGAAGGTAAGGGGACTGATGCAATCGATAATATTTTTGCAAAAGTAGTGGAGATAAAAGAATGAGAGGCACCAGTGTCAAATAGCACAAATGCAGGACGAGAAAAAATTTGAAGAGTACCTTCCATAAGCCCACCATCCCTGGGCGCTTCCTCTTCTTATAGAATGGCATTGAGGCTAGCTTGCCTCCTACGTCCTCCACCAGACGATTGGTCTTTCATAAGGGGGCAATCTGGCATGCGATGCTCCCTGCTTCCACAACGTAAATAAACGCCAAGGCACTTCCAACACTCCTCAGCCGAATGGCCGAATTTTTCACAAAATGTGCAAGCCGTGGTGACCTGCTCCTTCTCCTCCTTGACTTTCTTTTGCTTATGGGAACTTCCACCATTCCCATTCCTGGATCTCTTCTTACTATCACGGCTCTTGTAGGGCTCCGTGATGCTGAACTTGCCTTTCTTATAATGTCGATCTGAGCGTCGGCTAGACTCCTCTCCTTTCCCTTTTAATTTCTCGACCTTCTCCAAGGTCCTTTCACACAAATACGCTCGTTGAACCATTTCCGCATAAGTACGCATGTTTTGGGTCCCGAGCTGCTGAATGAAACTGAATCGTAACCCGTCCATGAACCGATTAGCCTTCAATAAATCGGTGCTGATAATATGCGGTGCGTAAGGTGCAAGCCTTGAGAATTACAGTTCATATTCGGCAACCGTCATCATTCCTTGCCGAAGAGCGGCGAACTCCATAGCCTTTCGTTCCTTTACGTGCTGAGAAAAGTACTTGGCACGGAATAGGGTAAGAAAACCATCCCATGTATGAGGTGCATCGGCCGGAGGTGCCAGAACCGACTTCCACCATGTACGGGCATCTTTGTTGAGTTGGAAGGTTGCGAGGCGCACCTTCTCTTGATCGGTGCATTGGATAACATCAAAGATACGATTCATTTCATCTATCCAGTTCTCTGCCTCGTCAGGATTAGAAGAACCATAGAAACACCGAGGGTTTAAGCTCCGAAAGTTGCGATGCAAATCACCAGCCCTTGCTCCTACGCCAGCTTGTGCCATGATTTGTAATGCCTGAGTGAGGCCAGCAACTGTTTGTTGTATGCCATCCCAATTTACGCGATGAGCCATGGTAATAACAGGGTACCTAAGAGAAAAATAACAACTTGTTATTTCCCGTGGAATTGGAAGGAAAATCAATCTTAAAACTAATTAACTATCTTATCCCGGGATCTACCCAATTCTCACATGGGTGTGGAAATTTCTTCCTTAGTTCATAGGTATGGGTCCTTAAACCTTGGACTTATCCTATGACATGACTTTTCTTCCTAAGTCCTGAGACTTAGGCTCTGATACCAACTTAACTTTCACGCCCCGAGCCTTTATGACAGCGGGAGACTCGCTCGAGAAACGCGAACAGCCGGCATGGTAAGCCTCTTGCAAGCAAGAATGATCAGAGCGCAAGGCAATCACACATAAGAATGCAGTCGCACAATATTTACTCAACTTTGCTTTCATTAATAATCAAATCCAATATTCAAATACAACCACTAATTTAACTTCCATCATGCTAGACTCAAGAAATAAGAAATTACATAGACTCGATCTAAACAATGTAAAATTCCTAAGTCTTCGCTCATTCTTTTAATCACACTCGGATCCGCTACTTGAACATTCTGAATCCGAACCCGACTCACTTCCTTTTCCTGAAAAAGAATGGAAATAGATAATGAGCACACTTGCCCAGTAGGTATCTTCGCATCAACATGAAGGCATCATTAAACTAATTTACATTTTAGCTATAGAGAAATAAGGTAAAATCATGCGAATGCGATCAAACACGCAATTAAATCAAAGTAACACGATGATCATGAAGATAGAATGAGAACAAGTATGAACTAGCAAGAATGTTATAAGAACATGATATGGCCTTTCATGAACAAGAATGTAACGAGAATGTACTATGTAGTCACATAATTATCACTCCAGTATCTTTTGCCTATGAGCAAGTACTTCGTGAATTTCTATGGAATATTAAGAAAGTTAAGTATCAATCATGTTGTATTGTGTTGTGGATTTTTACTTATTTATAAAGAAAGTACTCCCAGCGCAATGCGACGCCAGTAGCATCATACCCCATGGTTTATAATAGTATGTTTCCGACAATCAGCCGAGGGGACTAGCATAGAGCCCTTGAACAGAATCAGTGCTCGATCGCATCTTCAAGTATAAATCATACTTTTTCCACGCATGTAACAATAAGGTATGGCCAAGAATGTACAATTCCAACAAGCTCTTGATAACAACAATTCAATAAATGAATGCTTTAATGAGAATTATGAGAAATCAAGAATGACTTATACTATGTTATGCTTATGGAAATAAATCGGCAGCATAACGGTACGTTCTTTATCTTCATTCATTACATTAGGTTTCTTGATCAATATTATAAGTTCTAGATCATCAAGAGTCCATCTAGAAACCTTGGAATATCAACCCTTGGTCAAACCTCGGGTTAAAATACTCAAGTGTTGTGACAGTCGTGTACTGGGCCGTTATATGATGTGACGCTCTAGTATTAGGCCGTTACATTGATGTGACGGTCTAGCGTTGATGCGTTAGAACGACTAAATCCAGAAATAGTAATTGGACTCAGTTAAATGTGACGGTTGTATATTGGGCCGTTACATATGCCTGACGGTCCAATATAGATCAGTTACACTACTGATAACCAGAAACCTCAATAGTGTATTCTAATCACTTGGGTTTTAATAGTACAACCAACTCGGCGTCCTAGTGAGAATCCTAGGCTCGCGGAGAATTACGGAGGTCTTGAAACAAGATTTCCTAGTCTATTGGAAGGAATATCCAATAGAGAGGTCCTCATGTCCAAGAATAGTGTTCCTATAGTGCAAAGTGTAAACTAATAGACATATACCTGAATATACGCCATGTACTTAGAGAAATGACTCTATAGATAGAAAAGAATGTGTAACAATGTGAAACCAAGATAAAATCCCGTCAATTCAACATTGGAAAATCATGATTTAGAATATAAAACTGTAGAGTTTAGCCAATGAAATTAGCATAACCTAAGATAACTCAAAATACTTTAATCATACAATTTCCTATCATGAATCAATTAAGAAACTCAAAGTCATGAAATAAGGTTAAAACTTAGATAACTAGGCTTATTTATAAGTAAGTTTGGCTGTCCTCAGTCCTGTCTCTGTTTGACAGTAAACCGCACTCTGACGGTCTAGTATGGGCGCGTCACAGGGCTGTGACAGTTTATCGTAGGACCGTTACAGTATTGTAACGCTCCTATTATGGTGCGTCAGAGACAACGGAGAAACTTTAAATACAACAGAGGTTGTGATGGCTTATCGTAAGACCGTTACAGTCATCTGACGGTCCTCGTATGATGCGTTAGAGTCCCTGCTAATAGTATAATGAAATAAAAAGACTATGATTTGAAATCATGTCATGTTTTGAAAAGATTTAACTACCCCAATCATGACAAAACGAAGTAAAGGTCATCTAGATGCATAGATTGTAGTGAATTATCAAGATTATATCTTTGATCTTAGATTAGGGCTAAAAATATGTATGTATGCATGACCCCACTAAAGCATAAATTTCATAGTCTATAATGCATGAAATCAAACACAATCAGAGAGCTTTTATCCCTAACAAGATGTTTTTGCCAATCATGAGATAACCTACCGCTTAACTAGGCTTTACACTTCTAATTTGAGCTTTCAAAGACCGCCGTAGTTCCTCTCTTTTGGTGACTTTTCAACAAATTCACGCTGCCCTAGCTCCTCAACCTCTTGACCTAAGGACGTGAAATTTTGAGGGTAAGAAGATGAAACTAAGGTGAATAAAAGTTCTAAATAACCGAACTCTAATTACCTTGTTTAGACGTCCTAATTCCCTGATCTTCAGTGGCCCTTAGCTCTGATTCCTGGGTTACTGTGGTCGAACCAGCAACTTTGGAAGCTTCAATCTCCTTGGTTGCTTGATCTCCTAGCACGAAATTTGGAGAACTATTAGCCTAAAGTATACTAAACAAAATCTTCTAAAGAACTTACCCAAAATTATATCTCCTTACCTTGATTCTTCACGAGCCAAAAGTAAGGGTCGCTCAGTTCAGAACTAGGTCCTAGTTATAGGGTTTTGGCTAGGGTTTGAAGATTAGATCGATTCTAGAGTCCTTAATTTTCCAGAACCTAATCCCTAAGAGTCCTTAGTAATGTTATAAACTCTCCCAAGTCGATCTCTTGTAGATAAGATCCCAAAGTTCTAATCTTTTTGCTCGTTCTTTCTTTCACGGAACTGATAGAATGTAACGCATATAGACTGGTGCGTTACATGGCTGTGGCAGTCGCACAATAGACCGCTACATCCAACGTGCACAGAGTTCAACATCAATCAAACTCTTTTGTTAATTATCCATATTATTATCCATAAAAATTGTAAGTAGGCTAAATAACCTTCTAGAATATGGGCCAAACTTAATGGGCTTGGTCCTTGAACCTTTTGGATTCTATTTAATTAGGCTAGGTTAATGACTTATTAATCTAATATTCATTTATTAATGTATTTTGGGTCTTTAAAATTCCCAAAAAATAATTAAATATCCCAAAAATAATTTATAAAAATTCTAGGGTCTTACACAACTTTTGTAAAGGGTAGACATATCATTGAGAACATTGCTTTAGCACAAGAATTAACCAATGAATTAGGTAGGAAAACTAGAGGACATAATATCATGTTCAAACTTGACATGGCCAAGGCCTATGATAGATTAGAGTGGGACTTCTTATTTGCAGTTCTATACAAGTTTGGCTTCAACAATTCATTTATTAATTTGATTGAGAAGATGGTAAGCAACTGTTGGTTTTCAGTTCTTTTGAATGGTGATTCTACCGATTTTTTCAAGTCATCCATAGGTGTCAGGCAAGGAGACCCGGTTGCCCCTTCACTTTTTATCATTGCGGAAGAGTCCTTAAGTAGATCTTTGAAGGAGGCTTACTCCTCTGGCAGGGTAGAGTGGTTCTCAGGGCCCAGCCGATGCCCATCTATTTCTCACTTATTGTTTGCTGATGACACTTTACTCTTTAGTAAAGCTAGCATTATGTCAGTCAGTAATTTGCTCAAAGTGCTCAAAAGCTATGAAAGAGCCTCGGGTCAGTTAATCAATGTCAGTAAAAGAGGCTTTTTTCTTCATCCCAAGGTTCACTTGTCAGTTGCAAATCGTATTCAGGTCTGCACTGTTTTTTCCAAGCATGCTTTTCCACACAAGTACTTGGGCTTTCCTTTGATGCTTGGTAGAAGGAAAAAGGTTTTCTTTGCTGGTATTATTAGTTCTATTCAGAACAGAATTGCAGGGTGGAAATCTAGTTTATTATCTCGGGGAGCTAAATTGATACTCATCAAACATGTTTTTTCTTCTATTCCTATATATACATTGTCCTCCTCTCCGCTGCACTCAGGTACTCATTCATTCTTGGATAAATTATTTGTAAACTTCTTTTGGGGTTCTTCTATGAATGGGAAAAAAAGACACTGGATAGCATGGCAGACCATATGCCGACCTCAGTCCCATGGTGGCCTTGGCATTATGTCACTCAGACTAATGGACACTGCTCTTAGAGTTAAGATGTTGTGGAATGCTTTGTCCTCTAATTCCTTTTGGGAAAATTTCTTCAGAGCCAAGTACATTGGGCAACACCATCTTAGTGAGGTTCATTTTAAAAACATGAATGGTTTTAGTAGGAGGAGCTGGATAAAGGCAAAGGATCTTATCATTCAACACAAAAAAGTGGTAGTTGGAGATGGTAACAACACTTATTTCTGGTTGGACAACTGGATAGGGAACCAAAGGTTAGCTGACTATGTTCCAGCTTCTAGCATCCCAAATACCAGCATTACTGTAAATGATTATTTGATGCGCCATTCAAATGACAGCTATGATATGGTTGATAGAATGGTTCCATATCCTATCAAATCTGCAATTGGGATTTTGAAACTGTCCCAAAATTCTGATTTTCAGGCTTGGAGCCTTTCTTCTACTGGGAATTGCACAGTGGCTTCTACATATCAGGTGCTCTCTAGCATAAATTTCAATCACTTTGTTTTCCCCTGGACTCGGATATGGTCGAAATGGCTCCCCACCAAAATATCAGTCCACCTTTGGAAGACTGTTCTAAATGCTCTTCCCACTGATAATAATGTTCAGTGGGTGTGTGTACATATATGCTCCAAATGTTGCTGCTGCAGTTTGCACCGAGAGGAAAATATCAACCATTTATTCTTGCAAAGTGACTTAGCTAATCATATTTGGTCTTATTTCAGATTTCTTGGGCTGGACATGAATGTCAATTCTGTGAGATCTTTCATCTTTCAAAATATTGTTAATATGCATCAAAATTCAGCCCATGGTTTATTCATCCTTACTGTAATTGGTTATGGTCTTTGGGAGATATGGAAAGTAAGGAATGCAGCAAAATATGATGGTAAACTCACTTCTAAGAACGGGCTGCTCGATCACATTATCTTTCAAGTAAAGAATATATGTGCAGCTGCCAACCTAAAGGAGTCTGACAATACTAACAGGAAACTTTTGGTGGAATTTGGACTTAACATTCGATTGACTGTTTGCCCACAACTGAAGGCTATCAAATGGATTTGGGCCCCCTGGCCTTCTCTCAAGCTTAACACTGATGGTGCGTGCAAAAGTAATGGTGACTCTAGTGGAGGCGGTGTTATTAGAGACATCAAAGGTAACACTATTCTTGCCTTCTCTCATTTCTATGGCAGTGCTAATAGTATTATTGCTGAGGCTCGTGCTTTGATTGATGGCATCAAGTACCTTCATACCATTGATGTTAAGTCATTCCAGGTTGAATGTGATTCCAACTCCTTAGTTCGAATTATCAAAAAGGAAATCCATTGCCCATGGTCCATTCTTTCCTACGCTAGAGAGATCTGGGATCTTCTTACCGAGAATGATACAATTGCTCATGTCTACAGGGAAGGGAACAAGGTTGCTGATTCTCTTGCTTCGTTAGCATGCTCCACCAAATGTAATTCTTTCTTTTCTTATGAGGAGCTTCCTTCCTCTATAAAGGGAGCAGCTCGTTTAGATAAACTGGGCATGCCCAGTATTCATTTGATGTAATTGAATTTCATTTGACCTTTAATAAAATTTACCTCCTAGTCTCTGAATGGTGGAGTGGCTTTCTCTTTACCTCTAGTAAAGGGTGCACTCTCCCATCCAACACTAGGCAAGGTTTTTTTGGAGAAAAAAAATGTGCGGCCTGTCAACCCAGAATCGGCGCTCCCGGACCGTTGTTGTGGCCTGTTACCTCCCTACGTGGAGTGGGCCTTAAAATCACTTATGTAATTATTAACATTTACTATACCGGGAGTCACCGTTCTTGGCCGGGGTCATCTTCCCCACGCCCGGTAGCGTGGAGGTATCATTTTCGCTCCCCTCTAGGCATTTTACTTTACTTGTATATATTTGTATGCCGCTACAAGTGATAGGTTAACTAGCTTGATTCAATTCAATCACCACTGCGAGAGTGAGTGAGTGTAACTCGTCCCATGACTCGATCTGAGTACGCAGAAAAGCCGATACCCAAGACTCAATGCTGATTTCTCAACCGCGCTGATATCGCGTTTCCTCGCTCAGGGACGTCCGCGAGCTAGAGTCCCAGGTTCGCGTCCCATCCCACATCATATTCATGTTTAATTTCAGTGGTATTGTTATTTTCATTTTTACTTAGCACAATCTCCCCTTTCTTCTATCTATCTCCCTCTCTTCATATTCTTCACACATCCCTATGGCGGAGTTGCATCTCTCGGTCCTCTCACGGCGGTGTTCTATACCAAAGCGGGGCGACGATCAAAGGCTCGGCACGGCGTGGACGGCGTCAATCTTCCAATCCTCGGCTCATTTCTTCCCTTATTCTTTTAATTTCAAGTTGTACTTTTAATTTTCATAGTTGTACTTTTTATTTCCATAGCAATAAAATTCATTTTTGACAAAATTGTGTTCTTTTCTCTCAATTTTTAAATTCTCTTCTTTAACCCTCTCATATTATTTATATAGTCTTTATTTCATACAATTTATTTTCCATTAGTTTTAACTCACTCAAAAATTTACTTTCCAAAATACAAGATTTTTTCAACTTACTTAAAATGAAATCTTTCTTCCCCGTGGGATCGACACGTGCTTACCACTCTACTTAGATTTTATATCTTTTTAGCGAGTGAGTCAGGTTAATTTTTAAAATTGTGGCACTGCATTTTTAACGACGAGTGTTCAAGCATCAATTTTTGGCGCCGTTACTAGGGAGGTTAGTATGAGTTGAAAATTTTGTTTTTCTTTTGTATATATTTATTTTCAAAAAACAAAAAAAGCATTTAATATATGTCTTTCCTTTTTACATCTCCTTAAAAAAATAACAAATATCAAAAAAAATAAAGTACGAGGGATTACGCTCCAAGTAAGTACCTCAATCTTCCCTCTTGTGCTTTAATTTATTTTCTACATTTTATTAGCTTTTACATTTAGAAAACTCTCAAAAAAATATGTTGGCTAGGTAGTTTCATTAATTAAAAAAACACTTTATCACAAAAATAAAAAAATTCTTCATTCGAAGATTAGAAACCACAGCATCCATGTTCTAGGTCATGCATCATTTAGTATAAGATTTTTTTCCTTGTTGTTTAATTTTTGTCATTGCATTTTGGAGATTGCGAGGGGTAAGATACGTTCTACTTATCTTATCTTGAGCATGCATTGTTGCATAAGAACCTCTTGTTTGAAATTATGGTGAGCATTTTATTGTGAAAATATTCTAAGGGCAACACCCCTAAATAAGATTTCTTTAGCCCATAAATCACATTTCTCTTACATCTTTGCATGACCTAAGTCATAAATAAAATTCAGTAGATATTGTCCCTAGGTTCACACTGTGGTTTTTGTGCTATTTAGATTTACCCTCTTATGGAAACTGGTGCCTAAGGCAAGACGATCGGACGGCAAACGCCTTAAGCAGGCTAGTGGTTATTTAATTAGGTCCCTACGAAAGTAGGGGGAGCCTCCCACTACCCCACCCCTTACCTGGCCGGTGAAAATATTGAGGGTGAACTTAAGTAGTACATTAGTCATTTTGTGAAACCCCATTTGTAGGTCTAAGTCACGTCTAAGTCGTTAGGTAATTTGTGTGACAACTTGTTTATGTTTGACTAAAAACAAACCAAACAAAACAAAAAAAATGGGAGATCAATAAAGGGAAAATAAAATTAAAAAATTTGAAAAATAAAATTATAAAAATTGAAAAATAAAATTGAAAAAATTTGAAACAAAAAACAAAAATATTTTTGGGATCCAACTTATTTTTAATGGCCATTCATCTTGGAGCGAAACCCATGCCCATGAAGGAATATTTTTTTCCTTCTAATTATAAACCCTCAACTTGTATTGAACTCCCTCACATTCTCGTGGATCATTATGCGATTGACCCTAGTCTCATCCAGATGCTCCCATCTTTTTATGGGAATCTCAATGAAAATCCTTATAGGCATCTGGATGATTTTCTAGAAGTTTGCTCCCTGATCAAAATCCAGAATTTTAGTGATGATGCCCTTAAGTTGATTTTATTTCCATTCTCATTAAAAGAAAAAGTAAAATATTGGTTAAGGAGTTTTGGAAAGATCATCAGGACTCGGGAAGTTATGTAGTTAGAATTTTTGAAAAAAAAAATTACCCCATAGTCCGGACCAACATGATGAGAAGGGCGATTATGGGATTCACTCAACTTCCTGGAGAGCAACTTCATGAATCTTGGGAGAGGTTGAATGATTTGTTATGTCAATGCCCATACCATAGGTTTCCCAAATGGCAAATTGTGTATGCATTTTATGAGGGGTTGTACAATGATGATAGGCACATGGTGGACATATGTTGCGGAGGGACATTTATGAACAAAAGTGAAGATGAGGCTTATGATCTGTTTGAAATTTTAAGTGAAAATTCGATGAATCATGCCTCAATCTCATCTCATAAACAATCTGTAGGATCTTTAAAACAGGCTGAAAATTCAATCCAAACTTTCAAGGAAGCCTGTGAGTTCTATGCCAGTCCCACTCACCATGTGAGTGAATGTCCCACTGTAGCTCGACTCCCACCAGTCATCTAAGCACATGTCCAAAATGCTCTAGGATTCTCTCAACCCAATTATGATATCTTTTCAGATGATTATAATCTAGGCTGGAGGAATCACTCAAATTTTCCTTGGATAGATCAAACAATCCAAGCCCATTTGTCTACACTTTCATCCCAAGAAATTCACGAGCAGCCCATGGGCAATCAACTTCAACCCAACTCATCTCACCCAAATTTCAAAAGTAACATCAATACTAGGGGTGATTCATCGGGCCACTACTTTGAGCCTTAAATCATGTACTCTTAGTCTACTTACCATGGCCCTCCTTCAATATTCAACCAACCCCCTCAATACGTGAATGATGATGATGATGATCTGATGCCTATCATTTTGGCTCAAGATATCACTATAGGGAATGAGGGGGAGTGCACTCGCAATACCATGATGGAGGAAGGGAAGGAATTAGGGGGTGAATTGAAGGATAAAAATGATCGTATTGATATCATCACCCCATTCTATGAATATTTTGAGATTGAGAATATCACTAAGAAGAATAGTGACTCAAACAACTCAATTGAGAAAATGAATGAAGAGGAGGATTACTTTATGAGTAATAATCTTATTGATTTAATGAAATCAAATTTTTCATATCCTCCTCCCTTTGAAGAACATGATGATGAGGCCTTTTTGGAAAAGTTTACATTTCATT
Source organism: Amorphophallus konjac (assembly GCA_022559845.1). NCBI lineage: Eukaryota > Viridiplantae > Streptophyta > Magnoliopsida > Alismatales > Araceae > Amorphophallus > Amorphophallus konjac. The sequence goes on from CM040119.1 coordinate 92,481,634, forward strand.
TACAAACCCCATTATTGGAAAATGTGATCGATAATCTTCAATTGAGTGATGAGTGTGATGAAGGGGTCTTATTTGAAAATTTCATATTTGATCTGACCCTTGAGCCCTTTCCGATGAAATTTGAATCATTAGATGAGTTAGATTCTGGGCTCACGCTTTCTTCTAATTTGATTCCCCTGACAGTAAAGCCTCTCCAATATGACCTTCTAAGACCTGAGGGGGATATGCCAACCACATTCACCTTTGATTTGACTTCCCATCAGGAAATCATGTTGATTAGTGCCTTAATGCTCATGAGGCTATTACTGAGAGGAATGTGGCTAATGATGACAATCTTATTCATAAGCCACCAGTGCCTGATCAAGTTCCAGTGGAGGAAGTAATCACTAAAGGGTTAGTCAGGAGGGCAAATACAAAACATGTGGACTAATGGGTTGATGTTGTGCAAAGGTTCCACCTCGATCTTGACATATTATTGGCCATTGATCGTTTCATGATCCCCAAAAATGAAAACTGGCTCACACACATGGTTAAAGTTAAATTCAACAATGTGCGAGACACACATATTTCTAGCCCCAATACATACATGTTTACTCTTGTCTTCCAATGGCATAAGGGCTGGAATTTGAAGGAGGACAAGATCACATGGTGGCTCATTCTAAATGCCACTCGTTGGTTAGTGAGCTTTTATGCGTCTGGCTGAAGATGTTAAACTTAGCGCTTCTTGGGAGGCAACCCACAATTTTTTTTTATGATTTTCATGTGATAATAAATGGCTTCTTGGGAGCCAACCCAAGTTTGTGTTATGATTATATTTTTATTTTGCAGGTGTGAATAAAGTATAAGTTGGGGGGAGGGAGAGAAGATTGCTTGCTCTGTTGTCCAGATTTTCAAAGCCAAGTACCGCCTTTCATTCCAGCAAGGATACCCGTCGAAGTTCACTTCCGTCAGGTTGTCCCGTTCCTTCACAAATTTCAAGTTTACATTGTTCTATTCATCCATGTTGTTCATGCCATTGCGGACAATGTCATTTAAGTTGGGGGGACGGACATCATATTGCATGTTGCATTCATATATACAACCTCATTATTAAAAAATAAAAAAATAAACAAAAAGAAACCTCATTTTGAGTTTCATGATTCATGCTTGAATTGAAAGTGATTCTAGAATAGAAAAGATTGGGATAAGGTTCATGGAAAATTTATCTAGCCATGGAAAACTGATATAAGAATCTCTTTAAAGTTCATGTGCACTTAAAAAATGAAGATCACATTGCACGCTAATGAAACAAGTAGGACAAGCCTTCTGCTATTTTGGGTATGTTTCCTGATATTCAGCACTTCTTGAAGAAGAGATCTTTTATAAGCTTTCTGCTAAGTTATCTATCAAAATTAGTGCAAAAGCACAATTGAAAATAAAAATTGAGAAAAATACACCATGAAAAATGCCCCAAATCTTAGTAACTGGGCCTACTTCACCTAAGACGTGTTGAGGTTCGCGTCAAAAGGAAAAGGGACCTTGATCTATAAAATCGGGCCTACTTCAAGGTTTACGTTAAACACTGAATGGTAATGCAGCATCATGTGTGTAGAAAAATAAAAAAAGATCCCTAAGGGACGAAGCAATAAGGCATACAAAAAGCTAATATGCTTAATGCTCTGATTAAGAGGTGCAGGGTTGAAAGGCACTTATTTGGAATAGCAAATGGGGGATGCAATTGTCTACGTTATGGATTTAGTGTTTACACATGCACTAGTGCTATTGAATTTTGAGTTGAATTCTTAATCATGTACCTTAATTTCCAAATCTAAGGCGAGTGTGTGTTAACATTTTCGGATTCCTAATCTTTGGTTAATTCTGTGAAAGAAAAGCTGGATGTGAAAGTATAAACTTTGCAAACTCTTGTTGGTCCTAAATTTTTAATTGTTTGCATTGCTAAGGGACTAATAATGAGTAAGTTGGGGGGGTGATAAGTGTACATTTTTACATGTTAATTAATGTTATATCACACTTTTATGAGCTTTAATATGCATCACTATGTATTTATCACACTTAATCATAATCTAAAGTAAAATATTTATTTTGATAGAATTAAGTAATTTAAATAAATAAATTTACTTATTTTGTAGGCACGAAGTGGATGATGGCAAAAAAGATTAGTTTACACAATAATGGGCCAAAGTCCATTAAGAAAAAGAAACAAGATAAAAGAAGAGTACAAATAGGCCAAGGGCCCATAGGCTTGTTTAAAACAAATGAAAAAAAAAGAAAAAAAAAAGTTGGCATTAGATATATATATTAGATGTATATATGATATATATATTAGATGTATATATGATATATATATTAGATATATATATATGATATATTTATACAATATATATATCTAATGTATATATGATTCATATATGCATGCAGCGCAGCGGCCTTCACGCGCGAGAACGACGTCGGCGGCGGGAAGCTGCTAAGGTAGCTGGCGGGCGATGTAGGGCGGTCAAAGCGGCCAAGCCGCATCGGCCAAGGTAGCACGGGTGACGATGCCCAGGTGCTGGCGTGCTTCACGTCGATAGGTGTGGTCAATGCGGGCGGCTTCATCGGCAGCTTTTCTACGCGGCGAGCTTCAGGCGGCCAAGGTGCGCAACGAAGTCACCTTCGGCGGCCTTCGCACGCGGGCAGCCGACGCGGTAGAAGAAAAAGAGGGAAAGAAGGAAAAAGAAAGATAAAAATTCTAAAAATGGCAGAGTGTGCATCACATGGTGCTCATCTTTTCCAAGTCAAAAATTTTAACAATGGATGTTCACATGAAGCAAAGGGGCTATTTTGGGGCCTATAAAAGGAGGGCATGGGCTCCTCTTGTCCCCCCTTCCTCTTTCACATAGATAGCCTCCATTATGTATCCCTTCACTTTCATTAGTGTTAGGAGTGTGCTCCTCTCCTCTCTCTTCACGTAGATAGCAAGTTCTCTTCCTCCATATAGTTAGTGTTAGGCCATCTCTCTCTAGTTAGTGTTTTATTATTTTTGTTCTAATTTTCATTCAATTGTAAGTTAGTTTTAATTCATGTTTAATTTCAGTGGTGTTGTTATTTTCATTTTTACTTAGCACAATCTCTCCTTTCTTCCATCTATCTCCCTCTCTTCATATTCTTCACACATCCCTATGGCGGAGTTGCTTCTCTCGGTCCTCTCACGGCGGTGTTCTATACCAAAGCGGGGCGACAATCAAAGGCTCGGCACGGCGTGGACGGCGTCAATCTTCCAATCCTCGACTCATTTCTTCCCTTATTCTTTTAATTTCAAGTTGTACTTTCAATTTTCATAGTTGTACTTTTTATTTCCATAGCAATAAAATTCATTTTTGACAAAATTGTGTTCTTTTCTCTCTCTTTCTAAATTCTCTTCTTTAACCCTCTCATATTCTTTAGAGAGTCTTTATTTCATACAATTTATTTTCCATTAGTTTTAACTCACTCAAAAATTCACTTTCCAAAATATAAGATTTTTTCAACTTACTTAAAATGAAATCTTTCTTCCCCGTGGGATCGACACGTGCTTACCACTCTAATTAGATTTTATATCTTTTTTGTGAGTGAGTCCGGTTAATTTTCGAAATTGTAGCACGGCATTTTTACCGACGAGTGTTCGAGCGCATCAACCCTCGGTGTGGGTCGAGAAAAGACCGGAAGAAAACTATGAACCAGTAGAATGGCGCCTTAAGAGGTGCCTTCATTTTTATAAAATAGAGCCTTCCTATGGAGGCGTTGTATCTAAAAGTTCATATTGTACACATATATCGGATTATGGGACAATTTGACACACAGAGAAATGGTGCCTTAATGCAGAGGCTTCATTTCTATATAGGGCACCGTAGATAGGGGCGCTATATCTTGAAGGGTGACTTAGGTTCAGACGTGGTTCTCTTCATGTGAATTTGAACGTGAATAGTAGCACTTTTCCATTAAATAGAATTTTTGTGAAAATGAATATATGGATAGGAAGAAAAAAATAGCAGGATTCTAGAACTATGCTTATGCATCACTTTAGACAACATGTTACATAGTTATTAAATTTTAATCATGAGTAATTATTAATTAGCAAAGGAATTAACGAATGTTCATAAAGTCATTTTATCAATAGGGCGCCCAAGGCAAGGTTGCCCTTTTACTGAGATTCAGAAAACACAACAGAAAACCATTGAATCCATAGTAAAGGACCTATATGCATGTATATGATCCTGAAATTACTAGGTTGGGCTTAGAACTTGAGAACACTTACCTCGTGGGTTGATTCTGGTCGACAGAATGTGAAGAATCGAAAGGAGATGATGAAATACAACAATCACAGCAGGGACCAGGCAAGAAGAAGAAGCAATCTTCTCTGGTAATACTATCCCTGTAGAATAGACGAACGGCTCTAGAAGAAGAAAGGAAGAACGGCAGTAGGTCATCGACGACACAGAAAACCTAGAGGCAATAACCTCTGTAAGGTTTCAGAGGGACATATTTATAGGAAAACGAACCTAACAGGGTAAGAGTTCTAATGGGATTTAATTAAGAATCCTATTGGTATACAATTTCCTCATAATCATCCTACTTGATCTGAAACCTTCCCGAACAGCAACCAACCCAGTTTGAACAAAACACTGCCAGACTGTTCTGAAGGATATAGCGCCTAATCAAGGGGCGCTCTTTGAAAATGGCACCTTAACAAGGGGCGCTGTCCCCTTTTTGGCTTGGTTTTGGCCCATTTGGGTTCGCTTCTGCGTAAAGTCGATATGTACATATGTTGTTTATATGTGTGTGGGTTGGGTCTTTGACTTATTTATTTGTTTTCACAAATTACCTTATTTTTCATTTAATTTTGGAATTTTATTCCTATAATTATGAGGGTTACTACACCCTCCCCCACTTAAAAGAATTTGGTCCTCAAATTCAATCGTATATAGACGTAGAGGGTGCAGAGTTCATACCATTCGCAAATAAATCTGGGAATCTCTTCTTCATGGATTCTTCGGTCTCCCATGTCGCTTCTTGTTCCGGGCATTTGCTCCATTGAACCTTGACCATGGGAATTGTCTTGTTACTTAGTCCATGTACCACGCGATCAAGAATCTTCATGGGCTTTTGTTCATACGTGAGATCCTTTTGTATCACCAGGTTACCATGATCTATGACATGTGATGGATTATGCACATATTTCTTCAACATTGAAATGTGGAACACATTGTGAACTTCAGACAATTGAGGAGGCAAGGCGATGCGGTAGGCAACCTCCCCAACTCTTTCCAATACTTCAAAAGGACCGATATACCATGGTGTAAGCTTGCCCTTAACATCAAATCTTCTTATTCCTCGCCCTGGAGAAATTTTAAGAAAGACGTGATCTCCGAGTTGAAATTCGAGATCTCTCCTTCTTGTATCGGCATAAGTCTTCTGTCTAGACTGAGCCATTTGGAGTCTTTCTCTAATTAGCTGAATCTTTTTAGTAGTATTCCTTACCATCTATGGGCCTAGTAGTTACTTTTCGCCAACTTCGTCCCAACACAAGGGTGATCGGCAACTCCTTCCATATAATGCTTCGAAAGGTGCCATATGGATACTTGCCTGATAACTATTGTTGTATGCAAACTCGACTAGGGGCAAGTGATCATGTCAGTTTCCACCAAAATCAATGATACAGGCTCTAAGCATGTCTTCTACCACTTGATTCGTTCTTTCGGTCTGACCATCCATTTGAGGATGAAAGGATGTACTAAAGTTGAGTCTTGTTCCCAACGAATGCTGTAGACCCTTCTAAAAGTGTGAAGTGAAGTGCGGGTCTCAGTCAGACACGATCGAAACAGGTACTCCATGTAATCGGACAACTTCTTTGATGTATAAGGCCGCAAGAACGTCGACTGACCACCGGCTCTTGATTGGCAAGAAATGTGCCGTCTTGGTCAACCGGTCTACGATGACCCATATTCCATCATGTCATCCTTTAGATTTAGACAGACCCATTATAAAGTTCATACCGATATCCTCCCACTTCCACTTGGGAATATCTAGAGGATGTAGCTTACCAGCAGGCTTCTGGTGTTCCGCCTTAACTTTTTGGTAGGTAAGACAGCGATATACGAAGTCTGCTACCTCTCTTTTTATGTTGGGCCACCAAAAGTCCGTTTCAAGTCTTGGTGCATTTTGGTAGATCCAGGGTGAATTGTGTACCTTGATCTATGAGCTTCTTCTAATATCTTCTTCTTTAGTTCTGGGCAATCTGGTATACAAGTTCTTTCTCGGAATAATAATCTTCCATCTGATGCTATCTTGAAATCGGGTCGTTCTTCCATTTTACTCTTGATTTCTACTAGTACTGGATCATTGTCTTGGAGTTCTTGTATTTAGGAGAGTAGATCCGGTTGTATCCTTATGTGGGATAGAGTAATACACTTGTTGTCTTTGTCCATGTGTATGTTGAGTTTACAGAATTTTATGCGGGACGACTACGAGACTCGACTCGGACTTGTTGCGTCCTTGGACTCTAAAGGACGATGCGACTAAAGAGACGGCGCGACCAGCAACAACACCACGACGCGTGGCATCTAACGAGCTCCAGGAGAGGCGATCATGCCCCAAACAAGAAGCGCTAACTCACAGTCATCCCCGGCGAGGGAAACGTGACGATCTACACGGTTGAGTAACCGGCTTTGAGTCTCGGGTGGTCAGCTCACTCTTGTACTCGGAATGAGTCACGGGATGGGTTTCGCTCTCACAACTCACAGCGGTGATTAAAATTTAATAAGCTAGGACATAACTAACTCACATGCAGTGGCAATAAGAACGTATACTAGTTAAGCAAGTAAGACAAAGTAAGAGGCGAATGTACCTCCACGCTCGGGGAGTGGGGAAGACGTCCCGGCCAAGTCCGTTACTCCCGGTACAATGGTAAAAATTAGTTACAGCAAGGATTTTACGGCCCACTCCACGCAGGGAGGTAAAGGGCTACACAAAAATTATCGGGAGCACCGAATTGGGTTGACGGGTTCCGCGGCGGGTTCCAGGTGGCGGCGGGCAGTGGCTCCGGTTCTACGGTTTGCTAGCCGACAGGACAACGAACACAGACGTCCAAAGGGACGAAGGCCTCCTAGGCTCTTCTGAAGGCAGTGGTTCACTGGGACGCTGGCAGAGGGTCCCTGGTCGACCCCCAAGAGCTGCGGTTGCTGAAGTTACCCCGACGTATTACTTTGGGATTTATCCGGCAACCCCTTTTTGTTGGCATGGCTCGGAGCAGAAATGCACGCCTCCACAAAAATGGCCGGTACACTCAGATCCGATGTCGGATCGAGACTCAATGGGTATCGTTGGAAAGAGGACTCAAAAACCTACGACATATTGGAATCTCACATCCATCCAACGGTTGGATTGAAAATAAAAATGACTGCAAACTGACTGATCTCACTATCCCGGAATACATAATAGATAGGACAGAATGGGATCTACTTGTTCAAGGGGTTTGACCAAAAACCAAATGAAGGATTTAGGACTTGGGATTTTTATGGTGGATAGGGGGGGTGACAGTGACGCACATAATTTTTTTGTAATTTTCTGACAACATTTAGGGGGTGGGAAAAATCGGATACTACAGGATATCCCGTACATCTACACAAAGGCAGATTGTGAGAAGGAACAACATGTGGCTGGGAAAGGGCCTAAACGGACTCTGATTGGCCTAAAAATTAAATGGGAATGGTGGACAATGGGGGAAACCTACCCTCAAAATCTCATTGTGATCTGACGGTCGGATCTCCCGTACCAACTCTTTTACAGAGCTGCTGTCCAGCAACACCGAATTTCGCGGCAGCAGGCCAGAGTTTGTATTGTGGCAGGTTAACGGCGACATGAACGGCGGCGGCGGCGGCGGCGATGGTGATCGATCCCAGCAGATAGAGGAAGAGGGGGAGAGGAAGAAATCTCAGAGATTTGGAGGATTAAGATCTAGATCTGAAGAAGAGGGAAGAAGAAGGGGAAGAACACTAAAGAACAAGAGGGGAGAGAGAGGGGTGCGCCCATGGCATTACTAACATTAATTCTTCATTAATTTTGGCCAAAATACAACATGAGACATTAAATACACAAATCCTAGACCTAGCCAAATGACCTAGGATACCCTTGGTCAAGGGGGTATAATGGGGAAATGGGATAAACAAATATTAAACAAAGCCCCCATGTGGAGATAAAAGTGGGGGCGCCCTGTTGGGTTCGGTGCGGTGGATTCAGAGGGGGGTGAATGAATCACCCCTTTAAAAATTTCGCTCACTTAAGAATCTGGAACGCTAACTAGACAGAATTAGACAATCTGAAAAGCTAAACAAATTCTCTGTTGAACGAGTAAACAAATATGAGGAACGCACCTAAGCATTCATCTAGCGGAAGTAGAATTAAACAGATCAAACCAATTGCACAGAGGAGTTTTTAGGTGGTTCGGTCCTCTAGACCTACGTCCACCCCACACTCAACCCGAGTGTGGATTACTGCTGACTCACAACTTGAACGGCTGGGCATCACAGCTTGCCTACATCAGCTGGGCCTCACAGCTTGCCATCCGCTGAGCATCACAGCTTGCTATCCCGCTGAGCATCACAGCTTGCTGTCCAGAGGAGTCTACCTCTGCAACGCTGAGCATTACAGCTTGGCTCTGCTGGGCAATACAGCTTAGCCGTCCGAGGTATCCACCTCGCCGCTGTGCATCACAGCTTGCACTGCTGACTAACAGCTTGAAGAAAAGTTTAAAAGAGAAACACAAAAGATCAAACAAACAGTGACTGAAAGTTGTATTCGATAAAGCACAAAATATATCCCTGCAGGGAATGAAGCTCAAACAATTGAGCAAACTCAGATCTGGTTTTGAACCAAATATCTGAGAAACGAACTCCTTCTCTCTCTCTCTTCTTTATCTTCTACTTCTTCTCTCTTTCTCTTCTTTCTCATCAGCTTTTACACTCTGCTCTTCTTCTCTTTTTCTTCTTGTTCTCTTCACACTGGATCGTGCAGGCTCTCAGTTCCTTCTCTGCTTCAGTCACACTCTCCTCTGCTCCGATCAGTCTTCTTCTGAGGAAGAAGCTTAGTATATATAGCATTAGCAGGTAGGGCGTGTGCTCTCCACAGTTCCCGCCCAATCGCCTTGACCACGTGGCAGTATCTCAGCCTGCTAGATTACACGTGTCACGATCCTGAGCCATCTCCATCTTGGATCTTGTGCCCTCCTTAAGTTCCTCGACCAACAGTCCTGTTAGAACAGACGAGGATGCACTGAGTTAATTCAGAAAGCAATGTACAGACTTTGTTTTGAACGATGCACAATGCATAGTGTATGGACTTAGCATGAATGCGAGAAGACGATGTATAAGGAAGTCTACACATTGAATCATGGACTATGCCCTTGAAGAATGTACAGACATGAAATGAATGAAGAACACGGGCTGTACATACTTGATAGCATGCATCAATGTACAGACTTTAGACATGATGCAATGTATAGACTTGACTGCACAGAGACGCTAAGTGAGACGCAGCTTAACAAGCACTGACTTGATGCTCACACGGCTGTACATACTTGCATGAGACGCTGGGTGAGACGATGCAATGTATAGACTTATCCAAGACGTCATGAGCAATTGGATGATGTACAGACTTGCTCGATGTACAGACTTCACCGATGTATAGACTTAGTTTGAAGCAAGGCAAACAGATGTATAGACTTGTTGCGTCATCAAAGCAACCATGACAGTGTACAGACTTTGTACATGCGTGAATGCTATGCGACTTTGAGTGCATGCCACAGGACGATGTACAGACTTTGTTTTGAAAGGATTGCAAAAATGCATATATCAAAGTATGCACAACGAAAGTGGATGTACTGACATTCCAAACGAATATGCAGACTCAGCGTGCAACAATGTACAGACTTGCTTAGATGATGCATGAACACAACAGCAGGTAATGTGTAGACTATGCGTGCATGCAACCAGACAATGTGCAGTCTTGCTACCAAGGAGTGTGCAGACTTGCGAGTGTATGGACTTAGTGAGCATGCAGCAGCCAATGTATAGACTTGCTAGTGTATGGACTTGGTGAGCATGCAGGAAGACGATGTATAGACTTGATGAAATGATGCATGAACAAGCCACCAATCGAGTGTACATACTTTGTGTGCATGTGTCACCAATGTACAGACTTGCTGTAATGATGTACAAACATAGTTCAATGTACAGACTTGCTGAACTGTCGTATGGACATAACACCAATGAATGTGCAGACTTTGTGTAATGATGTACAAACATAGTTAAATGTACAAACTTGCTAAACTATCGTATGGACATAACACCAATGAATGTGTAGACTTTGTGTAATGTGCAAGCAATGTGCAGACTTGCTAAAATGATGCACGAACATAACAACAGGGAATGTGCCGACTTGATAGCATGCAGATGTATATACTTGTTCCAACATCAAAGCAACCATATGCAGACTTAGTGTTTGTGTGAGACAGATCAATGCATTGACCATGTATATGCAAGATAGATTAAATGTGCACGGACTATGTGCTAGTGTGATGTATGCACTGATGCAAACAGGGAAATGCACAGAAAAAACAATTTGGTGACTCATTCATGTTGCTATCATTAAAACACCACATTATCATCAAGGCACAAGGGGCACAACAATCTCCCCCTTTTTGATGATGGCAACATGAATGAGTCACACTGACTCGTCAAACTATTCTCCCCCTTTGACATAATCAAAAAGAAAGGAAATGGTTTGAGAGACAAAATTCAGCACACAGACTATTTTCCCCCATAAATTCATTGAAATAGAGTTCCCTCTTATGACAAGAATACATCTTTCCTTTTATCAGCATGCATGCAGAACTACTCTCCTCTTAAAGCAGATAATAACCAAAGCTCCCCCTCAGAACATGAGTGAAGTCAGGATGGAAGATTTCAACAGTGTGGAAATCTCAATGAATAATCAATAGCAAGATTTATGTTGATCAGGCTGTCTGGAATGAATCTGATCATGAGGGATTTTAATGCTTGCACCACTACAAAAGTCTTAAGAAGAATAGACTCTTCTATCATAAAAGATTATGAATTGGCAACTTAACCAATCTGATTTAATTTTGATGTATACCAAATTTGTCAAATTAAACTCAATACTCATATCTGAATCCAAGTTTTAATAAAGGTGAACCAAATAGTCAGATAACACTCAAAACCAATCATCATTATCTTACACACATGATCTCAATAGCTCCTTTGAAAGTTACACAGATTAGTACTGAGGTTAAACACTTTTACAAGAACATGAGTTGACAGAATTTTCAATATATTTTCACTTGAAGCACATTATATTTTTCCTGAGCAGTTTAGGTTGATCAACACCTTTTTACATGAGGCACAACACATCTCAGGTGAAGTGACCAGTTACTCAGTGTGATAACTGTAATTGCCTCTCAACTTCGAGAACAGAGTTAGCAATATAAGTGTCTTTTTACATGAGAAGACACCTTGATCAGAGGCCAGACTCCCCAGTTACTCAACACAGAAATGCCATTGCTCTGTCAGGTTCTCAATGAATTTTCATTTTAAGTGACTATGACACTTCATGACTTGGGTTCACTCCATTTCTTTGATGGAAAACCCAGTTTCTTAGTGAACAAAGTAATTTCATTACTCACTGATTTTATTTCCTGTCAAATTTTTCAAAGTTAATGTTTAACAACAATACTCACTCTATGTATCTTAACCAAAGTAGCCCTGATTTCAAATTTTCAGATATCTGATGAGTGAGTCTAAGGTTTTTATGATACAGATGGTTAAGATTTATTAAAACATATCATTCAGATATTTTCAATTCGTTTAAATACAAATCTGAGAACACATTAATCTTATATCAGTCTGATTCAGTGGTTATTCTTAAACCTATATGATAGGAATTTCTACAAAATTCTCAGACTGAATTGCATAACATGCAGCTTAAGTTCCTCAGACCGAATACAGACACAGCTGATCAACAATCAACACTAGACGCAATCATTCAAACCAGCTAAGAAGAATGTGAAGGATGAGTGTACGCTGGTGTGAGAGTCAACACATGAAGGAATATATCAAAAGAGTGTATATCAACAAACAGTAGCTGAGTCTGGAATTCAGACAGATCAGCTGACAGGTAGTAACATGAAGAAAGTTGAAATAAACTCTTCTTTGACAACTTAATGAATAGAAGGCAGAATCCATTATCAAGAGAGAGAATATGACATCGGATGAGAGTTATTCAATTACTAGACAAGAGGTGTTCAAAGTGTGACAAACTAAACACCAATTTTAAATGCTCCCACTGTCTAGATGCATCAACTATGTGCACGATATGAACCACTCAAACTCAGTGCAAAAAAGATTTTTCAAGTGATTTGACTGATTTTTCATGAGAAACAGGAGTTCTGAAGATGAAACAGAATATGTAGATATGACAATGAATCAGATGAGTAGACAGGAAGAGTTCAGACAATTGACACCACTGAAGAATTTAGAAAGGCTCCCCCTGTCTATATGCAGTGAATCACTTCTTTTTGGAATTTTCAATATGATGATATGTAATGCAGTCACTACATGTATGCTTATGCAATGACTCTCATTCAAATATGATTCATGCAAATCAGACAGAAGATAATTACCATAAGCATGATTGTGCAATTCACATTTCAGAAAGTTTTAGTTTAACATCAACAAATCAACATGATATGCAATCATTTCAAGTTCACAATTTCATATGATGGATTTTAAGATGAGTATTCAGAACAAACCTGAAAAGTAGAACCCTGGGGTCCTCCTGTTGAGTGCCTTGGTTTATTTACCGCTCTTTTTCATTCCAAGGCACACCTGTAACATGTTAATCAATTTGATCCTGCAGGAACCCAAGCCGCCTTGGGTCCTGTATTAGCCCTAACAGGTGTTCTAAACAATCTTTTAGCAACATTGTCATCAAAGTCCATTAGATGACAATTAGTCACGGAATGACCAAATTTACCACAATATCTACATGAAATAGTAGATTTTCTGGTCCTATGGTGCATATCAACAGTAGCATGAGACCTATGAAACTGAGCATGAAATGTTCTGTTGTTTACATGAACATTTTGTTTCTTATTACCAGATGACCAACATTCAGCATTCTTATAACCTGACTTCCCACAGTTATAACATGAAAAATTCACAGGTCTTTTGGCACAAAATTTAAAAAATTTGTCATTAACATGGCTTCCTTGGGCATGCCAACAGTCCTTGACTGTATGGCCATACTTCCCACACTCATAGCACCTTAGGTGCTTACCTCTTGAGTCATTGTTTCCCCAATGATTTCTTGACCAGCACTCATTTGCCTTATGCCCAGGCTTGTTGCAAGTGAAACAAATAATATGCTGGCCTGAAGTAGATTTATATCTATATGGGCCATGAGCATGTGAGAGAATTTTAGCATGTGATTTATTGTATTCTTTCATGATAAAACATGCATTCATTAGGTGACCACGCCTACCATAGTAATAACATGATGCATCAGATTTCTTAGTGGCATGGTTTCTATCAGATGAATTCCTAGAATGTATTGCTTCACCAACATGCTCATCTTTAAGCAACAGTCTACAATCATCCATTACATGCCCTATCTTGCAAAAATAATGACATGACACTTGTGATTTCCGGGCAACATGATTACTAACAGACTGACTAGATGCATGCGAATGAGTACATGAGGCATGAGCATTGTGCATTGACCCATCAAATTCAACTGAGTTGGCATATCTTAGGGTGTAACCAGAAATATTCTTTACCTTCTTTGTTTGACCCTTCCTTTTCAATTTCTGATTATTCTCAACAATTTTTGTTTGCTTTTCATTTTTCTGGGCTTTGAACTGAAATACAGATGTTGAAGGTGATTTTTGATTTTCATTTTGTTTTGGGGATTGATTTGAGATACCAGCTACATCAAAGCTTTGCACAAAAGTGGTGTATAGCTGGTTTTTAGTGATTTCCTTAACATCAGAACTGCAACTGATCCCCTCTCTTGAATTGTCATTTTTATCTTTCATGACAGCTTTCATTTTTCTTTCATTTTTAGCAGACTTGGATGTTAATTTTTCTAGATCCTGAATCTTATTCTCTAAATGTGCTATATGAAGCTCATAACTGGCTATCTCCTGTTCACTGCAATTAACACATTCACTTAGAACTTTATTTGTAGATTTATACTTCTCAATTTCTTGTTCCAAGTTGCTCAACTTTTCTGACTCTTCATCACAGACATCTTTTCGTTTTTCTATGGTGAGAAGTCTTTCAGACAAGCCAGTGTTTAACCGCTTTAGTTTTTCAACTTCAGCCTTCAGTTCAGTGTTTTCTTTGGTCAGCTTCTTAACTTCTTCATCACAATTTCCATTACTGGACATCAACTCCAGTTTTTCAATTAGTTCCTCTTCTCTTTCTTCTATTTTAATTTTCTCAGCAACCAAGTTTTTGTGATCCTCTTTAAATGAGGCAATTTGTTTATTTAGCCATTCATTCTCACTATAAAGATCTTCATTACGTTCTCTTAGAGCCGAGCACATATTACAGTTTGATTTTAGAGAGGAAACATGCACAGCTTCCTTGTTGACTTTATTCAGACTAGCCTTGAGATCTTCATTTTCTTTTTGAACTTCAGCATGTTCAAGCTTTAGTTTGTCCATTACAAAATTAATTTCAATCAGCTCTTGCATGCTTTTTAGATGCTCATTTTTCTTCTTATTCAGTTGATTCTCAAGTTCTGATATCTTGTCCAAGCATGTTTGATTTTCAATTTTTAGAGAACCATTTTGTTCCTTAAAATTCTGAGCATCTATTAGGCATGTATCATAAGACTGTTTCAATGTAGGACAAATATCACAAGTAAGTTCAGATTTGCATTGTTCAAATCTTTTCTTTAGCCTTTTATTTTCGGATTTTAATTTTGTACATCTATCAGTAAGCTCTTCATTTATATTCCATAAATCATCAATCGAAACTTCTTCGGATCCAGAGCTTACCTGAGATGATGATTCTTCATTATCATTTCTCTGATCAGCCATCAAGCATTTGTTGTGATTCCTGGTAAGCTTTAGTTTTTCCAAAATTTCTTTGGCAGACCTGCAAGAAGAAATACATGAGATTAGAGCTCTGTCAATTGATTCTTTCATTAAAAATAATGCTCTAATGTTGACAGAGTCTTTCAATTTATCCTTCTCAGTCCATCTAGATTTATCTTTTGATAAATTGTGTGGACCATGAGTTATTACCTTCCAGAGATTATGATCAGTTGATTTTACATACCGATGAAAATTTTCTAACCAAGAATCAAAATCATTACCTCTAAATATCGGAGGATTAGCCATCGAGATATGATGATTGCACCGAAATCAGATGAGCAAATCAAGACACTAAACCGGTGAAACAAAACACAGAACACAAGAAACCCACTCTGAAATGCACCACAAACTAGCAGGATCCTCTGCAGATTGTTAGATCTGTTAGGTCAGAGACCCGCTCTGATACCAATTGTTGGGTTCGGTGTGGTGGATTCAGAGGGGGGTGAATGAATCTCCCCTTTAAAAATTTCGCTCAGTTAAGAATCTAGAACGCTAACTAGACAGAATTAGAGAATCTGAAAAGCTAAACAAATTCTCTGTTGAACGAGTAAACAAATATGAGGAACGCACATAAGCATTCATCTAGCGGAAGCAGAATTAAACAGATCAAACCAATTGCACAGAGAAGTTTTTAGGTGGTTCGGTCCTCCAGACCTACGTCCACCCCACACTCAACCCGAGTGTGGATTACTGCTGACTCACAACTTGAACGGCTGGGCATCACAGCTTGCCTACATCAGCTGGGCCTCACAGCTTGCCATCCGCTGAGCATCACAGCTTGCTATCCCGCTGAGCATCACAGCTTGCTGTCCAGAGGAGTCCACCTCTGCAACGCTGAGCATTACAGCTTGGCTCTGCTGGGCAATATAGCTTAGCCGTCTAAGGTATCCACCTCGCCGCTGTGCATCACAGCTTGCACTGCTGACTAACAGCTTGAAGAAAAATTTAAAACATAAACACAAAAGATGAAACAAACAGCGACTGAAAGCTGTATTCGATAAAGCACAAAATATATCCCTGCAGGGAATGAAGCTCAAACAATTGAGCAAACTCAGATCTGGTTTTGAACCAAAGATCTGAGGAACGAACTCCATCTCTTTCTCTCTTCTTTCTCTTCTGCTTCTTCTCTCTTTCTCTTCTTTCTCTTCTACTTTCACACTCTGCTCTTCTGCTCTTTTTCTTCTTGTTCTCTTCACACTAGATCGTGCAGGCTCTCAGTTGCTTCTCTGCTTCAGTCACACTCTCCTCTGCTCTGATCAGTCTTCTTCTAAGGAAGAAGCTTAGTATATATAGCAGCAGCAGGTAGGGCGTGTGCTCTCCACAGTTCTCGCCCAATCGCCTTGACCACGTGGCAGCATCTCAGCCTGCTGGATTACACGTGTCACGATCCTGAGCCATCTCCATCTTGGATATCATGCCCTCCTTAAGTTCCTCGACCAACAGTCCTGTTAGAAAAGACAAGGATGCACTGAGTTAATTCAGAAAGCAATGTACAGACTTTGTTTTGAACGATGCACAATGCATAGTGTATGGACTTAGCGTCAATGCGAGAAGACGATGTATAAGGAAGTCTACACATTGAATCATGGACTATGCCCATGAAGAATGTACAGACATGAAATGAATGAAGAACACGGGCTGTACATACTTGATAGCATGCATCAATGTACAGACTATAGACATGATGCAATGTATAGACTTGACTGCACAGAGACGCTAAGTGAGACGCAGCTTAACAAGCACTGACTTGATGCTCACACGGCTGTACATACTTGCATGAGACGCTGGGTGAGATGATGCAATGTATAGACTTAGCCAAGACGTCATGAGCAATTGGACGATGTACAGACTTGCTCGATGTACAGACTTCGCCGATGTATAGACTTAGTTTGAAGCAAGGCAAACAGATGTATAGACTTGTTGCGACATCAAAGCAACCATGACAGTGTACAGGCTTTGTACATGCGTGCATGCTATGCGACTTTGAGTGAATGACACAGGGCGATGTACAGACTTTATTTTGAAAGGATTGCACAAATGCATATATCAAAGTATGCACAACGAAAGTGGATGTACTGACATTCCAAACGAATATGCAGACTCAGTGTGCAACAATGTACAAACTTGCTTAGATGATGCATGAACACAACAGCAGGTAATGTGTAGACTATGCGTGCATGCAACCAGACATTGTGCAGTCTTGCTACCAAGGAGTGTGCAGACTTGTGAGTGTATGGACTTAGTGAGCATGCAGCAGCCAATGTATAGACTTGCTAGTGTATGGACTTGGTGAGCATGCAGGAAGACGATGTATAGACTTGATGAAATGATGCATGAACAGGCCACCAATCGAGTGTACATACTTTGTGTGCATGTGTCACCAATGTACAGACTTGCTGTAATGATGTACAAACATAGTTCAATGTACAGACTTGCTGAACTGTCGTATGGACATAACACCAATAAATGTGCAGACTTTGTGTAATGATGTACAAACATAGTTCAATGTACAGACTTGCTGAACTGTCATATGGACATAACACCAATGAATGTGCAGACTTTGTGTAATGTGCAAGCAATGTGCAGACTTGCTAAAATGATGCACGAACATAACAACAGGGAATGTGCAGACTTGATAGCATGCAGATGTATATACTTGTTCCAACATCAAAGCAACCATATGCAGACTTAGTGTTTGTGTGAGACAGATCAATGCATTGACCATGTATATGCAAGATAGATTAAATGTGCACGGACTATGTGCTAGTGTGATGTATGCACTGATGCAAATAGACAAATGCATAGACAAAACAATATGGTGACTCATTCATGTTGCTATCATTAAAACACCACATTATCATCAAGGCACAAGGGGCACAACACGCCCCGCTCTCCAAGTCAACATAAGGGGCTTAATATATTTAATCCCCTTGAACCATATTAATCCCCCCTTAGACCAAAATAAATCAAAAATACAAATACATGGTCAATTATTCTACCATTGACCCAATATAAAAACCCAAGATAATACAAATCAAATACACACCAAATACACACCTAATACACACAAAATATGACCAAATACGTATAAAATATAAATATGTATAAAAATACGTACTAAAATATCAAGGCTCCGATGGTGACTCTAGACTGTCCCCCAGTCACAAAGAGGTCGGTGTCGACCGAGTCGTGCTGTGTGTCTGGTACCGACGGCTCGCTGAGTCGAGCCATACTCGTCCTCGGGTGTCCTCACCAATTCTCCCCGGGTGGGAGAAGCTTGACCCCGTCAAGTAAGGGTCCGGGTCGCTCTGGTATCGATCCAGCAGATCTGGATCTATCCACTGTAGCTCATCCCGGGTGATCCAAGTGTCCTCGAACGCGGGCTGTCCCCTCCAGTGCACCAAATAGCACTGGTACACTCCGCCTCGAGTAGTCGTTACTTGCTCGTCCAGTATACATTCTATCTGCTCTCGCTGCTGAGGTAACAAGGTCGGAGGTGGACACTCTAGGGTGGTGTCACTCGCAAGGGGTGGAGACAGCTCAAAGGGCTCACTAGGTATCACCGCTGGGTCCCTATAAGCGATGAGATCTGAGATGTTGAAAGTGGAGCTGATCTTGTAATCCATTGGCAAGTCCACAACATATGCGTTTGATCCGACTTGCCTCACTACCCGAAAGGGACCGGCACCGCGAGCATGCAACTTCTTCACAGTTCCCGAGGGAAACCGTTCAGGTCTGACCCTGATCATGACATAATTGCCCTCCTAAAACTCACGGTGGTGCCTATGGGCGTCAGCCAATTCCTTGTATCGTGCGTTGCTAGACTCAATGCGACGATGTACATGCTCATGCAACTATCTACTATGATCGGCAAAGGACTCGGCTGACTCGGACACTCGGGAATGGATGGGAGGTGGGACTAGATCTATGGGCTTCCTAGGTCTACGACCAATAACAATCTCAAATGGACTCATGCCGGTAGACCTATTGACCGAATCGTTGTAAGTAAACTCTACTAAGGGTAAGACCAAATCCCAATCCCTGACTCGATCTCGAACCAGACACCTAAGAAGATCCCCCAAACTCCTATTGACAACCTCAATCTGACCATCGGTCTGGGGGTGATATGCAGTGGAGAATTTCAATTGGGTGCCCATCATGTGCCATAGGGTTTTCCAAAAATAGATAGTAAAGCGCACATCCCTATCAGACACTATAGTGCGTGGGAGTCCGAACCTATAGACACAGTGTGAAAAGAATAGACGGGCAACTCTAGAGGCATCCGACGTTTTGGAGCAAGGAATGAATAATCCCATCTTTGAGAACCTGTCTACAACCACAAAGATAGAGTCATGTCGTCAGAGGATGCGGGACAATCCCAACACAAGGTCCATGCTAATGTCCTGCCATGGACTATCGGGGATGGGGAGGGGAGTATAGAGGCTAGTATTCTGCTTCCTTTGTTTGCCCATAGCGCAAGTGCGACACTGGGCCACAATGCGAGCGACATCCCTCTTCAAGCTAGGCCAATAGAATCTATGCTCAACCGCCTCTATGGTCTTGTTCCGGCAGTGGCCAGCAAGACCTCCCGCGTGCATCTCCCACGTGAGAAAGTCACGAACAGAAGTTCGTGGGATGCACAACTTGTCACCCTGGAATAGGTGACCCTCCTGTAGCACAAACTCGCTATAATCACGCGAGGGACCGGACTGAAGGGCTGCATAGATCAGATCGAAATCCGAACAATCAATATAAGCATCCTTCAGCCTCTCTAAACCTACCACCTCTACACTCATGGTGTTCAACATCATCATCCGCCGACTCAGCGTATCGGCAACCTTGTTCTCTGCCCCTGCCTTATGCTTGAGCACAAAGGTGTACTCCTGGAGATACTCCACCCAACGGCTGTGGCGAGCGTTCAACTTCTTCTGGGTATGGAGGTATTGTAAGGCCTCATGATCAGAAAAGAGGACAAACTCCTGGTGTAAAAGATAATACCTACAATATCGCAATGCCTGAACAACTGCGTAAAATTCTTTATCATAAGTGGAATAATGCAGTTTGGCATCATAAGCTTCTCGCTAAAGAATGCAATGGGGTGGGACTACTGGCTCAACACTCCACCAATACCCACTCCAGAAGCGTCACATGTGACCTCAAACACCTTAGAAAAGTCAGGTAGCGCAAGGACAGGTGCCTGGGTCATACGCTCCTTGATGTCCTGAAAGGCTATGGCTGTAGCCTTAGTCCATAGGAATGTCCCCTTCTTTATGCAATCAGTGATCGGGGCGGTGATGGAACTGAAGCAACGAATGAAGTGGCGATAGAACGTCGCTAAGCCATGGATGCTCCGGACATCGTGGAGGGTGCGGGGCTCGGGCCACTCTCCGATGGCCCTAATATTCTCCGGATCAGCGGAGACTCCATCCCTAGACATAATGAACCTGAGGAAGGTAGTATGATAAGTCATGAAGGCACATTTCTTCGGGTTGGCAAATAAGCTCTCTCGCCTCAAAATGACACAGACCTACCTAAGCTGGTCTAAGTGGTCCTCCCTAGTGCGGATGTAGATAAGAATGTCAGCAAAGTAGACGACCAAAAAGACCCCTGTCATAGGGTGTAAAACTTGAGTCATCAACCGCATGAAGGTACTAGGGGCGTTGGAAAGCCCGAAGGGCATAACCAACCACTCATAAAGACCATCCTTGGTCTTGAATGTCGTCTTCCATTGATCCCCAAGCCTGATCCACACCTAGTGATAGCCACTACGAAGTTCTATCTTTGAAAAGATAGTGCCTCCTGACATCATGTCTAACAAGTCATCTAATCGGGGAATGGGAAAGTGATACTTCACCGTGATCTTGTTGATCGCATGGCTATCAACGCACATTCTCCATGTGCCATCCTTCTTCGGGGCCAATAATGCGGGGACATCGCAAGGACTCTTGCTATCCCTAACAGATCCCTGACTCATCAACTCCTCGACATGCCTTTGAAGTTTGGCATGGTCCGTGGGACTCATCTTGTACTGGGGAAGGTTGGGCAAGGATGAGCCCGGGACAAGGTCGATCTCATGCTGGATATCCCTCATAGGCGGAAGGCCTTCAGGGAGGTCCTCCAAGAAGACATCAGAAAACTCCCATAGAATCGTAGCTATCTCAGGGGGGTGCTCATCATCAGACCCAGGAGCAACATCCTCCACTCCTCGGACAACAACTGTAAGGATAGGGCTACCCCCGGTCACCTCTTACTCCATCTCTCGCGGGCTAATCATCATCAACCTCCGGGGTGGGAGGCCTCCTGTGCTAGGTGCAGTCGAAGTGGTAGTAGCACGCGCCGAGGATGAGGTGGAAGGACCGATCGTCCCTGACTAGGAGGGGTCAAAGTGCTGGGATCGACTGGTCCTCGGACAGACGGATCCTTCGGTTGAGTGGGGTGGAGGGTGATCCTATGACCCTCGTGGTCGAATGTGTAGGTGTTCGACTGACCTTGAAGGGTGGCATCCCGATCAAAAAGCCAAGGCCTACCTAGGATAATGCTACCCACCTCCATAGGCAACACATCACACCAGATCTCATCATGGTAAGCCTAGAACTGTTGTGGCACCAGGCATCGCAGCCTGACCGGGATGGAAGTGGAATCCACCCAAGATACCCTGTAAGGGGTGGGGTGATCTACGGGTGTCAAACCCAGATGCCTAACATTGCTCGTAGAGATAGCGTTAATGCAACACCCGCTATCTATGATCACCTTGCAGGTCTTTCCTCCCAGCCTACAAAATGTATGGAAGATGGTGGTACGACGCCAGTCGTCACTCACCTGAGGCTGGGTTAGGATGCACCTGACTATACCCAACTGTACATCACCCTGATGCTGGGTACTTGGGACATCAACTAGCTCTCCTTCCATTAGTTCATTAAAGAACTCCTCCGCTAAGTCTTGATCAGCCTCGTAACTGATCTGCACAAGCTCAGGTGTGGGGTCCCTGGCAGAGGGATCAGAGATGACAAGCGACTCCTGAGTGGGACACTTGGCCGAATAGTGGCCAACCCCACCACACCAATAGCAAGTTCCCTGTGTCCCGAAGACTTGGGATGTTCCACCAACCATTGGCCCCTTACCCTTGTCCACAGGATGGACTACGGGTGTAGGAGGTAGGGGTGGTCGAGTCGGCATGGCGGGTTGGGTAGGTCTAGGGGTAGGGACAGGTGCCTACTGGCGAAGGGGGGGATCTCTCGGAGGGAGGGGGCGCCTAGGAGCAGCAAAGTACTGGCGAGGAGGTTCCTGGGGGTGGGCCACAGGCCACCGAGTGTAGGAACCAGGCATGGTCCTAGGGTCAGACACACGCGGATATGGGACCCCCTGGCACGGAGTAGGAGCAAACTCCGCCTCAAATTACTCCACCTCGAGGGCAACCTGGTACGCATCTTCCAACTTGTCCACCTTGCGGCAAAAAAGCTCATATTGTATGTGTGGCCGCAGACCACGCCGAAAACAGGAAATAGTCAGGGAGCTTTCCTCCGTGGCGTCACATCGTAGAAAGTACTCATCAAACTTGGCGATGTAATCGGAGACGGACCTATCTCTTTTGGTGAGACTCTATCATCTGTCTATGAGACGCTGGCGGTAGGAGGTAGGAAGGTACTTCTTCTTGAGTTTGGACATCATCTCATCCCACGTGTCTACCTGGGGCTCCTGACGGTGAAATAGCAGGTTCTCCATGTGCCTCCAATAAGTTTGTGCCTGCCCTAGCAGTTTTATTTTGGTGAACTTGACTTTTTGGTGGTCCTTCATCTCAAACCACTCGAAATATCGATCCATGCCGGCATCCCAATCAAGATAGTCCTTCGGGTCTAAGGACCCGTCAAAGTGGGAGGGTCTGCTCGCACCGTCCTGAGGACCCGCTAGTCCTCATAAATCCTCTGTGGTCGGTGACCACGACGGCGTCGGCCATTTCCCCCATAATCATTTTCAGACTCGTAGTCCTCAACATCGGGGGCACATGGCTGTCACTCCTCAGCCCTAAATGGGGCGGGCTGGACACCAGGCGCCTGAGGGGGCGCCTGAGGGGTCGGGACAGCTCCGTGGAGCTCTTGGGGGGGGGTGACTCTCTCCACATTCTCCATCCTTCCAACCAGACCTAGGATAGATCGGTCTGAGACCTTGGCATGGTCCTCCATGGTCTTGAGACGGCCCTCCAAGCGGTCGGTATTCTCCCTACTAATTTGTTTGAACCTATCCATGCGCTCCATGAGTAGCGCGAACACGTCATCCAAAGTTCGGCCTCCCGGGTTAGCACCTCGGGGTTCACCCATAGTGTCAGGGTGATGATACTGGGCACCTCCACGGGTTGGCATGCAATGGGAGAGGACCTAGAGGAAACTAAGGGGTGACTCACTATGACCTATATGGACAGAATAATGCAAAGTGAAGGATGACCTAGACTCCAATATCCGGTATGTGGCAGAGGTTTGATCCGAAGATCGCGCTCACGCAAGTGTGCTACCTTCCCGATAGGCGTAACCTATCATTCCGGGAACACCTTTTGATATATCAGGTAAGGGAATGTAATGCAACCTAAGACTTAAACCATGCTATGATGAACTACCCTAGATTCAAACCTGGCTCTGATACCAATTTGATGTGGGACGACTACGAGACTCAACTCGGACTTGTTGCGACCTTGGACTCTAAAGGATGACGCGACTAAAGAGATGACGCGACCAGCAACAGCACCACGGCGCGTGGCATCTAACGAGCTCCAAGAGAGGTGATCATGCCCCAAACAAGAAGCGCTAACTCACAGTCATCCCCGGCGAGGGAAACGTTACGATCTACACGGTTGAGTAACCGGCTTTGAGTCTCGGGTGGTCAGCTCACTTTTCTGCTCGGAATGAGTCACGGGATGGGTTTCGCTCTCACAACTCACAGCGGTGATTAAAATTTAACAAGCTAGGAAATAACTAACTCACATGTAGCGGCAGTAAGAACATATACTAGTAAAGAAAGTAAGACAAAGTAAGAGGCGAATGTACCTCCATGCTCGGGGCGTGGGGAAGACGTCTCGGCCAAGTCCGTTACTCCTGGTACAATGGTAAAAATTAGTTACAGCAAGAATTTTATGGCCCACTCCTCTCAGAGAGGTAAAGGGCTACACAAAAATTGCCAGGAGCACCGAATTGGGTTGACGGGTAGCGAGGCGGCGGGTTCCGGGTGGCGGCGGGCAGCGGCTCCGGTTCTACGATTTGCTGGCCGGTAGGACAGTGAACACGGACGTCCAAGGGACGTCGGCCTCCTGGGATCTTCTGAAGGCGGCGGTTCATCGGGACGCTAGCGGAGGGTCCCTGGTCGACCCCCTGGAGCGGCAGTCGCTGAAGTTACCCCGGCGTATTACTTTGGGATTTATCCAGCAACCCCTTTTTGCTGGCCTGGCTCGGAGCAGAAATGCGTGCCTCCACGAAAATGGCAAGTACGCCCAGATCCAATGTCGGATCGAGACGCAATGGGTACCATTGGAAAGAAGACTCAAAAATTGACAACATACTGGAATCTCACATCCATCTAACGGCTGGATTGAAAATGAAAATGACTGTAAACTGACTGAGCTCACTGTCCCGGAATACAGAATAGATAGGGTAGAATGGGATCTGCATGTTCAAGGGATTTAACCAAAAACCAAACGAAGGATTTAGGACCTGGGATTTTTATGATGGATAGGGAGAGGGTGACGGTGACACACATAATTATTTTGTAATTTTTTGGCAACGTTTAGGGGGTGGGAAAAATCGGATACTACAGGTTATCTCGCAGATCTGCACACAGGCAGATTGTGAGAAGGAACAACATGTTGCTGGGAAAGGGCCTAAACGGACTCTGATCGGCCTAAAAATTAAATGGGAATGGTGGACAATGGGGGAAACCTACCCTCAAAATCTCATCGCGACCCGATGGTCGGATCTCCCGTACCAGCCCTTTTACCGAGCTGCTATCCAGCAACCCCGAATTTTGGGGCAGCAGGCCGGAGTTGGTGTTGTGGAGGCTTAACGACGGCACAAATGGTGGCGGCAGGGGCGGTGATCGATCCTAGCAGATAGAGGAAGAGGGGGAGAGGAAGAAATCTCAGAGATTTGGAGGATTAGGATATAGATCTGAACAAGAGGGAAGAAGAAGGGGAAGAACACTAAAGAACAAGACGGGAGAGAGAGGGGTGTGCCCATGGCATTACTCACAATAATTCTTCATTAATTTTGGCCAAAATACAACATGAGACATTAAATATAGAAACCCTAGACCTAGCCAAATGACCTAGGATACCCTTGGTCAAGGGGGTATAATGGGGAAATGGGATAAACAAATATTAAACAAAGCCCCCATGTGGAGACAAAAGAGGGGGCGCCCCTCTCTCCAAGTTAACATAAGGGGCTTAATATATTTAATCCGCTTGGACCATATTAATCCCCCCTTGGACCAAAATGAATAAAAAATACAAATACATGGTCAATTATTCTACCATTGACCCAATATAAAAGCCTAAGATAATACAAACCAAATACACACCTAATACACACCAAATACGACCAAATACATATAAAATATAAATATGTATAAAAATATGTACTAAAATATCAGGGCTCCGATGGTGACTCCAGACTGTCCCCAAGCCACAAAGTGGTTGGTGTCGACCGAGTCGTGCTGTGTGTCCAGTACCGACGGCTCGCTGAGTCGAGCCGTACTCATGCTCTGGTGTCCTCACCAGAATTGCTCCAGCAACTTCTACTCTTGAATCATACAGTTGGCTAGGAAAGCTCTTGGCTTTCGACTGAGGGCATCAGCTATAGGATTACCCTTTCCAGGATGGTATTGTATTGTGAAGTCAAAATCTTGAGATATTCCAGCCATTGCCTTTGTCTCATATTTAATTCTTTCTAAGAAAAGAGATACTTGAGGCTCTTATGATCAGAGTACACGGTAAATTACACTCTGTAAAGGTAATGTTTCCAGATCTTTAATGCAAACACTACCGCAGCCAATTCTAGGTCATGGACTGGGTAGTTTTCTTCATGCTTCTTTAGTTGTCGGGATGAGTATGCTATGACTCTTCGTTGTTGCATTAACACACATCCGAGGCCAATGCTAGACGCATCGGTATATACCTCGAATTTTTCCCCTTCAGTAGGTAATGCCAAGACTGGGGATGAGGTGTGATGATCTTTCAAGTCTTGGAAACTCTTCTCGCATTCTTCATCTCACTTATAGGGAATTTTCTTACGGGTCAGCCTAGTAAGTGGAACGGTGATTTTCGAGAAGTCCTTGATGAACCGTGTATAGTAATCGGCTAGACCCAAGAAACTATGGATCTCGATAGCATTGGTCGGCCTTTCCCAACTTTTTACGGCGTCGACTTTTGACGGGTCAACAGAAATCCCATCTTTCGAGATCACATGGCCTAAGAAAGATACTTCCTCGAGCCAAAAATCACATTTACTGAGTTTTGCATATAACTGATTTGTCCTCAATATCTGTAACAAAATCCTCAAATGCTCTTCATGTTCTTCTTTGGTCTTTGAATAAATCTATATGTCATCAATGAAGACTACAACAAATTGATCCAGATGATGTCTGAATATACTGTTCATTAACTGCATAAAGGCGGCAGAGGCATTTGTTAGTGCAAAAAGCATAAAAACAAATTCATAGTGCCCAAATCTGCTCCTGAACGTGGTCTTATAAATATCCTCATCCTCAATCCTCAGTTGGTGATATCTTGACCTGAGATCTATCTTTGAGAAGTACTTAGATCCAAAGATCTGATCAAATAACTCATCGATTCTCGGCAGTGGATACTTGTTCTGAGATGGTTCAACTGTCGATGGTCGATGCAGAGTCTCATCGATCCATCATTCTTCTTTACAAATAATACGGGCGCTCCCCACGGGGAAGTGCTTGGTTTGATAAATCCCTTTTTCAAAAGTTCCATCAATTGCTCCTTTAATTCCTTGAGCTTGGCAGGGGACATCCTATAAGGTGCCTTAGAAATTGGGCCAGCACCAGGGATGAGGTCGATGGTGAAGGCCACTTCTCTCGTGGGGGTAATCTTGACAATTCCTCCAGAAACAGGTCAGGGAACACCCGAACTACGGGAATGTCTTCTATCTTGGACCCCTTAGTCTCTTTTATGGTGATGAAAGTAATGAAAGATACACACCCTTTCCTTATTAACTTACTAGCTCGGAGGGCCGAAATAAGAGGCGACTTGTTCCGACTCTTAGGGTTAGTGCAAACAAGTTCCAGGAACTCCTTAAAAGAAATCTTGCCAGTACGGCAATCAACAACTGCCTTATGTGTGGATAGCCAATCAGCTCCTAGTATAACATCATAATCTTTCAGGTCTAGGCATATTAAATCTGCTGGTAGATTTTTCCCTTTTACCATGACTTCACAATTTAGATAATGGTGTAAGAGTTAGGACTCGTTTACGAGAGGGGTTGAAATTACTAGGTCTATCCACTCCGGTTCCATGGGTAATGGGTCGGCAAACTTCTTGGAAACAAAAGAATGTGATGCACCGATATTAAACAAGACATGTGCAGACTTGGAAAAAATCTTTAGTGTACCTCCCACCAGTCCGCCCTCATCTTGTTCTGCCTCCTGAAGAGCTTGGAGATGCGCTTGTTTCTTCACCGGGCGCTTCTCGTCTCTGGTTTGATCATTAAGTAGTGGGCAGTCGGGAATTCGATGATCACGATTCCCGCATCTGAGGCAACCTCCTAGTCTTCTCTAGCATTCTTTGGCCCTATGGCCGGCCATGTCGCAGTGCTTGCACACCTCTTTGGAAGGTGTGGCAGTGATGGAGAAAGGCTTTTGATTCTTCTTAGGCTTCTTCTCCTGGGAGGAATTTTCTCCATTACTGACTCTCTTCTTGTTGAGGGTTGGCTTGAAAGTGCCGGAGCTGGTAACATGCTCCTTCTTGTCCTTCCTACATATTCTGTCGAACAACTCTGTGGCATCTTCTAATAGCTGGGCTCTTCGTACTATCTCCGAATAGACTTGAATGTCTATCGGAGCTAATTGGGTGATGTACTGGGGTCGAAGCCTATTAAGGAATCTTCTCGCTTTCATCTTCTCGGTTCTCACTAAGTGCTTTGCATACCTTGATAATCTAGAGAATTGAGCCTCGCACTCGGCCACCGATAAGTTTCGTTGTTTGAGTGTGGCGAATTCGGCGGCCTTCTTCTCTTGTACACGGTCAGAAAAGTACTTGTTATTAAAATACTGAACAAACTCTGCCCACGTAACATGATCTTGGGCTATAGTAGCTTCTACGGACTCCCAACAGAAATGGGCGTCCCTCTCTAATTGAAATGTTGCTAGTAACACCCTCTCTTCATCCGTGCATTGCATAACACGGAATATCCGTTCAATCTCCCTGATCCAATGTTCGGCATCATCAGGGTCAGTCGAACCATTAAACTTGGGAGGGTTCGTATTGCGGAAACTCCGGTGGAGATCTCCCGCTCCACGGTTTGCTCCGCCCTGCGCTACTTGTTGTAATGCCTGAGTGAGACCCTGAATAGTGTGTTGCATCTCACGCCACTGGGCACGTTCTGCGGCCATGATCCTACAAGATTTTAATAACTATTTTAGTATATATTTAACCAAGAGTTTAAGTCCCTAAATTAACTTAACCCATGGTTCTACCCAATCTCACCGGGTAAAGGTTTAAACCTATCCTTGGACTTGATTTTTCCTAGGAATTGAATATCCTAGGCTCTGATACCACAAAAACTGTCACGCCCCGAGCGCGAAAGGAACCCGGTACGCGTGACGAGTTTATATCATTCATATCAATCAGAGCATAAGTGTATTCGACAGAGTGCGCAAAAGTAGAGATAACCAAATCCCTTATTCATAATATCCATTATAACAATTCTATTACATAACCTTAATGAGAGAACTAGGACTCAATAAAACAAAATTACGATGATCGACTCAAGAAAATAGAAAAGACAGGACTGGATAACGGCATGGATAGTTGACACGGCTCTACACTCTTCACTCATGTCCATCCCCATCCGAATAAGCTTCGTCATCGGAGTTACCTGAAAAATAGGGAAAAACACTAGGTGAGCGAACACTCAGTAGGAATTATATCTCAAGTACGAGCTTGCTTTAAGTAAATTACATGTTGCATGAATGCAAGTATAGCTATGCATGTACGCATGAAACGACACTAGATAAAGAGTATAGCAAGAGATAATAGAATGAACTAGCAAGATTTCAAGATTTCATGTAGACTGTAAAAGATGGTCAAGCATGTAATTAAACATATCGCGTCATGTCAAGTGAATTGGCTATCATGTTATCAAGCAAGTAAATACATATCACGTCATGTCAAGTGAATTGGCTATCATGTTATCATGCAAGTAAATACCTATTTCGGTCTACGCAAGTCATGTCAAGTCAAGTACAAGTACAAGTCGTGGAATGTCAATCTAGCAAGTCATGCACTTCGGTGCAATGCTACACCATGATTAATAATAGCTCCCATGGGTATAAGTACTTTCGGGTGCTCCTCTCAGGACCAGATCGGGCCCTATATACGTAAGCATTGAGTCATGTATTTTTAGACCTCCACTATAGTTATAGCCAATATAGAATTCCAAAGGAATGAACTTGTAGGATGATAAGGTAGACTTCATCAATGAAGGATTTCAAGGATAGAACTTTTACGTCGAGACAAACTACGATTAAAACTGCACAACACAACGCATATCAGAAAATTGGGTGGAAATTGGCGCCCTAGTGGGTGCCATGTTTTTTACAGAATTAGCGCCCTTGTAGAGGGTTGCTCGTTGTGTGGATAAGATAAAGCAGAAAGAATTGGCGCCTGCATGTAGGGGCGCTCAATCCACAATTGATGGCAATGGAAGGGCCCATTCCAATTGCACAAAGAGATATTCTCACAGAGGCTAAGTAGCATACCGTGAGGGCTATTCTACCATGTTTCTTAGAGTGACATGGTATTTAAAAAGTGATCATGAGTTTTAAAGGTACAACCTGCTCAATCAGCCTTGAGAGAATCCAAGGCTACGAGGAGACTTATGGAGGTGTCTATGATGAAATTACCAGTCTGAAGGAAGGAATATCCCGCGGAGGGCTCATTCATCAACGAGAGTTAGTGGGGTAAGCGTGAAACAACGTGAAAACGTGGGACTACATCTACGGACTAAGATATAGTGCCAATAGATAGACCCCCGGTATGGGTCAAGAAAAACTCGGATGAAAACTGTGAACTAGTAGAATGGCACCTTAAGAGGTGCCTTCATTTTTATAAAATAGAGCCTTCCTATGGAGGCGTTGTATCTAAAAGTTCATATTGTACACATATATTGGATTATGGGACAATTTGACACACAGGGAAATGGCGCCTTAATGCAGAGGCTGTATTTCTATATAGGGCGCCCTAGACAGGGGCGCTATATCTTGAAGGGTGACTTAGGTTCAGACGTGGTTCTCTTCATGTGAATTTGAACGTGAATAGTAGCACTTTTCCATTAAATAGAATTTTTGTGAAAATGAATATATGCACATGAAGAAAAATATAGCAGGATTCCAGAACTATGCTTATGCATCACTTTGGACATCAGGTTACATAGTTATTAAATTTTAATCATGAGTAATTATTAATTAGCAAAGGAATTAACGACTATTCATAAAGTCATTTTATCAATAGGGCGCCCAAGGCAAGGTCACCCTTTTACTGAGATTCAGAAAACACAACAGAAAACCACTAAATCCATACTAAAGGACCTATATGCATGTATATGATCCTGAAATTACTAGGTTGGGCTTAGAACTTGAGAAAACCTACCTCGTGGGTTGATCCTGGTCGACAGAACGTGAAGAATCGAAAGGAGATGATCAAATATGGTAGCAGCAATGTTACGGGCTGAAGAACTAATAAGAGCAGCAACAACAGCTCTTGAACAACAACAACAACGTAGTAGCGGTCGGATAGAAGCAACCGGCTTCTATCACAGGAGTATCTGCAGCTTCAAACGGCAAGAACAGAGGGCCGTGCTCTTGTGCATGAAGCGGTGAAGAGGAAGAAGAAGCAGCAAAGGGATTCTTCACGATGCAGTAATCGCAGTAGGGACCAGACATGAAGAAGAAGCAGTCTTCTCTGGTAATACTATCCCCGTAGAATAGACAAACGGCTCCAGAAGGAGAAAGGAAGAATGGCAGCAGGTCATCGACGACGCAGAAAACCTAGAGGCAATAACCTCTGCAAGGTTTTGGAGGGTCATATTTATAGGAAAATGAACCTAACAGGGTAAGAGTTCTAATGGGATTTAAGTAAGAATCCTATTGGTATACAATTTCCTCATAATCATCCTACTTGATCTGAAACGTTCCCGAACAGCAACCAACCCAGTTTGAACAAAACACTGCCAGACTGTTCTGAAGGATATAGCGCCCAATCAAGGGGCGCTCTTTGAAAATAGCGTCTTAACAAGGGGCGATGTTCCCTTTTTGGCTTGGTTCTAGCCCATTTGGGTTCCCTTCTGCGTAAAGCCCATATGTACATAGGTTGTTTATATGTGTGTGGGTTGGGTCTTTGACTTATTTATTTGTTTTCACAAATTTCCTTATTTTTCATTTAATTTTGGAATTTTATTCCTATAATTGTTAGGGTTGCTACACCCTCCCCCACTTAAAAGAATTTGGTCCCCAAATTCAATCGTATATAGACGTGGAGCCTCAATATTTTTATAATTTTTCATTCTATGTCTGTCTGTCCATTTGGGCACAACTTTGGGCAGTCTGTGTGGGCCTTTGGAAATAAGATTCTAGAGGTTTGGATTTATAGCATTCATAAATGTGCACACACAGCCTAGCCATGCAGCGAAATCAGAACCATCAAACATAGAAGGACGAGCCATAGATAAATTCAAAAGCGATTAACCAAGAGCTATGAATCAGCACACAAAAGAGCACTTTAGAATAGTAGGATTCACTGCAGATCGTTGTATCTGGTGGAACAGTACTTTCTCTGATACCAATTGTTAGAATGCAGGGCACGAATCCAGAGTGGGGGGTGAATGGATTCCCGTTAAATACTATTGCAGAATTAAACTTTTAACTACACTTATGTGATCTAAGAAGACACATGAACCCTCTTACTCAAAAACTGTTCTCTTAAAACATGTATCAAACGCATGGTGTGTAGACAGACTCCACACTAAACAACAAGTTGAAACAGAATAAAAGGTGTAGTCACTGTTTAGTTTAACACTCAGCCAGCTCAGACTAATGTAGGCTGACTAGATGCAAGTGAGCATAGTCAGCCCAAGAGAATGTTTCTATTAGACACTTAGGCAAATACTTAGTGCATGAAGAGCAGATCAATGAAGGGCTAGCTCCCAACTCAAAATGATGTGGTTAAGACTGACCAACAGCGAACATAAAGCAAATAACCACTCAGTCAGAAGATCCTGTGAATGAGGTAGAAGAAATGGATAAACGCACGATCAAACCACTGTACACAGAATTTTTTAGGTGGTTCGGCCAGACACCAGTCCGCCTACATCAACCCCTCACTCCAAATCGAAGTGAGGCTTCCCTACAGAAGTAACGCAGACTCAGTCTGCTACAAATGCTACCTAACAGCTTGACCCAGAGGAACACTTTCCTCTCTTCTTCTGATCAAATCAGAAGGAAACTTGAGTAACACCCAGTTACTCAAAAAATTGGAGGACCAATCCTTGCTTCCTCTAAACCGGAGGGGAACCGGAGATAAATATCCCTTCTTCTGCTATCGCAAAAGGGACGTGAACAACAACCCACTGCTCACCAAGACCTAGAGGATCAGATCCTCTCTTCCTCTGAATCCATAGAGGGAAACTGTGAGTGACACCCAGTCACTCACAACCGGAGACCCAAGTCTCCCTTCTCCTGAACACACAAGAAGAAACCCGATCCCGAATGAAGGAATCAGAAACCACAAGATGAATGGAGAAAACAAACAAACGAACTAGAAAACAAAAATAGAAGGAAACAATAGCTCCAAGGAGCTGATGGACTCTGGATCTGATCCACAAGTTGAAATACTGGCAGATTTCCAATTGAATCTTTGGCTGCTCTCTTTCTTCTATACTCTTCACTCTCAACTATCTCTTTTCTTCTTCTTCTGTTGGCTCTCTTTTCTTCTTCTTCTACTGCTGGCTCTCTTCTGTCTTCTCTCAGACGACAACACTTTCTTCTGCACACCCCTTTTTCTTCCTATCTTGCACCTCCCACTTCTTCGAAGGATGAGGGTCTATTTATACAAAACAGAGTATCGGAACCCATTTGGATAAAATGATTTGGTGCCCTTTAATTTCTATTGGACCACGTGGCAAGAGGTGGAAGAATATTTCTAATAAGGAATCCTCGGATCACGTGCCTATTACCGCTCAGCTAGGTTCACGTGCCACTCATCTACTATAGTAATGTTTGGTTGAAGCCTAGTCACGTGACTGCCTCAAGTGACGCCATTGCCACCTGTTCACTCAGGCATTTCATCAAACACTTTTCCTTCTCCTTTAATGACCTCAAATCCCAGAATCTGCACCGACATTGGTGGACATCTCAATGAGTGCATTGAGTTGATTGTGCTTCACCACTATATGTGCTTCGACCTTGTCAAATGGAGCATTGATCTTCTGCTTCAAGCTACCTCATGGATACACTGACCTTTAAGATCGAAGAATGCTGATGTGCACCGACTTGTGGGTCTTGTAGTGTTGATGTGCATCGACCTTGTAACACAGCACTCAGAGAATGTGCTCAGACCTAGAAGCATGCGCAGACCTTCTACATGTACAAAGGAAATGTGCATCGGCCTTCTTTTGAGGTTGCTTAAATGTGCACCGACCTCTCTTCAGAGTTGACCAATGTGCACTGACCTTTCTTTTGAAGTTGCTCAAATGTGCACCGACCTCTCTTCTTGAAATCACACAGGTGCATCGATCTTCCTTCTTCGTTGCCAAGATATGCTTCGACCTTTGTCCCGTGCAGACAAAAATGTTCACCGACCTTCCTTCGCTGAGGAACCAAAGGTGCACCGACCTTGTTCTGGGTTGAAAGGATGTGCATCGACCTTCTTCGCTGACAGACCAAAGGTGCACTGACCTTGTAAGCACATGTGCATCGACCTTCATCAGTCCCCAGTTAACTAGCATCGGCCTTCATTGGTCCCCAGCCAACTAGCATCGACCTGCATTGGACATGTGCACAGACCTTATGTATGTGAAGCAGAACATGCACCGACCTTGGATCCATGTATGCACAGACCTTGTGTACTTGAACCAGAACATGCACCGACCCTCTTTTCAGAGTTAACCAATGTTCATCGACTTTGGTTCTGCAGTAACTGAGGTAGCATCGAGCTTGGTTGCGTGCAGATTGAAGTAGCATCGACCTTGTATATGCACAATGCAAAATGTGCATCGACGTTCATTCTGTGCAAGGCTAACTAGCGTCGACCTTCATTCATCAACGACAGAAGCTGCATCGACCTTAGCTGTCAGCTTGCACTGTCTTGGACTTTGACTGGCCAACCAAGACTATTGACAATTCTCATTGACTGTGCATTGACTTCATTGACCATGTTGACTTTTCTTGTTGACTGTGCATTGACTTCTGATTTTAACTGGCTTTCAACCTGTACTTTGTGCAACTTGAACACCTCAACAGCACAAACAGAGTCATGAGAGCATATGCATGATTCTTTATCAACA
Source organism: Amorphophallus konjac (assembly GCA_022559845.1). Lineage (NCBI taxonomy): Eukaryota > Viridiplantae > Streptophyta > Magnoliopsida > Alismatales > Araceae > Amorphophallus > Amorphophallus konjac. Next base: position 92,516,605 of record CM040119.1, read on the forward strand.
AACCACATTGATTGATCATATTAAGGAGTATACATGAATAGAGTTTTTGACAGCATCAAAACACAGGGACACAACAATCTCCCCCTTTTTGATGATGGCAAAACTACGAGTCATCATTAGTCATTTCAATTAATGAACCATAAATGACCTCTGTGCATTTGTATCATGCAAGTAAATTCAATCAATGACCTCTCTATGACTCAACCAAGCTATTCTCCCCCTTTGACATTATCAAAAAGAAATTATAGTTTGAGAAAATCAGAGAAGTAAATGCGAAGCATGCAAAAACTATTCTCCCCCATGCCAAATGAACTGTAAATACCCGGTCATGCAAATCATGAAAGTAAAGATGCTGATGAAGCAATCTGCACCTTTGACAGGGCAAAGGGATTGGAATGGAAGAAATGATCCACAAACATCAACAAAAACACAGGGATAGTTGGACAATTAAGGCAATAGGAGAATGGCTCAAGAGGTATTACAATCTGTAGAGAATATCAACCAACAGAGTCTAAAATTTTGCAGTCAAGATGTTTTCAACAGAGTAGAAAAAATCGAGGAAACGAAATCAATAGATCTTCCAAAGGAGTAAGAAAGATTTTCAATGAGATACCAATGCCATAAATTCAAATTTAAAGATGTTTGAGAGTCTTCAATTGTAAGGGCTTATGAAGGAACTTTACTGAACTGCATGGTTTTAATATAATGTCTTCAGAGATTATCCAAACGAATTTTTCTTTATTCATATCTAAAATCAATATTTAATAAAAGAGAACCAAGCTGTCATACACACATCTAGTTTAACCTCCCTCCATCTTACTCATTCATATTCAATGACCCCTTTAGGGTTTGCATGAAGTAGTATTGAGATTAAACAAACTTGAATATAGCTGATCATGTTCAGGAATTCAGTAATTTTTCTGTTTCAATTATTTTTCTGATTTCTTCTTTAAACAATATATTTTTCAAGAGCAATCTAGTTTAGTGTACACTTTTTAACTAGAGGATACACGTTGTTTAGACGCCATTATCCCTAAGAACTTAAAGTGATTAACTGTCATGCTTCATTTTGAACAGAGATAACTAGGGCACTTCATGACATAGGTTGACTCCATTTCTTTGATGAATGTCCCAGTTTCTCAGTGCAACCTAATCATTGCTCTGCCTTAACCTTTCACAGATTTTTCATCAAATTTTCAGCAGAGATAACTATGACACTTCATGACACAGTCCTTTGGACATGGTTTCTCATTGATCAAAGTCATTGCTCTAACAAAATATAGCTTTTTGGAGATACCCAGACTAAACAGATATTTAAAGACAATACATGCATCATGTAACTTAACCAAAGAGTGCCATTGTTTTAAAACTTTTATATTTCATATGGTCTTACATGATGTATCATAAATCAACTGGTTAAAGTTTATTAAAAGGATTGACTCAGATATTTTCAAGATGTTCAAGTCTAAACTCAAGAATTACATTAGATTTAAACCACATGAGTCTTTCAGACCTTCATAATTCCCTATAATAGAAGATTCCTTTCCCAGATCATTTTCAAATTTATGAACAAGGTATATATATTGAAATCTTCATGAGTTTTAGACAAAACAATGGAATTTCAGAAGTACCCAGAACATCAAGCAGTAAAGAGCATTAAGCAAGAGTGGTAGAAACTGATGCAGCAGATAAATCTAAAATGATAGCTGATAGATAGCAACGACAAGGATAAACTCAGAGAAATAGTAGTGATATCCAGGTGTCCTTCAGACAGATGACTCTCAAGCACCAAGAGAATCCCGATCAGTTGATATCAACATAGCAAGCCCCCTTACAGCAAAAATAGAAGCAACAGACCGTGGCTTTCAAGGCCATGTAAGTGAAATACTCAAAAGATTTTAACAAAGATATTTGTGAAATTCAAAATAGCTGAGAACAAGTGAGAACCCAGGGATCAGAACAACTAAGTAGGCCTGAGTTCAATCACAGCAACACGGGGCCTTACACAAACAGATCATAGCCAAGATAGCATAGACTAAAACAAGAAGCATAGGTTGACCAAAGTGAGTAGTTTGGTCGACCGAGTTAGATAGAGTGTGAGTGATGAAATAGATTTTTAAACACCCATTTTTAAAATCCTACTAATGCTCCCCCTAAGTGTATGCATGTCAAGCACTATTTTTGTGTTTTCAGTATGAATGATATGCAACTAACAATATGTATGCAGGTGCATTGATTTCACTTAGCTAAATGCATTGAATAATCATATATGACCTGAAAACCATGCAGAGGATTAATCTGACCAATGTATGCATGAATCACAAAAATTATCTTGATAGACTACCCCTGAAAGTATGCATGAAAGTCTTTCCTTTTATCTCCACTTGCAGATCCGCTAAAGAAATCATGGATAAGTTGAAAGCACCCGCAACATCAACCAAGAAGGCAAAATCAGACGAGGACAAATGTCTGATGGCTGACAACAGTAATCAAAGTAGCAATCAAAATGAAGAGGAGGATGATGATCAGGTAAACCCCTTCGACAACTTCACTTTAAATGACTTTGAGGATGCATATGGTGAGTTGTTAGGAAGGTATGAAAGATTAAGTACAAAGTATAAATATTTGGAAAAGAAATTACATGAAGATGCTAACTCCAACTCTGAAAATGTTGATATTAAGACACTGAAAACTGAGAATGAAATCTTTAGAAAACAACTGAACAAACTTGATTCAATAGATTCAGAATTGGAACAATAAAAAATTGAAAATGACAAACTGAGAAAACATCAAAAAGATTTGGACATTGTCAAAGCTGAAATGGATAATTTGCAATCTGAGAATGATTCACTTCAGAAACAAATTGAAAAAATCAAATCTGAAAATGCATGTTCTAATATAACTGCCTGTAATACGTGTTTGCTTCTAAAAGAAATAAATGAATCTCTCCATTTTGATGACGAATGGCATAAGGACTTAATTGCATCGTTGAGGGAAGAGAACAAAAAATTGTTGGATAAAAATTTAGAAACTGAACAAAGAGAGGATGAACTAATTGAAGAGCTAAGTTCTATGTCTAATGATGGAATTCTTGCTGAACAGATCAAAGAATTAAGGTCTGAAAATGAAAAATTGAAATTGATGCAAAAAGAGAATGAAGAATTGAAGCAGTTGAACAATGCTATGTCTGAGAGGTTTCTTGTCCTAGAAAAAGGAAAATGTGTTGTTAATGAAAATCAAGTTGAAAAAAGAGCTTACACTGGAACAAGAAGCTGAGAACTATAAAATTGTAAACAAGGTGCTAAATGAGTATGTGAATTGCATTGAACAAGAGATTGCTAGTTATGAGATACATATTGCATCTTTGGAAAATGAAATTAAGGATCTAAAAAATGCCTTGTCTAAATTTGTTAAAGGACAAGATAACTTGGATAAGCTGCTGGGGATGAAAGTTAACTTTCAGAAAGAGGGGCTGGGGTATAATCTAGTAAATAAGAAGAGCTTTGAAAATAAAATTCATACATTATTTGTATGCAGCACTAATCAAACCAGCACCAAAAACCCTCTAGTTTTTCAATTCACAGCTAAAAAGGGTCCTGAGGATATTATGAATCAGAAAACTCACAAACAAACTGAATAAATGAAAAAGACCAGACACTTGCAGAAAAGACTGAATCACACTTATGTTGAGAATGTGCAAGCTGAAAATAACACTAACACACCCATACATGCACACAAAAAGAAACTCATGACATGTCATTACTGTCACAAGGGTGGTCATCAAATGCATGAATGTAGATTAATGGAACTAGATGATTTGAATGCTAGAAAAAATGCATGATAGGAAAGCTCATGTCAAAAATCATGCATTTTAGAAAACGAATGTTCAATGCTTTTGTTATGGCAAGATGGGCCACATTGCTGCCCATTACTGGCACGCCCAGGGAAAAGTTCAATCTAAACATGTTAAATTCCCTGCTAAACAGAATGCCTTCGGTAAAGATAAATTTGCTTTCAAAATATAATCTTATATGTGCTTCAACTGCTGGAAGCCAGGCCATCCAGCTAATGAATGCTGGTCTATTATTGAAAGAAGATATCATTCTTCTTGTTTTAATTGTGGGAAGTCTGGCCACACAGTTCAGGACTGTTGGCATCTGCAAAGAAATCCCAACTCTCATGGTAGAAATAGTAAAATTCCTACACACCCACAAACACCTCAAGCTTATCCTGTAAAGAAAAATATGAATGGCTTCATTTAGTGTCATTATTGTGGGAAAGTAGGACATGTCATGGATGACTGTTACATTTTAAAATCTGACAATTTTAATGCTGCAAGAATAAGGAAAGTACCTCTTAAAGGTATAACTGACCCTTCAGGACCCAAGAGATCTTAAGTACATCTAAATAGAAAATGAGGTTATGTGTTTGGCAGGTGTGCCTTGGAGCAAGGAAATAAAGTGGGGGTTCAATAAGCCAAGGCACCCGAGTATGGTAAAACCCTAATTCTGCACTTTACAGGTTTGGTAATTTGAGTTTCAATAAGTTTCTTCAGATATATATATATATATATATATATATATATATATATCTTGCTTGATCTGTTAGTTAAGATCTAGTGCATGCATGCTCACATTTGCATTTGATAATATGCATTGTTTCTCATGAGCATATGTTGAGCAATCAGTGCATATATTAGATTGATAATGAATTGCATATATTCTCTGAAAATCTAGACTGCATGTGTCTGATGTCTACATGTTTCATGTGCATCTCTAACATAATCACTCAAAGTCAGTTGCATACATATCTGTTCAGATAACTGTCATCAAAAATTTAAGATGCACATAGGAATGCATTACATTGTCATGCATGACCTCTATGGTATATAAATGGTGAGTTATTGAAAGACAGATGCAATCTGTCATGAAGTTCTTACTATGTGTGAGGTGGTCCTTGGACTAAGTCCTCCGCCTGGTACCATAGGTCAATTTGCACTTAGGGCAGTCTAGATGTTCATGAGTATAATGCAAACTCAAGGGGTTCTAACAACTCACGAGCCGTAGCTCCATAGGAGTTCTGCAGGGACAGATGTTTGCCATCGATAGCTATAACTATTCACCCTTTAGACGAGTTCCCTTAAAGGTCATGCCACAGAGAGGCAAGCTTCCTAGGGCCCCGAGTGACTAGAAGGTAGGAAGGAAGGAAGGGAGAAGATACCCATGAAATAGGACGCTATGTATATTTGTAAAAGACACTTCTTTTTATTCATTCATAGAAGAAGGGGGGGGGGACAGAGTACATGTTGGGAGACTATCCCATAACAAATGAAAGAATAAGTGAAGAAGAGAAGATACACTGGTCGGAGGAGAGCAAAGCCCAAGCCCCTTCCCTTAGATCATGTCACGCCCCGAGCGCGGAAGATACTCGGATATGCGCAACGAGTTTATATCAATCATGTCAATCAGAGTAGTAGTGTATTCGACACCAAAACAGAGATGCGCAAAATAGAAAGATAACCCAATCCTTTATTTCATAATGGATAGACTATTACAAATCCAATACTCTATTCAATTAAAAAGGAAAAGTACATAGTTGACTCAAGAAAATAGGAAAAAGACTAGATGACACTTGGAAAAGCTCTAGCTCTTTCACTCTTGCCCATTCCCATCCGATTGACTTCCCTCGTCGTCGGAATTACCTGAAAAGTAAGGGACAAACACGGAGTGAGCGAACGCTCAGTAGGAAATTATATCTCAGGAACCAGCAAAGGGTTTAAGTAATTACATTTTTCATGAATGTACTATAGCTATGCATGCTCGCATAAAACGACAAGATAGAGAGAGAATTTATCAATAAGACAACAAGATGAACTAGTCACGAGCTTTCAGGAAAAGATAACAAGATATTCAAGCAAGTACTCTTTAGCAAGTCATGTCAAGGACTTTGGCTATCATGTATCAAGCAAGCAAGTAATTACCCTTTCTCGGGTCACGCAATTCATGTCAAGTCAAGTACGAGTCAAGTACAAGATTTGTGTGGAACGTCCAATCAAGCTAGTCATGCACTCGGTATAATGCCAGATACCTTATCATTCAACTCCCATGGGCACAAGTACTTTCGGGTGCTCCTCCCAGGACCAGATCGGGCCCTATATGCACAGGCATTTATCATGTATATTTGACATCCACTCTTGTATATATATATAGCCAATAGGGAATTTCAACAATTTAAGCTTGTAGACACGTAGGATAACTTTGAGAGAATGGAGTCCAAAAATACGATATTGGACATAGATAGGCGATAACAACGGTACAATCACGATGAACGATGAAACTAGGTGGAATTAAGTTCCCTTAACTCGGGTACCATGACAAACAAGTATGGACATTCTTTATATAGAATTGAGGTCCACATGAACAGTCTATCAAAGGCAAGATACCCTCATTCTTATTATAGAATTGAGGTCCACAAGAACATCAACAAATGGCATGATATCGTCATCCCAATTAGAATTCTCATGATATACTCTTTGCATATCATAAGGGCCGGTATACCATGTTTCTTTAGAATGACATGGCATTCAATAGTGTAATGGGTTTTTAGGGTACAACCAGCTCAGTCGACCTTGAGGGAATCCAAGGTACGAGGAGTCTTACGGAGGTCTCTATGACTAACTCGCTAGTCCAAAGGAACGGAATGTCCAATGGAGAGCTTGTATGTCAATGAGAGTTTAAGGGTGATCGATAAAACATCATGAAACATGGGACTATACTCACGGAGTGGAGTAATAGTGCCTACATATATATATATACATATAGTGAAACCCTCGGATAACAGTAATCGGGAAAAATCAGTAATGCAGAAAGTAGCGACTCTAGTAAAGTCATTTTTCGTAAAATTAACGCCTTAATCAGGGGCGTTTATATTAAATTTGACGACATATAAAGAGGTCATCCTTTCCAATATTGCTATTTTACAGGATATTAAAAATATGTAATTTTGTTGAAAACGCGCCTTGGGTAGGGGCGTTACCAGGAAAAAGGCGCCCTAGTCTGGGGCGTTAGTTAAACAAGAGACGACCTGGTCAAGGTCGTGAATTCACAATTTTACAAATTTCGAGGTAATGAATATTTCAGGAACATGGTATATAGTCAGGACCAGAAAAATAGCAGGATTACAAGAAATTGACCATGCATTAATTTAGAATCCTGTTTACATTGATAATTACTTTTTAAACATGCTATTTATTAATTAACAGGAATTAACGTCCATGTGCAGGGCGTCAAATCTGGAATTGACGACCTGGGCATGGTCGTGTCTTTTAAATTAACGCCCTTGTTAGGGTCGTTTCTTTCAAACATTCCGTAGAAAATAACCAGAACGCATGAAAACTATATGCATGAACTACCGATGATAATTATCTATAGTTATATGGTAGTTTGGGCTACGTTCCATGAGAAAATCCTACCTTATAATGATTAACTGGAGAACTGATGAAGACACGGTACTCTGCTATCAACAGAGTTGGATGAAAGGGGCAGAAGTCTTGGTGTAGATGTATCGACAGGTTCTCTTTTTGGCACGATCAGAAGTAGACGTTCGTCGATGAAGAACCCACGTTCTTCAGTAGGTTAAGAAGACTTCTCTACAGAGAAATAAGATGAAGAAACATCAGTTTTTCTTCATAATACTTAACTGAAGGTGGAGGAAAGAAAAACTTACCCGTTAATCTTCTTAACCTGTAAGAAGAGAAGAAGAATAAGAATATTTAGTATTCTTTCATGAAATCGATAATCGGACGAACAGAGATACAAGAAGAACCTGCTGTTCTTCACATACCTTAGAATACTCCGGACGTCAAATAGCGTTCTCGGTTCAAGCAGTAGGTTATTTATAGGATTTCTAGAATCCTAATAGAGTTAGTGTTTGATTGGAAGTAATACTTCCATATTAGAGTTATTACTACATTCGAACTCTTCCTCGTAGTTATCACCTTACCCTGGATAGACTCCTGGGTCGAACGAAACTCAAACTGAATTAGCGACCTAGGTCAGGGCGTCGATTTTAAATTGACGCCTTGTCAAGCGTCGTTACTTCTTAAAACGCGTCCACGAAAGGGACGTTACGCTAACTTGTCCTTTTTATTTATTTTGGTCGTTTAAAATTTGACGCCTTAACGTGTGGGCGTCCTTTCTTCAAAACACGCCTTAGGTAAGGGCGTTTTCTTGTAAAGTAGCGCCTTTATCTGAGGCGTTATTTCCATCAGGGTTTTAATTATTTTTATTCCAAGCTCTTTCGTTTATTTATTAAATCTTTTAATCTATTTTGATTTATTTATTCCTTTTAAATTTATCAGGGTTGCTACACCCCTCCCCCACTTAAAAAGAATTTGGTCCCCAAATTCCATATCATATATTTGCATTTGGAGAGTGTAGAGTACGTACCTTCTAAAATAATTCTGGAAATTGTTTCCTCATAGATTCCTCGGTCTCCCATGTAGCTTCATGTTCTGAATTCTTATTCCATTGTACTTTTAGCATGGGAATAACCTTATTTCTTAGGACACGTACTTCTCGATCTAAGATCTTCATAGGCTTCTGTTCATACGTGAAATCTTTCTGGATCACTAGGTCTCCATATTCAATAATATGTGATGGGTCATGTACGTACTTCTTCAACATAGATATGTGGAACACATCATGTACTTCGGACAGTTGAGGTGGCAATGCGATGCGATAAGCAACCTCGCCAACTCTTTCTAGTATCTCAAAAGGTCCGATAAATCTCGGTGTAAGCTTGCCTTTAACACCAAATCTTCGTATTCCACGTCCAGGCGATATCTTGAGAAATACATGATCTCTAATTTGGAATTCGAGATCTCTTCTTCTTGTGTCGGCATAAGCCTTTTGCCTTGTCTGAGCTACTTGTAATCTTTCCCTGATTACTCGTATCTTCTCAGTTGTATCCCTTACCATGTCTGGACTTAACAGTTGTTTCTCTCCAACTTCATTCCAGCAAAAGGGTGATCGGCAACTCCTTCCGTATAAAGTTTCGAAAGGTGCCATTTGTATACTAGCTTGGTAGCTATTATTGTATGCAAATTCGGCAAGAGGCAAGTGATCATGCCAGTTTTCATCAAAATCAGTGATGCATGCTCTAAGCATATCTTCAACTACTTGATTTGTTCTCTCGGTCTGACCATCCGTTTGAGGATGAAAGGCTGTACTAAAATTAAGTCTCGTCCCCAACGAATGTTGTAGTCCTTTCCAAAAATGAGAAGTAAAACGGGGATCTCTGTCAGACACGATTGAAACAGGAATACCATGTAATCTGACTATTTCCTTGATGTATAGTGCAGCTAAGACATCAACTGACCATCGACTCTTGATTGGCAAGAAATGCGCGGATTTGGTCAATCGGTCAATGATAACCCATATTCCATCATGTCCTCTTTTTGATTTAGATAAACCCATGATGAAATCCATACCAATATCCTCCCACTTCCATTTAGGGATATCTAGAGGATGTAGCTTTCCAGCAGGCTTTTGGTGTTCCGCCTTGACTTGTTGGCATGTGAGACAGCGTGATACATAGTCCGTTATTTCTCTTTTCATGTTGGGCCACCAAAAATTTCTTTTCACATCTTGGTACATCTTGGTAGATCCAGGATGAATCGTATACCTTGATCTGTGAGCTTCATCTAAGATCTTCTTTTTCAATTCTGGGCAGTCCGGTATACCAGTTCTACTCTTGAACATTAATCTTCCATCAGAAGCTAGTTGGAAGTCCGATTGTCCTTTTAATCTGCCCTTGATTTCTACTAATGTAGGATCATCATCCTGAAGTGCTTGTATCTCAGATAATAAATCTGACTGTATGCTTACATGAGATAATGTGACACATCTAGGGTCCGTGTCCATGCTTATATTGAGTTCAGAGAATTGTTCTAGCAATTTCCATTCTTGAATCAAACAATTGGCTAACAGTGCTCTCGGCTTTCGACTAAGGGCATCTGCTACATGATTACCCTTTCCGGGGTGATATTGTATATTGAAGTCGAAGTTCTTGAGATATTCCAGCCATCGTCTTTGCCTCATATTTAGTTCCTTCTGTGAGAAAAGATATTTGAGACTCTTGTGATCGGAGTATACAGTAAACTGTACTCTATAAAGATAATGTCTCCATATTTTTAGTGCAAATACTACCGCGGCCAATTCTAAGTCATGGACGGGGTAGTTCTCTTCATGCTTCTTTAATTGACGAGAAGAGTAGGCTATAACCTTCCCTTGTTGCATTAGAACACACCCGAGGCCAATGCCAGAAGCATCAGTGTATACCTCAAACTTTTCTCCTTCAATTGGCAATGCTAAGATAGGAGCTGTAGTAAGATGATCCTTGAGAGTTTGGAAGCTTCTCTCACATTCCTCATCCCATTCATAACGGATCTCCTTGCGAGTTAACCTTGTAAGTGGCACGACGATTTTAGAGAAATCCTTGATGAATCGCCTGTAATAGCCGGCAAGACCTAAGAAACTTCGGATCTCGCTAGCATTGGTCGATCTTTCCCAGTTCCTTACAGCTTCAACCTTTGATGGGTCTACAGACAAACCATCCTTTGATATAACATGTCCGAGAAAAGTCACTTCTTCAAGCCAGAATTCACACTTGCTAAGTTTTGCATATAATTGGTTTGTCCTCAATATTTGTAATGCAATCCTCAAATGTTCCTCATGCTCTTCCTTGGTCTTGGAATAAATCAATATATCATCAATAAAGACCACCACGAATTGATCTAAATAAGGCCTGAATATACTATTCATTAACTGCATAAAGGCAGCAGGGGCATTCGTTAGTCCGAAAGGCATAACAACAAATTCATAATGGCCATACTTGCTTCTGAATGCGGTTTTATGAATATCCTCGTCCTTGATTCTTAGTTGATGATATCCGGACCTAAGATCAATTTTGGAAAAGTACATGGATCCTGAAATTTGATCAAACAATTCATCGATTCTCGGCAGTGGATACTTGTTCTTGACAGTGAGATGATTCAATTGTCGATAGTCGACGCATAACCTCATGGATCCGTCTTTCTTCTTTACAAATAATACAGGCGCTCCCCACGGGGAAGTACTTGGTCTAATGAATCCTTTCTTAATGAGTTCCATCAATTGCTCCTTTAATTCCTTGAGTTCAGCAGGTGACATCCTATAGGGTGCCTTTGAAATCGGACCAGCACCAGGGACTAAGTCGATGGTGAAGGCCACTTCTCTTTGCGGGGGTAATCCACGCAAATCTTCCAGAAATATGTCCGGAAATTCTTGTACTGCTGGAATGTCTTCTAGCTTAGCTTCCTTAGCTTCTTTAACTGTGACAAAGGCAAGGAAAGATGTACATCCTTTCCTGATGAGCTTGCTAGCTCGGAGAGCTGAAATAAGAGGGGATTTGCTCCGACTCTTTGGGCTAGTAAATATTAGTTCTGGGAATTCCTTGAATGTAACCTTACTATAGCGGCAATCAACTGTTGCCTGATACTTGGATAACCAATCTGCCCCTAGTATAACATCATACTCTTTCAGATCTAAACATATGAGATCAATAGGGAGATTTTGACCATGAATCAATACCTCGCAGTTTTGGTAATGATGTGTAATATCAGTCTCATCATACAGAGGAGTAGACAAAACTAACTTTATCCATTCCGGTTCTAGGGGTAATGGGTCAGCAAACTTCTTAGAAACAATAGAATGCGATGCACCAGTATCAATTAAGACATATGCATTCCTGGAACAAACTTTCAATGTACCTTCCACTAAGCCGCCTCCTTCTACTTGCTCGGTCTCCTTGATTGCATGAAGACGAGCATTCTTGGTTACTGGGCGCTTTCCGTCAACGGCTTGATTGTTAAGTAATGGGCAATCGGGAATCCGATGCTCACAACTCCCACAACGGAGAGATGCTCCTAGTTTCCTCCAGCATTCCTCTACTCTATGACCTGCTTTATCACAATGTTTGCACACTGTATTTGGAGAGGTAGTGGTGATAGAGAAGGGCTTGGTCTTCTTGAACTTTTGGTCTTGTGAGGATGCTCCTCCATTGCTAGGCCTTTTCTTGAAGTTGGGTTTAAAGGAACCCGAACCTGTAACTTATTCCTTCGTATCCTTACCACGAATCCTATCAGACAGTTCCGTGACATCTTCTAATAGTTGAGCTCGGCGTACTATCTCTGAGTAGACTTGAATGTCCATCGGCGCCAGTTGAGTAATAGCTTGGGGCCTGAGCCCATTAAGAAACCTCCTAGCTTTCATTTTCTCGGTGCTAACTAGATGCTTAGTGTATCGAGACAATCTAGAGAATTGGGCCTCATACTCGGCCACTGACAAAGATCGTTGCTTTAATGCAGCAAATTCTACAGCCTTCTTTTCCTGAACTCGGTCCGAGAAATATTTCACGTTGAAGTGTTTAACGAATTCTTCCCACGAAACCTGATCTTGATTTATAGTAGCCTCTATTGATTCCCACCAGCATCTAGCATCCCTTTCTAACTGAAAAGTAGCTAATAAAAATTTATCCTGATCCGTGCATTGCATAACACGGAACATACGTTCTATCTCCCTAATCTAGTGTTCAGCGTCATCTGGATCAGTAGAACCCGTGAACTTGGGTGGGTTCATGTTCTTGAAAGTCTGGTGGAGACTTCCTGCTCGTTGTCCACCTCCTTGTGCTACTTGTTGCAGCACTTGAGTCATGCCTTGAAGGGTACGCTGCATGTTGCGCCATTGAGCACGTTCGGCAGCCATTATCCTACAATTACAATAACTAGGTTAATATGTGATTGTATTTAAAGACTCATATACTATGTTAACTTTAACCCTTGGTTCTACCCAATCTCACTGGTTAAAGGTTTGAACATATCCTTGGACTTGGGTTTTTCCTAGGAATTGAATACCCTAGGCTCTGATACCACAAAAACTGTCACGCCCCGAGCGCGGAAGATACTCGGATATGCGCGACGAGTTTATATCAATCATGTCAATCAGAGTAGTAGTGTATTCGACACCAAAACAGAGATGCGCAAAATAGAAAGATAACCCAATCCTTTATTTCATAATGGATAGACTATTACAAATCCAATACTCTATTCAATTAAAAAGGAAAAGTACATAGTTGACTCAAGAAAATAGGAAAAAGACTAGATGACACTTGGAAAAGCTCTAGCTCTTTCACTCTTGACCATTCCCATCCGATTGACTTCCCTCGTCGTCGGAATTACCTGAAAAGTAAGGGACAAACACGGAGTGAGCGAACGCTCAGTAGGAAATTATATCTCAGGAACCAGCAAGGGGTTTAAGTAATTACATTTTTCATGAATGTACTATAGCTATGCATGCTCGCATAAAACGACAAGATAGAGAGAGAATTTATCAATAAGACAGCAAGATGAACTAGTCACGAGCTTTCAGGAAAAGATAACAAGATATTCAAGCAAGTACTCTTTAGCAAGTCATGTCAAGGACTTTGGCTATCATGTATCAAGCAAGCAAGTAATTACCCTTTCTCGGGTCACGCAATTCATGTCAAGTCAAGTACGAGTCAAGTACAAGATTTGTGTGGAACGTCCAATCAAGCTAGTCATGCACTCGGTATAATGCCAGATACCTTATCATTCAACTCCCATGGGCACAAGTACTTTCGGGTGCTCCTCCCAGGACCAGATCGGGCCCTATATGCGCAGGCATTTATCATGTATATTTGACATCCACTCTTGTATATATATATAGCCAATAGGGAATTTCAACAATTTAAGCTTGTAGACACGTAGGATAACTTTGAGAGAATGGAGTCCAAAAATACGATATTGGACATAGATAGACGATAACAACGGTACAATCACGATGAACGATGAAACTAGGTGGAATTAGGTTCCCTTAACTCGGGTACCATGACAAACAAGTATGGACATTCTTTATATAGAATTGAGGTCCACATGAACAGTCTATCAAAGGCAAGATACCCTCATTCTTATTATAGAATTGAGGTCCACAAGAACATCAACAAATGGCATGATATCGTCATCCCATTTAGAATTCTCATGATATACTCTTTGCATATCATAAGGGCCGGTATACCATGTTTCTTTAGAGTGACATGGCATTCAATAGTGTAATGGGTTTTTAGGGTACAACCAGCTCAGTCGACCTTGAGGGAATCCAAGGTACGAGGAGTCTTACGGAGGTCTCTATGACTAACTCGCTAGTCCAAAGGAACAGAATGTCCAATGGAGAGCTTGTATGTCAATGAGAGTTTAAGGGTGATCGATAAAACATCATGAAACGTGGGACTATACTCACGGAGTGGAGTAATAGTACCTACATATATATATATACATATAGTGAAACCCTCGGATAACAGCAATCGGGAAAAATCAGTAATGCAGAAAGTAGCGACTCTGGTAAAGTGATTTTTCGTAAAATTAACGCCTTAATCAGGGGCGTTTATATTAAATTTGATGACATATAAAGAGGTCGTCCTTTCCAATATTGCTATTTTACAGGATATTAAAAATCTATAATTTTGTTGAAAACGCGCCTTGGGTAGGGGCGTTACCAGGAAAAAGGCGCCCTAGTCTGGGGCGTTAGTTAAACAAGAGACGACCTGGTCAAGGTCGTGAATTCACAATTTTACAAATTTCGAGGTAATGAATATTTCAGGAACATGGTATATAGTCAGGACCAGAAAAATAGCAGGATTACAAGAAATTGACCATGCATTAATTTAGAATCCTGTTTGCATTGATAATTACTTTTTAAACATGCTATTTATTAATTAACAGGAATTAACGTCCATGTGCAGGGCGTCAAATCTGGAATTGACGACCTGGGCATGGTCGTGTCTTTTAAATTAACGCCCTTGTTAGGGTCGTTTCTTTCAAACATTCCGTAGAAAATAACCAGAACGCATGAAAACTATATGCATGAACTACCGATGATAATTATCTATAGTTATATGGTAGTTTGGGCTACGTTCCATGAGAAAATCCTACCTTATGATGATTAACTGGAGAACTGATGAAGACACAGTACTCTGCTATCAACAGAGTTGGATGAAAGGGGCAGAAGTCTTGGTGTAGATGTATCAACAGGTTCTCTTTTTTGGCATGATCAGAAGCAGACGTTCGTCGATGAAGAACCCACGTTCTTCAGTAGGTTAAGATGACTTCTCTATAGAGAAATAAGATGAAGAAACATCAGTTTTTCTTCATAATACTTAACTGAAGGTGGAGGAAAGAAAAACTTACCCGTTAATCTTCTTAACCTGTAAGAAGAGAAGAAGAATAAGAATATTTAGTATTCTTTCATGAAATCGATAATCGGACGAACAGAGATACAAGAAGAACCTGCTGTTCTTCACATACCTTAGAATACTCCGAACGCCAAATAGCGTTCTCGGTTCAAGCAGTAGGTTATTTATAGGATTTCTAGAATCCTAATAGAGTTAGTGTTTGATTGGAAGTAATACTTCCATATTAGAGTTATTACTACATTCGAACTCTTCCTCGTAGTTATCACCTTACCCTGGATAGACTTCTGGGTCGAACGAAACTCAAACTGAATTAGCGACCTAGGTCAGGGCGTTGAATTTAAATTGACGCCTTGTCAAGCGTCGTTACTTGTTAAAACGCGTCCACGAAGAGGGCGTTACGCTAACTTGTCCTTTTTATTTATTTTGATCGTTTGAAATTTGACGCCTTAACGTGTGGGCGTCCTTTCTTCAAAACACGCCTTAGGTAAGGGCGTTTTCTTGTAAAGTAGCGCCTTTATCTGAGGCGTTATTTCCATCAGGGTTTTAATTATTTTTATTCCAAGCTCTTTCGTTTATTTATTAAATCTTTTAATCTATTTTGATTTATTTATTTCTTTTAAATTTATCAGGGTTGCTACACCCCTCCCCCACTTAAAAAGAATTTGGTCCCCAAATTCCATATCATATATTTGCATTTGGAGAGTGTAGAGTACGTACCTTCTAAAATAAATCTGGAAATTGTTTCCTCATAGATTCCTCGGTCTCCCATGTAGCTTCATGTTCTGAATTCTTATTCCATTGTACTTTTAGCATGGGAATAACCTTATTTCTTAGGACACGTACTTCTCGATCTAAGATCTTCATAGGCTTCTGTTCATACGTGAAATCTTTCTGGATCACTAGGTCTCCATATTCAATAATATGTGATGGGTCATGTACATACTTCTTCAACATAGATATGTGGAACACATCATGTACTTCGGACAGTTGAGGTGGCAATGCGATGCGATAAGCAACCTCGCCAACTCTTTCTAGTATCTCAAAAGGTCCGATAAATCTCGGTGTAAGCTTGCCTTTAACACCAAATCTTCGTATTCCACGTCCAGGCGATATCTTGAGAAATACATGATCTCCAATTTGGAATTCGAGATCTCTTCTTCTTGTGTCGGCATAAGCCTTTTGCCTTGTCTGAGCTACTTGCAATCTTTCCCTGATTACTCGTATCTTCTCAGTTGTATCCCTTACCATGTCTGGACCTAACAGTTGTTTCTCTCCAACTTCATTCCAGCACAAGGGTGATCGGCAACTCCTTCCGTATAAAGCTTCGAAAGGTGCCATTTGTATACTAGCTTGGTAGCTATTATTGTATGCAAATTCGACCAGAGGCAAGTGATCATGCCAGTTTCCATCAAAATCAGTGATGCATGCTCTAAGCATATCTTCAACTACTTGATTTGTTCTCTCGGTCTGACCATCCGTTTGAGGATGAAAGGCTGTACTAAAATTAAGTCTCGTCCCCAACGAATGTTGTAGTCCTTTCCAAAAATGAGAAGTAAAACGGGGATCTCTGTCAGACACGATTGAAACAGGAATACCATGTAATCTGACTATTTCCTTGATGTATAGTGCAGCTAAGACATCAACTGACCATCGACTCTTGATTGGCAAGAAATGCGCGGATTTGGTCAATCGGTCAATGATAACCCATATTCCATCATGTCCTCTTTTTGATTTAGATAAACCCATGATGAAATCATACCAATATCCTCCCACTTCATTTAGGGATATCTAGAGGATGTAGCTTTCCAGCAGGCTTTTGGTGTTCCGCCTTGACTTGTTGGCATGTGAGACAGCGTGATACATAGTCCGCTATTTCTCTTTTCATGTTGGGCCACCAAAAATTTCTTTTCACATCTTGGTACATCTTGGTAGATCCAGGATGAATCGTATACTTGATCTGTGAGCTTCATCTAAGATCTTCTTTTTCAATTCTGGGCAGTCCGGTATACCAGTTCTATTCTTGAACATTAATCTTCCATCAGAAGCTAGTTGGAAGTCCGATTGTCCTTTTAATCTGCCCTTGATTTCTACTAATGTAGGATCATCATCCTGAAGTGCTTGTATCTCAGATAATAAATCTGACTGTATGCTTACATGAGATAATGTGACACATCTAGGGTCCGTGTCCATGCTTATATTGAGTTCAGAGAATTGTTCTAGCAATTTCCATTCTTGAATCAGACAATTGGCTAACAGTGCTCTCGGCTTTCGACTAAGGGCATCTGCTACATGATTACCCTTTCTGGGTGATATTGTATATTGAAGTCGAAGTCCTTGAGATATTCCAGCCATCGTCTTTGCCTCATATTTAGTTCCTTCTGTGAGAAAAGATATTTGAGACTCTTGTGATCGGAGTATACAGTAAACTGTACTCCATAAAGATAATGTCTCCATATTTTTAGTGCAAATACTACCGCGGCCAATTCTAAGTCATGGACGGGGTAGTTCTCTTCATGCTTCTTTAATTGACGAGAAGAGTAGGCTATAACCTTCCCTTGTTGCATTAGAACACACCCGAGGCCAATGCCAGAAGCATCAGTGTATACCTCGAACTTTTCTCCTTCAATTGGCAATGCTAAGATAGGAGCTGTAGTAAGATGATCCTTGAGAGTTTGGAAGCTTCTCTCACATTCCTCATCCCATTCATAACGGATCTCCTTGCGAGTTAACCTTGTAAGTGGCACGGCGATTTTAGAGAAATCCTTGATGAATCGCCTGTAATAGCCGGCAAGACCTAAGAAACTTCGGATCTCGCTAGCATTGGTCGGTCTTTCCCAGTTCCTTACAGCTTCAACCTTTGATGGGTCTACAGACAAGCCATCCTTTGATATAACATGTCCGAGAAAAGTCACTTCTTCAAGCCAGAATTCACACTTGCTAAGTTTTGCATATAATTGGTTTGTCCTCAATATTTGTAATGCAATCCTCAAATGTTCCTCATGCTCTTCCTTGGTCTTGGAATAAATCAATATATCATCAATAAAGACCACCACGAATTGATCTAAATAAGGCCTGAATATACTATTCATTAACTGCATAAAGGCAGCAGGGGCATTCGTTAGTCCGAAAGGCATAACAACAAATTCATAATGGCCATACCTGCTTCTGAATGCGGTTTTATGAATATCCTCGTCCTTGATTCTTAGTTGATGATATCCGGACCTAAGATCAATTTTGGAAAAGTACATGGATCCTGAAATTTGATCAAACAATTCATCGATTCTCGGCAGTGGATACTTGTTCTTGACAGTGAGATGATTCAATTGTCGATAGTCGACGCATAACCTCATGGATCCGTCTTTCTTCTTTACAAATAATACAGGCGCTCCCCACGGGGAAGTACTTGGTCTAATGAATCCTTTCTTAATGAGTTCCATCAATTGCTCCTTTAATTCCTTGAGTTCAGCAGGTGACATCCTATAGGGTGCCTTTGAAATCGGACCAGCACCAGGGACTAAGTCGATGGTGAAGGCCACTTCTCTTTGCGGGGGTAATCCAGGCAAATCTTCCGGAAATACGTCCGGAAATTCTTGTACTACTGGAATGTCTTCTAGCTTAGCTTCCTTAGCTTCTTTAACTGTGACAAAGGCAAGGAAAGATGTACATCCTTTCCTGATGAGCTTGCTAGCTCGGAGAGCTGAAATAAGAGGGGATTTGCTCCGACTCTTGGGGCTAGTAAATATTAGTTCTGGAAATTCCTTGAATGTAACCTTACTATTGCGGCAATCAACCGTTGCCTGATACTTGGATAACCAATCTGCCCCTAGTATAACATCATACTCTTTCAGATCTAAACATATGAGATCAATAGGGAGATTTTGACCATGAATCAATACCTCGCAGTTTTGGTAATGATGTGTAATATCAGTCTCATCATCCAGAGGAGTAGACAAAACTAACTTTATCCATTCTGGTTCTAGGGGTAATGGGTCAGCAAACTTCTTAGAAACAATAGAATGCGATGCACCAGTATCAATTAAGACATATGCATTCCTGGAACAAACTTTCAATGTACCTTCCACTAAGCCGCCTCCTTCTACTTGCTCGGTCTCCTTGATTGCATGAAGACGAGCATTCTTGGTTACTGGGCGCTTTCCGTCAACGGCTTGATTGTTAAGTAATGGGCAATCGGGAATCCGATGCTCACGACTCCCACAACAGAGACATGCTCCTAGTTTCCTCCAGCATTCCTCTGCTCTATGACCCGCTTTATCACAATGTTTGCACACTGTATTTGGAGAGGTAGTGGTGATAGAGAAGGGCTTGGTCTTCTTGAACTTTTGGTCTTGTGAGGATGCTCCTCCATTGCTAGGCCTTTTCTTGAAGTTGGGTTTAAAGGAACCCGAACCTGTAACTTGTTCCTTCTTATCCTTACCACGAATCCTATCAGACAGTTCCGTGGCATCTTCTAATAGTTGAGCTCGGCGTACTATCTCTGAGTAGACTTGAATGTCCATCGGCGCCAGTTGAGTAATAGCTTGGGGCCTGAGCCCATTAAGAAACCTCCTAGCTTTCATTTTCTCGGTGCTAACTAGATGCTTAGCGTATCGAGACAATCTAGAGAATTGGGCCTCATACTCGGCCACTGACAAAGATCGTTGCTTTAATGCAGCAAATTCTGCAGCCTTCTTTTCCTGAACTCGGTCCGAGAAATATTTCACGTTGAAGTGTTCAACGAATTCTTCCCACGAAACCTGATCTTGATTTATAGTAGCCTCTATTGATTCCCACCAGCATCTAGCATCCCTTTCTAACTGAAAAGTAGCTAATAAAACTTTATCCTGATCCGTGCATTGCATAACACGGAATATACGTTCTATCTCCCTAATCCAGTGTTCAGCGTCATCTGGATCAGTAGAACCCGTGAACTTGGGTGGGTTCATGTTCTTGAAAGTCTGGTGGAGACTTCCTGCTCGTTGTCCACCTCCTTGTGCTACTTGTTGCAGCACTTGAGTCATGCCTTGAAGGGTACGCTGCATGTTGCGCCATTGAGCACGTTCGGCAGCCATTATCCTACAATTACAATAACTAGGTTAATATGTGATTGTATTTAAAGACTCATATACTATGTTAACTTTAACCCTTGGTTCTACCCAATCTCACTGGTTAAAGGTTTGAACATATCCTTGGACTTGGGTTTTCCTAGGAATTGAATACCCTAGGCTCTGATACCACAAAAACTGTCACGCCCCGAGCGCGGAAGATACTCGGATATGCGCGACGAGTTTATATCAATCATGTCAATCAGAGTAGTAGTGTATTCGACACCAAAACAGAGATGCGCAAAATAGAAAGATAACCCAATCCTTTATTTCATAATGGATAGACTATTACAAATCCAATACTCTATTCAATTAAAAAGGAAAAGTACATAGTTGACTCAAGAAAATAGGAAAAAGACTAGATGACACTTGGAAAAGCTCTAGCTCTTTCACTCTTGACCATTCCCATCCGATTGACTTCCCTCGTCGTCGGAATTACCTGAAAAGTAAGGGACAAACACGGAGTGAGCGAACGCTCAGTAGGAAATTATATCTCAGGAACTAGCAAGGGTTTAAGTAATTACATTTTTCATGAATGTACTATAGCTATGCATGCTCGCATAAAACGACAAGATAGAGAGAGAATTTATCAATAAGACAGCAAGATGAACTAGTCACGAGCTTTCAAGAAAAGATAACAAGATATTCAAGCAAGTACTCTTTAGCAAGTCATGTCAAGAACTTTGGCTATCATGTATCAAGCAAGCAAGTAATTACCCTTTCTCGGGTCACGCAATTCATGTCAAGTCAAGTACGAGTCAAGTACAAGATTTGTGTGGAATGTCCAATCAAGCTAGTCATGCACTCGGTATAATGCCAGATACCTTATCATTCAACTCCCATGGGCACAAGTACTTTCGGGTGCTCCTCCCAGGACCAGATCGGGCCCTATATGCGCAGGCATTTATCATGTATATTTGACATCCACTCTTGTATATATATATAGCCAATAGGGAATTTCAACAATTTAAGCTTGTAGACACGTAGGATAACTTTGAGAGAATGGAGTCCAAAAATACGACATTGGACATAGATAGGCGATAACAACGGTACAATCACGATGAACGATGAAACTAGGTGGAATTAGGTTCCCTTAACTCGGGTACCATGACAAACAAGTATGGACATTCTTTATATAGAATTGAGGTCCACATGAACAGTACATCAAAGGCAAGATACCCTCATTCTTATTATAGAATTGAGGTCCACAAGAACATCAACAAATGGCATGATATCGTCATCCCATTTAGAATTCTCATGATATACTCTTTGCATATCATAAGGGCCGGTATACCATGTTTCTTTAGAGTGACATGGCATTCAATAGTGTAATGGGTTTTTAGGGTACAACCAGCTCAGTCGACCTTGAGGGAATCCAAGGTACGAGGAGTCTTACGGAGGTCTCTATGACTAACTCGCTAGTCCAAAGGAACGGAATGTCCAATGGAGAGCTTGTATGTCAATGAGAGTTTAGGGTGATCGATAAAACATCATGAAACGTGGGACTATACTCACGGAGTGGAGTAATAGTGCCTACATATATATATATACATATAGTGAAACCCTCGGATAACAGCAATCGGGAAAAATCAGTAATGCAGAAAGTAGCGACTCTGGTAAAGTCATTTTTCGTAAAATTAACGCCTTAATCAGGGGCGTTTATATTAAATTTGACGACATATAAAGAGGTCGTCCTTTCCAATATTGCTATTTTACAGGATATTAAAAATCTGTAATTTTGTTGAAAACGCGCCTTGGGTAGGGGCGTTACCAGGAAAAAGGCGCCCTAGTCTGGGGCGTTAGTTAAACAAGAGACGACCTGGTCAAGGTCGTGAATTCACAATTTTACAAATTTCGAGGTAATGAATATTTCAGGAACATGGTATATAGTCAGGACCAGAAAAATAGCAGGATTACAAGAAATTGACCATGCATTAATTTAGAATCATGTTTGCATTGATAATTACTTTTTAAACATGCTATTTATTAATTAACAGGAATTAACGTCCGTGTGCAGGGCGTCAAATCTGGAATTGACGACCTGGGCATGGTCGTGTCTTTTAAATTAACGCCCTTGTTAGGGTCGTTTCTTTCAAACATTCCGTAGAAAATAACCAGAACGCATGAAAACTATATGCATGAACTACCGATGATAATTATCTATAGTTATATGGTAGTTTGGGCTACGTTCCATGAGAAAATCCTACCTTATGATGATTAACTGGAGAACTGATGAAGACACGGTACTCTGCTATCAACAGAGTTGGATGAAAGGGGCAGAAGTCTTGGTGTAGATGTATCGACAGGTTCTCTTTTTGGCACGATCAGAAGCAGACGTTCGTCGATGAAGAACCCACGTTCTTCAGTAGGTTAAGATGACTTCTCTACAGAGAAATAAGATGAAGAAACATCAGTTTTTCTTCATAATACTTAACTGAAGGTGGAGGAAAGAAAAACTTACCCGTTAATCTTCTTAACCTGTAAGAAGAGAAGAAGAATAAGAATATTTAGTATTCTTTCATGAAATCGATAATCGGACGAACAGAGATACAAGAAGAACCTGCTGTTCTTCACATACCTTAGAATACTCCGAACGCCAAATAGCGTTCTCGGTTCAAGCAGTAGGTTATTTATAGGATTTCTAGAATCCTAATAGAGTTAGTGTTTGATTGGAAGTAATACTTCCATATTAGAGTTATTACTACATTCGAACTCTTCCTCGTAGTTATCACCTTACCCTGGATAGACTCCTGGGTCGAACGAAACTCAAACTGAATTAGCGACCTAGGTCAGGGCGTCGAATTTAAATTGACGCCTTGTCAAGCGTCGTTACTTGTTAAAATGCGTCCACGAAAGGGACGTTACGCTAACTTGTTCTTTTTATTTATTTTGGTCGTTTGAAATTTGACGCCTTAACGTGTGGACGTCCTTTCTTCAAAACACGCCTTAGGTAAGGGCGTTTTCTTGTAAAGTAGCACCTTTATCTGAGGCGTTATTTCCATCAGGGTTTTAATTATTTTTATTCCAAGCTCTTTCGTTTATTTATTAAATCTTTTAATCTATTTTGATTTATTTATTCCTTTTAAATTTATTAGGGTTGCTACAGATCACCTCTCTTCTCTCACACTCCCTCCCTTTTCTTTACTCCGCAGACGCAGGTGGATGGATCCTCTTTTCTCTTCGGCTGGCCTCTCTTCTCCTTGCCAACCTCTTACTCCATCGAACATGCCCCATATATATAGGACAGATTGCCTTTCTTATAGAACGGTCAGTGGAAGAGAGTTCCCGCCACCTCCACCTCGTTCGCAGCAACGTCGGGAGTTGACCTACTGCGCTGGCTTCCGTTGATTCGTGGCATACGCTGGCATTCGTCCGAGGACAGGATGTTTGCGGGTTTGCCGGGAGATCTGCTGATTCGTCAGATTACTCGAGTTTCTTTCTTGATTCAGCCTTCAACATTGTGAATCGTGCCCTTAACCCTACTTTCTACCTGTGGGGGTGTCTTCATCGAGTGAGCAACCACCCAAAGTGTGACGACCCGGATTTCGGATAGCAGATATACACGATAGGACTATCGAGCAGACCCGATATCACTTGGAACCCGTGAAGCCTCCCAAGAGCTGTAAAGCTCCAAAGGGAAAAAGGATTGTCGTGTAGTACATTGAAGCCACAGAGATATAATAGTAAGCAATTAAATTTCATTAGATCGGTTTGCTAAAGTAGCAGAAATAAAATTAGTTTTTAGTTAAAAATTTAAGTTTAACAATTATACCAGAGTCCAATCCAAAGGAAAGACAAGCAGTACAGTCAACAGAAAAGAAGGACGTACACTGAGGTCGGGGGAAGCCTGACGCAGGTATCGCTGGCAGCTACAGACACGCCACACCAGGAATAGCGGAAGCAGAACGACGCCACCCACCTAAAAGCAGGGGTGAGCTCGTGTCACTAGCCCAGTAGGGGTCACGCGGATCCTCACTGAAAAATAACGTAGTAACACGCTAAAACAATAGGTAAACTAAACTACAAAGCTGTAAAAGAAAACTGGAACGGAAAGAGTAGGAACAGCTAAAAGAAAAGGGAAAAGCTGTACCTGAAGGAGAACACGTGTCACGCCCCGAGCGCTGAAGGAACCCGGGGAGATCGTGACGAGTTTATATCAATCATGTCAATCAGAGCAAGTAGAATTTTTACATCATAACAGAGTGCGCAATAAGACAAGAATTTTAAAACATAACCAAGTACTGATACCATTGACAACAACTTAACCGTTAAACAAAGTCACATAACTCTAAGACTTAACATTACTAATCAGGCCCACAAGCCTTAAATGTTACAACTCTTGAAATAACATAAGTTCTAACGACAAGACTCCAAGAATAAACTCAGGACGACTCGACACGATAAGGTGTAGTAGCATGATGCTTGTAGATTCTACGCTCGTCACTCTTGCTCCTGCCCATCCGAGTCAAAGTCTGGGTCCGTATTACCTGAAAGGTTTGGGGAAAAGAACTTGATGAGCGAACGCTCAGTAGGAATTATATCTCAAGAACTAGCAATTGGTTTAAGTAATTACCTCTTCCAAATGAAAATGTAAGTCTAGCATGTCAATCATGTAAAATAGAACGATACGGAATTGAACATGATAACGAGAGGAAATAACATGTACTGTTGATCCAAGATAGGGAATTTCAAGTATTCAAGATTTCAAGTATTTGAACGAGTACCAAGTATATCAATAAAGTTTTTTCATGTCATGAGGTAATGGCTATTAACAAGCAAGTACTTTGCCCATTCCGGGCCACGCAAGTCGTGTCAAGTCAATCAAGTCAAGCACGCGAGAGAGAGAGGGATAGTGGGGTGTCGTAGATTCAAGCAAGTACTTCGGTGCAATGCCACACCGTGATCAATATAACTCCCATGGGCACAAGTACTTTCGGGTGCTCCTCCTAGGACCAGATCGGGCCCTATATGCGCGGACATTGTTACATGTAATATCTAGACAACCACTTTAGTGATAGCCATGGAATTCCAAGAACAAACTCATGTAGGATATCAAGGTAGATTCGTGGATAGGTTCCACAGAATTCAAGGAAGAACATTAGATGGACAATGATAAAACCAATGAGAACCATGACATGTCGATAACCTGGGTAGAATCGGTACCTTAACTAGGTAGCCGTGATAACTTGAGTGGATGACTAAACTCGTCACCAATCAAGGGACATGAATCAAGCTGAAAGATTGACCCCAACTATAAGGGACCCAATCTAGGACACCGCCTAGTGAAATATCACCTTTCCACTGGCTAAGAGTATTCTCTCATGGATCGAGATGGCACCATGAGAGGACCGGGTTACCACATGGCGTGGCAATAAAAGGTACAAGGTGTTTAAGGTACAACCAGCTCAGTCGGCCTTGAGTGAATCCAAGGCTACGAGGAGACTTACGGAGGTCCCAATGACTAACTTACCGGTCCAAAGGAACGGAATGTCCAATGGAGGGCTTGTATGTCACCGAGAGTTGAAGGGGTAATCGATAAAATGTCGAGAAAAAAAACGTGGGACTATACTCACGGATTGGAGCATAGTGCCATATATATATATAAATCCATGGTTAGAGGAAAATCAGAAGACAGGAAATTGGCTCCTTAGCCAAAGACTTCATTTTATTAAGTAACGCCCTGGTCAGGGGCGTTATTTCACAAATTGAAGACTCTGTAAAGAGTCATCAATTTCTATACGTATATTTTTTTTATTTAAGTATAATTTCCAGAATTTGGTAAATGGCGCCTGGTCTGCCGCCACGTTAAAGACATGTAGCGCCCTAGTCAGGGTCGCTATTTCATCAATTGAAGACTCTGTAAAGAGTCGTCAATTTTCAATCTAGATATATGCATTAAAATAATCAAAATTTCAGGATTTATTAAATGGCGACTTGGTAGCTGTCACCTTCTATGCATATAGCGCCCTTGACAGGGGCATCACATGTAAGAGAAACGACATGGTGCAAGTCGTCATTTTCCTTTTTACCACATTTGCATTATGAACAGTGGCATTTTCCAATATATAAAGAAATTTATGACAACAAGTATATGGATAGGTCAAGAAAAATAGCAGGATTTCAAAACTATGACCATGCATTAAATCAGATTATTGGTTACACAGATATTAAATTTTTAACATGCGTAATTATTAAATCATACAAGAATTGACGACTGTGCATTGGGTCGTCAGAAAGAATTAGCGCCCTAGTAAGGGTCGCTACTTACAAAAAAAATTAGAATTTCATCAAAACTCAGCGAGAACTATATGCATGATATATAGGGTTCTTGAGAAAAAAACTTACAATACAACCATGATTTATCTTTGTTTGGGCTACGAAACTTGAGAGAACCTACCTTTGTTGAAGATTAAACGGTGAACAGGATGAAGAACCGATACTCTGTTCAAAATAGCGTATGGCGATGGCTTGCAGGTGTTGTGTCCCTGTGGTTTTGATGATAGCAAACACTATAAGTCATCATCTGTTTTAGTCTACATACTGTTTGAGTCTGCATATATACCTGAACTTTGTTGAATGAATGTTTCATTGAACATCGTATCTGACATAACCAACGAACAGGCTGAAGCTGTGTGTTGTGTGCATTGGTGCATTTCATAATTGTTGATGCATCTCATAATTGCATTTTATCTGGAGTGTGTGATGTTAGTATGTACAATGGGTGATGCTGCCATACCCTTTCAGCATAGTCTGTACATCAGTTAACAGCATGCCTGAACTTTGTTGGATGAAGTCCATACATTGCTTAAGTATGTACAGAGTCTGTCTAGACAGCACACATTTCATGTCTGTACATTCTTCATATTCACAGTCTATACATCGTCAGTGCATGAGTGTCTTACAAGTCTATACACTGTCTAAGTACAGCCATCGTCTCATCATGCATATGCTTTGTTCATGCAAGTATGTACAAGTCTGTACAGTCAGCGTCTCATATGCATATTTGAGTCAAAGTCTGTACATGCCTCATTTCATTAAGTCTGCACATTCATAGCAAAGCCTTGCTGCTGGGAAGTCTATACATCGTCCAGAGTCTTGTTGCATTGTGTGCCAAAGTCTATACACTGCCAGCATACAAGTTCAAAGTCTCTACATTGAAGTCTGAACATTGTTCGTCTTATTTAGTGTCTCATGCAGCATCAGGTCTATACATTGCATTGGCTAAAGTCTGCACAACGTAAGTCTCATTTAGAGTCTAAGGCAATGTCTATACACTGGACTTGAAGTGTGTACATTGAGCGTCTCATGAAAGTCTATACAACGCATCAGACTAAGTATGTACATTGTGCACTTTACATTGGCTAAGTCTGTACACTGGACCGTCTCAATCAGCGTCTTATGTAAAGTATATACAGTGCAGCTCATATTACTAGCAAGTCTATACATTGTCTCAGCGTCTCATGCATCAGTCTTCAAAGTCCATACAATGCACTGTAGCATGCACGAAGCTAAGTCCATACATTAGTGAAGTATGTACAGCGTCATGCATCAGTCTTCAAAGTCCATACACTGCACTGTAGATTGCTCGAGGTGAAGTCTGTACATCCATCAGTGAACTTCCAAGTCTGTACATCCATCAGTGATCTTGCAAGTCTATACATCGGTAGCTTTATCGACGTTGCACTCGAAGTCTATACACTGATAGCTTTACCGTCGTTTCCCTTGGCAAGTCTATACATCCTAGAACTGTGCAAGTCTGTACAGCCATTCCCTTGCCAAAGTCTATATCATTGTGAACCTTGAAGTATGTACAGACTTTGCCTTGCTCAAGTCTATACATCGCCCAGTTGGCAAGTCCATACATTGGAAGTCTATACATTCGTTTGCCTTGCATCGTTCATCAAGTATGTACAGCCCTTTCGCTTGGCAAGTCTATACATTGTGAATGTCTATACACTCGATTGCTTTACCTTGGTCAAGTCTGTACAGCCATTTCCTTTGGCAAGGTCTATACATCGTCTGTTTTCTTAGAGACTCATGCATACATGAAGTCTGTACATCCTGTGTTCGTAACACAGAGTCTGCACATCGTTCAAGTTTATACAATGTCTACACACTTCATCATGGTTGATTTTGCTTGAAATTTGACGCCCATCAGTAGGAGCGTCCATTCTGAATCTGACGCCTAGGAAAGAGTCGTCTTTTACTTGTGCTTCAATTTATCAAAGTCTAGACATTGTCTCGCTTGCTTGAATGAAGTCTGTACATCCATTTGCCAGCATGTATGCACAATGTTCTTCATGCATTTGCTAGTCTATACAGCCACATCAAGTCTATACATCCCCCATAGTAAGCATAGCATGTCTGCACATCGCTTGCACAGCACGCTTAAGTCTATACATTGTGTTGCATCGTTGCACGCCATGTCTGCACATTTGTTGCACAGCACAACTAAGTCTATACATCCAGTTGCATCGCATGTCTGCAGAGTCTAGACATTCGTCCCACAGCCTGCAGCTAAGTCTACACAGCCTCTACAGCAAGTCTATACAACGTCCCACAGCTGCGCTGCAAAGTCTATACATCGTGGCAGCCTGCACGCAGCAAGTCTATACATCGCTGCTAGCCTGCAATGCAGAAGTCTGTACACTGCATACACACTGCATCCTTAAGTCCAAACTCTGCTGCTTTTATATGAAGTCTATACAGCCTGTGGCTTATACATCGACTGAACTCTTCTTTAAACCTGCAGGTGTCTGGGCACGTGATTCGAGGTAGGCACCTGGCACGTGATCCAAGATGCTGAGAAGCCACCACATGGACTGAAGCTTGGGCGGGAATAGAAGAGAGCACATGCCCTAGCTGCTTGCGGCTGCTATAAAAGGAAGCCTTCTTCCACTGAAGAAGACTGACGAAGTGGATAAAAGAGAGCAAGAGAGTGATCGAGATAAAAGGAAAGAGCTGTAGAGAGGCAGTGAGCAGAAGAAGAGAAAGAAGAAGAGAAAGAGATAGAGACTTAGAGGAGAAGAAGCAAAGCTACTTGAAGATTTGTTCCTACTGGACCGTGGATCATATCCAGGCCAGTCAGCTCTATTTGAGAGCCACAGTTGTGCTACCATCTTTACAGTTTTTTGATTACTGTATTTTCCCTTTCTTGGTTTCATTTACATTTCTTTGTGTTTCTCCCGATTGCCCTGTTGGGGATCGGGTTCCTCCTGTGGTTTCAGGAGAAGGGAGATTTGTTTCTCCAGGTTGCTGGTGACTTAGTGTCCTCAGTGGTTCCCTCCCTTGAGGAGGAAGAGAGGTCCGACACCTCTAGTTTGCAGGTTACTTGGTGTCACCTGTGCTTCCCTCTGGGTTTCAGAGGAATAGAGACTTGGGTCTCTAGGTTCCCCTCCGGTTTGGAGGAAGGGAGGATTGGTCCTCCTGTTGTGGTCTTGTGGATTGCAAGTCCAGGTGAGCCCTCTTGGTCTGGAGGAAGAGAGACTTCGGTCTCTGGTTTGCTAGTGACTGGGTGTCACTAGTGGTTCCCTCCGGTTGGGAGGAAGAGGGGAGGTTGTTCCCCTGGTCAAGCTGTGTGGCAGCATTTGTTGCAGACTGAGTCTGCTGTTCTAGCGTTGCTAGTGGAAGCCTCACTCCGGTTTGGAGTGAGGAGTGGACGTAGGTCTGTGGACCGAACCACCTAAAAATCCTGGTGTCCCTTGTGATTTGATTTTCTTGTGTGTTCATCTTATTGCTTCGCACATTAGATGTTTGCTTAGGATTGAGTGAGAGCTTATTCTTTGTGTTGCTTTGCGAGATCCTTCTAAGTATCTTCAGAATATATCTACAACTATTCTTCAAGTCCACATATGTGAGCCTTACTTTTTTATTAGGCTATATTTTTAAGGGGAGATTCATTCACCCCCCTCTGAATCTATCGCACCTGTCTGAACAATTGGTATCAGAGCGGTTCTCTGTCTGATCAGATTGAACGATCTGCAGAGGATCCTGTTGTCTTTGGTGCATTTCTGAATTTACTCTCTGCTGCATTAATCTGCTTTTCGATTTAATCAATAGGTTCTCCACCGGTTTTCAATGGCTCTAATTTTAACTCATGGGTTAGCAGTCTACATAACTATGTGAATTTGATGGATCCGGATCTGTGAAAGTTAATCTCACATGGTCCTCACAGACTGCCAAAGAAAGAGTCCAAATGGACTAACAGTCACAGATCAAGAAATGGAGAGAATCAAAAAGTTTTGAATCTAATGAAAGAAGCTACTGACAAGGCTCTACATTCTTATTTTTATGACTGCAGGTCCGCTAAGGACATTCTGGAAAAGCTGAAGCTAACTCAGAGGAGAGATGAGGACAGTTGCCTGATGGCTGACAAGAGCGACCATGGCATTGATCAAGATGAATCCGAAGATGCTGAAGAGGTAACCAATCCTTTATCTAGTTACACTTTAGACGACTGGGAAGATGCCTATGCCAATCTGTTAGAATCTATGAAAGACTAAAGAAGAAGAATAAAAAACTGATAAAGAAGCTAAAGAAACATGAGGATGCTAAATCTCGAGGTGAAAGCCCTGAAATTCTGAAAATTGAAAATGATATATTTAGAAGACAGCTAACAGATTTTGATTCTATTAGTTCAGATTTAGATCACTTGAAATCTGAAAAATAAACTCTCATGAAACAAATTGATTTACACAAAAAGGGGAATCAAGAGCTTGTTTGCGAAATTGCTGAACTAATGGAGAGGCATAGTTTAATTGATGAAGATCAGGTTCATCACAATAATGCTGTTCAGAATGAAAAATTAGTGAGAGATTTAGAGTGTGTCAACTATGAATTGGAAAACATGAAGTCTGAAAATGTAATACTCAATAACCAGCTCAAAGAATCTGAACACAAATCAAAAATTCTTGAAAAAGAAAATAGATTGATTTCTGAAAAATTAGAGGCTGATAGAGTAACAAATTCAGAGATTCATAAAAATCTTGACAAACTTCAATCTGAAAAATAACAAGAAAAGTTTTATGAATGTCAGTTTTCTTCAGATGAATGGGTGCTTGATGATGAACTCCTAGAGCAGAACAATAAACTGAAAGAGGAAATTAATAAGCTGAATCACCTAAACTCAGCAATGTCTGAGAGGCTAATCACTTTAGAAAAAGGAAAGAGTGTAAGCCTGGTGAGCTCTAGTGAGTTGCTGAATGCTGAACATGAAATTACAAATCATAAAAATATCAACCTAATGTTGAGTGGGAATGTCACTTGCTGTGAACAAAAGATAGCTAAATATGAGTTAACAATCACATCCCTTCAACAAGAAGTTGATGATCTTTATAAGTCCCTATCTGAAGCTGACAATGAAATAAAATTAAAACAGGAAGTTGAAAAACTCAAAAGTCTGAATGATGCCTTGCATCAACAAGTCATTTCCTGTGAAACAGATCTGTCCAAATATGAAGCTAATATTTGTGACTTAAATTCTGAAATTAAAGATCTGAAAAACTCCTTGTCAAAATTTGTCAAGGGAAATGACAATCTGAATAAGCTTCTGGGAAAGAGTGATAACTCTCAGAGAGAGGGGCTGGGTTACAGTTCAACAAACAAAAGGAAAAATAGTAATAAAACTTCAACTGTGTTTGTAAAAGCTTCTAATCAAAACACAACAGCTGGTTCTTCTGTTTTTCAATTTACTGCACAAAAACCCACAGTCAGTCCCAAAACTGTAGGACAAACTCAAAAATTAAAAAAGGATGAAAACCTATAGAAAAAGGGCAAAACTACTCCAGTTGGTACAAAGGCTGCTGCACACAATTCACATGACCTCTCAAACACTCATACTAAAAAGGGGTCGTGCTATTATTGTGGGAAAGTAGGTCACATAATGGAAGATTGCAGATTAATGCTAAAAGATGAGCATGGTAGTGAAACATCACATTCTAGAAATTCTTTTGATAGAAACCATGCTGCTAGGAAGCCTGACGCATCATGTTATTATTGTGGTAAGTATGGTCATCTCATGAATGCATGTTTTATCATGAAAGAAGACAATAAACTGCATGTCAGGTCTTCCATGAATATTCATGGTCCTTATGGAGCTAAACACAAGTCTAGTCAGCACATTGTGTGCTCTAACTGTAATAAGCTTGGGCACAGGGCTGCTGAGTGCTGGTTTAGATCCACTTGGAGTAAAAATGGTTTTAAAAGTAAGCAAATCAGATGCTTCGAATGTGGGAAAAATGGGCATACAGTCAAGGACTGTTGGTATGTTCAAAAGAATCATGTTAACCCCCATTTTGTCAAATTCCCTGCAAAACCATTTGTGAAAATTTCATGCTATAACTGTGGGAAGCCAGGCCATAGATCTACTGAATGTTGGCTGGTTAGGAATAAGAAACAAACAGTTCATGCATACAACAGAAAATCTTATGATCATGTTTATAAACATCATCCTGCTGTTAATATGCATCATAAGAATAAGAAACCAGTCACATCATGTAGATACTGTGGAAAGTATGGTCACTCTATGAACAATTGCTACCTGATGGATCATGATGACCATGTTGCTATGAATTTGCTTAGAACACCTGTCAGGGCTAACGCAGGACCCAAAGCTGCTTGGGTCACTGCAGGATCAAAATGATCAAAAACTTTGCAGGTGTGCCTTGGACTGAGGAATAAAGAGGGGTAAATTAAACCAAGGCACCCAAGTTGATAAAGCCCCTTTCAAGTAAATTCTCTGCACTTCTTGTTCTTAGAATAACTGAATAGCATGTTAAATCCGTCTTTGCATATTCATTCATCATCTGCATTGTCAGACTCAAATTTTCTGAACTCTCCTCATACATGATTTGCATTTTAATAATAGACTGAATTTGCATATGCACCCATTGAAAAATATTGAAAAAATATTGCATTAGGACTGTTGGTATTGCATTATCATGCACACTGTAAGGGGGAGTTTGACTGATGCTTGTATAATCATGATAATCTCATTTGCTGAATGCATACATGTAGTTAGTTACATTGCATTTCCTTACATTGAAAAATGTAGCACCCGTGTACAAAAAAAAATAATAATAAATAAATAAATAAATAAAGACATTAAATAAATAATATTTTCAAATACTAATAATACTAATAATGTTTATGATAAATAATAATAATAATAATAACAATTATGATTAAGTTTATGATATATTAAACTTATGAAAGAAATAGGAACTCAGGGTTATCAAATGTAAATGGAATCCACTTAACAAAATGACCTCCTAGTGTAGTGGTTAAGTGTCTTGCCTTCAACCCAAAAGACTAGGGTTCTATACACCCCATCAACATTCTTTTGCCAAGTCTCAATTTAACCCAATTTAAGGGGGCGACGTGGCCATCTTAGACACCAAGAAAAAGGGGAAGATTCAAAATTTCCCAAGCCACTTATCCTCCATTATCCCCAACACATGTCACTATCTCATATCCCAGATCCTGAAATTTCGGATCTTGCCCCCTAAGCCTGTCTAGTAGAGGGGATTAAATCTAGGCCTAGCTCTCCCATTATGTTAGTTAGAGCTTCGAGATACGAGCCTAGGCTGGGAGGTTCTCTGCTGCGTACTAGGAGGAGAGGAGGAGGAGAGGAGGTTGCTGGGGAAGCTTCTTCCTTCGTTAATTACCATCCAAACAGGTAGGTGTTCTCAATTTTAACTAAACTACTAGTTAATTAGTGTCTAAGCAGTGCATCTCCATGCGATTTATTGTTGCATAGCATATGTTAGCCTAGTAAATAGCCTTTACCCACTTAAATCTAAAAAGATTAGTGAAAGGATTAACATATATTAGAAATAATTAGCAGGTATTAGCTATAATTAATATGTGTTAGTAGGTGTTCTCAATTTTAACTAAACTACTAGTTAATTAGTGTCTAAGCAGTGCATCTCCATGCGATTTATTGTTGCATAGCATATGTTAGCCTAGTAAATAGCCTGTACCCACTTAAATCTAAAAAGATTAGTGAAAGGATTAACATATATTAGAAATAAGTAGCAGGTATTAGCTATAATTAATATGTGTTAGTAGGTGTTCTCAATTTTAACTAAACTAGTATCTAATCCATGATGATTAGTCTAGGCACATCTCCATGCGATGAATTCGTGTTTATACAGCATGTGTTAGCCTCGTAGTTAGCATGCAATAGCTTCAATCTGGAACAATTAGCAAGTATTAGTCTCATATTCTAGATAATTAACATGTATTAGATTTATTAACTAATCTATTAACAGCACAGCATGTTAAATATCAACGCTTCTATACATGTGTCGACACTTGCAGTATATCGACACAGGTGTTGCACAAGTGTTGCGCAAGTGTTGACACCTACGCAACACTTACGCGACACCTACGCAACACCTGGGCAACACTTGCACAAGTGTTGTGCAAGTGTTGACACTTACGCGACACCTACGCGAGGTGTCAACACTTACGCGACACCTACGCGACACTTATACCAGAGTTTTGACAAACCAAAATTAAACCATGGATTAAAATCTTAAACACTTGATTAACAAGATGATTAAACCAAAACAAGACTTAATTAACAATAGACACAGAATTTAAGACATGCTGTTAATTGAAAACCGTAGAAGAAACTCATGTGTCGACACAGGTGTCGACACCGGTGTCGACACATGTGCCGACACATGCTGTTAACTTTACTGCTTGCATAACCTTATAAGCCATGTGTCGACACAGGTGTCGACACCAGTGTCGACACATGTGCCGACACATGATGTTAACTTAACAGCTTACATGTATAAACCATGTGTCGACACAGGTGTCGACACCAGTGTCGACACATGCTGTTAACTTAACGGCTTGCATGTTTGTATAAGCCATGTGTCGACACAGGTGTCGACACCAGTGTCGACACATGTGTCGACACATGCTATTAACGTAACACCACCCGTATGCATTTAAGCCAGGTGTCGACTCAGGTGTCGACACACAAAACATTCTAATGTTAATTGTACAACAGAGACCAAAAATGAACAGTAAGTGTCGACACTAGTGTCGACACATGATGTGAACTTAATGAAAAACAACATAAAACCCCTTAAATATATATATATATACTCCCATTAATTATATATACAAGCACCTTCATTATATATGTATATAAATTCATATATATTTCCATTAATTGTATATACAAAACACCTTCATTATATATTGTTAGACAAGAATATATATATATATATATATATATATATATATATATATATATATATATAACTAATGTCTACACCTCTATTCTCACCGTATATATATAGAGAATGGAATATAATATAAAATGGACTCCTTCATTCTTACAGAGTATATATATATTTGTAGAATGAAATTATATATATATGTATATATATATATATATATATATATATATATATATTTGTAAAAATCTAATTTTCACCACATTAGTTTATACATACTAAAAATTATCTCTATCATGTTAAAACTAATTCCAGCATGTTAAAAGTGATTACCAATATGATAGAATTATTTTATACATACTTAGATATAAAAATTATTTTCAACATGTTAAAATCTATTTAAAGCTATTTTGTACATATAAAACTTACTTTTCTATTAAATAAAGTAGTAAATTAAGGCATAAAAATTACTTACAACATGATAACATTTCTTCCAGTATGGTAAAAATTATTCCAGCATGTTATAATTATTTATGGCATGTTATAGTTATTTTCAGTGTATTAAAACTATTTTTCAGCATGATAATTCTATTTTTCTATCAAATAATTAGCAAATAAATGTAGAAAAATAAATTTTAGCATGATAAAATTATGTTATTATCAGAAAATTTCTGTAATCAGCATGGCAACCTTATCTTATCATCCTATCAGTAAGCTAATTAATTTTAACATGTTAATAGTTAACTTTAGCATGTTAATAATTAATTTTCAGCATGTAAAAATTAAATCCAGCATGAAAAAAAAATTATTTTTATCATCTTACCAGTAAAGTAACATATGAAACTCATTCTCAACATATTAATATCATTTTTAGCAAGTTAGAACTATATTCAACATAAAAAAACTTATTTTCATAATTAATTTCTGATTATTTATAATAAATCACCAATTTGGCTAACCCATATATGTATATCGGACAGAAGATATACATACCTATAACCTCCATTATATTGGACAGAATTCTATAATCGGATATATATATACATATACATATTGGATAGTGTCAATACCAGCAAGTTAGTCTCAAACTCCTATTGTCATTAGCATGTATCGAACGTTACGGGTTTTACTCCTAGATCGTCCCTACATAACGATACGCCTTGGACTCTATTCTACAATCCCCCTTATAAACATCCTACTAGGTCAATCTTTGAAATTCCATATTGGCTATAAATGAGAGTGGATGTCGACAAATATGACCAATGCTGTGCATATAGGGCCCGGTCTGGTCCTGGGAGGAGCACCCGAAGGTACTTGTGCCCATGGGAGTTTATTGACCACGGTGTTTGGCATTGCACCGGAGTACTTGCTTGCTAGACTTTAGGCATTCCACTCAATCTCGTGATATTACTTGATTGATTGACTTGAGACCCGTAAAAGGGTAAAAGTGTTTATTTGAATGCATTGATAAATAGCCAATTCCAGTTATACATGCTTGAAACTACTTTGCTTACTATTGCTAGCTTGATTAACATGTTGCTATTCCAGTTATCACTTCTTAGTTATCACTGGCCTGATATCATTTACTATCATTTACTATTGAAATTGTGAAATCTATATATTTTCACTTTCTACTCTTGTTGATCTTATGATTCCTTGATATCTATCTGTCTGCATGCATAGTTTACCTACATTAAATAAATGGGTAATTCACTTAAAACATGTTAGAACTTGAGATGTAAATCCTACTGAGCGATTCGCTCATCTAGTTATTTTCTAACCTTTTCAGGTAGTGCGGATATCAGCCAGAACTCGGAAGGGAATGAGTCTGAGTGATGAGTGTAGAAATAGAATTATCATGTTGTCTTGTTAATTATGGTGTAGTAATTATGTCATTGGTATCCAATTATGTCAGATGTCAGTTGTATTAGTCTAATTTATTAGAACTGTAATAAGGGCTTGAAGCCTAGTAGTCGGACTCGAGAAATGTGTGTAATTGTCATTTGGTTAGTGGTAACAATTGTCATCTCGAATTATTTGTATAAATTTCAAGTTAAATCTTAGTTATTTGCGCACTCTATTAACTATCAAAATGAAGAATTCCATCGAATAGCTAGCTCGCTTTGGTTCTATATAAAACTGTCGCGCCACGGGTAAGCTTCCGCGCTCGGGACGTGACAGCTTTTCTTGGTATCAGAGCCTAGGATTAAGAATTTTCCTAGGTAAAACACGTATTTAGTCTAACTAGAAATGTCTATCTAGGTAAACCCTAGAAAGTTCTAATTAGGAGATAAATCTAGAAATGTCTTCTTAGGCAAACCTAGAAACTTCTATAAAAAAAAAATTCTAATTATAGGATAGAAAACTTCTAGGAAAAAAATGTGTATATATATATAATCTGGGAAAATATATATATGATATTTTTGGAAATGTCTAAGGATAGAATTAGTTAGATCTTACCTCGTGAGATGGGTAGAGCCATGGGTTAAGTTATAATAATAAATGTCCCCCTTAACCTTAAAGCTCAATATCATTTATCTTAAAATTCTTTTGTAGGAAATGGCCGCCGAGAGGGCACAATGGCGCGAGATGCAGCGCACCGTGCAAGGGCTTACTGAGGCGCTACAGCAGGTGGCACAAGGCGGTGCTCGCGGAGCTCACCGTGGAGCCGGTGACCTTCACCGGGATTTCCGTAACATGAACCCACCCAAGTTTGCGGGTTCGGTGGACCCTGATGATGCCGAACATTGGCTAAAGGAGACCGAGAGGATCTTCTATGTAATGCAATGCACGGATGAAGAAAAGGTCTTATTGGCTACATTCCAATTGGAACGGGATGCGCGAAGCTGGTGGGAGTCCGTGGAAGCCACACTGCCCGACGGTTATGTCACGTGGACGGAATTCGTCGAGCACTTCAACGGCAAATATTTCTCAGACCAGGTGCAGGAGAAGAAGGCCGCGAAATTTGCCGCACTGAAGCAATGGACCCAGAGGGTGGCCGAATATGAGGCCCAGTTCTCGAGACTTTCCCGTTATGCACCTCACTTGGTGTGTACAGAAAAGATGAAGGCGAGGAGATTTCTCAACGGGCTACGGCCCCAGTATATTACCCAGCTTGCACCGATGGACATCCAAGTCTACTCGGAAATGGTTCGGCGTGCTCAGCTGCTGGAAGACGCCACCGAATTTTCTGAAAGGATTCGGGGCAAGGACAAGAAGGAACATGTTACAAGTTCGGGAAGCTTCAAACCTCCATTTGACAAGAAGCGAGTCTTTAATGGAGGCGAGTCTTCCAAGGAGAAGAGATTCCAGAAAAGTCACAAGACGTTCCTCACTATCAGCAACAAGCCCTTCTCCAATATTACGCCTTCTAAGGAGATTTGCAAATATTGTGATAAAGCTGGTCATAAGACCGAGGAGTGCTGGAGGAAACTGGGAGCGTGTCTCCGATGTGGTAGTCGGGAGCACCGAATTCCCGACTGTCCGTTGATGAAGGAGCAAGCCAACAAGGACGAGAAGCGTCCAGTTAAAAAGCAAGGCCGTCTGCAAGCTCTTCAAGGGACGGAATCTGTGGAAGGAGGAATCGTGGAAGGTACATTGACTGTTTGCTCTAAACCTGCTAGAGTTTTATTTGATACTGGAGCAACTCATTCATTTGTTTCCAAGAAGTTTACTGCTTCATTTTCCAAAGAAGCTGAACGTATAGATTTAATTATATCTACACCTCTTGGAAACAAATCGGATATCATGCATCACTACCCAAGTTGTGAGGTGATGGTTCAAGATAATAATCTACCTGTCGACCTGATATGCCTTGACATGGAATGTTATGATGTCATATTGGGAGCCGACTGGTTATCCACCTACCAAGCAACGGTAGATTGTCGGCATGGCAAAATAGCTTTTGAGGATTATCCCGAGCTAGTTTTTAACAAATCTCGGAATAAAACCCTGCTTATCTCAGCTCTCCGAGCTAGTAAATTGGTGAAGAAAGGATGTATGGCTTTTCTGGCTTTTGTAACTACCACAGAAGTCGAGAAGATGAAAATTGAAGACATCCGAGTGATTCGGGACTTCTCCGATGTATTTCCAGACGAATTACCTAGTTTACCCCCGGTGAGGGAAGTGTCATTCACAATAGATATTGTTCCGGGTACCGGTCCTGTTTCTAAAGCACCCTACAGGATGTCTCCTGCGGAACTGAAAGAGCTGAAGGAGCAGTTGATGGATTTACTGAAGAAAGGGTTTATTAGGCCGAGTACTTCCCCATGGGGAGCACCCGTGCTATTTGTTAAAAAGAAGGATGGCACATTGAGATTATGCATTGATTATCGGCAGTTAAACAATCTTACAATCAAAAATAAGTACCCACTGCCGAGAATTGATGAGCTGTTCGACCAATTATCAGGAGCAAAGTGTTTCTCCAAAATAGATCTTCGGTCGGGTTATCACCAATTGAGGATCAAGGAGGAGGATATTTACAAAACTGCATTTCGGAGTAGGTACGGGCATTACGAATTTACTGTTATGCCTTTCGGACTAACAAATGCGCCTGCAGCTTTCATGCAGTTAATGAATAGCATTTATCGGCCTTATTTAGACCAATTTATTGTGGTCTTCATTGATGATATATTGATCTACTCAAAGACTAAAGAAGATCATGAGGAACATCTCAAGAAGGCATTACAAGTATTGCGGGACAATAAGTTGTATGCAAAATTCAGCAAATGCCAGTTCTGGCTGGAGGAAGTGTCCTTCTTGGGACATGTTATCTCCAAGAATGGAATTTCTGTTGATCCTGTAAAGGTCGAAGCCGTGCAAAACTGGGGACGACCGACGAACGCAACGGAAATTCGTAGCTTCTTGGGCTTAGCTGGTTATTACCGGCGTTTCATCAAGGACTTCTCCAAGATTGCTGTTCCTCTTACCAAATTGACTCGCAAGGAAGTGCCTTATGAGTGGAGTGAAGACTGTGAGAAGAGTTTCCTAACTTTGAAGGATCTTTTGACTACTGCTCCGGTCTTATCTCTACCAATTGAAGGAGAGAAGTACGAGGTACATACTGATGCATCTGGTATCGGCCTCGGATGTGTATTGATGCAGAATGGAAGAGTCATTGCATACTCTTCCCGGCAATTAAAGAAGCATGAAGAAAACTACCCTGTGCATGATTTGGAACTGGCCGCAGTAGTATTGGCTTTAAAGGTCTGGAGGCACTATCTCTATGGAGAGCAATTCACCGTATACTCCGATCATAAAAGCCTTAAATATCTATTCTCTCAGAGAGAGCTGAACATGAGACAAAGGCGTTGGCTCGAGTATCTCAAGGATTTCGACTTCACTATACAATATCATCCTGGTAAGGGTAATTCCGTAGCAGATGCCCTTAGTCGGAAGCCGAGAGCCCTAATAACCAACTATATGGTTCAAGAATGGAAGCTGCTGGAAAAATTCTCTGAACTCAATATAAGCATGGATGAGAATGACCGGTGTATTACTCTATCTCTCATAAGTGTACATCCGGATTTGCTAGCTGAAATCAAGAGGTTACAAGAAGAAGATCCTACCCTAGTGGAAATAA
This sequence comes from Amorphophallus konjac, assembly GCA_022559845.1. Lineage (NCBI taxonomy): Eukaryota > Viridiplantae > Streptophyta > Magnoliopsida > Alismatales > Araceae > Amorphophallus > Amorphophallus konjac. Next base: position 92,557,788 of record CM040119.1, read on the forward strand.
AAGAAAAGCTGGACGAGAAATCTGATTTCAAGTCGGCACTCGATGGCAGATTATTATACCATGAACGGACATGTGTACCAAACAATCCTGAGCTGAAGAAGAGGATTCTTGAAGAAGCTCACCGATCGAGGTATACGATCCACCCTGGAGCCACTAAGATGTACCAAGACATAAAAAGAACCTTTTGGTGGCCCAATATGAAAAGGGAGATAGCAGACTTTGTGTCTAGATGCTTGACATGCCAACAGGTGAAGGCGGAACATCAGAAGCCCGCTGGAAGATTGCATCCACTAGATATCCCCAAGTGGAAATGGGAAGACATCGGCATGGACTTCATCATGGGTTTGCCCAGGTCTAGGGGCGGACATGATGGAATTTGGGTAATCATCGATCGCCTTACTAAATCGGCTCATTTCTTGCCTATCAAGAGTCGGTGGTCGATTGATGTTCTTGCTGCCCTATATATCAAGGAGGTCACTAGACTCCATGGAATTCCTGTGTCTATAGTATCTGACCGAGACCCTCGCTTCACGTCTCACTTCTGGAAGGGTCTACAACGCTCTCTGGGAACGAAGCTTAATTTCAGCACAGCTTTCCATCCCCAGACAGATGGTCAGACGGAAAGGACTAATCAGGTTGTTGAAGATATGTTGCGAGCATGTATTATAGATTTCGGCGGGAGTTGGCATGACCACTTACCATTAGCCGAATTTGCCTACAATAACAGCTACCAAGCCAGCATTCAAATGGCACCTTTCGAAGCACTCTATGGTAGAAGCTGTAGATCTCCGGTATGCTGGGGGGAGGTCGGTGAAAGACAACTCCTAGGTCCTGATATTGTAAGAGATTCCACTGAGAAGATTCTCCTTATCAGAGAGAGACTCAAGGTGGCTCAATGCAGGCAAAAATCTTATGCTGATAATAGAAGAAGGGACTTGGAATTTCAAGACGGTGATCATGTATTTCTCAAGGTATCTCCCAGTCGAGGTATCCGAAGATTTGGTGTTAAAGGTAAACTTACACCAAGATTCATCGGTCCATTTGAAGTATTGGAAAGAGTGGGTGAGGTAGCCTACCGCATCGCCTTACCTCCTCAACTCTCGGAAGTGCACAACGTATTTCATGTTTCTATGCTGAAGAAATACGTGCATGATCCTTCTCACGTCATCGACCACGCCAGTTTGGTGATTCAAAAGGATCTGACCTATGAGCAAAAGTCGATGCGAATCCTCGATCGAGAAGCCCGAGTTCTAAGGAACAAGACGATCCCTATGGTTAAAGTTCAATGGAATCGATGCTCGGAGCAAGAAGCAACATGGGAAACCGAGGAATCTATGAAGAGAAGATACCCAGAACTGTTCTAGCTGGCAGGTATCTTATCCTTTACACAGTACTCTTATGTAGTTGAATTTACCCCTATACCGTTGAATTTGGGGACCAAATTCTTTTAAGTAGGGGAGGGTGTAGCACCCGTGTACAAAAAAAAAATAAAAAATAAAAAAATAATAAATAAATAAAGACATTAAATAAATAATATTTTCAAATACTAATAATAACAATAATGTTTATGATAAAAAAAATAATAATAATAATAACAATTATGATTAAGTTTATGATATATTAAACTTATGAAAGAAATAGGAACTCAGGGTTATCAAATGTAAAGGGAATCCACTTAACAAAATGACCTCCTAATGTAGTGGTTAAGTGTCTTGCCTTCAACCCAAAAGACTAGGGTTCTATACACCCCATCAACATTCTTTTGCCAAGTCTCAATTTAACCCAATTTAAGGGGGCGACGTGGCCATCTTAGACACCAAGAAAAAGGGGAAGATTCAAAATTTCCCAAGCCACTTATCCTCCATTATCCCCAACACATGTCACTATCTCATATCCCAGATCCTGAAATTTCGGATCTTGCCCCCTAAGCCTGTCTAGTAGAGGGGATTAAATCTAGGCCTAGCTCTCCCATTGTGTTAGTTAGAGCTTCGAGATACGAGCCTAGGCTGGGAGGTTCTCTGCTGCGTACTAGGAGGAGAGGAGGAGGTTGCTGGGGAAGCTTCTTCCTTCGCTAATTACCATCCAAACAGGTAGGTGTTCTCAATTTTAACTAAACTACTAGTTAATTAGTGTCTAAGCAGTGCATCTCCATGCGATTTATTGTTGCATAGCATATGTTAGCCTAGTAAATAGCCTGTACCCACTTAAATCTAAAAAGATTAGTGAAAGGATTAACATATATTAGAAATAAGTAGCAGGTATTAGCTATAATTAATATGTGTTAGTAGGTGTTCTCAATTTTAACTAAACTAGTATCTAATCCATGATGATTAGTCTAGGCACATCTCCATGCGATGAATTCATGTTTATACAGCATGTGTTAGCCTCGTAGTTAGCATGCAATAGCTTCAATCTGGAACAATTAGCAAGTATTAGTCTCATATTCTAGATAATTAACATGTATTAGATTTATTAACTAATCTATTAACAGCACAGCATGTTAAATATCAACGCTTCTATACATGTGTCGACACTTGCAGTATATCGACACAGGTGTTGCACAAGTGTTGCGCAAGTGTTGACACCTACGCAACACTTACGCGACACCTACGCAACACCTGGGCAACACTTGCACAAGTGTTGTGCAAGTGTTGACACTTACGCGACACCTACGCGAGGTGTCAACACTTACGCGACACCTACGCGACACTTATACCAGAGTTTTGACAAACCAAAATTAAACCATGGATTAAAATTTTAAACACTTGATTAACAAGATGATTAAACTAAAACAAGACTTAATTAACAATAGACACAGAATTTAAGACATGCTGTTAATTGAAAACCGTAGAAGAAACTCATGTGTCGACACATGTGCCGACACATGCTGTTAACTTTACCGCTTGCATAACCTTATAAGCCATGTGTCGACACAGGTGTCGACACCAGTGTCGACACATGATGTTAACTTAACAGCTTACATGTATAAACCATGTGTCGACACAGGTGTCGACACCAGTGTCGACACATGTGCCGACACATGCTGTTAACTTAACGGCTTGCATGTTTGTATAAGCCATGTGTCGACACAGGTGTCGACACCAGTGTCGACACATGTGTCGACACATGCTATTAACGTAACACCACCCGTATGCATTTAAGCCTGGTGTCGACTCAGGTGTCGACACCGGTGTCGACACACAAAACATTCTAATGTTAACTGTACAACAGAGACCAAAAATGAACAGTAAGTGTCGACACTAGTGTCGACACATGATGTGAACTTAATGAAAAACAACATAAAACCCCTTAAATATATATATATATACTCCCATTAATTATATATACAAGCACCTTCATTATATATGTATATAAATTCATATATATTTCCATTAATTGTATATACAAAACACCTTCATTATATATTGTTAGACAAGAATATATATATATATATATATATATATATATATATAAACTAATGTCTACACCTCTATTCTCACCGTATATATATAGAGAATGGAATATAATATAAAAAGGACTCCTTCATTCTTATAGAGTATATATATATTTGTAGAATGAAATTATATATATATGTATATATATATATATATATATTTGTAAAAATCTAATTTTCACCACATTAGTTTATACATACTAAAAATTATCTCTATCATGTTAAAACTAATTCCAGCATGTTAAAAGTGATTACCAATATGATAGAATTATTTTATACATACTTAGATATAAAAATTATTTTCAACATGTTAAAATCTACTTAAAGCTATTTTGTACATATAAAACTTACTTTTCTATTAAATAAAGTAGTAAATTAAGGCATAAAAATTACTTACAACATGATAACATTTCTTCCAGTATGGTAAAAATTATTCCAGCATGTTATAATTATTTTTGGCATGTTATAGTTATTTTCAGTGTATTAAAACTATTTTTTAGCATGATAATTCTATTTTTCTATCAAATAATTAGTAAATAAATGTAGAAAAATAAATTTTAGCATGATAAAATTATGTTATTATCAGAAAATTTCTGTAATCAGCATGGCAACCTTATCTTATCATCCTATCAGTAAGCTAATTAATTTTAACATGTTAATAGTTAATTTTAGCATGTTAATAATTAATTTTCAGCATGTAAAAATTAAATCCAGCATGAAAAAAATTTATTTTTATCATCTTACCAGTAAAGTAACATATGAAACTCATTCTCAACATATTAATATCATTTTTAGCAAGTTAGAACTATATTCAACATAAAAAACTTATTTTCATAATTAATTTCTGATTATTTATAATAAATCACCAATTTGGCTAACCCATATATGTATATCGGACAGAAGATATACATACCTATAACCTCCATTATATTGGACAGAATTCTATAATCGGATATATATATACATATACATATTGGATAGTGTCAATACCAGCAAGTTAGTCTCAAACTCCTATTGTCATTAGCATGTATCGAACGTTACGGGTTTTACTCCTAGATCGTCCCTACATAACGATACGCCTTGGACTCTATTCTACAATCCCCCTTATAAACATCCTACTGGGTCAATCTTTGAAATTCCATATTGGCTATAAATGAGAGTGGATGTCGACAAATATGACCAATGCTGTGCATATAGGGCCCGGTCTGGTCCTGGGAGGAGCACCCGAAGGTACTTGTGCCCATGGGAGTTTATTGACCACGGTGTTTGGCATTGCACCGGAGTACTTGCTTGCTAGACTTTAGGCATTCCACTCAATCTCGTGATATTACTTGATTGATTGACTTGAGACCCGTAAAAGGGTAAAAGTGTTTATTTGAATGCATTGATAAATAGCCAATTCCAGTTATACATGCTTGAAACTACTTTGCTTACTATTGCTAGCTTGATTAACATGTTGCTATTCCAGTTATCACTTCTTAGTTATCACTGGCCTGATATCATTTACTATCATTTACTATTGAAATTGTGAAATCTATATATTTTCACTTTCTACTCTTGTCGATCTTATGATTCCTTGATATCTATCTGTCTGCATGCATAGTTTACCTACATTAAATAAATGGGTAATTCACTTAAAACATGTTAGAACTTGAGATGTAAATCCTACTGAGCGATTCGCTCATCTAGTTGTTTTCTAACCTTTTCAGGTAGTGCGGATATCAGCCAGAACTCGGAAGGGAATGAGTCTGAGTGATGAGTGTAGAAATAGAATTATCATGTTGTCTTGTTAATTATGGTGTAGTAATTATGTCATTGGTATCCAATTATGTCAGATGTTAGTTGTATTAGTCTAATTTATTAGAACTGTAATAAGGGCTTGAAGCCTAGTAGTCGGACTCGAGAAATGTGTGTAATTGTCATTTGGTTAGTGGTAACAATTGTCATCTCGAATTATTTGCATAAATTTCAAGTTAAATCTTAGTTATTTACGCACTCTATTAACTATCAAAATGAAGAATTCCATCGAATAGCTAGCTCGCTTTGGTTCTATATAAAACTGTCGCGCCACGGGTAAGCTTCCGCGCTCGGGACGTGACAAAAATCTAAAAAGAAATGTCTCATTGCATCTAGACAGGGGGAGCTTTCCTGTTCCATCTCTTCATCTCTTGAACTCTCACTGTCTAGCAATCTGATCCATTGTTGGAAAATGTGTGATTCACTTGAATACTCTGATGTCTACACTTATGTAGCTGTTCTGTCTGAACTCCAGACTCAGCTATTGATTTCAAAACTACACTGTTCTAATGATTCACTCCTTGTCTCATCATGATTGCTCTTTGCTAATCTCTCAATAAAAATGCTTTGTTGACTCCACTGATTTCCTGACAATGTCATTGATTCATCTGAATGAGGAAAGATTTTAGTCAGTGCACCCTAGACATAAATCAGACATATTCTGAAAAGAAGAAACTTCTATTATACTGGCTTAAGAATGTTTTGATAAATCAAATTGATTTAAGTCTAATGTATTTTCTAAGTTTTGATGTAAAGGACTTGAAAATATCTGAATCATCATGCTTAATAGATCTTAACAAATTGTCTCATGAACTTCATGCAAAACCTTCTGAAATCTGAAATTCTAAAAGACATGGCTTTCTTTGGTTAAGATACATATATAAGGTATTGTTCTTAAACATTTCAGTGTACTGAGCATTGTTTGAAAAATCTGAAAACACTTAAAATTTTAATGCAAGAGCAATGACTTTGGTCACAGAGAAACAGGGTTCTCTGTCAAAGAAATGGAGTAAGCCCAAGTCATGAAGTGCCATAGTTACCTCTCCTTTCAAAAATATTTGAAAATCTGGCAGAGCAATGGCATGGATGTGTTGAGTAATTGGGGATTCTGGCCTCTGATCAAGGTGTCTCCTCATGTAGAAAGACACTCCAAATTGCTAACTCTGTTCTCCTTCAGAGGCAATATGATTGTCACACTGAGTAACTGGGTCACTTCACCTGAGAAGTGTTGTGCCTCACGTAAAAAGGTGTTGACTGAACCAAACTTGCTCAGGAAAAATGAGTGCTGATCAATAGAAAATTCTGAAAAACTAAAGACATGTTCAAACATAATTATTTCTATTTAATCTCAATATTATCTTGTGTAACTTCCATAGGAGTCATTGAATTTAAATGAGTAAGATGGAAGGAGGTTAAACATGAATATCAGATGAATTGTTGGTTCATTTCTATTAAAAGGTGTTTCAGATATGAGTATTGAATTTTCTTGATAAACTTTGAATACATCTCTCTTAAATCATAATGATAAGTTTAAACTCATTCTTAATCTATTATAATTGAAGAATCTGAAATTCGTTTACAAAGATTTATGAATTTGGTGTGCTAATGAAAATTTGTCTTCTTCATTCATTCATTGTGCTTACAGACTGTGGTAATCCTTGAGTACCCATGTGCTCTGCTGATAGATGCTCATCACCTCTTTCACTCCATCTAATCAGGGGGAGTTTTCCTGTCATGCTGAGTGTCTTTCATAAAGGGGGAGATCTAGTCAGCATCCTTGAGTGTCCCTGTGCTTTTGTTGATATTCTCCCTTCATCTCAATTGGTTTCAACCTTCAAAACATTTCTGATCATTATTCTATTCAGGGGGAGCCTTTAATTCATTCATCTTATACAGTCTTATTCTTCCCTCTTTAATTAATGTCTTTTACTGAAGTCAGAGGGGGAGAAATAATTGACATAGTGTTGCCATCATCAAAAAGGGGGAGATTGTTGTGTCCCTGTGATTTTGATGATAGCAAACACTATAAGTCATCATCTGTTTTAGTAATCATCCGTTTTAGTCTGCATACTGTTTGAGTCTGCATATATACCTGAACTTTGTTGAATGAATGTTTCATTGAACATCGTATCTGACATAACCAACGAACAGGCTGAGGCTGTGTGTTGTGTGCATTGGTGCATTTCATAATTGTTGATACATCTCATAATTGCATTTTATATGGAGTGTGTGATGTTAGTATGTACAATGGGTGATGCTACCATACACTTTCAGCATAGTCTGTACATCAGTTAACAGCATGCCTGAACTTTGTTGGATGAAGTCCATACATTGCTTAAGTATGTACAGAGTCTATCTAGACAGCACACATTTCATGTCTGTACATTCTTCATATTCACAGTCTATACATCGTCAGTGCATGAGTGTCTTACAAGTCTATACACTGTCTAAGTACAGCCATCGTCTCATCATGCATATGCTTTGTTCATGCAAGTATGTACAAGTCTATACAGTCAGCGTCTCATATGCATATTTGAGTCAAAGTCTGTACATGCCTCATTTCATTAAGTCTGCACATTCATAGCAAAGCCTTGCTGCTGGGAAGTCTATACATCATCTAGAGTCTTGTTGCATTGTGTGCCAAAGTCTATACACTGCCAGCATACAAGTTCAAAGTCTCTGCATTGAAGTCTGAACATTGTCCGTCTTATTTAGTGTCTCATGCAGCATCAGGTCTATACATTGCATTGGCTAAAGTCTGCACAACGTCCGTCTCATTTAGAGTCTAAGGCAATGTCTATACACTGGACTTGAAGCGTGTATATTGAGCGTCACATTGAGCATCTCATGAAAGTCTATACAATGCATCAGACTAAGTCTGTACATTGTGCACTTTACATTGGCTAAGTCTGTACACTGGACCGTCTCAATCAGCGTCTTATGTAAAGTCTATACAGTGCAGCTCATATTACTAGCAAGTCTATACATTGTCTCAGCGTCTCATGCATCAGTCTTCAAAGTCCATACAATGCATTGTAGCATGCACGAAGCTAAGTCCATACATTAGTGAAGTATGTACAGCGTCATGCATCAGTCTTCAAAGTCCATACACTGCACTGTATATTACTCGAGGTGAAGTCTATACATCCATCAGTGAACTTCCAAGTCTGTACATCCATCAGTGATCTTGCAAGTCTATACATCGGTAGCTTTATCGACGTTACACTCGAAGTCTATACACTGATAGCTTTACCGTCGTTTCCCTTGGCAAGTCTATACATCCTAGAACTGTGCAAGTCTGTACAGCCATTCCCTTGCCAAAGTCTATAACATTGTGAACCTTGAAGTCTGTACAGACTTTGCCTTGCTCAAGTCTATACATCGCCCAGTTGGCAAGTCCATACATTGGAAGTCTATACATTCATTTGCCTTGCATCGTTCATCAAGTATGTATAGCCCTTTCGCTTGGCAAGTCTATACATTGTGAATGTCTATACACTCGATTGCTTTACCTTGGTCAAGTCTGTACAGCCATTTCCTTTGGCAAGGTCTATACATCGTCTGTTTTCTTAGAGACTCATGCATACATGAAGTCTGTACAGCATGTGTTCGTAACACAGAGTCTGCACATCGTTCAAGTTTATACAATGTCTACACACTTCATCATGGTTGATTTTGCTTGAAATTTGACTCCCATCTGTAGGAGCGTCCATTCTGAATCTGACGCCTAGGAAAGAGTCATCTTTTAGTTGTGCTTCAATTTATCAAAGTCTAGACATTGTCTCGCTGGCTTGAATGAAGTCTGTACATCCATTTGCCAGCATGTATGCACAATGTTCTTCATGCATTTGCTAGGCTATACAGCCACATCAAGTCTATACATCCCCCACAGCAAGCATAGCATGTCTGCACTTCGCTTGCACAGCACGCTTAAGTCTATACATTGTGTTGCATCGGTGCACGCCATGTCTGCACATTGGTTGCACAACATAACTAAGTCTATACATCCAGTTGCATCGCATGTCTGCAGAGTCTAGACATTCGTCCCACAGCCTGCAGCTAAGTCTACACAGCCTCCACAGCAAGTCTATACAACGTCCCACAGCTGCGCTGCAAAGTCTATACATCGTGGCAGCCTGCACGCAGCAAGTCTATACATCGCTGCTAGCCTGCAATGCAGAAGTCTGTACACTGCATACACACTGCATCCTTAAGTCCAAACTCTGCTACTTTTATATGAAGTCTATACAGCCTATGGCTTATACATCGACTGAACTCTTCATTAAACCTGCAGGTGTCTGGGCACGTGATCCGAGGTAGGCACCTGGCACGTGATCCAAGATGTGAGAAGCCGCCACGTGGACTGAAGGTTGGGCGAGAATCGAAGAGAGCACACGCCCTAGCTGCTTGCGGCTGCTATAAAAGGAAGCCTTCTTCCACTGAAGAAGACTGACGAAGTGGATAAAAGAGAGCAAGAGAGTGATCGAGATAAAAGGAAAGAGCTGCAGAGAGGCAGTGAGCAGAAGAAGAAAAAGAAGAAGAGAAAGAGATAGAGAGTTAGAGGAGAAGAAGCAAAGCTACTTGAAGATTTGTTCCTGCTGGACCGTGGATCATATCCAGGCCAGTCAGCTCTATTTGAGAGCCACAGTTGTGCTACCATCTTTACAGTTTTCTGATTACTGTATTTTCCCTTTCTTGGTTTCGTTTACATTTCTTTGTGTTTCTCCCGATTGCCCTGTTGGGGATCAGGTTCCTCCTATGGTTTCAGGAGAAGGGAGATTTGTTTCTCCAGGTTGCTGGTGACTTAGTGTCCTCAGTGGTTCCCTCCCTTGCGGAGGAAGAGAGGTCCGACACCTCTAGTTTGCAGGTGACTTGGTGTCAACTGTGCTTCCCTCTGGATTTCAGAGGAAGAGAGACTTGGGTCTCTAAGTTCCCCTCCGGTTTGGAGGAAGGGAGGATTGGTCCTCAGGTTCTGGTCTTGTGGATTGCAAGTCTAGGTGAGCCCTCCTGGTCTAGAGGAAGAGAGACTTCGGTCTCTGGTTTGCTAGTGACTGGGTGTCACTAGTGGTTCCCTCCGGTTGGGAGGAAGAGGGGAGGTTGTTCCCCTGGTCAAGCTGTGTGGCAGCATTTGTTGCAGACTGAGTCTGTTGTTCTAGCGTTGCTAGTGGAAGCCTCACTCCAGTTTGGAGTGAGGGGTGGACGTAGGTCTGTGGACCGAACGACCTGAAAATCCTGGTGTCCCTTGTGGTTTGATTTTCTTATGTGTTCATCTTATTGCTTCGCACATTAGATGTTTGCTTAGGATCGAGTGAGAGCTTATTCTTTGTGTTGCTTTGCGAGATCCTTCTAAGTATCTTCAGAATATATCTACAACTGTTCTTTAAGTCCGCATATCTGAGCATTAGTTTTTTATTAGGCTATATTTTTAAGGGGAGATTCATTCACCCCCCCTCTGAATCTATCGCACCTGTCTCAACAACAGGATGCATGTGGGATGAAGAATAAACTCTTCCTTGTGCAGGCACTCAGTAGGATGAAGATGGAGGGGAAGCAGAGGATGATGTCAGCCGCCCCTTCAAACGCAGCAGGAGGAAGATGGACGCAACAGGGAAGAAGGAAGCTCCTGTGGCAGCAACTTTCTTCAAGCAGAGGAAGAAGCTCCCCCCTTCGAACAGCAACCAGCGTCGGCATGTTAGAGGGGGTATGCTTATATATATAGGAGTACGGGGTTTCCATTTGGGTCGAAGGTTACTAACGGAAGGGTTTATTGACTACCCATGTTTTGCCAAAACCCAACTATTTTAACAGTCGCCTGCCAAATGTTGTGAGTGAAACCCTAATTGTTTCCCATGCATGGTCGAACCTGCATATTGGGCTGTTGGGTTACGTGGGTTTGGGTTTGTTTATATATGGTGTATATATGTGGGTTAGTTGTGCATAAAGTGTGTGTGTGAGCGGGAACCCATTCATTTATGTATTTCCTTAGTTAGGCTTTTATATAATTGGAAAAGATAATATATGTGTTAAAGCCCATTAAATGTGTTGTATAACTTGATTATCTCTATTTGGTCTTCTTATGCAACTTTTAATTCATTTGTGAATATATTTATTCTTGATTATTTATCCGGGGTCTTACACCCTCCCCCACTTAAAAGAATTTGGTCCCCAAATTCAATTGCGTGAATGGAGACATGGAGGGTATAGAGTACTTACAGTTTAGAATAATTCCTGGTACCTTCTTCGCATAGATTCTTCAGTTTCCCATGTAGCTTCTTGTTCCAAGCATTTGTTCCACTGCACTTTTACCATGGGAATGGTCTTGTTTCTTAAGACTCAGACCTCTCGATCAAGAATCCTGATTGGCTTTTGTTCATAGGTGAGGTCCCTTTGAATCACTAAGTTACTATGATCAATGACGTGGAAAGGGTCGTGCACATATTTCTTCAGCATGGAAATGTGGAACACATTGTGCACTTTCGACAGTTGTGGAGGCAAAGCGATGCGATAAGCTACCTCGCCAACTCTTTCCAGTACTTCGAATGGACCAATGAACCTTGGTGTAAGCTTGCCTTTAACTCCGAACCTTCTTATTCCTCGACTGGGTGAGACCTTGAGGTAAACATGGTCTCCAACTTGGAACTCTAATTCCTTTCTTCTATTATCTGCATAAGATTTCTGTCTGGATTGTGCTATTTTGAGTCTCTCTCGGATAAGTTCAACCTTTTCTATTGTGTTTCTTACCATATCTGGCCCTAGTAGTTGCTTCTCGCCTACTTCATCCCAGCATATAGGAGATCGGTAACTCCTGCCGTACAATGCTTCAAATGGAGCCATCTGTATACTGGCTTGATAACTATTGTTGTATGCAAACTCGGCTAGGGGCAAATGATCATGCCAACCTCTGCCAAAGTCAATAATGCAAGCCCGTAACATGTCTTCAACTATTTGGTTTGTTCTCTCGGTCTGACCATCGGTCTGGGGATGGAAAGCAGTACTGAAGTTGAGCTTCATCCCCAAAGAGTGTTGTAGACCCTTCCAGAAATGAGAAGTGAAGCGAGGGTCTCGGTCAGACATGATCGATGTTGGGACTCCATGCAATCTCACGATCTCCTTAATATACAATGCGGCCAAAACATCAACCGACCATCGACTTTTAATTGGCAAAAAATGTGCTGACTTGGTCAGTCGGTCGATGATTACCCAAATGCCATCATGTCCGCCTCTAGATTTAGGCAATCCCATGATGAAATCCATACCAATTCCTTCCCATTTCCATTTGGGAATATCAAGGGGGTGTAACTTTCCGGCGGGTCTTTGGTGTTCCGCTTTTACATGTTGGCACGTGAGACAGCGAGATACAAAGTCCGCTAACTCCCTCTTCATGTTCGGCCACCAGAAAGTTCTTTTTAAATCTTTGTACATCTTAGTTGCTCCAGGATGAATGGTATACCTAGAGCGGTGAGCTTCATCTAGAATTTTCCTTTTCAACTCAGGACAGTCTGGGACACATGTCCTTTCCTGAAACATTAGTCTTCCATCAACTGCCAGCTTGAACCCAGTTCTTTGATCTAGTTTCTCACTAATTTCAATCATTCCACGATCTTCATATTGTAACTTCTTGATTTCGGATAGCAAGTCTGGATGCACACTCATGTGAGAGAGAGTAATACACCCGTCTTTCTGGTCCGTGCTTATATTTAATCTGGAGAATTCCTCTAATAGTTTCTATTCCCGTATCATACAGCTGGCTATAAGGGCTCTCGACTTTCGACTCAAGGCATCAGCTACCGAATTCCCTTTACCGGGGTGATATTGAATAGTGAAATCAAAGTCTTTTAAATATTCTAGCCATCGACGTTGTCTCATATTAAGCTCCTTCTGAGAGAATAGATATTTGAGGCTCTTATGATCGGAGAATACTGTGAATTGTTCTCGTAGAGATGGTGTCTCCAGATCTTTAGTGGAAATACTACCGCGGCCAACTCCAAGTCATGCACCGGGTAGTTTTCTACATGCTTCTTCAACTGCCTAGAAGAGTATGCAATAACTCTTCCCTGTTGCATTAATACACAACCGAGGCCAATACCGGAAGCATCGGTAAATACCTCGTACTTCTCTCCTTCAATAGGAAGGGCCAAGACCGGAGCAGTGGTCAAATGGTCCTTCAATGTTTGGAAGCTTCGTTCACATTCCTCATTCCACTCATATGGCACTTCCTTGCGGGTCAGCCTGGTGAGGGGTACTGCAATATTTGAGAAGTTTTTAATAAAACGCCGGTAATAACCAGCAAGACCAAGGAAGCTCCTAATTTCTGTTGCATTTGTCAATTGTTCCCAGTTCTTTACCGCTTCGACCTTTGCGGGGTCCACTGAGATTCCATCCTTTGAAAGTACGTGTCCTAAGAAGGACACTTCTTCCAGCCAAAACTCGCATTTGCTAAATTTGGCATATAATTGATTATCCCTCAATATCTGCAATGCTATCCTCAAATGCACTTCATGCTCCTCTTCAGACTTTGAATATATCAAGATATCATCGATAAAAACCATAATAAATTTGTCCAGATGCGGTCTAAAGATGCTATTCATAAGCTGCATAAAAGCTGCAGGGGCATTTATTAGTCCAAAAGGCATAACAGTAAATTCATAATGCCCGTACCTACTTCGGAATGCAGTTTTCTGAATATCCTCGTCCTTGATCCTCAATTGGTGATAACCAGATCGAAGATCAATTTTTGAGAAATACTTTGCTCTATAAATTTGATCGAAGAGTTCATCAATCCTCGACAATGGGTATTTATTCTTGATAGTGAGGTGGTTCGGTTGCCGATAATCGATGCACAGCCTCATTGATCCATCCTTCTTCTTGACGAACAGCACTGGTGCTCCGCATGGGGAAGTACTTGGTCTGATAAATCTTTTCTTCAATAGCTCCATAAGATGCTCCATCAATTCCTTCAATTCTGCGGGGGACATCCTGTAGGGTGCTTTGGAAACATGTCCGGCACCCGGAACAAGGTCTATAGTGAATGAGACTTCTCTCTCTGGTGGCAAACCAGGCAAGTCTTCAGGGAAAACATCGAGAAACTCCCGAACCACTTGAATGTCTTCTAGTCTAGCTACCTTAGCCTCCGTGGCAGTTACAAATGCTAAGAATGCCTCGCATCCTTTGTTGATAAGTTTATGGACTCGAAGAGCAGAGATGACTGGTGATCTCTTCCGGGGAGTAACGTAAGTTAACTCCGGGTAATCCATAAACGTTACTTTTCCATTTCGGTAGTCTACAGTTGCCCGATGGGTGGATAGCCAATCGACCCCTAAAATTACATCACACTCCTTAAAGTCTAAGCATATTAAATCTGTAGGTAAGTTGTGGCCTTTAACTATAATCTTGCAATTTGGGTAATGGAAAGTGACATCATACTCGTTCCCTAACGGGGTAGAAATCACCAAGTTTATCCATTCAGGTTCCATAGAGAATGAAGCAGCAAATTTCTTTGAAACAAAAGAATGTGTGGCGCCAGTATCAAATAGTACTTGAGAAGATTTAGAGCAGACAGACAAAATACATTCCACCAACCCACCCTCGGTTGGTTCCGTCTCTTGGAGAGCTTGTAAACGTCCTTGCTTCTTTGCCGGACGCTTCTCTTCCTTTGTCTTCAGCTCACTTTGCTCGTTCATCATTGGACAGTCGGGAATACGGTGTTCCTTACTCCCACAACGAAGGCATGCTCCGAGCCTTCTCTAGCATTCCGTAGCCTGATGACCCGACTTGTCGCAATATTTACAATTCTCCTTTGGCGGTGCCGTGATGGAGAAAGGTTTGTTATTGCCCTTCTTGAATTTCTTCTCCTTGGAGGGTTCACCTTCGTTATTTGTCCGCTTCTTGAAAGACTGTTTAAAAGTGTTGGGGCTTGTGACATTCTCCCTTTTATCCTTACCACGGATTTTGTCAGACAACTCTGTAGCGTCTTCTAGCAGCTGGGAACGACGCACCATCTCTGAGTACACTTGAATATCCAAGGGAGCGAGCTGAGTGATATATTGGGGTCGTAAACCATTCAAGAACCTTCTTGCCTTCATCTTCTCAGTGCATACTAAGTGTGGTGCATATCTAGATAACCTGGAGAACTGGGCCTCGTAGTCAGCCACCGACAGGGATCGTTGCTTCAAGGCAGCAAATTCTGAGGCCTTTTTCTCCTGAACACGGTCGGACAAATACTTGCTATTGAAGTGCTCGACAAATTCGACCCAAGTAACATGATCTTCGAGCAAGGTGGCCTCAACGGACTCCCACCAAGCACGGGCGTCCCGTTCCAGTTGGAACGTGGCCAGAAGCACCTTTTCACCATCCGCGCATTGCATGACGCGGAAGATTCGCTCGATCTCCTTTATCCAATTCTCCGCATCCTCGGGATTTGATGAACCTACGAATCTCGGAGGGTTGAGATTTCTAAAGCTCCGATGGAGGTCGCCAGCTCCATGATGTGCCCCACCTTGAGCCACTTGTTTGAAGGCCTGTGTCAGGCCATGAACAGTTCGTTGCATCTCACGCCATTATGCGCGTTCAGCAGCCATAGTCCTACAAGGAGTTAACCTTAATTAGTTTCATGTTGAAATTTGTAGTCGGATGCCCTACAAGGACTTTACGCACGGTGCTACCCATTCTTACATTTAGAGATAGACCTAACCTTGGACTTGGATTTCCTAGGACTTGAAATCCTAGGCTCTGATACCACAAAAACTATCACGCCCCGAGCGCGGAAGGAACCCGGGGAGAACGTGACGAGTTTATATCAATCATGTCAATCAGAGCAAGTAGAATTTCTACATCATAACAGAGTGAGCAATAAGACAAGAATTTTAAAACATAACCAAGTACTGATACCATTGATAACAACTTAACCGTTAAACAAAGTCACATAACTCCAAGACTTAACATTACTAATCAGGCCCACATGCCTTAAATGTTACAGCTCTTGAAATAACATAAGTTCTAACGACAAGACTCCAAGAATAAACTCAGGATGACTCGACACGATAAGGTATAGAAGCATGATGCTTACAGATTCTACGCTCGTCACTCTTGCTCCTGCCCATCCGAGTCCGAGTCAGGGTCCGTATTTCCTGAAAGGTTTGGGGAAAAGAACTTGATGAGCGAACGCTCAGTAGGAATTATATCTCAAGAACTAGCAATTGGTTTAAGTAATTACCTCTTCCAAATGAAAATGCAAGTCTAGCATGTCAATCATGTAAAATAGAACGATACGGAATTGAACATGATAACAAGAGGAAATAACATGTACTGTTGATCTAAGATAGAGAATTTCAAGTATTCAAGATTTCAAGTATTTGAACGAGTACCAAGTATATCAATAAAGTTTTTTCATGTCATGAGGTAATGGCTATTAACAAGCAAGTACTTTGCCCATTCCGGGCCACGCAAGTCGTGTCAAGTCAATCAAGTCAAGCACGCGAGAGAGAGAGGGATAGTGGGGTGTCGTAGATTCAAGCAAGTACTTTGGTGCAATGTCACACCGTGATCAATATAACTCCCATGGGCACAAGTACTTTCGGGTGCTCCTCCCAGGACCAGATCGGGCCCTATATGCGCGGACATTGTTACATGTAATATCTAGACAACCACTTTAGTGATAGCCATGGAATTCCAAGAACAAACTCATGTAGGATATCAAGGTAGATTAGTGGATAGGTTCCACAGAATTCAAGGAAGAACATTAGATGGACAATGATAAAACCAACGAGAACCATGACATGTCGACAACCTGGGTAGAATCAGTACCTTAACTAGGTAGCCGTGATAACTTGAGTGGATGACTAAACCCGTCACCAATCAAGGGACATGAATCAAGCTGAAAGATTGACCCCAACTATAAGGGACCCAATCTAGGACACCGCCTAGGGAAATATCACCTTTCCACTAGACAAGAGTATTCTCTCATGGACTGAGATGGCACCATGAGAGGACCGGGTTACCACATGGCGTTGCAATAAAAGGTACAAGGTGTTTAAGGTACAACCAGCTCAGTCGGCCTTGAGGGAATCCAAGGCTACGAGGAGACTTACGGAGGTCCCAATGACTAACTTGCCGGTCCAAAGGAACGGAATGTTCAATGGAGGGCTTGTATGTCACCGAGAGTTGAAGGGGTAATCGATAAAATGCCGAGAAAAAAAATGTGGGACTATACTCACGGATTGGAGCATAGTGCCATATATATATATATAAATCCATGGTTACAGGAAAATCAGAAGACAGGAAATTGGCGCCTTAGCAAAAGACTTCATTTTATTAAGTAACGCCCTGGTCAAGGGCGTTATTTCACAAATTGAAGACTCTGTAAAGAGTCGTCAATTTCTATATGTATATATATATTTTATTTAAGTATAATTTCCAGAATTTGGTAAATGGCGCCTGGTCTGCCGCCACGTTAAAGACATGTAGCGC
Source organism: Amorphophallus konjac (assembly GCA_022559845.1). Taxonomy (NCBI): domain Eukaryota; kingdom Viridiplantae; phylum Streptophyta; class Magnoliopsida; order Alismatales; family Araceae; genus Amorphophallus; species Amorphophallus konjac. The sequence continues at coordinate 92,575,504 of CM040119.1, forward strand.
CCTAGTCAAGGTCGCTATTTCATCAATTGAAGACTCTGTAAAGAGTCGTCAATTTTCAATCTAGATATATGCATTAAAATTGTCACGCCCCGAGCGCGGAAGATACCCGGAGACGCGTGACGAGTTTATATCGATCATGTCAATCAGAGTATTAGTGTATTCGACACCAAATCAGAGATGCGCAAGAATAAAGAGAACCCAATCCTTTTATTCCTTCACAAAAGTATTTCTCTTACAATCCCTTGAAAATGTTAAACTTAATAAAAAGAAAAGTACAAAATTGACTCAAGAAAATATAGAAAAGACAAGATGAGTTGACGCTTTGAGAAGCTCTAATCTGTTTCACTCTTGACCTTCCCTGTCCGATTGAGTCTCGTCGTCGGACTTACCTGAAAAGTAGGGAAACACTGAGTGAGCGAACGCTCAGTAGGAAATTATATCTCAAGAACTAGCAATAGGGTAAAGTAATTACATTTTCCATGAATGCACTATGGTTATGCATGCTTGCGTAAAACGACAAGATAGAGAGTATAAAATGAACTATTCATGAACTTTCAAGAATTTGTATCAAATAGATGTCAAGACGTTCAAACAAGTATATTCATCATGTCATGTTGAAAGTTTGGCTATCACGTTTCAAGTAAGCAAGTATATAAATACCCTTTATCGGGTCACGCAAGTCATGTCATGTCAAGTACGAGTCAAGTACAAGAATTGTGGAATGTCCAATCAAGCTAGTCATGCACTTCGGTACAATGCCATACCGTGATCATTACAACTACCACGGGCACTAGTACTTTCGGGTGCTCCTCCCAGGACCAGATCGAGCCCTATATGCGCAGGCATTGATCATGTATTTTGACATCCACTTTATATATAGCGAATATGGAATTTTCAAGGAAAAGCTTGGGGAAATTCAAGATAGAGTAGAGTTCGAAAATTGAACTTGATGTATAAGGACGATAATAACGATATACTCACGAATATCGATAAAAACCGGGTGGAATTGGTTCCCTAATTGGGTACCATGACCATTAAGTGTCCATATATAGATGGTCACCCACTTAAATTAGAATTGAGGTCCACAAGAACAGTAGGTTAATGGCATGATGTCCTCATCCCATTAAGAATATTCTCATGATATCCACATAGCATATCATGAGGGCCGGTATACCATGTTTCTATAGAGTGACATGGCAAAATAGTGTAAAGGGTTTTTATGGTACAACCTGCTCAGTCGGCCTTGAGGGAATCCAAAGCTACGAGGAGACTAACGGAGGTCCCAATGACTAACTTGCCAGTCCAAAGGAACGGAATGTCCAATGGAGAGCTTGTATTTCACCGAGAGTTAGTGGGTAATGCGATAAATCATCGTGAAAACATGGGACTATACTCACGGAATGGAATATAGTGCCGATATATATATATATAAACCCTCGGTTCACAGAAAACAGTATAAAATAATGACACAGAAAATTAGCGACTTAACATAAGTCACTACTTAATAAATTAACGCCCTACACGGGGTCGTTTATTTTCAATTTGACGACTTCAGGAACAGTCGTCCATTATAAATTTCTATTTTGCTGAAATTTTTTAAATTCTGGATTTTTGATAAAAACGCGCCTTAGACAGGGCATCACTTTCATAAAAGATGACCCACTGGAGGTCGTTAATTCATTCTTTTCCAGGATTTATCATGAACAGTGGTAATTTCCAAGATAATAATTTTCAGAAAACAATGTACATGGTCAGGACAAGAAAAATATCAGGATTCGAGATATACGATCATGCTTTACATCAAATTCATGGTTTCATAGATATTAAAATTTTAAACATGGGTATTTATTAATTATGTGGAATTAACGACTCTTCTGTCAGTCGTCAGAACTTGAATTAGCGCCCTAGAGAGGGTCGCCTCTTTCCAAAATTTCACAGAAAACTTCGAAAACGCAGTAACACTATATGCATGAATTAACAGATGATATTATCATACATTTTATGCTAGTTTGGGCTACAGTTCTTGAGAAAACGTACCTGATGATGATCTGGGAAAAAAAATATGTGAAGAAACTGAAGAGATTACGACACTCTGTTCAAAACAGAAGAAGAGGATGTTGATGAAGAGCCCACGTTCTTCAACTAGACAAGAGAGTTACTACTTGCTGCAGGCAACCTACAGAAGAAGAAGATGAAGAGCATTAATATTCTCCATATCCATAACCGAAGGCAGAGGAAGAAGAACAAAGATGTTCTTCACGCACGAGACAGCAACAGAACGCCTTTGACCAAAATAGCTAATAGGTTTGACTGAAAGAGGTATTTATAGGTTTTCAGGAATCCCTTAGGGTTAGAATTTGATTAGAACTCTAGTTTCCGTGATAGAGTCCTTACCATAATCAATCGAACACGTAGTAATCCAGAAACTTACCCTGGATAGTCTCCTGGTTCGAACGGAACACAAATGAAATTAACGCCTTAGGTTAGGGTGTGCATTTTAATTGACGTCTTGACCTGTACCGTTTCTTTTACAATTCGCGCCCAAGAAGAGGGCGTTTCTTTCTCTTTCCTTTTATTCGTTTTGGATGTTTTGAAATTTGACGACCTTTGGTATAGGCGTCACTTTTTGAATTAACGCCTCAGGTGAAGGCGTTCCTTATTTAAATCGTGCCTTGTTGAGAGGCGTTATTTACATTTTGACTTATTATTTATTCATTTTGGTTCTTATCATTTACTTACTTAATATTTCTTGAAATCTTCCTTTTATTTTACCAGGGTTGCTACACCCTCTCCCACTTAAAAGAATTTGGTCCCCAAATTCAATCACATATAAACGTAGAGAGTGTAGAATACATACCTTTTTAGAATAAGTCTGGGAATCGTTTCCTCATAGACTCCTTGGTCTCCCATGTGGCTTCGTGTTCTGAACATTTACTCCATTGCACCTTATCCATGGGAATAATTTTGTTCCTTAATGTTCGTACCTCGCGATCGAGGATCTTCATGGGCCTTTGTTCATAAGTGAGATCCCTTTGAATCACCATGTCTCCATGATCAATGATATGTGACGGATCATGTACATATTTCTTCAACATTGATATGTGGAATACATTATGAACTTCGGACAATTGAGGAGGTAAAGCGACGCGGTAAGCAACCTCGCCAACTCTTTCTAGTATCTCAAAAGGTCCGATAAACCATGGTGTAAGCTTGCCCTTAACACCAAATCTCCTTATTCCACGTCCAGGTGATATCTTGAGAAAAATGTGATCTCCGACTTGGAATTCGAGATCTCTCCTTCTTGTGTCCGCATAAGCCTTCTGTCTAGACTGAGTAACATGAAGTCTTTCTCTAATCAACTGAATCTTTTCAGTGGTATCCCTTACCATGTCTGGACCTAATAGTTATTTTTCGCCAACTTCGTCCAAGCACAAAGGCGATCGGTAACTCCTTCCGTATAAAGCTTCGAAAGGTGCCATTTGTATACTTGCCTGGTAGCTGTTGTTGTATGTAAATTCAACCAACGGCAAGTGATCATGCCAGCTTCCACCAAAATCAATGATGCAAGCTCTGAGCATATCTTCAACCACCTGATTAGTTCTCTCGGTCTGACCATCCGTTTGAGGATGAAAAGCTGTACTAAAGTTAAGTCTCGTCCCCAGTGAATGTTGTAAACCCTTCCAAAAGTGAGAAGTAAAACGGGGGTCTCTGTCAGACACGATTGAGACAGGTACTCCATGTAACCTGACTATCTCTTTAAGATATAATGCAGCAAGAACATCAACTGACCATCGACTCTTGATTGGCAAGAAGTGTGCCGATTTGGTCAATCGGTCGATGATAACCCATATTCCGTCATATCCTCCCTTTGATTTGGACAGACCCATAATGAAGTCCATACCGATATCCTCCCACTTCCACTTGGGAATATCTAGAGGATGTAGCTTACCGGCAGGCTTTTGGTGTTCTGCCTTGACTTGTTGACATGTGAGACAGCGAAACATAAAATCCGCTATTTCTCTTTTCATATTGGGCCACCAAAAGGTCCTTTTCAAATCTTGGTACATCTTAGTTGATCCTGGATGAATTGTGTACCTTGATCTGTGAGCTTCATCTAAGATTTTCTTCTTTAGCTCTGGGCAATTGGGTATACATGTTTTATTTCTGAATAACAACCTTCCATCTGAAGCTAATTTGAAATCAGGTTGTTCTTCCATTTTGCCCTTGATTTCCACTAGTACGTGGTCACTACCTTGAAGTCCTTGTATTTTGGATAGCAAGTCTGGCTGTATGCTCATATGGGATAAGGTGACACACCTACTATCCTTGTCCATGCTTATATTAAGTTTAGAGAATTGTTCTAGCAACTTCCACTCATGAATCATACAATTGGCTAATAGTGCTCTCGGCTTTCGACTGAGGGCATCGGCTACAGGATTACCCTTTCCAGGATGATATTGTATAGTGAAGTCGAAGTCCTTAAGATATTCTAGCCAACATCTTTGCCTCATATTCAATTCCTTCTGAGAGAAGAGATATTTAAGACTTTTATGGTCAGAGTATACAATAAACTACACTCCGTACAGATAATGTCTCCATATTTTCAGTGCAAATACTACCGCAGCCAATTCTAAATCATGAACTGGGTAGTTCTCCTCGTGCTTCTTCAATTGGCGAGAAGAGTAGGCTATAACCTTCCCTTGTTGCATTAAAACACATCCGAGGCCAGTGCCAGATGCATCGGTGTATATTTCGAATCTCTCGCCTTCAATTGGTAAAGCTAAAACCGGGGCAGTAGTTAAATGATCTTTGAGAGCTTGGAAGCTTCTTTCACATTCCTCACTCCATTCATAACGTATCTTCTTGCGAGTTAGCCTAGTGAGTGGTACGGCTATCTTGGAGAAATCCTTGATGAATCGCCGATAGTAGCCCGCAAGACCCAAGAAACTACGGATCTCGCTAGCATTGGTCGATCTTTCCCAATTCCTTACAGCTTCAACCTTTGATGGATCTACGGATAAACCGTCTTTTAATATAACATGCCCCAAGAAAGCTACTTCTCCTAACCAAAATTCACATTTGCTGAGCTTTGCATATAACTGATTCATCCTCAATATTTGTAATGCTATTCTCAAATGCTCCTCGTGCTCTTCCTTGGTCTTTGAAAAGATCAGTATATCATCAATGAAAACCACTATGAATTAATCTAGATGAGGCCTGAATATACTATTCATCAACTGCATAAAGGCAGCAGGGGCATTTGTTAGTCTAAAAGGCATAACAACAAATTCATAGTGCCCATACCTACTTCTGAACACGGTCTTATAAATGTCCTCATCTTTGATCCATAGTTGGTGATATCCCGACCTGAGATCAATCTTCGAAAAATACATGGATCTAGATATTTGATCAAATAACTCATCGATTCTCGGCAGTGGATACTTGTTCTTGATAGTGAGATGATTCAACTGTCGATAGTCGATGCATAACCTCATGGATCCATCTTTCTTCTTTACAAATAGCACAGGTGCTCCCCACGGGGAAGTGCTTGGTCTAATAAATCCCTTCTTGAGAAGTTCCATCAATTGTTCCTTCAGCTCCTTGAGTTCGGCAGGGGACATCCTATATGGTGCCTTAGAAACTGGTCCAGCACCAGGGACCAAGTCGATGGTGAAGGCCACTTCTCTTTGTGGAGGTAATCCAGGCAAATCCTCCGGAAACACGTCCGGAAATTCATGCACAACCGGGATGTCCCCTCTAGCTTAGTCTCCTTAGTCTCCTTAATGGTGACAAAAGCAAGGAAAGATACACATCCTTTCCTTATTAACTTGCTAGCTCGGAGAGCCGAAATAAGAGGTGACTTGCTCCGACTCTTAGGGCTAAAATAGACTAGTTCTGGAAAGTCCTTGAAAGTAACTTTGCTGTTACGGCAATCCACAGTTGTCTGATACCTAGATAACCAGTCTGCTCCCAATATGACATCATATTCCTTTAGGTCTAAACATATGAGGTTGATAGGGAGATTTCTTCCTTTTACCAAGACTTCACAGTTTTGATAATGGTGAGTAATATCGGTTTCGTTTCCGAGAGGAGTAGATAAAAATATTTTCATCCATTCCGGTTCCAAAGGTAGTGGGTCAGCAAACTTCTTGGAAATAAAAGAATGTGATGCACCCGTATCAAATAAGACATGTGCATACTTGGAACAAACTTTTAGTGTACCTTCTACTAGTCCGCCTTCGTCTTGTTCCGCCTCCTTAATAGCTTGGAGACGAGCATTCTTTGTCACCGGGCGCTTTCCGTCACCGGCTTGATCATTGAGTAGGGGAAAGGCGGGAATCCGATGATCACGGCTCCCACAATGGAGACACGCTCCAAGTTTCCTCCAACATTCTTCGGCCTTGTGCCCGGCCTTATCATAGTGCTTACATACCACCTTAAAAGGTGTAGTGGTGATGGAGAAAGGTTTGGTCTTCTTGAACTTTTGCTCCTGGGAGGGAGTACCTCCTGGGAGGTCTTGCAGGCCGAGAAGCCTCAAATGCTGAAAATAATGACAGAAAATATGAAGAGGAGAAACATCGGTGTGCAGAATACTGTTACAGCGAGATGATCAGGTCTGAGAACCGAATTGAAGACAAATTGAGGAAGATACCCTCGAATGGTGAAAAACACATGCAACCCCCGTGCCGCTTATTCTGCGCTTACGCCGCCCGCAGGTGGGGGGCATTTGTTGACACCTGGAAAATGAACAAGGGTGGAAGTATAATTGAAAAGAGGGTCTGACCAACAGTGAAAGACTAATGATGAAGCTTATCAACCTTTCACCCGGCTAAAGCCCTTGTCAGCCAAAGCTGATGCCCGATGCCAATGTCACTCAGACGGCAGCACTGATAAAGCAGCAGTCACTCGACTAATGAGACCTTCCAGCCCTTTAAGAAGAGCTGTACTACTGCTTCGTCCAAGAAGTCACAGATGATATGTCAGGGTAAGTCAGATGTCGGCTTACTGACGGAAGTAATATAAGATAAAGATGAAGCCATCACCGGCAGATGAAGATGGTAAAGGCTCCTGAAAAGATAGAGCAGAAGAAGAATCGTCTACACAGATTATACACCCGGCTGAGGTCTTCCCAGACTAAAGCTGATGTCCGAGCTCGTCACCATTAGAGTGACGATATTGATAAGATGATACCCGGTTTTGTCACCGTTCAGATGACAATCCTGATGAAACCCCTGTCTACGGACTGATAAAATCCCTGTCTACGGACTGATGAAACCCCTGTCTACGGACTGATGAAACCCTATCTACGGACTGATAAAATCCCTATCTACGAACTGATGAAACCCCTGTCTACAGACTGATGAAACTCCTGTCTGCGGACTGATAAAATCCCTGTCTACGGACTGATAAAATCCCTATCTACGGACTGATAAAACCCTGTCTGCGGACTGATGAAAATCGTAATCACGATTTTGATACGAGACATGTCATCAATGAAAGGCCCTTTCGGGTGATGAAACACTTAAAAAACCCCAAGTGGGCCTGTATGAAGGTGGCGCCGAAAGCCTGTGTCGAAGCCCAAAGTTGGCGCCGAGAGGCCGAATTCAAGCGCGCCGGGAAGCTTATTTCAAGCGCGCCGTGAGGGTGTCTGCCGAGAAGAAAAAGGGGAAAGGGTTATAAAACCCCCTCCCTTCGAAGAGAGAAGCAGCGAGATAGCAAGAAAGAGGATAGACAGAAAAGAAAAGAAGAAAGAGACGAAGAAGAAAAGAGCGAACAGATAGCCAGAAAGAGAAAGAGAAAGAAAGAGAGAGGGAGAGAGTCTCCGTCGAAAGAAGAAGCAGAAGAAAGGAAAGAAGAAGGGCTCCAGGTGGGCTGATAGGGGGAGGGAGAGGAGTCAATGCTCCACCCTCCCCCCCCCATGTTCGATGTTTCTTTTTCTTCTTTTTACTGATTCTCCGTATGTAATAGTCGAAGTCTTGATGTTTAGATTATTCATACGATTCTTTCCCTGTTCCTCCCCTTTATGTTTCTCGATGTAAGTGATGGTGAGATGAAATAAATGCAATGGCCGTGATGGATTTTAGGCGATACGATCTTCCTTTGTCTCCATATGTACGCATACTGTTTGTATGAATGCCCCATGGGCGAAATGACTCAGGCTCCGGTGTCGGGTCTGTTCTTCGAACAGGGATGAAGGTAGAACCCCCACCCTTGTTCAATGGGTTGCTGGGTTCTATTCTCCTCTCTCTTCCCGCCTCAAGAGCATGCCCTCCGTATGTATTTGAGTCTGTTCCTCAAGCCTCTTGTGCTGTCCGGGAACCAGAGACATCAATCTCTTGGTTCCCCGGACTGCCGGCTATAAAAGATACATTTGAGCCCGCAGACGAATGCGACCCCGGATCCTCATTCCAATCGTTGAATGACTAGGGTCTGAGGTCCCAGCATCAAGGGTTCTTTCATCGCAGATTTGCTTCCCAGATGATATCATGCTAGTCTGGGGAATCAGAGACAGCCATCTCTTGACCCCCCCAGACGTCTGGCAGTATACAGATAAAAGCTACTCAGGCCCCGACGATGGTCTCCCCTCTTCCTGATGATCCGGCCTCTCAGCTCCCTTGGCGTCCTTCTAGCAGAGGCCTTCATGAAATCTCCTCATACATCCCTGATTCGGCCTCAATCTGAGCCATAAAACCCAGAAATCTCAGAAACAGAGCATCGTTATTGAGCCCTGAAACCCTGAAATCCGTCTGCATTCCACCTTCTCGGCGTGCGAGTTTCCCCGCCGAGAACCGTAAGGCCGAGAGGCCTTCCCCTCCTTTCAGCTAAACGACAAGCCCTCATTTTGTGCAAAACCCTATAGCCCACAGCCTCCCGGCGCTAGGCTCCCGGCGCGGCCATGAGCGCGCCGGGAAGCCCCGTGCCGAGAGCTCCTTCTAGCCAAAGGCCATGCCGAGACCTCCTTTCAGCCAAAGGCCCCATGCCGAGAGCTTCTTACAGCCAAAGGCCCCGTGCCGAGAGCTCCTTCCAGCCAAAGGCCCCATGCCGAGATCCTCTTCTATCCACCAAATGGCCATGCCGAGAGCCCCCCTTTGGCCAACCAAAAAGCCACGCCGAGAGCTCCCCTTGGCCAACCAAGAAGCCACGCCGAGAACCCCCCTTGGCCAACCAGTAAGCCACGCCGAGACCCCTCTTCTTGGCCCAATGAAGCCCAGTCAGGGGACTCTCTCCCCACTGCCATGAGACCGTCATGAATGATCTGAGAAGATACAGTAATGGGGAGGACCTCCCTCCCCTACAGTCCTCATTCCCGATCCGGATTCCACCCTTATGAACCTAAAGGGCCATGTCGTTACATGCGTTCTGAAGGGTTTCAAGGGGATATTGACCGATGAAACAGAGGCAAGCGATGTCCCGGGGCCCAGTGCCCATCCTCATTCGGTTGTCATCCCGGCATTCCGTGGGTGATGACCTATCTTCTCTTGGCACAATCCAAGTCAAGGGGACATGCTGCCGAAATTCACACACACCTGGCCAGGTCACTGTGATATTATCTCTCAACCCCGTCGGCCCACGGAGTCATGCCTTTGTATGCCCTCCGATGGTCCCCTCGAAGGGGGGATATAAACGTGCTACCGCACCCATATGGGGCGTGCCATGGCATGCCGGTCCCTATTCGGACTCCGGGTCAATTATGCCCGATCCTTTACGGTTCCCACCTTGCCATTGCATGGGTGGTTTCCTATTCCCCACTTGGCATCATCCAAGATGGTGGGAATATGCCGTCGGATTTGTCCCGTAATTAACAAACCCCTGCTTTGTCCGAATACATTTAACGTCTTGCAAACATATGAATTTTGTCTCCTTTGAGCATGTGGTTTTACCGCTGTCTTCCTCCTACCTTTAGCGTTTAATCAAGGGTTGTCTTCCTTAGGGGGGACGTAATTAACGTCATAGCGTTCAGGGTATGACGGACTTCTAGTCCCGACTCGGACCTCACAATCGACTGACCAAGTCAGATCGAGCGCACAATAAAAAGATCATCACCACGGTGACTGGCACGCCAATAAATCCATAAACATAAATAAATAACCAGACGATAGACAAATAAACCAACGATAAAATCGATAAAGGAATAAAATCCGCGCTCCACAGTCGCGTGACCGCGCAGATGCCCACCGACTCAAGATTAAACGGTCAAAAGCTAGCCGCTCCAAGCCTTACACGGTCACTGTGAAACCGTGTAGGCATCACGGTGGGAGATTCGTGGGATTGGCCTGATCGTGGCCTTTCCACGCCCCATTCATTCTGAGATGAAGGGGATACAACCACAACCACACTACCGGTCGTTTAGACTCCGACCGGGATCAAATCGGCTAAGAAACGGCGAGAAACGGGCAATTCCGTGGAATTGACCCAAATGGAGTCACCGGACTTCTCGGGCTCCTAACGGTCCCGAATGACCGCCAATCGACAGGAAATCAGTGACTATGGAACGTTGACGCTCCAGGGAGTCGTTTGACGCCAGTTGATCTTAAAACCATCGCCATTTTTCGGAGAACCCTACGAACTCCACAAAACTACAACGAGCCCAAACTTGCTCGTTCTCGCACCGTTTGACGTGAAACTACGAGGGAACGTGCAGAAGTAGTAGGTGATCCGTCTCCCTACCTCCACCAAAGAAACCGTGCACCGAAGCAACTAAACCTTGCCGAAAATGCCAAATCAACGAACCGCGCCTTCTCAAAATCCACCGAGGGATCGTGCCTCGCCACGCTCAAACCATCGCCCCATCCCACATCCCGATCACTCCATCGCGTCCTCGCCTCAGCCAGCTCCGCAACGGTGTGCACTCCCCACCGAGAGACCCATGGAGGAGAGAGAACGAGAGAGAGAAAGAGATGAGAGAAATGAGGGAGGAGAGAGGTGGGAAAGAAATAAATAGGAAGGAAATTAGGAAAATTTCCTAATTTCTGAAAATTTGATAATTAGCCCAAAAATGCAAAATTTTAGAAAAATACGTAAAAATATTCGAAACGTTCCTTGGGAAGAGTACATCGCAACTGTGGCGTCCACAAGTCAATGAACTGAGAAATAAACTCACCGCAAGGTTCCGTAGCTAGTACAAGAGAAAAACCCACACGGATCGTTAAACTCAACTCGGGACCCACAAAAGCGATCCGAAACTCTCCAAAAAGGATCCAAAAGACCCGATAAGAATCCAATAAGGATCCGGGGCATTACATCCTCCCCTCCTTCAAGAAATTTCATCCTTGAAATTTAAGGACTAGCAAAGGAGAAGCAGGGAAGAGCCCAAGACACAACTTGAAACAGCGCGAATCTCGAAAAACACCATTCAGAGGAACATAGTCAGACCATAATCACAAGCACATGCACTGGATCTCAAGGCAAATCGATCCAAAGGTGGAGCATGGCACACAAATGAACGCAAGTCTGACACCTCCGAAACAAGGCAACGTCGTTTACGTCTCACAGGGAAAGAGACACGACCCATGCCATGACACAGACATCGGGAAAATAAAAATGACAGACATGGCGAGTATCAGCTTAAACAAGGAGACATAGTCCTCACAACTGATAGCTTGACAACATCATCGGCTCTAGTGCCAAAGGCAACAGGGAACACCTGGCACACAGGACGCCAATGATAGCACCGAACCACAAGCACAATCAAGTCAGTCCTCTCTCAGATATTACATCTGATCGAGTCGCAAGCAAAGCTAACTGACAAGACCTGGTCCACACAGTCCCAAGATAGACAGACAAAATCATAGAGAAACAGCGCTAAAAATGACAACAACAGCAGCACTTGCAGGATCCTAGCTCCGTACTAAACACAGAACCATGGAACACAACTACAAGCTGGGTCACATCAAGGCACAACAACAGCTAGACACACGACTACAAGGGACTAGTCGTGCATCGAGCAGCTCACCAAGAAAGACCCACGACAACGAAAATGATGAAAATCACAAACCTAATGCCAGCTGAAGAATGTACTGGACTTTCAGGACTCTGGATACTGTATATCTCGGATTCCCATGTACTTCACACAACAACGCTCTGATACCACCTGTGACGACCCAGATTCCGGATACTGGATATACCCGATAGGACTACCGAGCAGACCCGATACCACTTGGAACCCGTGAAGCCTCCCAAGAGCTGTAAAGCTCCGAAGGGAAAAAGGATTGTCGTGTAGTACATTGAAGCCATAGAGATATAACAGTAAGCAATTAAATTTCATTTGATCGATTTGCTAAAGTAGCAGAAATAAAATTACTTTTTAGTTAACAATTTAAGTTTAACAATTATACCAGAGTCCAGTCCAAAGGAAAGACAAGTAGTACAGTCAACAGAAAAAAAGGACGTACACTGAGGTCGGGGGAAGCCCGACGCAGGTACCGCTGGCAGCTACGGACATGCCACAACAGGAATCGCGGAAGCAGAACGACGCCACCCACCTGAAAAGTAGGGGTGAGACTCGTGTCATTGGCCCAGTAGGGGTCACGTGGATCCCCACTGAAAAACAACGCAGTAACACGCTAAAACAACAGGTAAACTAAACTATAAAGCTATAAAAGGAAATCATAACGGAAAGAGTAGGAACAAATAAAAGAAAAGGGAAAAGCCGTACCTGAAGGAGAACACGGCTGCCGAACTAACCTTGGCTCCCAAAGCTGACCTACGAGACAGGCAAGAAACCTAGAAGGACCTAGATAGACACGGACGCCCTAAAGTATACACGACTCGATTGCCATGCACGCTCTTCTAGACATAACCACACACACTGACCTCGGGCAAGACCACGAGAGGGCTAACCCGAAAAGCTCATGACGCACGAGAAATGTGAGAGTCATGTGTCACGTGATGGAAGCACCCCCTCACTAGAAGAACAGCCAGCTGCGTCCACTGACGTCTTATGCTGTGCCTACAAGCGTCTCGTCTACTATGCCGCTGAGCATACGGCAGAGACTAAGACACTGCAACCAGAATAGGAACTACAGTAGCGAGTGACTAGATAGGGTAACACCCGTCAGCGTCAGTCCAAATGCCCCTGACCACGTGTGCACACACCGACTCTTGCTGGAGAGCCAGGCCCCTAGCTAGTTTTCCCCACCCAAGAGGATGCTACCGTACAGCGGGGGCCCACGGAAACTAGCTTAAAAACCGTATATCGAGAACTGCCCCGCCACATGGGCCGACACGTCATAACGTGTCGTAAGGCTACAACTAGTGGAGGCTCAGTAGACAAAGACTCCAAAACACGAGTGCTGGAGTACAGACAGGCAAGGAAGCACTATCATATGTACTACAAAGCATCAAGGCAACAGAGAAAATTGCCAACAGACTCAGGACAGAGCAACTAGACCTACTACTACAATGATCCTTGAGTCTCATGACTCGGAGTCAAGATCATCGTACAAAGCGGAACAAGCCACCAATCGGTCTAATCCTAAGCCAAAGAAGCGACACGACTGCGTAAAATGACACACGGAGACCTGAGGGATAAACAAGACCCTCAGCACATCTGGACATGCAAACCGAGGTAAGACGATACCTCGAGGCAACCAGAACCATGTCTCGAACTGGACGGATCCGCCGAGGCACACAAGCTTACCTGTCAACCACTGGGTCACCCCAGGTTGACCAGAACCAGACAATGCTGATTCTACAAACATACGGACATGAGACAAGCCATCACGGCCAACAAACACGACAACGAACAGAACTCACTGTGCGGTCACCAAGGGGCTGCCCAGGGAGATGAACGGTCTACTAGAGGCCGCTCAGAGGAGTAGAACGGTCTGGAATAGGCCGTTCCATCAAACTGACCTACTACAGTAGCCGGTCAAAGGTCAGTCAGAACGGTCAGGGAAGGACCGCTCAGACGACATGATGGTTAAGGGGAAACCGCACCATGAACCGCCATAAACTGTTGACCCAAGGTCAACCCGGCTAAGCGGTCAAGCCACGGCCGCTCAACACAACGGGAAAACCAGAACGGCCAGATACCTGCCGCTCAAGTGGATTGGACAGCTCCAAGTTGGCCGCCCCATCCACTGGGCGGTCTGTCGCGCGACCGCGCAGACGCCCACCGACTCAAGATTAAACGGTCAGAAGCTAGACGCTCCAAGCCCTACACAATCACTGTGAAACCGTGTAGGCGTCACGGCGGGAGATTCATGGGATCGGCCCGATCATGGCCTTTCCACGCCCCGTTCATTCCGAGACAAAGGGGATACCACCACAACCACACTACCGGTCATTTAGACTCCGACTGGGATCAAATCGGCTAAGAAACGACGAGAAACGGGTAATTCCATGGAATTGACCCAAATGGAGTCACCGGACTTCCCGGGCTCCTAACGGTCCCGAATGATCACCAATTGACAGGAAATCAGTGACTATGGAACGCTGACGCTCTAGGGAGTCGTTTGACGCCAGCTGATCTTAAAATCGTCGATGTTTTTCGACGAACCCTACGAACTCCACAAAACTACAACGAGCCCAAACTCACTCGTTCTCGCACCGTTTGACGCGAAACTACGAGGGAACGTGCAGAAGCAGTAGGTGATCCGTCTCCCTACCTCACCGAAGAAACCGTGCACCGAAGTGACTAAACCGTGCCGAAAATGCCAAATCAACGAACCGCGCCTTCTCAGAATCCACCGAGGGATCGTGCCCCGCCACGCTCAAACCGTCGCTCCATCCCGCATCCCGATCACTCCATCGCGTCCTCGTCTCGTCCAGCTCCGCAACGGTATGCACCCCACGCCGAGAGACCCAGAGAGGAGAGAGAATGAGAGAGAGAAAGAGATAAGAGAAATGAGGGAGGATAGAGGTGGGAAACAAATAAATAGAAAGGAAATTATGAAATTTTCCTAATTTCTGAAAATTTGATAATTAGCCCAAAAATGTAGAAATTTAAAAAAATACGTAAAAATAGTCAAAACGATCCTCGGGAAGAGTACATCGCATGTGTGGCATCCACGAGTCGATGAATTGAGAAATAAACTCACCGCAAGGTTCCGTAGCTAGTACGAGAGAAAAACCCACACAGATTGTTAAACTTAACTCGAGTCCCACAAAAGCGATCAGAAACTCTCCGAAAAGGATCCGAAAGACCCGATAAGAATCTAATAAGGATCCAGGGCACTACACAAAGCATTTTCGTCTTCATCGGGAAGTTCCTCGGCCTTCTATGGACCTTTTAGGCATGATGTGTGCCCTGATCGGGTCACTTGGATTTTTCGCTGATTTGGCCTTCGGCACTTTGTTCCGAGGGGCCAGGGTTATTTCTTTGGCTTGAGATGCTTCCTTATCGGGTAGCGGACCACCAGGTGCGTTCTCATCCGGATTGGGTGAGGCATGGGGCTCATTCGGCATCTCCGCCTTTGACTTGCTTTTGGGTGCTGGGACGTGCATGCCGCGTGATCATCATCATTTTTTTTGGCGTCCACAGCAGTGGCGTCGATGGTTGGAGTTGTGACAAGAATGCCTAGTCCTCATCTTGGCCAAGAGTTACGGGCCTTCGTCCGGTAGAGGCTGGATGGGATACGAACTGCACCAGGGAGAAGGGTCCATGGGGGGAGCCTGCCAGACTCATATTCTGACGAGGAGATGTTCCGTTGCAAAGATGGAGTGATGGAGCGCCGAGGAGCAACAGACGAGGCAGCCAAAGGACACAGCTATCTGGGGACGTCGCGTGGAAAGCCATCCATAGCCATAGAGGATGCATCATCGTCAACAGGTAAATGGCACGGCAGAACGGCCTGGCCCCTGGTCGGGGCAGCAGCGCTGAGAGAGGTGGCCGGGGCTGCCTCTTCATAGGGATCCGCACGCAATGCCAGGATGACATGGTGGGGCTTCAAGGGTAGCGGAGATGGCGTGTCAGAAGCTGGGGTAGGGATGCTAGAGATGCTCGCGGAGGCAGCAGCATCAACTAGGTCCATGACGGAGGGAGTGGTAGGAATAGGATCGGAAGGGACAGCCACCTCTGCAGCATGGGGCTGAGGAATGCAAGAAGAGAGGGATGGAAGCCCACCAGATAGAGGCCGCCCTTTTGGGCAGGGCACAAGGATAGCAACGGGCGGTGATGGGTCGGCGGCAGGTAGGACCTTTAGCTGACAAACAGGCTCCAACGCGGCCAGAGACGGTGCCAAGGGGCCAGCTACAATGGCCAATGGGGAGGGACTAGCGGGGAGGATGGCAGCGGGCACCACAGTAGGACGAGCATAGGCCTTGTGGACAGCCCCAAGGCTCGCATCCAGCTAGTGTGCTCGAGAGGGGGGCATAACAGCAACCTGGAGATTAGGGACTGCAGGCTCCATAGGGCTAGGCTCCACCACAGCAACAAAGTCACCAGCTTGCGTGCCGGCCCCAGGCGACCAGGATGCAGCAGCAAGGGAGAGGCCACCCCGAACGGGGCCAGTAGCAAGAGGAATGGCGGGAGTAGGGACCGTCGAAGCATCAGGTGTGGCGAGCGAGGAGACGCAAACAGTGGGAGCCGCAATGGCCGCATCAAGCATAACCCCACTGGGCATCACCGGAGGAGCAGCCGAACAGCGAGACAAGAGCGGCTCCTCAGCACTAGCGAAGAACGGCCATCCTTGGAGGGGCGGGCAGGTCGACGCAAAACCATCCACGCCAGGGACAACAGTTGCAGGCGCACATGCCACATCCCGATCCGGAGAGGGAGGCCCATTAGCACGCGATCACTTGCATTTGGAGGCCGGGTGACCCATATGTCGACAGTCAGAGCAGAACTGAGGGAGGTCTGGGTAGGACATAGCTTGCCAGAACGACCAATGTCCAGCTTTGATCCACACTCAAGTTGGAGGCTTCTTCGACATGTCCATAACGACGCAGACCCGAGTGGCAGCCGAGCGTGTTAGGCAGAGTGAGTTCTTGTCCACCTTCAGAGGGGTGTCCAAGGTCCCTACAATGGAGAGGAGCATGGGCTCGTTGATGAAATTAATAGGGAGAGCTGGCAACTCCACCTGGACGGGGGCGACTGGCGAGTCCCCTCGGAGGAGAATCTGATGCTCCATTTGAAGAAGTGGAAAGGCCTGCCTTGGACCAGGAGGGAGTTTTTAAGCAGCACAAGCAGGTAATTCACATTGTTCTGGAAGCGCAGGAGCAAATGGCGATTGTCCAGAGCACTGAGAAAAAAATGTTGCTGAAAGGGAAATTGCTGGGCAAGATGAGCCCTGATGTCCTGAAAGGGTGGGCGGCCTCTGGGTGTCCGAGCGATGATCGCGAACTCCGAGAGGGTGGCATGAGATTAGGATCTCTTCCTGGGAGAAGATAACGGTAGGCTTGTCGGAGTCGGTGGAGGCAGGCGAGTGAATGGACAGAGGAAGAGAGGGGGGTGATGGAGTGGAGGGTGGCCTGGGCAAAGGAGGGCGCGGCGGAAGCAAAAGATGGGGGGGAAAAGGAATCCAGCGCTTGGCGGGCACCACCACCCCCTCCAATAGCAACCGCACGACCAGCAGGACCCCAGGGAGGCTTGGCCGGCAAAGGTGCAGCCACCGTAGAGTGGGGGACCCCAACACACAGGCTGCGAGACACAGGCAACTGGAAAAAGGCAGGCACCCCTACGGAGGCAGGGAAGGACGTACTAGCCAGTGGAGAACCCACCACTGTAAGCACAGGTGGCGTAGGAACAGACGAGGAGGACGGCATACCCTCTGCAGCAGGGGATTGAGGCACCCTCGCAAGGCCCTGGGGGCCAGGGGGAGGAGCTCCACCTCCAGGAAGAGACGTGCTGAGCGGGGAGCCAGCAAGAGCCGGCTGCAAGATAAGGACCACTACCACAGTAGACGATGGCTGGATAGGGCCGGACGGAGGTGACAGAGCACCCGGAGGAGATGAAGACGACGTGGCGCAGCAGGACGTCGCTGCCGCAGCAACTCCACTAGAGGAAGGCTCGACCATGGAACTGTCAGGAACCGCCCCACAGCCAGCCACCGTCGCCGGAGAGGGAGGAAGAAGTGAGGACAGGGGACCGTTTCCGTAGGACGTCCCATCATGGGCAAGGGAGGGTGGGACTGGAGATGCAGTAGCAAGGGCTGCATGGTGAGTTGCAAGGGAGCTGTTGGCACCACCAGAGGAGGAGCGAAGGTAGGCAGGTTCCGTGGGCGACGGGCTTGCTAGAGGATGAAGAGGCCAGGTTTCCCGCCAACGGTTGCGCAGGGGGGTGGAGAAAGATGTGTCAATGGCTCGTGAGAGGTGAAGCATCCAAGGGAGGAGGGACGGCATGGGAGAGGTCCCCTGAGGAAGGGCCAAGGCCACCATAGGACGTCCCAATGGGCATTGCCCCAGCACCACTCCCAGCAGGAGACGGCTGGTCGCCTATGGTCATACGGACCAAATCAGGAACGTGAGATGCAGCAGGGGGGAGGACCGGCCGGCCGGCGGAGGAGGGTAACTGCGGGAAGCACGGGCCATAGAGGGGAGGGGGAGGCACAAGGCCTCCCCCCACTGCTGACCATCACCGGAGCTCAGGCAGCCGCAGAGGAGATCAGACCGCAGTGGGGGTGGGTTCGCACGAGAGCAGGGATAAGCGCGGGGGAGTCGCGCTGAGGAGATAGAAATGCATGGATGAAATTATTCAAAATCAAAGACTTTAATGCTAGGATAGTCCTTTTGTTGTTTAGCATTGTCCTTTGCGGGACTTTAGGCGTCTGGGGTGCTGGGATTGGCCCGTGGGGGTCAATCATTAGGTGTTGTCGCAACCACTCGCAAGGTGCTCATGGGAATTCCTAACACACCTAGGGTCGTCAAATGGCTCGGGTAACTGACTAGAGGGCCTTGGATTTGGCCCCGGGCTGAGGGTGATAGCTCGTGGAAGTTGAGAGAGGGCTTCCTGGGAGTGTGGGCCCAGCCTCATGACGTATGCCGCACTGTAAGGTGGGTTGACGGGGCAGCCTCGGGTTGGCCCAGGGGTTGAAAGTGAATGACTCATCGCCGCTTGTCTGGGGGTCGGGATGGCCCTGACTTGCTGTAGGGTCACCGTAGAACACGGCTATAGTGCTGGAGCCATGGGTTGGCCCCGGCTTGCTGTGGAATGGCTGGAATATGCTTGCCCGTGAGGTGTTCGGGAGAATTCCCGACACACGTGTATGGGCCGCATAAGGGTGCTATGGGTTTCCAAAGCCTATGGTTGACTGAGATAAGTCTTCCTTTGACTTTAGAGGGCTGGAGGGAGGCATCTTGGGGGTAAATCCTAGCCTCGTTGCTGGGTGCCACGTGTCGTGGCGCCCCCGGGTTGGCCCGGGTGGCTTAGTTGAACGCGGGTAAACCCGCAAACTGGGTGATCGGGGGTGGCCCCAATCAACTTTTGATGATGCCATTGGTCACGGCAAGCTGGTTGGGATCCTTGATTGGGCCCGGTGTGGCGTAGAAAGGGCTAGGTAATCAATGGCTTAAATGTATTCCGGGAAATTCTCGATCACTTATTTCTTGATATTTTTGCTGGGGAAATGTCGAGGTACAACAAATGCCCCCCATGGGGCATGCGTCAGAGGCAGAGACGAAGGCGGACGGCCCATGAGCTCCTCATTTTGTGTCATTGTAGTTGTATTTTGACACTTCATATGCACTTTTACTAGCATTCTTGTATACATTAATCCCCGCATGCTTACCATTTTTGTGCACTTGTTTTGCAGCTATGGCGAGATTTGGCAGAGATGACCGGGCTCAAAGGCGTGCTGCCCGCGAGGAGGACCACTAGGTGAGGAGGACTAGGCGAACTTTGCCTCCTTTGGGCTCACCCGTGATCACCATGGCCAACATTGGCCAGCTTGACCTGGGGCGTTCACTGGTGGCCGAGGGCCCCGTTGGTGAGGGGACGAGTGGAGTAGGAGCAATGGAGCTGGCGAGACTCTCTGAGACTAGTAGGATTTACACCTACGACCGCTCAGGAGGCTACCCGAGAGAGTTCCCTTTGGACAGGCATTTGTTTGAGTTCATGAGGAGCTTCGTCCCGACTGGCGTGGAAGGCGGAGATCCTACTATTGCTGGAGAGCGCCGCTGACTGAAGCAGGCTATTTTGCTGGGCAAGGACAGCCTGCGGGGGGTCGCCTACTACAGCCTCCCGAGCTTTTCTACAGATTTCTGGAGGCAGCGACAGTTTCCCAGTGTGGATTGCTTGGGTTTTTTTAGCAGGGTGGACCAGTTCGGGGTCTATGTCGGAGGACTAGGTCCCGCTTGTTGGCACCTGCACTGCCACCACCGGGTCGAGACCGAAGGGGCCATGGGGCTGGTGTTGGAGCCATCAGGGCTGCAGTTTGCTGGTGAAGGATATGATGACCATAGTCTGCTGGACGGGATCCTCTGATAGACGGTAGTGAGCTGGTACTGCCGCTGGGTAGTGATTTCTTCACATAGATACCATCAGGGAGCAACTGAGTGGCTGATGGGGATCGTGCACCACTACATAGTGTTTCTAGACCAGGCAAGGATCAGATATGCCATGACAGTGGCACTATCTGGGTACCCTTGCTACACGGGGTTGATTCAGGCACTAGCGGAGAGCTTTAATCGCCGGTGGAACACTGTGGCGACGGCTGAGGGGGAGACCTCTCTGGACTTGTGGTCCCTATTCCGGATTTCTGGCTTACCGATCAGCGGCGAGGGCTATGAGGAGGTGGTGCTGGATGACCTTCATCGCATCCATACTGACGGGCTGGGCCACTACCTGGTGTCTCATAGCTATCGCTACTTACTGAAGACCTGGAAGGACTTAGCTCTGGTAGGGAGAGAGAAGGCGACACCTACTTTGCGAGTGACCCTAAAGGCATGGGTCCATCATTTTTACAACGGGGCATTTTGTTTCTATCAGGAGTTTGCGCGAGATCAGACCCTGTGAGAGGAGTATACAAAGGTGGAGCTGCGGTTCAAGACCTACACCGGGTATATCTATGCACCGCGAGAGAGGTGGAATTCGCATGGACTGCCAGATGTGACTCACTTGGCTGCGTATCTGGCATACTAGCTGGCGACTTTTGTTATCCCCCATCGGGAGGACAGTCTTCTGTGGGCCGAGTTGCTGTGGTCCGCATGTTTGCTAGCAGAGGGTCGGAGGCCGACGTTGGCTCCTGCAGCACTGGCCAACATCTACCATGGGTTGGGGGCACTGTCAGTACATCCAGCACCACGTAAGCGGAGTCTACTTCTATCGACCCACTACCTTAGTGTGTTGGTCAGTTTGTTGTTCCCATGGCTAGTGATGAGGATGACGGTGGCGAACCCGGTGGGCCCTTTGCTGTTCAGCTTCATGTTGACACTCAAAATATACTCAATGGCGATCAAGCCTCAAAGACAGATGATGCGGCCTACTGAAGCAGAGAAGCCAAAGAAGATCAATACACTGAAGCCTTCTCAAGCTGCCAGAGCCTTAGGTCACCCAGTGTGAACACCGAGACTTCACCTCAGGAGGATCGAGAAGAATACACCGTAAGCCAGCAGCGCCGTCGGGGCTGCCCAATGAACCGGTATCGACTCGGTCATACCGCGCAGACAATATCCATCGCCCGACCAAGGACAAGGATGCACATGTCGTTCGACCAAGGACAAGGAAGTACCCATCGTCCGACCAAGGATGAGAATATATCTGTCGTCCGACCAAGGATGAGAACATATCCATCATCCGACCAAGAATGATAATGTACCCGGTGGCCCGCCACCTGAATGAAAGATCCTCCCTAGGCAAAAGAACGTCCTTGGCCCTTTAGAACAAGGGACCAAAGGCTCTGTTAGTAGCAGGCCCCGATTACCCGACATGGGCACGACTTCTCAGCATAGTATGTCCGTGAGTGACCAAATGACCGCCCAAGCAAGGAGAAAGCACCCCGGGCAATATACCACTCCCCGTGAAAGCTACCAATGCAAGTTGAGCCGAGCTGATAGCACAAACCACTGTGCCGAAAGCCGCGTCAACAGGAAAACCCGTTTGTCCGAGTCGAAGGTGCACGAGTTCCGAAAGCAACTGTTCAATGACCTGGAAGCTTCGTCAATACCTCCCACCATGGTTTGGCAAGAACACAGAGATGTGAAGAATCACAGTGGCTCCCAGAGTCAGTCCGGGACCCGCTGTCGGACCCGTATCAAGTCAACACAATGGAACGGCTTGAATCCGACGCGCCCCCTCTTTCAACAGCATCTTCCCGGCACGCAAGGGAAAACCTCTTCCCAGCGTGCAAAGGAAACCCTCTTCCCGGCGTGCTAAACCCACGCCAGATGAAGCCAGGCTGGAGGTTCTATATATACATCAATCATCTGATGTCAAAAAAGGGGGAGATAGAAGAATAGAGGCAAACAGAATAGACGAGAGAGGAAGCATATAGAAGAAAGAGAGGAGAAGCTTGGAGAGGAAGAGCCCGTTCGATTCTGATACCCTGTTTTCTCTGCTACGAACGTCCGAGGTGGGTTGGCAGAGGGCGTTTGTTCTTCTCCTTCTATTTTATTTCCCCTTATGCTAGAATAGCTCCGCAGAGCGATGTAATGAAAGGGGCAATGATATGAGCTCGTGTGTTCTTCGAGCCTCTGTCCCCTATTTCTCTCTATTTTTTCTTCTTTCTTTCCAGGATGGGAACCGACTTCGTGTGACAACGTCGAGCCGCAGTTGTGTATAATGCTCTCTGTAACGCCTCCCATGTGGGTTTGAATGAATGAATAGATGCATGTTTGGGGCTACCTTTCGTATTCGATTGCAATTCATCTCCTCTTTATTCATTATGTGATCTTTCGATTTTTCCACCGTCGAACACGCCCTGTTGTTTCTTGGGGCAAGATCAATAATCCCCTCCTCGGCGTTCTTTTATCGCATAGATCACATTGAATAGTCACTATGTCCATGTGTTATCTCCGGGACGGAGGCGTGTACATAAATGCACTCTCTTTCGGCCCCAGGGATGGCTCCCCGATACCTCACTGTTCGTGACTATGGGCCAGGAGAAGGGGCCATCTCTGAAATCTGTGAGTGTCGTATTTGTTCGTATTGCGGAAGCTACTGAATTGTTTGACCATTTGCCCCCTCCAGAGTCTCAGTATTCTGACTAACCTTCAAACCATCAGTCTAGTTCGTCAACCTTCCTGCTAGCCTGTTTCCATGATGCATACATATACATACAACCGGTTGTTGTCATCTCTTCGATCTAGTGCATTCCACATGTTATCGCATTTGATGGTTTATTTCTTCGAGTGACTCACTGCCCGGGGAGGGGAACATTCCCCATCAGAGTTCCACATCACTGAGACCTCAGGGAACATGCCTCGCAATGACATGCATCTCTGCAGATCATTGGAGAGTGAACATTAAAAGGGGCTCTTGGCCCGACATTAAACCCACATTCCCTCGGGAATGGTGGTGGCTGTGGGAAGGTAACCTCTCGTAGGCTGGCCCTCGAGGTACATTGTAGGACCCCGGATAAATAATAAGGAATAAATTTATTCTAAATGAATTAAACGTGTGTGAAAAGGATAAATAAAAATAATTAAGCTATATATATATATAGGTACTTAATGAGCTTTAACGCATATATAAAACAAGCCAAGAGAAATGCATGACATTAATGGGCCTCAACACATTATTATCTCTTACCATTAATACAAAACCTATAAGCCCATAAACCCACATATATATATATATATATATTATACCAAGGCAAATGAATAACCTATATATATATATATATATATATAAAGGGTATATGTTATATTATGAATGAATAACACATATCCATATATATACATCTAAATGGGCCAAGCCTACATATATAGATATAAGAAGAACCAACCCTTTTATATGTAAAAAGCCTTGTGCATCTCAACACTTGGCCCAAACCCACGTAAGCCTTCTAGCAAGGCCAACCCAAGTGTCCATACAAACCAGTTATACCCCAAAGCCCAAGCCACCTACATGCCCCACGTGCAACCATGCACATACTTACCCAACCAAGTGCCTTGTATGTTCGAACTCATGGGTTTAGGGTTTCATGTAGGAAACTTAGCAGGCGGCTATTTAACCGGAAGGGAGGCAACCATGCATAGTAGGTTTAAGACCCTGCCAATTTCACACGTAAAACCTTCCAATTACGAACAATAGAACCCTCCAGAACATTGAAAGTCTTATAAAACCACCACCCCGTCGATCGTAATAGCCTAAGTTGCACTTCTACTTGCCGATCTGCGTCCTCGTCGTCCTGCAGCTGATCCTTTTTCCTCCTGCAAGCATCCGCGGCGTCAGCACGTAAAGGAGCCATGCTTCTTCATTTCTCTTCCTTGTTGCAGTTGTTGTTGTTTTGACGAAAAAGAAACAACACCCCTCTCACCCTCTGCTTCATCACTTGCAGAGAACTGAGGGCCGTGCGTAAAGCCACCAGGGAAGGGAGTCTTCTTCCCTTCGTCTTCCTCCTGTTGCACAAGGAGGCGGTCATCTCATACTCTATTTCGAACATAGTATCGTTCCAGCAAGTTTTCTTTACGGTTCATCACAGAAATCTCCACTTAAGGTAGGTTTTCCCAAGTTTCGTAGCCCAAACAAAAATTAATTCATCATTGTAGGTGTTCTCTCTTCATGCCAAAGATTATAATTAGATTAAACCTCACATGATATTTCTGCATGATTTTTACTACATGATTTCTTTCGTGTTTTGGTTTAATACTATAGAAGTTAGTTATGGAGTTTTCGCCGTAATAACTTGTACGTGGGTATCGGAGTCTCCTTTGGCCTTGAAAAATTATGGGCGTACTAGTGGGATGCAGACCGAGGTAGTGAGAGTGGTTGCACCATTTTTCATGCCCCCTATCTCAAGATCTCCCATCTCTCAATGAAAAATTATTGTGAACATCCAGTTAGGTAGAGTTTTTTGAGCCCGTCATTTCGGTATATCATAGGCTCGATTCCGACGTAGTTACGTCGTGAAATGAGAGGACTAAGAGTTAAGATAATTTGTAAATGACGACAATAGAATTGCCGTCAAATCTTTTTGACGACATAACACAATGTCGTCAGATTCTATATATATATATCTATATATATATATATACATATATATATATATATTATGTAATAATATCTTTGAAAATTGATATCTATTAAAATATGTTACAGAAAATTATAAAAAAATATATTTTTGGAATCCTTAAAATTTTCTCCTAATTATCATATATTCTATTTTTTTAAAATTATTTTATATAAATTAATGTCTCTTTGAATGCATATTTTTGAAATTATTCAATTAAATAGATATTGACGTGAATTCTTGTTAAATAAATTAAGTTAAAAATCATAAAATTAACGTCTCTCTATGTAGACGCTAATTAATAATTGATGCCACCCACGGGCGTCAAATAAAATAAGTTTATTTAATTATAATTAATTATAGAATTGGATGGACATGAATTCTATAATTAATGCATTCATGTTCTCACCGTTTTCTCTCGATTTTGACCCATACCGCGGGTCTTCTGGCACTCTCATCTCACGTCCGTAGATGGAGTCCCTGTTTCATGATTGGTTCACGTTATACACTTCAACTCTCGGTGACATACGAGCCCTCCGTTGGACATTCCGTTCCTTCGGACTGGCAAGTTAGTCATTGGGACCTCCGTAAGTCTCCACGTAGCCTTGGATTCCCTCAAGGCCGACTGAGCTGGTTGTACCTTAAACACCTTGTACCTTTTTGATTACCACGTCATGTGGTAAATCGGCTCTCTCATGGTGCCATCTTGGTCCATGAGAGAATAATCCTAACTGGTGGAATGATGATATTCCACTAGGCGGTGTCTTGGATTGAGTCCCTTATAGATGGGGTCAATCTCTCAGCTTAATTCATGTACCTTGATTGGTGACGGTTTAGTCATCCACTCAAGTTATCACGGCTACCTCGTTAAGGTACCAATTCTACCCAGGTTATCGACATGTTATGGTTCTCGTTGGTTTTGACACTGTCTATCTAATATTCTTCCTTGAATTCTGTGGAACCTATCCACGAATCTACCTTGATATCCTACATGAGTTTATTCTTAGAATTCCATGGCTATCACTAAAGTGGTTGTCTAGATATTACCTGTAACAATGTCCACGCATATAGGGCCCGATCTGGTCCTGGGAGGAGCACCCGAAAGTACTTGTGCCCATGGGAGTTATATTGATCACGGTGTGGCATTGCACCGAAGTACTTGCTTGAATCTACGACACTCCACTATCTCTCTCTCTCGCGTGCTTGACTTGATTGACTTGACACGACTTGCGTGGCCCGGAATGGGCAAAGTACATGCTTGTTAATAGCCAATACCTCATGACATGAAAACAAACTTTATTGATATACTCGGTACGTGTTCAAATACTTGAAATCTTGAATACTTGAAATTCCCTATCTTGGATCAACAATACATGTTATTTCCTCTCGTTATCATGTTCAATTCCGTATCGTTCTATTTTACATGATTGACATGCTAGACTTGCATTTTCATTTGGAAGAGGTAATTGCTTAAACCAATTGCTAGTTCTTGAGATATAATTCCTACTGAGCGTTCGCTCATCAAGTTCTTTCCCCAAACCTTTCAGGTAATACGGACCCTGACTCGGACTCGGATAGGCAGGAGCAAGAGTGACGAGCGTAGAATGTACAAGCGTCATGCTACTACACCTTATCGTGTCGAGTCGTCCTTAGTTTATTCCTTGGAGTCTTGTCGTTAGATCTTTTGTTATTTCAAGAGTTGTAACATTTAAGGCTTGTGGGCCTGATTAGAATTATTAAGTCTTGGAGTTATGTGACTTTGTTTAATGGATTAAGTTGTTATCAATGGTATCAGTATTTGGTTATGTTTTAAAATTCTCATCTAATTGCGCATTCTGTTTTGATGTCGAAATTCTACTTGCTCTGATTGACATGATTGATATAAACTCGTCATGTTTTTCTCGGGTTCCTTCCGCGCTCGGGGTGTGACCGTTTTTGTGGTATCAGAGCCTAGGATTTCAAGTCCTAGGAAACCCAAGTCCAAGGTTAGGTCTATCCCTAAACTGTGAGGATGGGTAGCACCGTGGGTAAAGTCCTTGTAGGGCTTCCGACTACAAATTTCAACATGAAACTAATTAAGGTTAACTCCTTGTAGGACTATGGCTGTTGAACGCGCACAATGGCGTGAGATGCAACGAACTGTTCAGGGTCTGACCCATGCCTTACAACAAGTGGCTCAATGTGGGGCACATCATGGAGCTGGTGACCTCCATTGGAGCTTTAGAAATCTCAACCCTCCGAGATTCACAGGTTCATCAAATCCCGAGGATGCGGAGAATTGGATAAAGGAGATCGAGCGAATCTTCCGCGTCATGCAATTCACGGATGGTGAAAAGGTGCTTCTGGCCACGTTCCAACTGGAATGGGACGCCCGTGCTTGGTGGGAGTCCGTTGAGGCCACCTTGCTCGAAGATCATGTTACTTGGGTCAAATTTGTCGAGCACTTCAATAGCAAGTATTTCTCCGACCGTGTTCAGGAGAAAAAGGCCGTAGAATTTGCTGCCTTGAAGCAACGATCCCTGTCGGTGGCCGACTACGAGGCACAGTTCTCCAGGTTATCTAGATATGCACCACACTTAGTATGCACTGAGAAGATGAAGGCAAGAAGGTTCTTGAATGGGTTACGACCCCAATATATCACTCAGCTCGCTCCCTTGGATATTCAAGTGTACTCAGAGATGGTGCGTCGTTCCCAGCTGCTAGAAGACGCTACAAAGTTGTCTGACAAAATCCGTGGTAAGATAAAAGGGAGAATGTCACAAGCCCCAACACTTTTAAACCGTCTTTCAAGAAGCGGACCAATAATGGAGGCGAACCCTCCAAGGAGAAGAAATTCAAGAAGGGCAATAACAAACCTTTCTCCATCACGGCACCGCCAAAGGAGAATTGTAAATATTGTGACAAGCCGGGTCATCCGGCTGTGGAATGCTAGAGAAGGCTCGGAGCATGCCTTCGTTGTGGGAGTAAGGAACACCGTATTCCTGACTGTCCAATGATGACCGAGCAAAGTGAGCCGGAGACAAAGGAAGAGAAGCGTCCGGCAAAGAAGCAAGGACGTTTACAAGCTCTCCAAGAGACGGAACCAACCGAGGGTGGGTTGGTGGAAGGTATTTTGTCTATCTGCTCTAAATCTGCTCAAGTATTGTTTGATACTGGCGCCACACATTCTTTTGTTTCAAAAAAAATTGCTACTTCATTCTCAATGGAACCCGAATGGATAAACTTGGTGATTTCTACCCCGTTAGGGAACGAGTCTGATGTCACTTTCCATTACCCAAACTGCAAGATTATAGTTAAAGGCCACAACTTACCTGCAGATTTAATATGCTTAGACTTGAAGGAGTACGATGTAATTTTAGGGGCCGATTGGCTATCCACCCATCGGGCAACTGTAGACTACCAAAATGGAAAAGTAACTTTTGTGGATTACCCGGAGTTAACTTACGTTACTCCCCGGAAGAGATCACCAGTCATCTCTGCTCTTCGAGCCCATAAACTTATCAACAAAGGATGCGAGGCATTCTTAGCATTTGTAACTGCCACGGAGGCTAAGGTAGCTAGACTAGAAGACATTCAAGTGGTTCGGGAGTTTCCCGATGTTTTCCATGAAGACTTGCCTGGTTTGCCACCAGAGAGAGAAGTCTCATTCACTATAGACCTTGTTCCGGGTGCCGGACCTGTTTCCAAAGCACCCTATAGAATGTCCCCCGCAGAATTGAAGGAATTGAAGGAGCAGCTTATGGAGCTATTGAAGAAAGGATTTATCAGACCAAGTACTTCCCTATGGGGAGCACCAGTGCTGTTCGTCAAGAAGAAGGATGGATCGATGAGGCTGTGCAAGATTATCGGCAGCTGAACAACCTCACTATCAAGAAAAAATACCCACTGCCGAGGATTGATGAACTCTTCGATCAGATTTCTGGAGCAAAGTATTTCTTAAAAATTGATCTTCGATCGGGTTATCACCAATTGAGTATCAAGGACGAGGATATTCACAAAACTGCATTCCGAAGTAGGTACGGGCATTATGAATTTACTGTTATGCCTTTTGGACTAACAAATGCCCCTGTAACTTTTATGCAGCTTATGAATAGCATCTTTAGACCGCATCTAGGCAAATTTATTGTGATTTTTATCGATGATATCCTGATATATTCAAAGTCTGAAGAGGAGCATGAAATGCATTTGAAGATAGCATTACAGATATTGAGGGATAATCAATTATATGCCAAATTTAGCAAATGCGAGTTTTGGATGGAAGAAGTGTCCTTCTTAGGACACGTAATTTCAAAGGATGGAATCTCAATGGACCCCGCAAAGGTCGAAGCGGTAAAGAACTGGGAACAACCGACAAATGCAACAAAAATTAGGAGCTTCCTTGGTCTTGTTGGTTATTACCAGCGTTTTATTAAAAACTTCTCAAAGATTGCAGTACCACTCACCAGGCTGACCCGCAAGGAAGTGCCATATGAGTGGAATGAGGAATGTGAACGAAGCTTCCAAGCATTGAAAGACCATTTGACCACTGCTCCGGTCTTGGCCCTTCCTATTGAAGGAGAGAAGTACGAGGTATATACCAATGCTTCCGGTATTGGCCACGGTTGTGTATTAATGCAACAGGGAAGAGTTATTGCATACTCTTCTAGGCAGTTGAAGAAGCATGAAGAAAACTACCCGGTGCATGACTTGGAGTTGGCCGCGGTAGTATTTGCACTAAAGATCTGGAGACACAATCTCTACGGAGAACAATTCACAGTATTCTACGATCATAAGAGCCTCAAATATCTATTCTCTCAGAAGGAGCTTAATATGAGACAACGTCGATGGCTGGAATATTTAAAAGACTTTGATTTCACTATACAGTATCACCCCGGTAAAGGGAATTCGGTAGCTGATGCCTTGAGTCGAAAGCCGAGAGCCCTTATAGCCAGCTATATGATACGGGAATGGAAACTATTAGAGGAATTCTCCAGATTAAATATAAGCACGGACCAGAAAGACGGGTGTATTACACTCTCTCACATGAGTGTGCATCCGGACTTGCGATCCGAAATCAAGAAGTTACAAGATTAAGATCCTGGAATGATTGAAATCAGGGAGATACTAGATCAAAGAACCGGGTTCAAGCTGGCAGTTGATGGAAGACTAATGTTTCAGGAAAGGACATGTGTCCCGGACTGTCCTGAGTTGAAAAGAAAAATTCTAGATGAAACTCACCGCTCTAGATATACCATTCATCCTGGAGCAACTAAGATGTACAAAGATTTAAAAAGAACTTTCTGGTGGCCGAACATGAAGAGGGAGGTAGCGGACTTTGTGTCTCGCTGTCTCACGTGCCAACAAGTAAAAGCGGAAGACCAAAGACCCACCGGAAAGTTACACCCCCTTGATATTCCTAAATGGAAATGGGAAGGAATTGGTATGGATTTCATCATGGGATTGCCTAAATCTAGAGGTGGACATGATGGTATTTGGGTAATCATCGACCGACTGACCAAGTCGGCGCATTTCTTGCCAATTAAAAGTCGATGGTCAGTTGATGTTTTGGCCGCATTGTATATTAAGGAGATCGTGAGATTGCATGGAGTCCCAACATCGATCGTGTCTGACCGAGACCCTCGCTTCACTTCTCATTTCTGGAAGGGTCTACAACACTCTTTGGGGATGAAGCTCAACTTCAGTACTGCTTTCCATCCCCAGACCGATGGTCAGACCGAGAGAACAAACCAAATAGTTGAAGACATGTTACGGGCTTGCATTATTGACTTTGGCGGAGGTTGGCATGATCATTTGCCCCTAGTCGAGTTTGTATACAACAATAGCTATCAAGCTAGTATACAGATGGCTCCATTTGAAGCTTTGTACGGCAGGAGTTGCCGATCTCCTATATGCTGGGATGAAGTTGGCGAGAAGCAACTACTAGGGCCAGATATGGTAAGAAACACAACAGAAAAGGTTGAACTTATCCGAGAAAAACTCAAAGTAGCACAA
The DNA here is from genome assembly GCA_022559845.1 of Amorphophallus konjac. Lineage (NCBI taxonomy): Eukaryota > Viridiplantae > Streptophyta > Magnoliopsida > Alismatales > Araceae > Amorphophallus > Amorphophallus konjac. Next base: position 92,606,544 of record CM040119.1, read on the forward strand.
TCCAGACAGAAATCTTATGCAGATAATAGAAGAAGGGAATTAGAGTTCCAAGTTGGAGACCATGTTTACCTCAAGGTCTCACCCAGTCGAGGAATAAGAAGGTATTGAGTTAAAGGTAAGCTTACACCAAGGTTCATTGGTCCATTCGAAGTACTGGAAAGAGTTGGCGAGGTAGCTTATCGCATCGCTTTGCCTCCACAACTGTCGGAAGTGCACAATGTGTTCCACATTTCCATGTTGAAGAAATATGTGCACGACCCTTTCCACGTCATTGATCATAGTAACTTAGTGATTCAAAGGGACCTCACTTATGAACAAAAGCCAATTAAGATTCTTGATCGAGAGGTCCGAGTCTTAAGAAACAAGACCATTCCCTTGGTAAAAGTGCAGTGGAACAAATGCTTGGAACAAGAAGCTACATGGGAAACTGAGAAATCTATGCGAAGGAGATATCCGGAATTGTTCTAGACTGTAAGTACTATATACCCTCCATGTCTCCATTCACGCAATTGAATTTGGGGACCAAATTCTTTTAAGTGGGGGAGGGTGTAAGACCCCGGATAAATAATAAGGAATAAAATTATTCTAAATGAATTAAACGTGTGTGAAAAGGATAAATAAAAATAATTAAGCTATATATAGATATATATATAGGTACTTAATGAGCTTTAACGCATATATAAAACAAGCCAAGAGAAATGCATGACATTAATGGGCCTTAACACATTATTATCTCCTACCATTAATACAAAACCTATAAGCCCATAAACCCACATATATATATTATACCAAGGCAAATGAATAACCCACACACATATATATATATATATATAGATATAAAGGGTATATGTTATATTATAAATGTAGCAACCCTGATAAATGAATATTGAAATAAAATTAAAAACATATATATTATAGAAGTAATATATATATTAGGAATAGGGTTAATTGGACGAAATAAAACAAATTAAAAATAACGCCTCTTAGTAAGGCGTTAATTTATAAAGAAACGCCTCTATCCATGGCGTGACTAAAGAAAGGACGCCCACACATGCGGTCGTCAGTTCTCACGTGACCAAATGGGTAAGTAAAAGAAACGCCCCTATCTTGGGCGTGTTTTAAAACACGAAACGCCCTTTTTCAAGGCGCTTTTTAAGAAACGCCCTCATGCAAGGCGTTAATTAAAGAATACACGCCCTGACCAAAGTCGTTAATTCCATTCGGAATCGTTCGACCCCATAACTTATCCAGGGTAAGTGATAACTATGAGAAAGAGTTCGAATGTGGTAATAACTCAATCTTGGAAATATTACTTCCAATCAAACACTACTTTTGTTAGGACTCCAAAATCCTATAAATAGTCTTGATCGAACAAACCCTAAACCTATTTTATCGATCGTCTGCTACGGTGAGTGAAGAACCGAATGTTCTTCTCTTTTTTTTTAAGCATATGAAGAGTTACTGACTCTTCATCTCCTTCTCTTCTGTACAGGTTAAGAAGATCTGCGTCCTGAAGAACTTGTGTAAGTTCTTATTTCTTCGCTTCCAGCAAGCCATTACAAAGAAGATTGATATCTTTGATATATCTTCTGCAGGTTCTCTCATCCTCATCAATCATCTTCCTGCCCTTTCTTGCTGCCAAGTCGTAGGAGTTTCAGAACACCTCACGTCCATCTCCAGATTATCAATTAAGGTAGGATTTTCTCAAGTTATTGTAGCCCAAATAAGAATTAATGCAAGATATCTATACATACGTATATGAGCATGGCATGCATACTGTTTATAAGGTTTTATTACGTTCTCTGCAAAATTTTGAAAGAAACGCCCTTGATTAGGGCGCTAATTTAAAAGGAACGACCATGCTAGTGGTCGTCAATTTAATATTAGACGCCCTGTACCCAGGCGTTAATTTCATAAGAATCGCATGTAATTAACAATTGATCCTGTTTAAAAATTACAATACATATTTGTAATATCTTGCATGACTCTGTGAATTCCTGCTAAAATTTTACTGCCATGACATATCTCCCGTCTCTCGAGATATTATTTATTGAAATATCGTAAATTCCTTGAAATTCACGACTTGGAAAAAGTCATTTTCCATAGTTTAACGCCCCAGAACAAGGCGTGAATCTGAAAATTAACGCCCCTTCCTAGGGCGTGTATCTGTTAAAATCCTGAAATTCACATATTCTGAAAAATGGAATTAGAAAGTAACGCCCCTTCCCAGGGCGCTTTTTTGATAAATTTCTGAGAATAATTATATCATGTCGAATATGTAAATGATGAGACGCCTGCTGTTGCAGTCGTCAACTTTGAATAAACGCCCCCAGGCAAGGCGTGTTTTTGATAAATTAATGAAATAATGGAAATTCTACAAATTGGCAATATATGTAAACGCCCTCCTGTTAGGCGTTAATTATTCAATACACGACTTTACTTAAGTCGTTATTTTACTGTAAACTGATTTTATCCTGATTCTATTACCGATGGTTTCATATTATACATATACATATATATATCGGCACTATTCTCCATTCCGTGAGTATAGTCCCACTTTTCACGTTGTTTTATCGATCACACTCAACTCTCATTGACATACAAGCTCTCCATTGGACATTCCGTTCCTTTGGACTAGCGAGTTAGTCATAGAGACCTCCGTAAGACTCCTCGTAGCCTTGGATTCCCTCAAGGCCGACTGAGCTGGTTGTACCCTAAAAACCCATTACACGATCCTTGCCATGTCAATCTAAAGAAACATGGTATACCGGCCCTTATGATTATACAAAGAGTATAGCATAAGAAATTCTTAATGGGATGATGATATCATGTCGTTCTTGTAAACCCCAATTCTATGATAAGAATGAGGGTATCTTGCTTGATCTTATGTTTATGTGGACCTCAATTCTATATAAAGAATGTCCATATTGATTTGTCATGGTACCTAAGTTAAAGGAACCATATTCTACCTAGTTTTATCGATATCGTGATTATACCGTTATTATCGCCAATCTATGTCCTTTGTCATATTTTTGGACTCTATTCTATCAAAGTTGTCATACATGTCTACAAGCTTGAATATTGAAACTCTATATTGGCTATATAAACAAGAGTGGATGTCAAAAATACATGATAAATGCCTGCGCATATAGGGCCCGATCTGGTCCTGGGAGGAGCACCCGAAAGTACTTGTGCCCATGGGAGTTAAAATGATAAGGTATCTGGCATTATACCGAGTACTTGACTTGCTTGATTGGACATTCCACACACATCTTGTACTTGACTCGCACTTGACATGAAATGAAATACGTGGCCCGAAAAAGGGTAATTTACTTGCTTGATACATGATAGCCAAAGTTCTTGACATGATTTGTTAAATGTACTTGCTTGAATATCTTGTATAAACTTGTTATCTTGTGAAAGTTCTTAATTTAATCCATCTTATTTCCTTGATACTACATTCTATCCATCTTGTCGTTTCATGCGGGCATGCATAGCTTTATTGCATTCATGAAAATGTAATTACTTAAACCCCTTGCTAGTACTTGAGATATAATTTCCTACTGAGCGTTCGCTCATTCCGTTTGTCCCCTTGTACTTTTCAGGTAAGTCCGACGACGATGGAAGTCAATCGGATGGGAATGGTCAAGAGTGAAAGTGATAGAGCTCCTACAAGTGTCGTCTAGTTGTTTCTATAGTTTTCTCGAGTCAACTATGTACTTTTCTTTTTATTAAACAGAGTATTGGATTTGTAATAGTCTATCCATTATGAAATAAAGGATTGGGTTATCTTGTTATTTTGCGTATCTCTGTCTTCGTGTCGAATACACGACCACTCTGATTGACTTGATTGATATAGACACGTCGCGCATCTCCGGGTATCTTCCGCGCTCGGGGCGTGACAATAAATGAATAACACATATCCATATATATACATCTAAATGGGCCAAGCCTACATATATAGATATAAGAAGAACCAACCCTTTTATATGTAAAAAGCCTTGTGCATCTCAACACTTGGCCCAAACCCACGTAAGCCTTCTAGCAAGGCCAACCCAAGTGTCCATACAAACCAGTTATACCCCAAAGCCCAAGCCACCTACATGCCCCACGTGCAACCATGCACATACTTACCCAACCAAGTGCCTTGTATGTTCGAACTCATGGGTTTAGGGTTTCTTGTAGGAAACTTAGCAGGCGGCTGTTTAACCGGAAGGGAGGCAACCATGCATAGTAGGTTTAAGACCCTGCCAATTTCACACGTAAAACCTTCCAATTACGAACAATAGAACCCTCCAGAACATTGAAAGTTTTATAAAACCACCACCCCGTCGATCGTAACAGCCTAAGTTGCACTTCTACTTGCCGATCTACGTCCTCGTCGTCCTGCAGTTGATCCTTTTTCCCCCTGCAAGCATTCGCGGCGTCAGCACGTAAAGGACCCATGCTCCTTCATTTCTCTTTCTTGTTGCAGTTGTTGTTGTTTTGACGAAAAAGAAACAACACGCCTCTCACCCTCTGCTTCATCACTTGCAGAGAACTGAGGGCCGTGCGTAAAGCCACTAGGGAAGGGAGTCTTCTTCCCTTCATCTTCCTCATGTTGCACAAGGAGGCGGTCATCTCATACTCTATTTCGAACATAGTATCGTTCCAACAAGTTTTCTTTACGATTCATCACAGAAATCTCCACTTAAGGTAGGTTTTCTCAAGTTTCGTAGCCCAAACAAAAATTAATTCATCATTGTAGGTGTTCTCTCTTCATGCCAAAGATTATAATTAGATTAAACCTCACATGATATTTTTGCATGATTTTTACTACATGATTTCTTTCGTGTTTTGGTTTAATACTATAGAAGTTAGTTATGGAGTTTTCGCCGTAATAACTTGTACGTGGGTATCGGAGTCTCCTTTGGCCATGAAAAATTATGGGCGTACTAGTGGGATGGAGACCGAGGTAGTGAGAGTGGTTGCACCATTTTTGTTCCCCCTATCTCAAGATCCCCCATCTCTCAACGAAAAATTATTTTGAACATCCAGTTAGGTAGAGTTTTTTGAGCCCGTCATTTCGGTATATCATATGCTCGATTCCGACATAGTTACGTCGAGAAACGAGAGGACTAAGAGTTAAGATAATTTGTAAATGACGACAATAGAATTGTCGTCAAATCTTTTTGACGAAATAACACAATGTCGTCAGATTCTATATATATATATATATATATATCTTGTAATAATATCTTTGAAAATTGATATCTATTAAAATATGTTACAGAAAATTATAAAAAATATATTTTTGGAATCCTTAAATTTTTCTCCTAATTATCATATATTCTAATTTTCTAAATTGTTTTATATAAATTAATGTCTCTTTGAATGCATATTTTTGAAATTATTCAATTAAATAGATATTGACGTGAATTCTTGTTAAATAAATTAAGTTAAAAATCATAAAATTAACGTCTCTCTATGTAGACGCTAATTAATAATTGACGCAACCCACGGGCTTCAAATAAAATAATTTTATTTAGTTATAGTTAATTATAGAATTGGATGGACATGAATTCTATAATTAATGCATTTATGTTCTCACCGTTTTCTCTCGATTTTGACCCATACCGCAGGTCTTCTGGCACTCTCATCTCACGTCCGTAGATGGAGTCCCTATTTCATGATTGGTTCACGTTATACACTTCACCTCTCGGTGACATACGAGCCCTCCGTTGGACATTCTGCTCCTTCAGACTAGCAAGTTAGTCATTGGGACCTCCGTAAGTCTCCTCGTAGCCTTGGATTCCCTCAAGGCCGACTGAGCTGGTTGTACGTTAAACACCTTGTACCTTTTTGATTACCACGTCATGTGGTAAACCGGCCCTCTCATGGTGCCATCTTGGTCCATGAGAGAATAATCCTAGCCGGTGGAATGATGATATTCCACTCGACGGTGTCTTGGATTGAGTCCCTTATAGATGGGGTCAATCTCTCAGCTTAATTCATGTCCCTTGATTGGTGACGGTTTAGTCATCCACTCAAGTTATCACGGCTACCTCGTTAAGGTACCGATTCTACCCAGGTTATCGACATGTTATGGTTCTCGTTTGTTTTGACACTATCTATCTAATGTTCTTCCTTGAATTCTGTGGAACCTATCCACGAATCTACCTTGATATCCTACATGAGTTTGTTCTTAGAATTCCATGGCTATCACTAAAGTGGTTGTCTAGATATTACCTGTAACAATGTCCGCGCATATAGGGCCCGATCTGGTCCTGGGAGGAGCACCCGAAAGTACTTGTGCCCATAGGAGTTCTATTGATCACGGTGTGGCATTGCACCGAAGTACTTGCTTGAATCTACGACACTCCACTATCTCTCTCTCTCGCGTGCTTGACTTGATTGACTTGACACAACTTGCGGGGTCAGGAATGGGCAAAGTACTTGCTTGTTAAGAGCCATTACCTCATGACATGAAAAAAAACTTTATTGATATACTCGGTACGTGTTCAAATACTTGAAATCTTGAATACTTGAAATTACCTATCTTGGATCAACAGTACATGTTATTTCCTCTCGTTATCATGTTCAATTCCGTATCGTTCTATTTTACATGATTGACATGCTAGACTTGCATTTTCATTTGGAAGAGGTAATTACTTAAACCAATTGCTAGTTCTTGAGATATAATTCCTACTGAGCGTTCGCTCATCAAGTTCTTTCCCCAAACCTTTCAGGTAATACGGACCCTGACTCGGACTCAGATGGGCAGGAGCAAGAGTGACGAGCGTAGAATCTGCAAGCGTCATGCTACTACACCTTATCGTGTCGAGTCATCCTTAGTTTATTCCTTGGAGTCTTGTCGTTAGATCTTTTGTTATTTCAAGAGTTGTAACATTTAAGGCTTGTGGGCCTGATTAGAATTATTAAGTCTTGGAGTTATGTGACTTTGTTTAATGGATTAAGTTGTTATCAATGGTATCAGTATTTGGTTATGTTTTAAAATTCTCATCTTATTGCGCACTCTGTTTTGATGTCGAAATTCTACTTGCTCTGATTGACATGATTGATATAAACTCGTCACATTTTTCTCGGGTTCCTTCCGCGCTCGGGGCATGACATACCTCCTCATCTCAGCCGTCCCTTAATGATGTCTTGACTCATAGAGTATGGATGCCCCTAGCAAGCTAGCCCTCGGGGTCCTTTCCCTCTATTGAAGTCCACCGGTCACCGTTTGGCATTCCCAACTTTAAGGAGTGTCCCCAATATTATGGGATTGTCTCCACTTCACCCCGCAACCCTCTGGATAAGGGGAGGTGCTGCCCAAATTTTGACTGAAGACTTAGTCCAAATTGCAGTGAATTCACATTGATAAAGTCCACTCTAGACTATGCTTGAGTATGAACCTAGCATAAGTCTAAACTTGTCTTGTTTGTAGGACATCTGGGGACTTAAATAAACCCTCTAATCCTCTCAAATAATACCAAAGTTCTAAGAAGCTTTTCTGGCATTTCATTAGAGCTCAAGTAGTCCAAACCTACCCTAAACTAGCGCGATCCTAATCTGGCCCGCCAATTTTCGGCGCGATCCCCCCCCCCCCCCCCGCGCCGCTTTAGCCTCACGCTCATCATCCCATTTATCTCCTTTGGCCTCTACCCGGCGCGCCCAGGGCGCGCCGTTTCAGCTCCAGATGGGCACCGCGCCGTTTTTAGCCTCAAATGGGCACCACGCCGTTTTAACCAGATCAATCATCGCGCCGTTTTAGGCTCACCTCAGCACCGCACCGTCTTAGGCTAATTACACCCATACATGCATTAACCTCATGTGCATCTGATTGATTGTGTGTCAACTCTTGATGCCTAATGTTATAGCTCTGACTGATTGAATAAACCTATTGAAATAAATGAATAGAAGGGGCTTTGATGTCTTCAATTATGTTGGGCATCCATACTGAAAGCATGGACGTACATCTGCATTGGCATACATAGCTACCTAAAGGAGCATAATTGAACCTTTAATTCCATGAATAAACCAATTAATGAACCCGATGCATTTCACACAAATGGTCAACCAAATGACCCCATCTCGTAGCATCCGTCGGTGCATTTAGTCAGTATTCTTCATGTCTTCATATCATCCCTCAAGGAATCCTCTCTTGGCAATTAATCAAGGGTTATCCTCTTCTTAGAGGATGTAATTAACGTCCTTGGCTTTTATGGTATGACTGACTCCGGGTCCCGACACGAACATCATAATTGACTGACGAAGTCAGATCGAGCGCATAATAAACTTGTCACATATGCGACTGGCACGCCCTACGCGAATAAATCTACAATAAACAAATCAAGTAGACCCATAAATGATCCGATCGCCTCGATACGAGGATCCCGAGAATCTCATCCTCCCCCACACTTCACTGGTCAGCCAGACGGAGATGCCGCAACTGTCACGCCCCGAACAAGGCGGAAATATCGGGACGTACAGTTAGGGACACGCTGGCAAGAGAGGGAACTAAATCTAAAATGATACACAAGTGCTACAAGATGGGAATGCTAAATGATCATTAATAAACCACGACTAATACAATAATCCTCAAGTTCAACTTAATACAGCTGGAATAATCAACCACTAAAACTCAATAACATGACTGAGACTAAAAGCTCTCCAAAACACAACTAAAGAAGGATAACACACTACTAACACACTAGAACTGATACACTCAAGACATCACTCCTGCCCTTCCCCATCGGTAAGCGCGTCACCTGAAAAGCCTGGAAAGGGGGAAACAACGGGGTGTGAGCTAACGCTCAGTAGGAAATAACAGACATGTATAAGTGATTAACAGTTTAATTACATTTTCAAAATATCATGCTACAAATGATAAAAACAATAAAAAGATAACGATGATATCACGAAACGAAATTCAAAGATCTTGCAAGGTCAAGAAATATAATGAATAGAATAGTAGGACAAGAATTTACTAAAGGAGATAACGATAAAAAGTTGGCCATATCAAGTCAACTCAAGTATGTAATTTCATTTCCACGTCCAAGTAATGAGCAAGTACAGTAACCACAAGTAGAGTATAGAACAGTGACGAGTGGAAAGTGAAAAGTAGTAGAAAGTAATGTAGAGAGTAGTGGAGAGAGTAGTGGAGAGAGTAGTGGACAGTCCTAGATTTAACACATGTCAAGTACTGGTGCCAAATGCCACACCTAGTCATTCACCTCCCAAGGGTACACGTAGTGTTCGGGCGCTCTTCCCAGGACCAGACCGAGCCCTTAATTGTTTGCCAGGCATTGATTTCTTTGGATCAAAGATCCCACGAATCTAGACTTCCACAGTTTATGGCCAGAATTCCAAGGTTTAAACTAAGTAGCAATAACAATTTCAAGTAGGAAGGAGATTCATTTCCAGAATTTCAAGGTAAGTATAATCATCAAGGAGATTGAAATCAAGTCACAACAAGTGTTAATCGTGCTGCACTACTGTAAAACAGCAGCAATCAAACAAGCTAAACAACATATTAATCCTAATCATCAAGTTAAGATATCATGATTTAACTATTATCATTTGCATTAAGACAATTGCCAAGGAGTTGATTCAAGATGATAAGGCAAAGAACAACTCCCACAGGAGTGAAATAGAATGCATTAACAGAGATTTAGTTACACCATTAACCACTAATTATGTGGGTTTCTATTTAATCTTGTATGCATTGAAATGAAGATGATAAACGGTGTGTTTTTACACTAAGTTTGCATGTATGGACCAATGTTAATTGAAACTAAAAAGGGTACATGAATAGGTCATTAGTTCCTCAAAAATCTAGTTTTCAATGTGATTAGGTTGAATGGATTGATTTCCCGGTGATCCGGATTGATCCCCGGGTCAAATAATCATTAAAACGGGTTTACAATGCATGGGTCGACCCTTTGGGTCGACCCCTGGAAAAATTCCAGGGATGGGTCGACCCCTGGGTCGACCCCTGGCTTCCTGGCTGCATGGGTCGACCCATGGGTCGACCCCTGCAGGCTGTGGGTCGACCCATTGGGTCGACCCATGCAAGGCAGCAGGCTGCTGCTTGCAGGGCTAAAATGGGTCGACCCCTGGGTTTCCAGACCCAAAAAGCTATGAAAAACTCCAAGAATTTGGGGTCTAAATGTATTGGGATCATAACCAAAGACTCTAGGGTTATTAATATGCATCTTGGGGTCATGAAACACAATTTTAAATCACGAATTTCGATAGGAATCTAATGAAATACAACATATTCTATGAAGAACACAAGAAAAGTCTAGCTTGCTAGCATGCTTCTAATAACACACGAAATACTCTAGGCATGATCTATAAAAATTGGGGATTTTGATGTCAAAAGAAAGTTAACATGCTATTGATTACATTCATGTATGTTAATTAGAAATTGGGCTGTTATCACCTACCTCAAATTGAAGAAGGAACTCGAAACCTAGAATAAAGAACAACTTGACAGCACCTCACTAAAATCTCGATATCTCCACGGATACCTAATGAAAATTGGGGCTTTTGCCACCAATGGAAAGAGCTCGATGAGAGGTACAATTTGCCATACTCATGATCAATATTTGGTTGAGAATTCCTATCTCAATCGATTGATCAAAGAAGGATGAAGGGAAGCCGACGGCCTACTGACCGACCTCCACAAATCGAACTAGATCTCTCTAGATCCGAAATTTCAGCGAACCCCACAGCAGCCAAATGAAAGAAGACTCGTAGGGCTTCATTTTGATAGCTCATAGAGCTTCTGGAGCCTTCTGAATTGGGAGTATTTGCTGCTGCAAGCTACGTGTTTAGAAACGGCGCCGAAATCCTTGACTTGACCTAACTATGTCGGCAGCACGTTTTGGGGCTAAGTTTACCTCAAATTGATTGAGGGTAAATGTTCCTTTATGTAATACCTTTCATTTGCCTCTGGAATCACCCAATTTGGTTGAGAAACAAGCTCGAATTTGATGTTCAAAGTTTGGGTGAATAGTGAATACGAATTTGGGTTAGGTGGGTTATAAGTCAGGCTTAATCCACTGATTAGGGCTAGATAATGATTTAATTAGGCTTACTCCAAGAAGAAAAAAGTGTTAGTCGAAGCATCTATTATTTAATTACTATTTTTATGAATTTTTTATATGTTCTAAAAATTCCACTTCTACTATTCCGCAATTAATTAAATATTAAGTTCGGAAGACTTAGTTCACTAATTCGGCTTAATAAACGATTTTATTAGGCTTAATTGTAGAAGATAAAGTTCATAAACAAAATTAATTCTACAAGATGTGATTTTTGGGGATTTTTAGAAAATAGTAGAAAAATGACTTATTCTATTAATTAATTAATTAATCTAATTAATTTGGATAATTCTCATTAATTTCGAATAACTTCAAATAAATTCCAAATAATTACAAATAACTTTCTAAATGAATTTCTAAAGAATTTGGGGTCTTACACCCTCTCATACTTAAAGGAATTTGGTCCTCCAAATTCACTGCACTAAACTGAGAGTAGAAAAAGATCGCTCACCTAGAATAGATCGGGATACCGCTTTCGCATAGTCTCTTCAGACTCTCATGTAGCTTCCTCGGTCCCACGCCGACTCCACTGAATCTTGACCATCGGTATCGAACGATTCCGGAGTTGCTGATGCTTCCGGTCCAGAATCTTGACAGGTCTTTCCTCATAGGTCAAATCTTCCTTCAGTTCAAAATCCACTTGTTGAATGATATGAGTGGGATCGTACACATATTTCCGTAACATAGACACATGGAAAACATTACGTACGCCAGACAAATGCGGTGGTAAAGCCAGTCTGTATGCCACCTCTCCCACTCTATCTAGAATCTCAAATGGACCAATGTACCTCGGACTCAGCTTGCCATGAATGCCAAATCTTCGGATCCCTCTCGTCGGAGAGACCTTTAAGAACACATGCTCGCCAACCTGAAATTCCAATGCCCTTCTCCTGTTGTCGGCATAACTCTTCTGTCTTGACTGGGCTACTTGTAACCGGTCTCGGATAACATGGATGTTCTGTGATGATTCCGAAACAAGATCTGGTCCAAGCCACTGTTTCTCACCTACCTCGTCCCAACACAACGGGGAACGACAACTTCTACCATATAGTGCTTCAAAAGGAGCCATCTGAATGCTAGACTGATAGCTGTTATTGTAAGCAAATTCAATTAATGCCAAATGCTCACTCCAATTACCACCGAAATCAATCATGCAAGCTCGCAACATATCTTCCACTATCTGATTGGTTCTTTCAGTCTGTCCATCTGTCTGTGGATGAAAAGCAGTACTGAAATTCAGACGAGTACCCAAAGACTCTTGCAGTCCCTTCCAGAAATGTGAAGTAAATCTGGGGTCTCGATCAGATACTATATTCACTGGGATACCATGCAATCTCACCACTTCCTTTATATACAAAGCAGCCAATACATCAATCGTCCACTTGGACTTAATTGGTAAGAAATGAGCCGACTTTGTCAATCGATCGACAATCACCCATATAGCATCAAATCCACCACGAGTCCTACGTAGACCCATAATGAAATCCATGCCAATACTTTCCCACTTCCATTGGGGTATGTCGAGTGGTTTCAATTTCCCTGCTGGTCTGAAATGTTCGGCCTTAACTTGCTGACATACCAAACATCTGCTCACAAAATCTGCAACTTCTCTTTTCATATTCGGCCACCAAAAGGACCTTTTCAAATCTCGGTACATCTTAGTGCCTCCAGGATGAATGGTATATCTGGATCTATGGGCTTCCTCAAGAATTTTGTTCTTTATTGTAGCCTCATCCGGAACACAAGTTCTACCTTTAAATAATAATCTACCATCATCGGCCAACATGAAGTCAGGTCTGCTACTCAAGCTTCCCTTGATCTCTACCAACTCGGGATCATTATCTTGCAAGGACTTGATCTCTATCAATAATTCAGGTTTAAGTTGGATCTGAGCAATCATGATCCGATCATTGTCAATATTGAGATCCAGACTAGATAATTGTTCCAACAATCTCCATTCTTGTAACATGAGACTTGACAATCTAGCTACCGGCTTCCGGCTTAATGCATCTGCCACAACATTACCTTTGCCAGGATGATACTCAATCGAGAAGTCGAAGTCTTTCAAGTACTCCAACCATCTCCACTGCCTCATGTTGAGTTCCTTTTGAGAAAATAAATACTTCAAACTTTTATGATCTGAAAATACTGTAAAGGTTTCTCCATACAAGTAATGCCTCCAAATCTTCAAAGCAAACACGACTGCAGCAAGTTCCAAATCATGAACAGGATAATTATCTTCGTGCTTCCTCAACTGCCTAGAGGAATAGGCAATCACCTTCCCATGCTGCATGAGTACACAGCCTAAGCCAATACCTGAAGCATCAGTATAAACAACAAATCCTCCTTCACCAGAAGGTAAAGCCAAAACAGGTGCAGTAGTCAAACACTCCTTCAGAGTCTGAAAGCTTCGCTGACAATCATCTGACCAATCAAACTTATTCTCCCTGCGGGTTAATCTTGTCATAGGTACTGCAATCTTGGAGAAATCTTGAATAAATCTTCGGTAATAGCCTGCCAGGCCTAGGAAACTTCTAACTTCAGTTGCACTAGTAGGCTGCTCCCAATTCTTCACTGCCTCAATCTTCGAAGGATCAACAGAAATACCTTCCTTGGTGATAATATGTCCGAGAAAGGACACTTCTTGTAGCCAGAACTCACACTTACTGAACTTAGCATATAGCTGATGATCTTTCAATAGTTGCAATGCCATTCTCAGATGCTCAGCATGCTCCTCCTCATTCTTAGAATAAATCAGGATGTCATCAATAAAGACTACGACCCATTGATCAAGATAGGGTCGAAATACATCGTTCATCAACTGCATGAAAGCTGCTGGAGCATTCGTTAGACCAAAAGACATAACGACAAATTCAAAATGACCATACCTGCTGCGGAAAGCTGTTTTATAAATATCCTCTTCCTTAATCCGCAACTGGTGATATCCAGATCGAAGATCGATCTTAGAGAAATATTGAGCTCCCGCTATCTGGTCAAATAACTCGTCAATCCTCGGCAAGGGATATTTGTTCTTGACAGTCTGCTAGTTTATTTGCCGATAATCAATGCACAACCTCATCGAACCATCTTTCTTCCTGACGAATAACACAGGGGCTCCCCACGGAGAAGTACTAGGACGAATAAAACCCTTCTCGAGTAATTCCATCAGTTGCTGCTTCAGTTCCCTCAGTTCCGCAGGAGACATACGATAAGGAGCCTTAGAAATAGGAGTTGTGCCAGGAATAAGATCAATGGAAAAGATAACTTCCCGTTCAGGCGGAAGTCCTGGTAGTTCTTCTGGAAAGACATCAGGAAAATCTCGGACAACAGGAATGTCCTTGATCTCCATCTGCTGCTCAGGAGTTGCACAAACAAAGGCTAGAAAAGCCTCACACCCATGCCTCAAAAGCTTATCAGCTCGAAGAGCCGAGATGAGTGGTACGGAGTTATGGTGCTTGACTCCCGTAAAAGATAAACCAGAATGTCCAGTAAAAGTCACTGAGCTAGAACTACAGTGAACATTGGCCTCATACTTGGCCAACCAATCTGCTCCTAGGATTACATCATAATCCTTCATATCCATGCAGACCAAATCTGCTGGAAAGTTCTGTTCACCAATCATAACCTTACTAGAAGGATAGAAATACTGGATTGTTGATCTAGTGCCAATAGGGGTTGAAATCTCTAACGGAGTTTTCATCAAAACAGGTTCCACAGCTAATGACTTAGCAAATCTCCGTGAAATAAAAGAATGTGTTGCACCAGTATCAAAGAGAGCAAACGCGGGCTTATCGATTATAGTAAGGGTACCTTCGACGAGTCCGCCATCATCAGAAATCCCAGTTTCATCTTCATGTAAAGCTTGAAGCTTGCCTTGTGGTTTCTTGAAGACTAGTGGTTTTGCCAGTGTAGCTTGTTCCGATATGAGAGGGCAATTGGGGATACGGTGCTCCTTGCTTCCACATCGTAAACAGGCGCCTAGTTTGCGCCAGCACTCCTCTATCTTGTGACCCGGACGATCACAATAGTTGCACACGCCCTTGAATGGAACAATAGGGCCAGGCTTCTTGTCTTCATGCCTCGGCATCTTGCCCTTCCACGATCCGGACCCGCTCCACGAACCAGGTCCACTAACAGGCCTCCTCTTGGTATACCCGGGTTTGACACTCCCAGAACCCGTAGGTAATTCTTTCTTGGTGCCTTTCCCACGGATTCTCTCCGTCATTTCAAGAGTATCCTCCAGAACTTGCGCTTTCCTTACCATCTCGGAATAAGTGGAAATCTCCATCGGTGCCAATTGGTTGATATAATGAAGCTTCAATCCATTGAGAAAGCGCTTCGCCTTCATCTTCTCGGTGGAAATGAGATGTGTAGCATATCGAGAAAGCCGTGCGAATTGAGCCTCATACTCTGCCACTGACAAACCTCGCTGTTTCAAGGTCGCGAACTCTGCCGCTTTCTTCTCTTGCACTCTATCGGAAAAATACTTGCTGTTGAAGAATTCCTCGAACTCTTCCCACACAACTTGCCGATCTCCGAGAGTTGCCTTGATAGAATCCCACCAAGTACGTGCATCATGTTCCAGTTGAAATGTGGACAAAAGGACACGCTCCTGGTTGGTGCATTGCATAACTTCAAAGATTCTTCCCATCTCATCTAGCCAGTGCTCGGCTTGGTCAGGGTCAGTCGAACCAGCGAATCTAGGCGGATTCATTCCGCGGAAGTTCCAGTATAGATCACCGGTGCCATGCTGTGCCGCTCCTGCCTGAGCTACTTGCTGAAGGGCCTGAGTAAGGCCTTGAACCGTACGCTGCAGGTTCCTCCATTCAGCACGATCAGCTGCCATCTACACGAGAAATAGGTTACTTAGGTTCAAATAAGATAGATAATTACACGATTAAGAAACGAACTTAACCCAAGTTCTACCCAATCTCACAGGTCAGGTCTTAGACTTTTACAAGGTTGAGGATCTAATGCACCTAGACACGACCAAAACTCGGTACCTGGCGGAGGTAATCGGTCCGAAGACCACTCGCGCAAGTGTGCGACCTTTCCGATAGGCATAGCCTAACGTTCGGACAACACCTTTTGATATACTGGTTATTGGGATGCAATGCAAGAAAACTTAAAACTTAGGGAACCTAGGAATGTGAAACCTAGGGCTCTGATACCAACTAAACTGTCACGCCCCGAACAAGGCGGAAATATCGGGACGTACAGTTAGGGACACGCTGGCAAGAGAGGGAACTAAATCTAAAATGATACACAAGTGCTACAAGATGGGAATGCTAAATGATCATTAATAAACCACGACTAATACAATAATCCTCAAGTTCAACTTAATACAGTTGGAATAATCAACCACTAAAACTCAATAACATGACTGAGACTAAAAGCTCTCCAAAACACAACTAAAGAAGGATAACACACTACTAACACACTAGAACTGATACACTCAAGACATCACTCCTGCCCTTCCCCATCGGTAAGCGCGTCACCTGAAAAGCCTGGAAAGGGGGAAACAACGGGGTGTGAGCTAACGCTCAGTAGGAAATAACAGACATGTATAAGTGATTAACAGTTTAATTACATTTTCAAAATGTCATGCTACAAATGATAAAAATAATAAAAAGATAACGATGATATCACGAAACGAAATTCAAAGATCTTGCAAGGTCAAGAAATATAATGAATAGAATAGTAGGACAAGAATTTACTAAAGGAGATAACGATAAAAAGTTGGCCATATCAAGTCAACTCAAGTCATGTCAAGCACGTATGTAATTTCATTTCCACGTCCAAGTAATGAGCAAGTACAGTAACCACAAGTAGAGTATAGAACAGTGACGAGTGGAAAGTGAAAAGTAGTAGAAAGTAATGTAGAGAGTAGTGGAGAGAGTAGTGGAGAGAGTAGTGGACAGTCCTAGATTTAACACATGTCAAGTACTGGTGCCAAATGCCACACCTAGTCATTCACCTCCCAAGGGTACACGTAGTGTTCGGGCGCTCTTCCCAGGACCAGACCGAGCCCTTAATTGTTTGTCAGGCATTGATTTCTTTGGATCAAAGATCCCACGAATCTAGACTTCCACAATTTATGGCCAGAATTCCAAGGTTTAAACTAAGTAGCAATAACAATTTCAAGTAGGAAGGAGATTCATTTCCAGAATTTCAAGGTAAGTATAATCATCAAGGAGATTGAAATCAAGTCACAACAAGTGTTAATCGTGCTGCACTACTGTAAAACAGCAGCAATCAAACAAGCTAAACAACATATTAATCCTAATCATCAAGTTAAGATATCATGATTTAACCATTATCATTTGCATTATGACAATTGCCAAGGAGTTGATTCAAGATGATAAGGCAAAGAACAACTCCCACAGGAGTGAAATAGAATGCATTAACATAGATTTAGTTACACCATTAACCACTAATTATGTGGGTTTCTATTTAATCTTGTATGCATTGAAATGAAGATGATAAACGGTGTGTTTTTACACTAAGTTTGCATGTATGGACCAATGTTAATTGAAACTAAAAAGGGTACATGAATAGGTCATTAGTTCCTCTAAAATGTAGTTTTCAATGTGATTAGGTTGAATGGATTGATTTCCCGGTGATCCGGATTGATCCCCGGGTCAAAGAATCATTAAAACGGGTTTACAATGCATGGGTCGACCCTTTGGGTCGACCCCTGGAAAAATTCCAGGGATGGGTCGACCCCTGGGTCGACCCCTGGCTTCCTGGCTGCATGGGTCGACCCATGGGTCGACCCCTGCAGGCTGTGGGTCGACCCATTGGGTCGACCCATGCAAGGCAGCAGGCTGCTGCTTGCAGGGCTGAAATGGGTCGACCCGTGGGTCGACCCCTGGGTTTCCAGACCCAAAAAGCTATGAAAAACTCCAAGAATTTGGGGTCTAAATGTATTGGGATCATAACCAAAGACTCTAGGGTTATTAATATGTATCTTGGGGTCATGAAACACAATTTTAAATCACGAATTTCGATAGGAATCCAATGAAATACAACCTATTCTATGAAGAACACAAGAAAAGTCTAGCTTGCTAGCATGCTTCTAATAACACACGAAATACTCTAGGCATGATCTATAAAAATTGGGGATTTTGATGTCAAAAGAAAGCTAACATGCTATTGATTACATTCATGTATGTTAATTAGAAATTGGGCTGTTATCACCTACCTCAAATTGAAGAAGGAACTCGAAACCTAGAATAAAGAACAACTTGACAGCACCTCACTAAAACCTCGATATCTCCACGGATACCTAATGAAAATTGGGGCTTTTGCCACCAATGGAAAGAGCTCGATGAGAGGTACAATTTGCCATACTCATGATCAATGTTTGGTTGAGAATTCCTACCTCAATCGATTGATCAAAGAAGGATGAAGGGAAGCCGACGGCCTACTGACCGACCTCCACAAATCGAACTAGATCTCTCTAGATCCGAAACTTCAGCGAACCCCACAGCAGCCAAATGAAAGAAGACTCGTAGGGCTTCATTTTGATAGCTCATAGAGTTTCTGGAGCCTTCTGAATTGGGAGTATTTGCTGCTGCAAGCTACGTGTTTAGAAACGGCGCCGAAATCCTTGACTTGACCTAACTATGTCGGCAGCACGTTTTGGGGCTAAGTTTACCTCAAATTGATTGAGGGTAAATGTTCCTTTATGTAATACCTTTCATTTGCCTCTGGAATCACCCAATTTGGTTGAGAAACAAGCTCGAATTTGATGTTCAAAGTTTGGGTGAATAGTGAATACGAATTTGGGTTAGGTGGGTTATAAGTCAGGCTTAATCCACTGATTAGGGCTAGATAATGATTTAATTAGGCTTACTCCAAGAAGAAAAAAGTGTTAGTCGAAGTATCTATTATTTAATTACTATTTTTATGAATTTTTTATATGTTCTAAAAATTCCACTTCTACTATTCCGCAATTAATTAAATATTAAGTTCGGAAGACTTAGTTCGCTAATTCGGCTTAATAAACGATTTTATTAGGCTTAATTGTAGAAGATAAAGTTCATAAACAAAATTAATTCTACAAGATGTGATTTTTGGGGATTTTTAGAAAATAGTTGAAAAATGACTTATTCTATTAATTAATTAATTAATCTAATTAATTTGGATAATTCTCATTAATTTCGAATAACTTCAAATAAATTCCAAATAATTACAAATAACTTTCTAAATGAATTTCTAAAGAATTTGGGGTCTTACAGCAACGCAGCTGGAGGGGGCCAGAAGGGCCCTATCTTACTTGCCGGTCAGAGGGGAGGATAGGCTCCTGCTTGACTGTGTGACGAGGGGCTTCCACGTGGTTTTGGTGCCGTCGAGTGACGAGGTGCCCTGCGCCCTACCACATCAATAGGAGCTGAACGCCGTGGTGTACACAGAGTGGGTAATCAGCACCCAACATGCACTGCTGGTGCTACACCAGTCTACTATGAATGTTCTGGAGCCTTACTACCTACACCAGTTTGCCCGGAACTTTCAGTATGACCAGGCAATCCCGCCAAACCAGGAGTTCCCTTTGGCGGGTCGACTGTACAAGAGCCGAGACAGCCATCCGGTAGCAGCGGCTTGGTGGGACTTCTACTACCGTGGGGAGCCAGAGCAGTTATCGACACCAGCGTTGGATTGTGGCGGGAGATTCGACGTTCATTATGCCAGATGGTGGTTCGAGCACAGCCATCCGTATCGCCAGAAGGCGCCGATAATTCGAAAGGTTGAGGAGAGTCAACTTCTATAGGAGGACCAGCCTCCCATTCCACTAGAGAGCGAGTACCTGAGGACCTGCTTCTCCCTTATTCACCGAGATGTGGAGCGGCTTGTGTAGTAGCAGACCCAAGACGGTCGGGCCTCTTTGTTGTCAATGCGGAGTTATAGTGGGGCCATCAAGCCCCTGAGGCTGGTACAGGTGGGGCCTATAGTGGCTAGTGCGGGGACATCGTGGTCGAGGACATCGAGGAGTTGGTGGATTCAGTTCCGAGCCAACTGCGGCTTCGGGAAGAGTACCTCCCTGGACGGAGTGCTCCCGGAGGGGAGCTTTGCTGACACTGCCGTCAGCGACTGGAGGCGCCACATCGCTCACACGATCGGGTCGACCAGACCGATGGAGTTCATCTCTCATATCGAGCGTGCTTACACGCTAAGAGACATCAGGGAGGCAGTTGCGATGGCTGCCCGAGTGCTGGTGTTGAAGCTGGAGAAACTGGTTCCTCTGCCATTGACTCCATTCCTGGCTTCAGGTATTGTTGGGTTCGATGCTATGTATTCAGAGGGGGGTGAATGAATCTACCCTTTAAAAATTTCTCCTAATTAAAATCTAATGCTCACAACTGAAGAATTAACGCCTAAAGGAATGAATTAAACTTCAGATCTAATCCTATCAAAGGACTCTTGATACCACAATCAAACACATAGTGTGCAATCAAAACATATCGTCCCTATGCATTCATCTAGCGGAAGCATATAAGAAATCAAACCACTGCACAGAGGATTTTTAGGTGGTTCGGTCCTCCAGACCTACATCCACCCCACACTCAAACCAGAGTGTGGATTCCACTGACTCACAGCTTGAACCGCTGGGCATCATAGCTTGCCTACAACCGCTGGGCATTACAGCTTTCCATCCGCTGGGCAACACAGCTTGCCATCAGCTGGGGACTACAACTTCACCCGTCCGAGGTATCCACCTCGCCGTTGTGCATCACAGCTTGCACTGCTGACGAACAGCTTGAAGAAAGGTTTAAAATGAAAACACAAAATGGGAAATAACATCAACGGAAAGCTGGAAATGAAACTCGAAACTATAGCTCGCTCTTGGAGCAATGTAGCTTGGATTTGATCCAGAGGCTACATATCTTCTTCTTCTTCTGCTGATCTCTCACTCTCTTTTTCTTCCTCTTCCTATTCTTCACTCTTTTTCTTCTCTCTGCTTTTGTTCTCTTAGGATCGTGCAGGCCCTCAGTTCCTTCTCTACTTCAGTTCTTTTTCTCCTCCGCACGAGCTCTTCTATCACCATTAGCCTCCTTCTGATAGAAGAGGCTTCATATATATGGAGCAGTAGGAAGGGCGTGTGTCTTCCACATCTCCCGCCCAAACGCCTGACCACGTGGCAGCATTTCAGAAAGCTTCAGTACACGTGTCACGATCCTGGATTCTTGGATCTCTTACCCTTCTCAATCTCCTCGAGCATGAGCACCTGTTAGTCAGTCGAAGGGAGTATCAGCTTAAGACAGTAAAACCCCGTACAGACTTAATTCATGCAAGCAACGCTGAAGCATGTACAGACTTCATGTATGCAAGACTATGGCATGTTCAGACTTTGTGAATGCAAAGCTAATGCATGTACATACTTCATTTATGCAATGTGCAAACTTTGCTCATGTATGGACTTAGTGTGTGCGAGCATGCTAACATGCAATGTGTAGACTTTGAGTGATGCACAAACATATGCAATGTATAGACTTATGCATTGAGTATAGAACACTACATGACCTAGCACACTCATGCATTCTCCACAGAACAGATCAGACATATGCATTCATGTGATGACTCAAAGTGTTGTTCTTAGCAAAACAATATGGTGACTCATTCATATTGCTATCATTAAAGCACCACATTATCATCAAAGCACAAGGGGCACAACAGGTAAGACACCTTCCTTATTGTATTGTCTCGGTCTTACTTTCTTGTGCATGTGACTGGGATATTGTCTACTGGTGTGTTTCTTCAGTAGGCTCCCCGGCAGGGGAAGATCATCCCTCCGCGGAGGTGTCCTCTAGGAGTTGGGACGGGGGTTTTTAGCCTAGGCGAAAGTGCCCCCGGGTGGATACTGGTGCAGCGGAGGTTGGGGAGTCCTCTCGAGGACTCAGGGCAGACGAGCATATAGAGGCGGAGCCAGCTTTGAGTAAGTGCCATGCCCACCCTTTATCTTTCGTCGGTTTAGCCATTATGGTTGACTAACCTCGTGTTGCTTGAATGGTTTTCTTACAGCTCCACTGGAGGCTGGGGCAGAGGTGGCTTTCTCGCCGCCCTTGGAGGTCGATCCGTTGCTGGCTGACGAGATCGGGTGTGACATAGACGTTGATGAAGTGCTTCGCATGATGGATGAAACCGGCCCTAATGTCAGGATGTTCCCCGACTTTGAGTCATGGAAGGGTCCCGAGGACACTCGGCCAGGTAGGGTCCCCCGAGACTAGTGAGGTTTCGCCAATGGCTATGCTTGCTTATAGGAATTGACATTGTCATGTATTTTCATGCAGAGATGGCGGGGACATCGGGGGCCATTGCCCCTCCCGAGGCGAGAGGTGAGGTGTTCGTTCCTATTGAGGAGTGAGAGCCTGTGGCAACTCGAGACGGCTCAGGTGAGTACCGAGCCATTCTAAGGAGAGTTATCTTCCTTTTTGTCTGGCGTCTGGCGGATTGGGGTTGCTGACTGTGTTTGTCTTATTTGCCAGGTGATGACCTGGTTGCCACCCTAGAGATGGTCTAGGAGCTAGTCAATACTGGACAGTCAGTGGCGCTTCCCTCGTTTGAGGCCGAGCCGGGAGTGGCGAGTGGCATGGCTGCCCTTGTTGCTGGAGTTGCATCTGGGCTGCCCCTCCCTCCTTTGCCAGCCATTGTCTCAGTTTGCACGGTGGGGCTGGGTGGGTCTTCCACCATGGGACCCTCAGGTATGTGACTGGGAATTTAGCCACTTGTGGTGAGATTTTTGCATCACCTGGTGTTGGTCATAGGTACTTCATCCCCTCTAGAGGATGGAGAGCTTCCTCGCGACACGGCTGGAGCCGCAAGGGGACAGCCTACAACGGCGACTATGGCTGGAGAAGATGAAGAGATCATCGACATAGAAGGGATCTCTGAGGGGAGTGCCCCGGCAGGTGAGCTTCTTGTTCGAAACCCTTGACTGGATGGCTTTCTTTATAAGAGGTCAGGCTGTATGCTGACCCTATTATTTTGTTGGTCTGCAGGGGCTTCTAGTTCCACCACCTCCGGAAGTTCATCGGAGACTTCGTCAGGCTCCTCAGGTAGTAGTAGCTTTTTCATGGAGATGGAGGAGAGTTCGAGCTTCTCCTCTTCTATGGCCTCCTCCGCCGAGGGGGCTGAGATGGAGGCTACTTCTGGAGGTGCGTGGTGGGCTTTGCTTCCCCCTTTTAGCACTTGTTTAGGCTTTCTGGCAGAGTACTGATGCTTCTGTATTGTGTGTAGCACTGGAGTCAGTGGAGGAGCGTGTGCCAACTCCTACTGCAGATGGTCGGGAGGTGGTCCCCAATCTCCCTACGGCTTCTAGAGGGGACAAAGCTATGAGAAAGGGCTCCCTAGCCATTGAGGAGTCCCTGCCTTCCTAGACATCGACGAGTGACGCCGCTGGCACAGAAGGGCTTACTCTGGGTAAGGACTGAATTTTTTTTTCTTTTCTCAGGTTTTCCACCTTATTTTCTATGGAAAGTTTCACATGTATTTTTCACATTCCATTTGTTCTTTCTGGTATTGTGCAGCCTCGATTGATGTATTGATGGAGATGGGTGACTCCTCCCTGTGCGTGGGGGTGGAATGGCCTGCCTTCACTCCACCGACGGAGCCGCTAGTGGACGAGAGTGTGGGTGCCTCCTTGCTTCAGCGAGCACGAGGGTACCTTCAGAGTGACCCCCTTCGTTCTCCGGAGGACTTGAGGCAGCCCATGACGGAGTGCACCCATGGTTACCATATCCTCGACTTCCCACAGTCACCCTGGATGACGAGGTTGGCTGGGATATGGGTGGAGTACCTGCGGCTCCATTTGGCAGAGGAGCAGAGGGCTCAGAGGTTGGCCGCCCTTCAGGAGCAGCGGAAGCGACTGGACTAGCTTCCGACCGCCGTAGTCGAGCAGAGGACTCGTGCCGATGTATTGTCACGCCCCGAACAAGGCGAAAATATCGGGACGTACAGTCAGAGGCAAGCAGGAAAGAGAGAGAACTAATCTAAATACGCAAGTGCTATGGAAAGGAAATACTAAATGATCATTAACAACCAAACTGATACAGTAATCTCAAAGGCAACTTAATACAACATGGAATAACCACCACTAAGACTCAACAACAAACTGAAACTAAATGATCTCCAAACACAACTAACAATAAGCACACCGCTAACACACTAGAACTGATACACTCAAGACATCACTCCTGCCCTTCCCCGTCGGTAAGCGCGTCACCTGAGAAGCCTGGAAAGGGGGAAACAACGGGGTGTGAGCTGACGCTCAGTAGGAAATAACAGACATGTATAAGTGATTAACAGTTTAATTATATTTTCAAAATATCATGCTACAAACGATAATGCAATAAACAACGGTAATAACGAGATCTTGCAAGGTCAAGAAATATACAATTGATAATGATTATCAAGGATAACAAATACAAGAATTTACAACAGGAGATATAACAAGAGATATAACAATGATATAGTAATAAGGAATTGGCCAACAAGCAGTAATATCAATCCAATCATGATCAAGTAACAAGTAACAAGATACTTTTGTCATAGACGCCAACACTCAGACAAGTACTTCGGTGCAATGCCCCACCTTGTCATTAACATCCCATGGGCTCACTAACTTTCGGGCGCTCTCCCCAGGACCAGACCGGGCCCTTATGATGCGATGGCATTGATTTACTGGGCCCAACGTCCCATCCGTCCAGACATTCAATCAATTTTAATGGCCAATTAATCAGAGGAATTTCTGTCATAAGTTCAGATTTAAAGGACTAACCTTGTCCTTGGATTCAAGAGTACAAACACGGTGAAACTCATCTCCAAGAGATGTGAGGTCGTAACAGAGCCGCTCCATGGATATATACGGTTCATACAGAACCGTACGTACAGGAACTGGACTGAAACTCAGCCCGTGAAGTCAAGAAAAGAACGGCTGACAGTGGGCCGCCCTAAGGTAAGAACGGTGCAATATGGGCCGCTCATGTCTAAAAGACAGTGAGGCCCAAGAACAAGATATACGGTCCATACTGGGCCGTATAAAGATATGCGGTCACGAACGGGCCGCCGAAGAGGTTATGCGGTCCAATACTAACTGCGCATGCCTCGGGTCGTCCGGTTTGATCCAAGACTTAACCCAGCGATTTAAATTCATAAAACAAGGTATGCTGGTGTTAAACAGATTCTAATCATGATTATAATGATGTTCCAAGATGACGGTAAGACCACCGGATAGAGTTTCCGGGGTAGAACCGAAACTAGCACGCTAATCGGCCAATCGGCTTCGCGTGAAGTGGGAAAGTTAAACATGATGTTCTACTGTAGTACAGCAGTAAATAGCAAGTTAACAGTCATATTAATCCTAATGCCAAGCTAATTTAACAGGGATTAGGTTATACATTAATCCAAGATGCCAAGAAAACAATTTAAGATGATAACGAGTTCGCGTAAGTCGCATAGGCACGAATGACAAGCAATAATCAGAAATTTAGTTGCATATTTAAACAGTTATTAAATGGGTTTCTATTTCACTAATTACCCTTAATGACATGCAAATGAATGCACTAGAACATAAATTAAGTCACTCTCTGTGGGGATAAACGGTTCTATATGGACCATACAACTTACTGGGCATTCCGGGGCCGAACAGGGGTCACTCTGTGACACAGGGAGATGGACGGTTCCTCAGGGGCCGTCCATGGGTTTCTAATTATAAATTGTCATTATGACACTAAAATGGATGCATCATAATAATTACTAAGTCAATTACTGGGTAGATAAACGGTTGCTAAAGGGCCGTACATCTACTGGGCTGAACAGGGGGCGAACGGGCTTCAAACAGGCCTCAGGGAGTTGGGCGGCTCTCCCTGGGCCGCCCAAGGGTTGGGCGGCTCTGTCTGGGCCGCCCAAGGTGTTGGGCGGCTCTGTCTGGGCTGCCCAAGGGGTTGGGCGGTCCTGGGAGGGCCGCCCATCCCTGGGTTGTGCGGCCAGAGCAGGGCCGTTTATGTATATGTGGTCCAGTCTGGACCTTTCATCCAGATATGTGGTTCCTGACGAACCGTTCATCCTGAGATGAGTGGTTCCTGAAAAACCGTTCAACCAGGGGCATGCCAGGGTCAAAATTGGTCAAAAGGTGGGCTAGAGTTGGACGGTCTATCGTAAGACCGCCCATCTCTGGGTCGTCTCCGGTCATCCCTGCCGCGTCCGGTGAACGCCGGGAACTAGGGTTTTGGATAGGGTTACACTAAAATGATCATAACTAATGCAATTGGACTCCAAATAAGGGGATTTTGGTATCAATGGAAAGCTAATACAAAACTCTACCTATCTGCAAGGTCAATTTCATGATCAATTACTGGAATCGAGATCTATTAAGGCAAGAACACAAGAAACCCTAATTCTGACATGCTGTGACTAAAACGTTAAATTCTCTCTACATACAGAATGGAATTTGGGGCTTCTTGGCTCAAATGAAAGCTACTTCGATGGTGAATCCAACCATATAAGATATGGTTCATGTGGATCAAGATCAATACTTCGAAATCATAAATCACTTCGGATGAACACATCAAACTAGGTCTAAAACATGCCGTTACTATAAACAGAAATTTTCTACACATGCTTCATGAAACTTAGGGCTTTCTACGTGAAATGAAAGCTAATATCATGCTTATCATATCATATAAGTTAATTTAAGTTTGGTCTGTTACACCTACCTCAATCAGAGATTGAAAAACGTGCTAGATATGAAGAACGAACTAGAATACCCTTCAGAAAAGCCTCAACTGCTCTCTACACACCTGATAAAAATTGGGGCTTTCAGTCCCAATGGCTAGATCTCGTCGAGAGGATCAATTTCCTATACCCATGATCGAGTTTTGGTTAAGAATGCCTACCTTAATTGAAGAAACAAGGGAGGAAGATGGAAGTCGACGGCCTGCCGACACACCTACAAAGATCGCCAGAATTCTTCCCAGATCTGGATCCTCTGCCGACACCACAGCAACCAAAAGAAAGAGGACTCGTAGAGCTTTCTATGTATAGCTCATAGGCCTTCTGGAGAGTTCTGTGCTGGGAGTATTCGGCCGTGGAAGAGACGTGTTAGAAACGGCGCCGTGATTGTTGACTTGAGCAAACTCGGCCGAGAGCGCTGCGTAGGGTTAGGGTTTCGCTAAATTTATTGGGGGCTTTTGATCCTCAGATCCTCACCGTTCATTTGGCTCTGATTTGAGCTCATTTGGTCGAGTATCAAGCCCTAATTTCGTGTTTTAATCCAATGTTAGGTTTGGGTCAAAAAGTGTGTAATTAAGGGCTTAATCTCTAAATAGATCTCACCACGGATTTTTAATGACCTAAAGCCAGAAGACAAAACTGCAATCTACATCGACCTTAACCTGTTTACTATTTTTCTGGATTTTTATAAGGTGGTCGAAAATATCACTATTCTATTTCTAAGGAATTAAATATTAATAAATCCGAAATTCAATTATTAAATCCATAAAAATGCAAATTCTTAATTAACAAGAGCTAAATAAATATATTAAATCTAATAAAATAATTCGGGGTCTTACACCCTCCCCTACTTAAAGGAATTTGGTCCTCCAAATTCACTGCACTAACACTGCGCGTAGGGATAGAGATCGCTCACCTAGAATAAGTCGGGATACCGCTTCCGCATAGTCTCTTCAGACTCCCACGTAGCTTCTTCGGTCCCACGCCGACTCCACTGAATCTTGACCATCGGTATTGAACGATTCCGGAGTTGCTGTTGCTTCCGGTCCAGAACCTTTATCGGTCTTTCCTCGTAGGTCAGATCCTCCTTCAGCTCAAAATCCACATGCTGTATAACATGAGTGGGGTCATACACATACTTCCGTAACATAGAAATATGGAAGACGTTGTGCACGCCAGACAATTGAGGCGGTAAGGCCAGCCTGTATGCCACCTCTCCCACTCTATCTAGAATCTCGAATGGACCAATGTATCTCGGACTCAGCTTGCCATGAATGCCAAATCTTCGGATCCCTCTCGTCGGAGAGACCTTTAAGAATACATGCTCGCCAACCTGAAATTCCAATGCTCTCCTCCTGTTGTCGGCATAGCTCTTCTGTCTTGATTGAGCCACTTGTAACCGGTCCCGGATAATGCGGATGTTCTGTGAAGATTCCGAGACAATATCCGGTCCAAGCCACTGTTTCTCACCTACCTCGTCCCAACACAACGGGGAACGACAACTTCTGCCATACAAGGCTTCAAATGGAGCCATCTGGATACTAGACTGGTAGCTGTTATTGTAGGCGAATTCAATTAGAGCCAAATGCTCATTCCAAGTACCACCAAAGTCAATCATACATGCTCGCAGCATATCTTTCACTATCTGATTGGTTCTCTCTGTCTGTCCATCTGTCTGCAGATGAAATGCCGTGCTGAAATTCAGACGAGTACTCAAAGACTCTTGCAGTCCCTTCCAGAAATGAGAAGTGAATCTAGGGTCTCGATCAGATACTATATTCACTGGAATACCATGTAATCTCACCACTTCCTTCAAATACAAAGCAGCCAATACATCGACTGTCCACTTAGACTTAATGGATAAGAAATGAGCTGATTTTGTCAATCGGTCAACAATCACCCAAATTGCATCAAATCCACCACGAGTTCTAGGCAAACCCATAATGAAATCCATGCCAATACTCTCCCACTTCCATTGGGGTATGTTGAGTGGTTTCAATTTCCCTGCTGGTCTGAAGTGCTCAGCTTTAACTTGTTGGCAAACTAAGCATTTACTTACGAAGTCAGCGATTTCCCTCTTCATATTCATCCACCAAAAGGATCGCTTCAAATCTCTGTACATCTTAGTGCCTCCGGGATGAATGGTGTATCTGGATCTATGAGCTTCCACAAGAATCTTGTTCTTTACTGTAGCTTCATCAGGTACACAAGTTCTGCCTTTAAATAATAATCTACCATCATCAGCCAACCCGAAATCAGGTCTGCTGCTCAAGCTTCCCTTGATCTGTACCAGCTCGGGATCATTATCTTGCAAGGACTTGATCTCCATCAATAATTCAGGTTTAAGTTGAATCTGAGCAATCAAAACCCGATCATTGTCAATATTAAGATCCAGACTAGATAACTGTTCCAGTAACTTCCATTCTTGCAACATGAAACTTGACAATCTAGCTACTGGCCTCCGGCTCAATGCATCTGCCACAACATTGCCTTTGCCAGGATGATACTCAATAGAAAAGTCGAAGTCCTTCAAATACTGCAACCATCTGCGCTGCCGCATATTGAGTTCCTTCTGAGAGAATAAATACTTTAAGCTCTTGTGGTCTGAAAATACCGTGAAAGATTCTCCATATAGGTAGTGCCTCCAAATCTTCAAAGCAAAGACGACTGCTGCAAGTTCCAAATCATGAACAGGATAATTCTCCTCGTGCTTCTTCAACTGCCTAGAAGAGTAGGCAATCACCTTCCCATGCTGCATAAATACACAGCCTAAGCCAATTCCTGAAGCATCAGTATAAACGACAAATCCTCCTTCACCAGAAGGTAAAGCCAATATAGGTGCAGTAGTCAAACAATCCTTTAGAGTCTGAAAGCTTCGCTGGCAATCGTCTGACCAATCAAACTTGTTCTCCTTGCGGGTTAACCTTGTCATAGGTACCGCAATCTTAGAGAAATCCTGGATAAACCTTCGATAATAACCTGCCAGGCCAAGAAAACTTCTAACTTCCGTCACACTGGTAGGCTGCTCCCAATTCTTCACTGCCTCAACCTTCGAAGGATCCACAGAAATACCTTCCTGGGTGATAATATGTCCGAGAAAGGACACTTCTTGCAGCCAGAATTCACACTTACTAAACTTGGCATAAAGTTGATGATCTCTCAATAATTGTAATGCCATCCTTAGATGTTCAGCATGCTCCACTTCACTCTTGGAATAGATCAAGATGTCATCAATAAATACCACGACCCATTGATCAAGATAGGGCCGAAATACATTGTTCATCAATTGCATGAAGGCTGCCGGAGCATTCGTTAGACCAAAAGGCATAACGACAAATTCAAAATGACCATACCTACTGCGAAAAGCCGATTTAAAGATATCCTCCTCCTTAATCCGCAACTGGTGATATCCAGATCGAAGATCGATCTTAGAGAAATATTGAGCTCCCGCTATCTGGTCAAATAACTCATCAATCCTCGGCAGTGGATATTTGTTCTTGACAGTCAACTGGTTTAACTGCCGATAATCGATGCATAATCTCATCGAGCCATCTTTCTTCCGAACAAACAATACAGGGGCTCCCCACGGAGACGTACTAGGACGAAAAAAGCCCTTCTCGAGTAACTCCATCAACTGTTGCTTCAACTCCCTCAGTTCCGCAGGAGACATACGGTAAGGAGCCTTGGAAATAGGAGATGTGCCCGGAAAGAGGTCAATAGAGAAGATAACTTCCCGCTCAGGAGGAAGTCCTGGTAATTCCTCTGGAAAGACATCAGAAAAATCTCGAACAATAGGAATGTCCTTGATCTTAATCTGCTGCTCATGGGTTGCACAGATAAAGGCTAGAAAAGCCTCACATCATCGCCTCATCAGCTTATCAGCTCGAAGAGCCGAAATAAGCGGTACGGAGTTATGGTGCTTAACTCCCACAAAAGAAAGTCCAGGGTGTCTAGTAAAAGACACAGAGCTAGAACTGCAGTGAACGTCAACCTCATGTCGAGCCAACCAATCTGCTCCTAGGATTACATCATAATCCTTCATATCCATGCAAATTAAATCAGTTGGAAAGTTCTGCTCACCAATCAAAACCTTACTAGAAGGATAGAAATGTTGGATTGCCGATCTAGTACCAATAGGGGTTGAAATCTCTAACGGAGTATCCATCATAACCGGTTCCATAGCTAATGACTTAGCAAAACTCCGAGAAATAAAGGAATGTGTTGCACCAGTATCAAAAAGAACAAATGCTGGCTTGTCGAGTATAATAAGAGTACCTTCGACGAGTCCACCATCTTCGGCTGTTTCCGCTTCTTCTGCATACAAAGCTTGGAGCTTCCCTTGCGGCTTCTTGAAGACTTGCGGTTTTGCCGGTGTTGCTTGCTCCGCTATCAAAGGACAGTTGGGGATACGGTGCTCTTTGCTTCCACATCGCAAACAGGCGCCCAGCTTGCGCCAGCATTCCTCCACCTTGTGACCTGGACGATCACAATACCTGCATACGCCCTTAAACGGAACAATAGGGCCAGGCTTCTTATCTTCATGCCTCGGCATCTTGCCCTTCCACGATCCGGACCCGCTCCACGAACTAGGTCCACTAACAGGCCTCTTCTTGATATACCCGGGTTTGATAATCCGGGAACCCGTAGGTTGCTCCTTCTTCGCACCGCTTCCACAAATTCTCTCCGTCATTTCGAGGGTATCTTCCAAAACTTGAGCCTTTCTCACCATCTCGGAATAAGTGGAAATCTCCATTGGTGCCAGTTGGTTGATATAATGCAGCTTCAGTCCGTTGAGAAAACGCTTCGCCTTCATTTTCTCGGTGGAAATAAGGTGTATAGCATATCGAGAAAGCCGTGCAAATTGAGCCTCATACTCCGCCACGGACAAACCTCGCTGCTTCAAAGCCGCGAACTCTGCCGCTTTCTTCTCTTGCACTCGGTCAGAAAAATACTTGCCGTTGAAAAATTCCTCGAACTCTTCCCACGTAACCTGATGATCACCGAGAGTCGCCTTGATAGAATCCCACCAAGTACGTGCATCACGCTCCAATTGAAATGTCGAGAGAAGGACACGCTCCTGGTTGGTGCATTGCATAACTTCAAATATTCTCCCCATCTTATCTAGCCAGTGCTCGGCTTGGTCGGGGTCGGTCGAACCCGCGAATCTAGGCGGATTCATCCCGCGAAAGTTCCGGTATAGATCACCGGTGCCATGTGGTGCCGCTCCTGCCTGAGCCACTTGCTGAAGGGCCTGGGTAAGGCCTTGAACCGTGCGCTGCAGGTTCCTCCATTCGGCGCGATCAGCTGCCATCTACACGAGAAATAGATTACTTAGGTTTAATCAAGATAGATAATTACACGATTAAGAAACGAACTTAACCCAAGTTTCTACCCATTCTCACCAGGTCAGGTCCTAGACTTTAACAAGATTAGGGGTCTAATGCACCTAGACACGACGAAAACTCGGTACCTGGCGGAGATAACCGGTCCGAAGACCACTCGCGCAAGTATGCGACCTTCCGATAGGTGTAGCCTAACGTTCGGACAACATCTTTTGCTATACCGGGTTATTGGGATGCCATGCAAGAACTTAGGAAACCTAGAACTTAAGAAAACCTAGGAATGTGAAACCTGGCTCTGATACCAACTAAACTGTCATGCCTCGAACAAGGCAAAAATATCGGGACGTACAGTCAGAGGCAAGCAGGAAAGAGAGAGAACTAATCTAAATACGCAAGTGCTATGGAAAGGAAATACTAAATGATCATTAACAACCAAAGTGATACAGTAATCTCAAAGGCAACTTAATACAACATGGAATAACCACCACTAAGACTCAACAACAAACTGAAACTAAATGATCTCCAAACACAACTAACAATAAGCACACCGCTAACACACTAGAACTGATACACTCAAGACATCACTCCTGCCCTTCCCCGTCGGTAAGCGCGTCACCTGAGAAGCCTGGAAAGGGGGAAATAACGGGGTGTGAGCTGACGCTCAGTAGGAAATAACAGACATGTATAAGTGATTAACAGTTTAATTATATTTTCAAAATATCATGCTACAAACGATAATGCAATAAACAACGGTAATAACGAGATCTTGCAAGGTCAAGAAATATACAATTGATAATGATTATCAAGGATAACAAATACAAGAATTTACAACAGGAGATATAACAAGAGATATAACAATGATATAGTAATAAGGAATTGGCCAACAAGCAGTAATATCAATCCAATCATGATCAAGTAACAAGTAACAAGATACTTTTGTCATAGACGCCAACACTCAGACAAGTACTTCGGTGCAATGCCCCACCTTGTCATTAACATCCCATGGGCTCACTAACTTTCGGGCGCTCTCCCCAGGACCAGACCGGGCCCTTATGATGCGATGGCATTGATTTACTGGGCCCAACGTCCCATCCGTCCAGACATTCAATCAATTTTAATGGCCAATTAATCAGAGGAATTTCTGTCATAAGTTCAGATTTAAAGGACTAACCTTGTCCTTGGATTCAAGAGTACAAACACGGTGAAACTCATCTCCAAGAGATGTGCGGTCGTAACAGAGCCGCTCCATGGATATATACGGCTCATACAGAACCGTACGTACAGGAACTGGACTGAAACTCAGCCCGTGAAGTCAAGAAAAGAACGGCTGACAGTGGGCCGCCCTAAGGTAAGAACGGTGCAATATGGGCTGCTCATGTCTAAAAGACAGTGAGGCCCAAGAACAAGATATACGGTCCATACTGGGCCGTATAAAGATATGCGGTCACGAACGGGCCGCCGAAGAGGTTATGCGGTCCAATACTAACCGTGCATGCCTCGGGTCGTCCGGTTTGATCCAAGACTTAACCCAGCGGTTTAAACTCATAAAACAAGGTATGCTGGTGTTAAACAGATTCTAATCATGATTATAATGATGTTCCAAGATGACGGTAAGACCACCGGATAGAGTTTCCGGGGTAGAACCGAAACTAGCACGCTAATCGGCCAATCGGCTTCGCGTGAAGTGGGAAAGTTAAACATGATGTTCTACTGTAGTACAGCAGTAAACAACAAGTTAACAGTCATATTAATCCTAATGCCAAGCTAATTTAACAGGGATTAGGTTATATATTAATCCAAGATGCCAAGAAAACAATTTAAGATGATAACGAGTTCGCGTAAGTCGCATAGGCACGAATGACAAGCAATAATCAGAAATTTAGTTGCATATTTAAACAGTTATTAAATGGGTTTCTATTTCACTAATTACCCTTAATGACATGCAAATGAATGCACTAGAACATAAATTAAGTCACTCTCTGTGGGGATAAACGGTTCTATATGGACCGTACAACTTACTGGGCATTTCGGGGCCGAACAGGGGTCACTCTGTGACACAGGGAGATGGACGGTTCCTCAGGGGCCGTCCATGGGTTTCTAATTATAAATTGTCATTATGACACTAAAATGGATGCATCATAATAATTACTAAGTTAATTACTGGGTAGATAAACGGTTGCTAAAGGGCCGTACATCTACTGGGCTGAACAGGGGGGGAACGGGCTTCAAATAGGCCTCAGGGAGTTGGGCGGCTCTCCCTGGGCCGCCCAAGGGTTGGGCGGCTCTGTCTGGGCCGCCCAAGGGGTTGGGCGGTCCTGGGAGGGCCGCCCATCCCTGGGTTGTGCGGCCAGAGCAGGGCCGTTTATGTATATGTGGTCCAGTCTGGACCTTTCATCCAGATATGTGGTTCCTGACGAACCGTTCATCCTGAGATGAGTGGTTCCTGAAAAACCGTTCAACCAGGGGCATGCTAGGGTCAAAATTGGTCAAAAGGTGGGCTGGAGTTGGACGGTCTATCGTAAGACCGCCCATCTCTGGGTCATCTCCGGTCATCCCTGCCGCGTCCGGTGAACGCCGGGAACTAGGGTTTGGATAGGGTTACACTAAAATGATCATAACTAATGCAATTGGACTCTAAATAAGGGGATTTTGGTATCAATGGAAAGCTAATACAAAACTCTACCTATCTGCAAGGTCAATTTCATGATCAATTATTGGAATCGAGATCTATTAAGGCAAGAACACAAGAAACCCTAATTCTGACATGCTGTGACTAAAACGTTAAATTCTCTCTACATACAGAATGGAATTTGGGGCTTCTTGGCTCAAATGAAAGCTACTTCGATGGTGAATCCAACCATATAAGATATGGTTCATGTGGATCAAGATCAATACTTTGAAATAATAAATCACTTCGGATGAACACATCAAACTAGGTCTAAAACATGCTGTTACTATAAACATAAATTCTCTACACATGCTTCATGAAACTTAGGGCTTTCTACGTGAAATGAAAGCTAATATCATGCTTATCATATCATATAAGTTAATTTAAGTTTGGTCTGTTACACCTACCTCAATCGGAGATTGAAAAACGTGCTAGATATGAAGAACGAACTAGAATACCCTTCAGAAAAGCCTCGACTGCTCTCTACACACCTAATAAAAATTGGGGCTTTCAGTCCCAATGGCTAGATCTCGTCGAGAGGATCAATTTCCTATACTCATGATCGAGTTTTGGTTAAGAATGCCTACCTTAATTGAAGAAACAAGGGAGGAAGATGGAAGTCGACGGCCTGCCGACACACCTACAAAGATCGCCGGAATTCTCCCCAGATCTGGATCCTCTGCCGACACCACAGCAACCAAAAGAAAGAGGACTCGTAGAGCTTTCTATGTATAGCTCATAGGCCTTCTGGAGAGTTCTGTGCTGGGAGTATTCGGCCGTGGAAGAGACGTGTTAGAAACGGCGCCGTGATTGTTGACTTGAGCAAACTCGGCCGAGAGCGCCGCCTAGGGTTAGGGTTTCGCTAAATTTATTGGGGGCTTTTGATCCTCAGATCCTCACCATTCATTTGGCTCTGGTTTGAGCTCATTTGGTCGAGTATCAAGCCCTAATTTCGTGTTTTAATCCAATGTTAGGTTTGGGTCAAAAAGTGTGTAATTAAGGGCTTAATCTCTAAATAGATCTCACCACGGATTTTTAATGACCTAAAGCCAGAAGATAAAATTGCAATCTACATCGACCTTAACCTGTTTACTATTTTTCTGGATTTTTATAAGGTGGTCAAAAATATCACTATTCTATTTCTAAGGAATTAAATATTAATAAATCCGAAATTGAATTATTAAATCCATAAAAATGCAAATTCTTAATTAACAAGAGCTAAATAAATATATTAAATCTAATAAAATAATTCGGGGTCTTACAGATGTGGCTGAGTCACTCTTCAGAGATCGGGCTATTCTGTTGGCGGAGGCTGAGAGTAGGACGAAGGCCTTGAGAAAGGCCTTGGAGAAGCAACAGTCGGCCACAGAGCATGCTAGGGCTGAGTGGCCAGAGGCCAGCGCTCGGCTCTTGTCCACTCTTGCGGCGGAGTTCACGACTGCTCAGTCTCACGTGTCGACGTTGGAGAGGAGTGAGCCGTGATTCGACTGCACTTTCTTTTTGTTACGCTTGTATGTCTGGTTGTACGGACCTTTTGTTACCCCAAGGGCATGTCTTGGGTTCCTCTTATAGAGTATGAATGTCAAACTTCTGGACTTAGTTTGTCATTTCTTGTATTGTCCCACCCTTTTCTTTCTTGTGGAACGATGCTGGGCGCAGGTACTGGCGACCACGTACTGTTAGTCATGGTTGATTCTTCTACTGTGTGCTGGTACCAGTGACAGGGAATAGGGTACCCGAATTCAGGTACTAGACTGGATACTGAGTATTAGTTAGTGGTTACTATGTACTGGGTGCACTGGAGGGTTTGGGCACAGGTGACTAGGGTCTGGGAACTGGGGGCTGAGTGCTGGGTCCTAGGTGTTGAGTGCTGGGTACTAGGGACTAGGAGCTGGGGACTAGCTGCTGGAGGCTAACCCTGAATGGGATGTTGGACTATATTGCTGGGGACTGGGGCTGGGAGCTGACCCGTCTAGGTGTGATGGCTCGTATAGCTGGACTAACCTGTGAAGGTGTTTCAGCCTATGTTTCTGGAATTGTTTGGTCTAAGGAGCTGGAGCCGGGAATGGCCGGCTAACTGCCATGGTGACGTAGTCGGAGACTGGGGCCATGATTAAAACTGGTGTTAGAATGGGGGCTGGGACTGGCCTGCTGATCGTTTGAGGTGTTGTAGCCAGAAACTAGGGTTGGAGCTAGGACTGGAGCTGGCCGGCTGATCGCTAAGGTGTTGCAGCCGAAGACTGGACTACAGCTAGGTTTGAGACTAGGATTTGGTAGTGAGACTGGAACTGGGGCCGGCCGGCTGACCGCTTAAGGTGTTGTGGCCGGAGGCTGGACTGGGGCTGGGTATGGTAGGCTGACCGTTAAGGTGGGTAGCCGAGTACTGGGGCTGGAAGCTGGAACTGGTCGGCTGACCGCTGAGGTGGGTAGCCGAATGTTGGAACTGGAGATTGGAACTAGTCAGCTGATAGTTGAGGTGGGTAGCCGAATGCTAGAACTCGAGACTGGAACTAGAAACTAGAACTGGGGACTGGAACTGGAAATTCGAACTGGGGACTGGAGCTAGAAATTGGAACTGGGGACTGGAACTGGTGGTGACCAAGCCTCGGGGGTGTAGCGGCCACCATTGCTTGCGTAGTGGCGTTGAACATGCCATCGGTTGTTGACACCCGTTTTATACCGATAAGTTGAGCCGTTTCTCTTACTTCCATTGATTGATACCCTAAGTTGTCCATTATCTGTTGGGCCATTCTTTGTGGCACATCCTGAGCTCATTTTGGGGGGTGGACTCCTTCCTTGGTAAAGGTCGTATCCATTCAGGGCTTATTGGACCCTGGCTTTGATTAAATGAACTATTTTTTATTATCCAGTACCCAAGATCATGAACGGTCCCACATAAGCCGTTCAGGACTGGGGCGGTTGATACCAAACCGTTCATACATTTCGGCTAATTTCTGAGGATTTTCTGAATATTCACCGACAGGATTTTGTGCGGTGTGATCAGGACCGTTCAACTTCATGGACAGGCCTATTCCAACCGCCTATATCTCATAGTCCTACGCGCGCCCGTTTTCTCAGATAATTATCCAAATATTTGAATTATCACCGACAGGGTAAAACGGTCGTGTTTGTGCCGCCCTACACTCAAACGGTCTCCATTCAACCGTGCATGTGTTCAGGGTCCCACGGCGGACTTTTCGGCCAGTTCGAGAGATAATTGGGATTATTTGCTGATTATTTGAATTTCCACCGACGGGTATGGACGGTTAGTTTATAACCGCCCACCTGGTTGAGCGGTCTATCGTAAGACCGTTCATCCCGTCGGTTGCTGAATTTTAACAGATTTTAATCCTTTTCTCCATGGTTTTATCCTTAACTTATTTTGGTGATTTCTCCGCGGATAATCAACCATTTTAGCTGCCGTTTCGACTGGATGGGAGATAATTGTATTATCTATGATTTATCTTCAATAATCTCGTCCCGAAAATGGCGCTAAACCCTAGTTTCGGGGTTGGCTTTCTAGGCTCTATAAATAGACCCTAAAGGCCGGACGTCGAAAGGGGGGGAAGATTTTGATCGACGGCGAAGCTCTGCCGCATTTTTGAGTGACCTAGCACCAAGGAGGGAGGCTCTCTACGTCCACATGAGCCTCCGGTCAAGGGAGTAGCCCAGTCTTCGTAGTCTTTCGTTCCGCAGTTTTGCCGTGTTCTTTCATTGCATGCTTTGTTTCTCACCCACGTACCCCCCCCTCTTTCTCATTACCATGCACACAACCATCCCGTTTTTTGTCACCCTAGGGGTTTAAAACCCCCCAGGTATTCCCCTTTTCATTTGTTCATGCTTAATTCTTCTCGTTTGAATATATACTACATTATTAAGGTCTGATTTGGGTGTCTCTTTCATGTCTCTACGTTGTTTCGCAGGTCAGCATCTAATCAGCACGAGGCCCATCCCCTCTGGCCGGCCGGAGAGGGTGGAGGTCGAGCCCTTCTCAACTTGCTGAGTGAAGGTATTGAGCGGTTATCCTCTGGCCGTTCAACGGTACGCGCAGTGCAGAAACGACCGTCCTTCCCTTGAGCGCGGTCCCTCAAGTGCCGTCCATCTCACTGTAGCAGTTCCTCCCGCGTCCCTCGCAGCACCCCAGGGCGGTCTATCGTAAGACCGCTCATCACAGAGCGGTTCTAACCGAGCCGTTCATTCCCCAGCGCTGCACTAAGGCGAGTGTCTCCCCATTTTCCAAGGTACGGCGTGCCTGTCGCGTACAACATCTTGGTGGCGATCATGGTACTTTCATTCCCTATTTCCTCTTCTTTCTCTCATTTGTTTCATGCATTTCGCGCACTTTTGACCCCTTTAGTGAAAGGAGAGAGAGGAGAGAAATATATATGTACACCCCTTTTGTGGCGATCACGGTGGGACACCTAGTGCCCATCGTGCTTTTGGATTGCTGACCCTTCTTAGTCGTTGTCAAGGTTTTCTTCTTGGAGGGATTTACAGGTTGAATGCAGTTTCTGTCCTCTGGCGCACACGCGGTTCGTCCAGAGCCGTCTAACCATCAGCACGGTTGATTCTGCACCGCTCATATACTCTGCCTTCAGGTTTATCTACCCCGGCCTTTCCTGTTTCAGACGGCTCTCGGGACGCCGTCCATCCGTTTGAGCGGCTTTCACACAGCCATCCCGCGCTCAGGCACAGGTATGCTGTATTTTCTGGTGGCAGATACACGGCTGTGAGGCAGCGGTTCAAGTACGCAAGCGGTTGAATATCAGCCGTCTGTCTGGTATGTCCCTTGCTTTCTGCTCATGCATTACGGCTGGACATTGATCGCCTGAGTACTTAGCGCGGTCAGAGGAGGACCGCACATCTCCTGTCACAGTGCATTTCTGTCTTCTTGCTTAGTGTTTCGACTGATATATATATTGCTCCTGGTGCTGTTCGTTGGCTCCCCCTGCCATCTTATTATTATTGCATCACCATGCTTTTATTACTCATGTGTATACTTGCTCATTGATTGATAGCTGCTAGGCTAGTTTGTGCATGCACTCCGGTGTGCATAGGAGCATCGATATTTTCCCATATTAGTTGCATTCCTACCGAGGTAGGGTTTCCTCTCGTCTCCATATTCCTTGGAGCCGACTAGGGACCTTGCCGAGGACCTCCGTAAGCCCCCGTGAGCCGTGGATTCCCACACGGACGCCGGGCAGGTTGTACCATATCCATCCCGTCTAGGGTTGCATCTGCGAGTGAGAAGTCCCAATAGGGTCACACGGTTCCTCATTCTCATCCCAATCAGGCACCTAGTGGTCGAGAGAATTGACATTTTCATTAATCCACTAAGGTTCAAACCCGAAGATATAAGGAACTGATGAGCATCATTTTAAGAACTTGATTGCATTACTGAGTGATTCTACTCTCATCTCGCTCCATTGTATGCTTACTATTGGCTTGGTAGATTTGATTGATTTAGTGTTGCTTGTTCTAGTATCAAGTGTCTTGGTGTATGTGGGACTGCCTTCTGCCCCCACGATCGCTTCCTAGGGTTGATTCTTACTTCCATTCTTACTCCAACCCCTTGTTTGATTCCGCTCCTTCTTCCATGTCGTCATACGACTTCTCTGCGGCCCATGAGGACTCCCTTCCTCGTGGTCTCCTTGAAGACCCACCTAGGGTCACCCACTTGCAAGGGGGAGAGGGGACGGCCCCTTCGCTCCCGACCTTTCTTGGCAAGGGTCCTCGACCCTCTTTTTCAAATTCGTCCAACCAGAATTCAGCCAGTACGATCCTCGACATGATGGCCCAGTTGGACCCCACCCAACTCCATCTCATCAGACAAGCTTTGCAAGGGGGCGATGCCCCGGCCTCAGCTCCGGCTCATGCCACGGCCAATGTCGCCACTTCAGCTCCTGTGGTCGGGACCACTTCCGTGGCTCCCATTGACCTTACTCCAGTCCGCCCTCAGAACTTTCGCTATCCCAATATGGAAATGGGCCAGGCGTCCACATCGGTCCATCAGCAACTGGATAAAGGGAAATCCCCGATCCCCTCTGTTCCCTATCTTGAGCCATACCCTACAATTTCTCCATCACCTCAGGCCCTCATAGCCCCAGCAGACTTCGCTAGGTCACAGTCGGGGGCGGCTCAGGTCGCTCATACAGATATGGGCCCTTCCTCGGCCCATTACCCCTCTTATGGGCCGCCTCCTTCGTCAGTTTATCCTTTGGTCGCCTATCCGGGTGCTACTCCTCTTGCTCCCCCCCCTCCTTCCCGGGAACGAGAAATTCTTGACAAGTGGGCTGCTATGCAGCAACAAATTGATCTCCTCCACAAGCGGGTCGGCCCACAATCTCTTGCCGATGTCCCTATCCCTAACTTCAGGGACCTACGTTTTCCTTCCCAGTCGGAGCTCCCCGTGTACCGCAAATATGATGGGAATGGCAACCCGTTCATCCATGTTCGAGAGTTCTTGTACGAGTCTGCGCAGTTCCAACAGGATGATCGCTTGATGGCTTATTTGTTCCGTCGGTCCCTCGAGGGGGTCGCGCTGGAATGGTTTTACACCTTGCCTCTGGAGGAGGCTGAGAATTTCAAGACCGTCAAGGAGAGGTTCATACAGAGGTTTCAGGATCGGGTCGGACCCGAGTACTCTTTCACTGACCTGGTGGCGGAGAAGATGAGGCCGGAGGAAGACTTCGTGACTTATGCAGACCGCTGGAGACAGATGGCTTCGCGGGTGCCCGGGCAGATTCCGGAAGAGGAAAAAGTAAAGTTGCTAATTTCCAATGCTACGCCAACTTTCAGAAACATTCTGGCAATGAATGACATTTCAAACATGCACCAACTATACAGCAGGGCTAGGTTTATTCAAACCCAATTTAAAGACTCCCCCATCCATTCTTTGTTCGAGGCCCAGAAGCCCAAAGCCACTAAGAAAGCCCAGGGCCCCGTCACTGAGGGGGTACAAATTAACGAGCAAGTCCAGGCCGTTCAGTTCCCCCAACACGCCGCTCCACCCCGCTTCCCACCACCTCAGCGCAACCCCCAGTTCACTGCTCCGCAAGTTCCCCAGCCTGCCTTCCAAGTCCCGCAATACCCTCAACAGGCACCTCCGCCACCTCAACAGCCTCAGCGGCCCCCGCAGTACAATAATGTTCCTCCACCCGCCACCTATGGCTCTGCTCGACCGGCTCCAAAGAGGGCTCATTACCCCCCTCTTCCGGAGACCTTGCCAGATATTTTCTCTGCTCTAATGTATACTAGCGACCTTCAGTTGCCGCCTGAGCGCCCGAACTGGAATCCGGCTGCCGACCAATCCCGATACTGTATATTCCATCGGTAACCGGGGCACACGATAGAGCGATGTTACCAATTCAGAGACCTGGTGTATGATTTAATTGATTGGGCCCAGATGCGCCAACTAATTGAGGATATCAAGCAAAGGCAGAGACAGGCCAGGCCGCAACAGGCGGCGCCCCAGCAGCAGCAGCAGCAGCAGCCCCAACAGCAACCGCAGCCTCCACCGCAGTAGCAAGACCTCGGGATCCATCAAAATCCCATGCCAATGCATCAGCCCGCTCCTCCACAACAACAGCAACCGCCGGCACCGGCCCCAGCACAAGTGAATGTGGTCCAGCGCCCAGCCCCCAACGCTGGGTGGACGTTTGATGATGAGACCCCCGCCCATCTCTTGGCCTTACACCACCACTACTCTCCCACACCTGCCATCCCCTCCATCCTTAGACCCGCCGCTACACCGCCCGTCACTTCCCCCGCGTCGCCTCTTAGGCCCTCTACATTCCCCTCTACTCCATCCGTCCTCTCACCACCACCCGCCGTGCCTCCCATCATTTCCCCTAAGCTTAACCCTTCACCCATTTCCCCTCCACCAGGGCCCATTAAGCCCACTCCCGTCATCCTCACCCCCATCTCCACGCCATTCGCCTACCCCACCAGGCCGAGCGGGGGTCCAGTCCAGGCCGTACAAGCATCGCAATGCGCCCTTCGGAGCGGGCGTCCTTTCCAGAGAATTTTTCCTTCCCCAGGGGCATCTGCACCAAACCCTGCAGTTTCCTCACCTACAGTTGAACCAGAGGAGATAGATCCGGTGCCGGGCACAAGATATGACTTATTACAACATTTAGACCGGCTGCCGGCTAAAATCTCAGTGTTAGAGCTGATCAAGAGATCGCCGCTCCACCAAGACGCCCTGAAAATCTTCCTACAGAAAGTTATGGTGAGCGAGGATGTGGCGGTGGATAGCCTACCCGCGGTCTTGGCCACGATCACAAAGGGGCCCTCTATCACATTTTCTGAGTCAGAATTAGCTCCTCCTGAGGCACGGCAGATGCCGTTATGTATTACCATCTCTTTAAACAAAACAACAGTGGAATCCGCCCTTGTGGATACAGGGGCATCGATAAATGTCTGCCCATTGAGTACCCTTCGTGCTTGTAATATATCAAAGGAAATGCTCAAGCCGACTCCAACCACGATAGCCGCATATGATAACTCCAGACGTGCTTGTCACGGGGTAGTAACTGTGCAGGCCGAGCTAGGGCCCTTGGTGATGGATGTAGAATTTTATGTGTTGGACATAGACCCAATGTTCAAAGCCATTCTGGGTCGTCCATGGTTGAATAGTTTGAACGCCGTCCCCTCGACCGCCCACCAGTGTCTGAAGTTCCCATTCCAGGGGTGAGTGGTCAAGGTGAAAAGTGTTTCTACGATTCAAAACGTTGACGCCATAGCAGCCAAGATTCTGCCCACACTATGGCCGAGTAACAGACCGGTTCTATCTGTCATGGACTTGAACTATTCGTGGGCGTATGCGTCGCGCAAGCCCACCGCTGCACCAATCAATGTGAAGGTTAAGCCCAAGATGAAAGACTCCAAAGGGTGGCACATAATTCTAAAATTGGGCTATCAGCCAGGCCGAGGACTCGGCGCACAACTGCAGGGCCGAACCAACACCGTTCCCAGGGGAAGGAAGATGGGCCGCCGGGGCCTCGGCTACCATGAATCCTCCATGTCAGTGCTTGTGGACTCTGGGCCGTTGACCTGGGACTACC
Source organism: Amorphophallus konjac (assembly GCA_022559845.1). Classification (NCBI taxonomy): domain Eukaryota; kingdom Viridiplantae; phylum Streptophyta; class Magnoliopsida; order Alismatales; family Araceae; genus Amorphophallus; species Amorphophallus konjac. The sequence continues at coordinate 92,650,441 of CM040119.1, forward strand.
GGTAACACTTTGTGAAAGGTCCGTTGTAGCCCGGCACCTTGAAGACCTCGCCATCCATCCTTGAAGAAAAGATAGACGAAGCTTGTGCTGTTGCCGATCCTCCACCATCACCGCAAGGGCTAGTCGGTGACTTGGAAGACTTTGCTAACTACTTTACAAAGATGTTTTATGAAGAAGAGGGTGACCCAAAGAAGAAGGAGACGCAGCTGGTAAGGCGCCCCCCGATGCCATTGGCCCGCCAGGGGCCCCGGAAGACGGGGAGCTCCATCACTACTTATTCTATGTCCCCATCCCGTCTCGCTTCCTGGTTTCAACAGCGGGATTCTGTTCCCCATTCCCCTCCACTCCTGGTCGACCCGTACTTTGCAGAGAGACCCGAAATTTTATTCGTTCCATGTGCTTGCGGACGCTGCCCGCCCATTGATCTATCAACCCTATTCACTCCTCCTCCTCCAGGAGCTCAGCTCCATGAAATGTGGTTTAAGTCTTCTGACCCTTTCTTTGACTGCATCTTCCCGGAATTGTTCCCCATGCAACTTCCTCCTCCTCCGCCTTCTTCCTCCTGTTGTGTGATCACTTCCGGCCTCCAAAAAAAAACGCCAATTCCAAAACGGAGGTCTCCATGGAAGATTACGCTATGTTCTGCTCAGATCCCCAGGGGCGCGAGACCCCTGTTTCTTTTCCGGTAGATTTCTTCTCCCCTAGATTAGATGTACAGTGTACAGAGTCCTCTAGGATGGTCGAGTCAGTCAGGGTAGAGTCTAGTTCGAGTTTTGTCAGCCCATCCGCGTCTGCGGCAGCCGCCGTAACGCGCCCTCCTAAAACCATCCCCAGTAGGTTTCTACAAGATTTGGCTGGGAGATGTCATGCTCTGTTGAAGTGTCCGGAATTTGTGGAGACCGCGATTATCCTGGAAGATGATGAGGGAATTGATAAGGTATGGAGCAAGGATGGACTAGGAGTATATGAAATTGTGAATGAGAAAGACCCAGTTGATGATGAGGAAGATGAAATGGATGACACTGCCGACCTATATGCCCAAGGCTTGAAGAAGTTCGACGAGCCTTCCGTAGCAGTGGATGAATCCACTAAAGAAATTAACCTCGGAACAGTAGAGGACCCCAGGCCCATACTTATTTCCGCTAATCTCCCTCCTCCAGTCGAAGAGGAACTTGTCAAAGTCTTGAGGGAGTACAACGATTCTTTCGCCTGGTCCTATGAAGACATGCCGGGCCTTGACCCCGCCTTGGTTGAACACAGGTTGATTCTCAAACCAGGGGCAACGCCCGTTAAACAGAAGGCAAGGAGATTTCACCCGCAAATGGCCTTGAGGATTAAGGAAGAAGTCGATAAATTGCATAAGGCCCGGTTCATTAGAGTGGTGCTGTATCCACAATGGGTGGCGAACATAGTCCCAGTGATGAAGAAGGATGGTAAAATTCGAATCTGTATTGACTTCAGGGACTTAAACAAGGCATGTCCGAAAGATGATTTTCCACTTCCTCACATCGACGTCTTGGTCGATAATACAGCTGGGTATGAAGCCCTCTTCTTCATGGACGGCTACTCGGGGTATAACCAAATCCTTTTGGCTCCGGAGGACCAAGAAAAGACCTCGTTCACCACACCTTGGGGCACATACTGCTACGTCGTTATGCCATTTGGGTTGAAAAATGCAGGTGCCACCTACCAAAGAGCGATGATGGCTATCTTCCACGATATGATGCACGTTTATTTAGAAGCTTATGTGGATGATATTTTAGTCAAATCGAGGTCACAAGAAGAGCACCCCGCCATTCTAGCCAAGGTACTGCAAAGGGCTAGGGAATACAAGTTAAAGATGAATCCAAAGAAATGTGTGTTCGGAGTTGCATCAGGGAAATTACTTGGGTTTATAGTTAGTAAACGGGGGATTCAGATCGATCCGAACAAGGCAAAGGCCGTCATGGAAATGCCACCACCAAAGAACGTCACTGAGCTTCGAGGTTTGATCGGGCGTTTGCAATTTATCAGGAGATTTATATCTCAGCATTCGCAAAGATGCCGCCCGTTTTATGACCTGTTAAAGGCCGGCGCGAAATTCGAATGGAATGAACAATGTCAAAAGGCCTATGAGGAACTCAAGGTGTACCTCTCTAATCTCCCGGTTCTACAACCACCCGTCCCTGGGAAACCCCTGATCCTGTACATTTCAGTAATTGAGGACTCCCTAGGAGCTGTTTTGGCACAGGTTGATGATGAAGGAAGAGAAAGGGCGGCGTACTATCTCTCAAGGTTATTTAATCCTGCTGAATCCAAGTACACTGCTATGGAGAAAACCTGTGCGGCACTAGTGTGGGTAGCGCAGAAGCTTAAACACTACTTTCTCGCCCACGAGGTCAGGCTCATCTCTAGAATGGACTCCATTCGTTATCTGTTGGAAAAGCCGGTCCTTTCTAATCGGCTAGCTCGCTGGCAAAGTTTTCTCTCCCAGTTCGACATCACCTTCATCGTGCAGAAAGCAATCAAAGGATATGCTATTGCCGAGCACCTAGCTCATTCTCCTATCCCTCGCACTGATTCCATTCAGGATGAATTCCTCGATGAACACCTGGCGGTGGTCACTCATCTTCCTTTCTGGTCCCTCCACTTTGATGGCGCCCTTAATTCCCAGGGCAGCGGAGTCGGGGCCGTTCTCCTTACGCCAGAAGGGGTGACCATCCCCGTGGCATATCAACTCTCATTTCCCGCCACCAACAATATAGCCGAGTATGAGGCTCTCCATGCCGGTCTGAAGCACGCCTACATCTTGGGTGCGCGATACCTAAACATCATAGGAGACTCCCAGCTGGTGCTGCGTCAAGTTTTGTCAACCTATCGCACCCGTGATCCTAAGCTCAAACCCTACCAGGATCTGGTCACGCTCTTGGCCAGGCAATTCAGGAAACTCGTCTATATTCACACTCCCCGCTCTCAGAATATCTTGGCCGACGCCCTGGCATCTCTCGCCTCTTCTCTATCTCTCCCCCTAAGTCGCGCCACCGAGACCATTGTGGTCCAAAGGCTAGACGTTCCTTCCCCGCAGGATCCCTGGTTCGACAATCTTAGGATGTCCGTAGAGAAGAAAGTAGAAAGGGAGGAGATAAAAGAGGTTTCATTAACTGAGCTCGAGGAGATCATTGAAGAGGAAGAATTGCCGTGGTTTTATGAGATCGAGCAATACTGCAAGGATGGTACATTTCCAGAAACAGCCAACGCTGAGCAACGAAAAGCCATTAGAAGAGTCGCCGCCAGATACACGATCATCGTCGGTGAATTGTATAGGCGGGCTCTGAGTGGAGTTCTAATGAGGTGCCTAGATGACGAAGAAGCTTGGAAAGTCGTGGAAGCAGCCCACTCCAGCGAGTGTGGAGGGCATGTGAACGGACAGGCCTTGGCAAAGAAGATTCTTAGGCAGGGCTATTACTGGCCAACTCTAGAAGAAGATTGCTCTACCTATGTCCGTAGGTGCCTTCAGTGCCAAATCCATGCCGACAAAATTCACGCTCCGGCCTCTTCTCTTCATCCCATTACGGCCCCCTGGCCATTTTCTATGTGGGCCTTTGACATCATCGGGCCCCTCGGTGATCCGAACTCTGCGATTAAACAGAAATCCTTCATTCTAACGGCTACAGAATACTTCACCAAGTGGGCCGAAGCTGAGGCTTATGCAGAAATCAAAGCCACCACAGTATGCCGCTTCATCATGAAGAACATTATCTCACGATTCGGAGTGCCAAGCAGCATCGTCACCGACAACGGGCCTCAATTCATCTCACAAGAACTCCAGGACCTCTATAAGAAATTCAATATAGTTTTGCATCATTCATCACCATACTACCCCCAAGGTAATGGCCAGGCTGAGGCCACGAATAAGACCCTTCTCAAAATTATCAAGAAAACATGTGAATCACATAAATTTACTGATTGGGCCGACAAATTGATAGAAGCTCTATGGGCCTACCGCACCTCCGTGCGCACTCCCACAGGGCAGACTCCCTTTGCCCTCACTTACGGAATGGAAGCGGTGCTCCCGTATGAAATTCTAATCCCTTCCCTAAGGGTGCAGCTGGATAAGGAACTTAATCTCGACGAACATCGAGAGGCGTTGCTAGTCCAACTGGAACTTTTAGACGAGAAGAGGTTGAATGCGGCCAATCATGTTTCAGTATATCAAAAGCGGGTCTCGTGATATTTTCAAAAGAAGGTCATCGAAAGAAAATTTCAAGTGGGTAATATGGTTCTAAAACGCAAATTCATTAGGTCTGCAGGTCCCAGGTCTAAGTTGCAACCCAACTGGGAAGGGCCCTTCGTAATCAAAGAAGCTTATCCTGGCAATGCGTATCGTCTAATTAACTCGGAGGGGGAGGAATTGCCGAACCCGTGGAATGGGCTGTATTTAAAGCGTTTTCATCCATAAAAATAAAATCAGCGAACGGCTCGATGGCAGGGCATACCCCACCAAATTGCGAAAGGAGGACCCAGGTCCAGCATCTCACACACTACACGACCCTGTGGTGCGGTATTCTCATGCTACCCGACACCGTTTCTCCTTTGGCCATGCTCGGGGACGGTGGAAATCCTTGTATTTCCTCTCTCTCGGTTGGAGATAGGGGCAAGTGGTGAATAAGGGGGCGAGGACTGACCCAGGCTCCCCGTTAAGAAGGGTCTCAAATAGGGGCAATCCGTCAAGACCTCACTCCGCAAAAGAAGAAAAAAAAGAAAGAAGAGCAAGAAAAGGAAAGCAAACAAAAAAAGAAAAAAAAGAAAGAACAGGGGCAAAAGCCGAAAGCACAAAGCTCGAAGCTCTCTGAATCCCCGAAGGATGCGGCTAGGCATGACAAGAGTGGCAGTACAGTTTCCCCGCGGGACATTATGAGCCCGGTCGCATGCGTGCCTAGAGCGGGTGAAGGTTCGATGACGGATACAAAGCCCCAGCGCAACAGACCAGATTCCTTGAGAAAGGGGGGGTCCCGGGAAAGAACTCAAGCCCTAAAAACCTCTACACCTATCGTCGGCTTCCCTACTCAATCTTTTTTACTTTCCCAAGGAATGAATCCCACCCCGGATATGGCCTCAGCAGAAGCACCGTCGAGCAAAGTTGACGCCGATCACGGGCGGTCCCCCTTCCTGCACGCGCTGAACCTTGGAATTCCGTAGCAAGACGAGAATGTCCCTGCTATTGAGACCCGAGCTGGTTTCAAAACCCAAAAAAAAAAATTTAAAATATTTCAAAACCCAAAAAAAAATCAAATATTTCAAAATCCAAAAAAAATCAAACATTTCAAAACACAAAAAATCAAATATTTCAAAATCCAAAAAATCAAACATTTCAAAACCCAAACAAAATCAAATATTTCAAAACCAAAAAAAATCAAATATTTCAAAACCCAAACAAAATCAAATATTTCAAAACCCAGAAAAATCAAATATTTCAAAATCTAAAAAAAATCAAATCAAATATTTCAAAACCCGAAAAAAAAATCAAATATTTCAAAATCCAACAAAAATCAAATATTTCAAAATCCAACAAAAATTGCGTTTACATGTTTTCTTCTTGCATTCATCTGCATTTTTTTTCGCACTTTGATATTTGCCTATTTAATAAGGCTCACCCCCCTTGACCAAAAGTCAAGAATGGGTCGTCTCCTAACTTGCTGTAGGCAAGGGGCTGAGCCTAAAAAAGATTTAATCTGTTTCACGTTTGCATGTGTGCAGGGGCAGGTCGGAAGGACAGTTGACTCGGGACTACAGGAATATTCAAACCTCGCATTAGCCTATGCAATCACATCACATCATAATCATATTGCAAAGCTCAAACTCAATCTCATCAAATCTTATCATTTATCAAGCTGTCCGAATATAAGAATCCTATCCCATATCATCATAAAAAAATAGAAGAAAATCACTCAGTCCGCCGCTGGGCATCCCCGCGAGGACGTATCTCTCTCAACTCCCTAAGATAAGCCTGTCTAGTCTCTGAAGCCTCCTCGACCTCTGCTGGTAGGGTACGCACCCTGCTCACCTCCCACATGATCAACGCACTCCTGACCGCCTGCTCGTCCTCCTCTGTCCCGATCCTCCGGGCCTGTAGCATGGGAAGGTAGGGTAGCATAGGTAGCACCGTCCGGGGAAGCCCGATCTGCAGGTAGCATCTGTGTGGGCTGTTGACTGACCACAAACCTCGTCGTTAAAAGCCGTGCCTCAATTTATAATTTACCGAACTCACACACTTAAAAAGATTGAAATTCAAGTAAAGTGGTGAAGACGGGTCGATCCACAGGGAAACAAAACTTTTAAAATGGGATGGATGAGAATTCTTCTGTTTGGAAAATCCAATTTGATATTAACTTAAACTAAGTACATGAACTTAAACTAAATTACAAATGGTGAGAAAATACAAGAAAAATTGAATAAAAACAATAGAGAGATTGGAAAAGGAATATCTTTGAAACTGGAGGGATTCAGGAAAAGTGGAAGAAAGTAAAGTTGTAGAGGACGACGAGAGGAAGAAGATTGATGAAGAACTCAGAGGCAGAAAATGAGAGGAAGAAGGTGAAAATCATGAAAAACCGAGATCTATATGGACGGATGAACAGTAAAATCTAGAAAAATTGACCTTTAGAAAATTAATTCTATCTTGAAAACGGTTGAGAATTATAAGACGAGGTAGAAGAAGAAATTGAAGATGACTTGAGAACACACAACTTTGATGAACAACTCAGGAAGAAAATAAGATCAGAAGGGGGTGAAAACTTGGATAGAAGATCTGTGAAGATTAATGATAAACATAGATGATCACAAACTAAACCGTACAGAACAGACCTTTAGAAAATAATTAATAACTTTAAAACGGGGGTGATTTAGAGGAAGTGGAAGAAAGATGAAGTCTAGATCTAAGGGAGAGGAAGAACTTTTGTGAAGAAATCAGAAAGAAAAGAGATTAAGAAGGGCTTCAAAATGGAAGAACGGTGAAGGCTATCCTTGCGAATGAACAGTAAACACCCAAAATAGAACTAAGAAGATCATGCCATATCTTGAAAACGAAGAGGAATAAGAAGAAATGGTAAACATAAAAAATGTGGAGAACAGAAATACGAACAACTTTGATGAAGACAGTAACGTCAAATGGAGTACGCAACAATATGTAAATGGGCAAATAACAGTCTAAAATCTTAAACACACCAAGAATAGAACATAAAATCAAAGGAAAACCACAGAGATTGCAATAAAATATCCCAAACCACACTTTACAAATCTCACGTAGCTCTCCCTAAGGCTAGAAAGAACTCTCTTAAAACATACAACAAATCGAACTCTCAAAATACAAAACAACCCGAACCCCCTTAAACTTGCCAATAGGGGCCCTATTTATAGGCCCAAACTTAACCTCTTTCTCTTTCTTTCGTTGTGACAGGGCTTTGAAAGGAGACGCCAATGTTAAAGCCGCAAAGATGGGCAGCCGCCCTTGTTGAATGGCCAAAGCCGTGCTCTCTCTTTTTTCTGTCGGCAGCCGCAAGTGTTGAAGCAAGGTTGCATGTCTGCGTGTGAAGCCCGCCAGCAAAGGTTGGCTTCTCACGTCGGCCGTGTCGTTTGCTGACCCTAGCCTCCTTTGGTATATTGTTGACCTCCCGCCGCGTGGAAGCATGCCCGCTGCTCGGTGAAGCCAAAGGCCGCGTGGACCATGCATGAAGATCACGTTGACAGGTGAAAGAGTCCGGCCGCTGTTCTTTTTGAAGCATCCGCGTTTGCGTGTTGACCTGGCCACATCTCCTGTGAAGCATGCAAAGGGTCATGTGGACCATATGTCGACATCAGCCCACCATGAAGATGGCCTCCGCATGTGTCTACACCTTCACGTTGAAGGTAATGCATGCACCTTTGCATGGCTTGCGGCCCATCTTGAAGATGCATCACGTGAAGGCAGTGTGCTTGCCTTTTGAATGGGCTTTCTTTCATGTGATAACTACCTGCACGTTAGAGCAAATGCATGCAAGTTAATTTACATAAGTATTATATACATCTACATATATAATATGTGTATATATCATATATATCCATATCTATATTAATATATCATATATATCTATATCTATATTATAGATAGATATATATCATATACATAATTATTTTACTTTTCTTTTTGTTTATTCTTTTCTTTTATTTGATTTCTCTTTTTATTTTCTTTTAGTTAAACTCATGGGCTTAGTGGAACATGGGTTTTTTGGATGTGTGGATGGGCTTTGGCCCATTTGTGCCTGTAAAATGGAATCAAAATTTGATTAAATAAGACAATTACACAGTTTGATCGGAAAGTGAAATTACTTGTGATAAATGCCTAGTGATTCATATTCAAGCTCATAAAAATGTGTCATAACATTAATTAACATGTAAAATTACACACTTATCACACCCCCCAACTTAATCATTGCTAGTCCCTTAGTAATGCAAACAATTTACAATTTAGGACCAACAAGAGTTTTCAACGTTCATACCTTGATATCAAACTTTTCCTTTATAGAATCAACCACAGATTAGGAATTCGGAATCATGAACACATACTAGCCTTATGTATAAAATTAAGATACATGATTAAGAATTCTAATCAAAATTCAGTAGCACTTGTGCATGTGAAATGTGAAATCCACAGTGTAGACAATTGCATCCCCCATTTGCTATTCCGAACAAGTACCTTTCAACTCTGCACTTCTTTAATCAGAGCATTAAACATACTAGCTTTTGTCTGCCTTATTATTTCGTCCCTTAGGGATCTTTATATTTTTTCTACACACATGATGCTGCACTACCCTTCACTTTTTAACGCGAACCTCGAAGTAGGCCCGGTTTCGCAGATCAAGGTTCCCTTATCCTTTTGACGCGAACCTCAACATGTCTTAGGTGAAGTAGGCCCGGTTACTCAGATTCGGAGCATTTTTCATGGTGTCTTTTTCTCAGAAATTTTTTTTTCTTTTTTCAATTATGCTTTTGCACGTGCTTTTGCACTAATTTTGATTGATAACTTGACAGAAAGCTTATAAAAGATCTCTTAAGAAGTGCAGAATATCAGGTAACAGACCCAAAATAGCAGAAGGCTTCTCCTATCTGTTTCATTAACGTGCAACATGATTTTTTATTTTTTTTATTTTTTTTCTTTTCTAAAGTGCACATGAATTTTAAAGAGATTCTTAGATCAGTTTTTCATGGCTAGAGTAGATGAATTTTCCATCATCCTTCTCCCTAGTCTTTTCTATTCTAGAATCATTTTCAATTTAAGCATGATTCAAAAACTCAATATGGGGATTTTCATGGCTAGATTCTTATGTGACAATGCAGGGTAGCAAGCACGAACTCTCATGATTCAAAAAGTCAAAAATTTTCGCCCCCCCCCCCCCAACTTAAATGACATTATCCTCAATGGCATGTGCAATAGAAAGATCAGAGAACAAGTAAACATAGAATATGGTTGGGATGGAAGGACACAACCGGGTGGGCGGGGCAAGGTGATGAAGCTCCTTCTCTTCTTGGCCTGACAACTGAAAAACAAACACACGAAAACAAAACATCAAATCACAAAAATCTTGGGTTGCCTCCCAGAAGCGCTAAGTTTACCGTCTTCAGCCAGACGCATGAAAGCTCGAAAGGAATTCATACCTGATCACTTAATGCGATGGATTCTTTAGGTGATAACAGCTCATTTTCCAAGTAGGGTTTTAACCTTTGACCGTTAACAGTAAAAATGTGACCATTGTGTGGATTCAAAATTTGAACAGCTCCATGGTCAAAAACCTTAACAACAGTGAACGGTCCATCCCATCTGGATTTCAACTTACCGGGGAACAAGCGTAGCCGTGAGTTAAAAAGCCAAACTTTTTGCTTTTCATGGAAAGTTTTCCTGTGGATATGCTGATCATGGAAAGCCTTGGTTTTAGCTTTATAAATCCTAGAATTTTCATATGCGTCGTTTCTTAGTTCCTCCAGTTCATTGAGTTGTAATGCTCTTTGGGCTCCACCTTGATTGAGATCAAAATTCACTTGCTTAATGGCCCAATATGCTCTATGTTCCAGTTCGACGGGCAAGTGGCAGGCTTTTCCAAAAATGAGACGATAGGGCGACATACCGATAGGAGTTTTGAAGGCAGTTCTATAGGCCCAAAGTGCATCATCTAGTCTCTCGGACCAGTCTTTCCGATCCGGCCTAACTGTCTTATGCAATATGTTCTTTATCTCCCTATTGGAAACCTCCACCTGCCCACTGGTTTGGGGATGATAGGGGGTAGCAAGTTTATGAGTGATGCCATATTTCCGAAGCAAAGCTCGGAATTGAAAGTTCGTGAAATGAGACCCCCATCACTAATCATAGCCCGAGGACACCCAAATCTAGAGAAGATGTTCTTTTTCACAAATTTCATCACCACCTTATGATCATTGGTCCTTGTGGCGATAGCTTCAATCCATTTTGAAACATAGTCGACCGCCACCAAGATATATTCATATCCAAAAGATGGTGGAAACGGTCCCATGAAATCAATACCCCAAACATCAAAAATTTCCACTACCAGAATGGGATTAAGCGGCATCATATCTCTCTTAGAAAGGTTGCCCACAGCTTGACACCTCAAACACGTTTTTGAAAATTCATAAGCATCCTTAAATAAAGTGGGCCAATAGAATCCACTTTGTAAAACCTTAGCCGCAGTCTTCTTTCCCGAGAAGTGTCCCCCACAAGCTAGATTGTGACAAAAATTCAATACTGATTGTTGTTCCTCTTCGGGGACACATCTCTGTATGATCTGATCAGGACCCATGTGAAACAGTTCCGGGTCCTCCCAAAAATAGTGTTTGACCTGTGAAAAGAACCGATCCTTTTCCTGCTTAGTCCACCCACCCGGGATTTGTCTTACTGCCAAGAAGTTGACAATGTGAGCGTACCAGGGGGTTGAAATGTGAGAGATAGATAACAAATGTTCATCTGGAAAGGCATCAGACATGGGAGCACTCTCAGGTATCACTATCCTAGACAAATGATCAGCCACAACATTCTCTAACCCCTTCTTGTCTTTGATTTCTAAATCAAATTCTTGAAGTAATAGAATCCACCGGATCAAACGGGGTTTAGCATCCTTCTTGGTGAGCAGATATTTTAAAGCAACGTGATCAGAATAGACAATAACTTTGGCCCCCAACAGATATGAGCGAAATTTTTCTAGGGCAAAAACAACGGCCAGAAGTTCTTTCTCTGTGGTGGTATAATTCAATTGAGCATCCGCGAGAGTGCGACTCGCATAATAGATCACCACAGATTTCTTATCGATCCTTTGCCCCAAGACAGCTCCAATAGCATAGTCCGAGGCATCGCACATGATTTCGAAAGGCAGTGACCAATCTGGTGTTTGAAGAATTGGAGCTTGGGTCAGGGCTGTCTTTAGGGAATGGAAAGCTTTAAGACAAGACTCATCGAGCTGGAATGGAGTGTCCTTGGCTAGGAGCTTAGTGAGCGGACGAGTGATGGTAGAGAAGTTTTGAATGAACCTTCTATAAAAACCCGCATGGCCAAGAAAAGAGCGGATTTGTTTGACGGACGAAGGGGGAGGAAGATTGGAAATCAGATCGACCTTAGCCTTGTCTACTTCCATCCCCCTTTCAGAAATAACATGGCCTAACACAATGCCCTCTCGTACCATAAAATGGCTTTTCTCCCAACTTAACACCAGGTTGGATTCAATGCATCGTGCCAGCACCTTCTTCAAATTCTCCAAGCAACAATCAAACGAGTCACCGAAAACTGAGAAGTCATCCATGAAAATCTCCAAAAATTCTCCCACAATCTCAGAAAAGATTGCCATCATACACCGCTGAAAGGTGGCAGGGGCATTACAAAGCCCAAACGGCATTCTCCGAAAAGCAAACGTGCCATAAGGACACGTGAATGTAGTTTTTTCTTGATCATCCGGGTAGACCGCAACTTGATTGTACCCGAATATCCATCCAGAAAGCAAAAATATCTTTGCCCAGCCAATTTCTCCAAAATCTGATCTATAAACGGGAGAGGGAAATGATCTTTCTTTGTCATTGAATTTAATTTTCTGTAATCAATACAGACTCTCCACCCCGTTTGTATTCTCATTGGCACTTCTTCTCCCTTCTCATTTTGAATCACGGTCAGCCCGGATTTCTTTGGAACAACTTGTGTGGGACTGACCCACTTGCTATCAGAAATGGGATATATAATCCCGGCATCCAACCACTTCACCACCTCTTGCTTGACTACCTCTTTCATGTTCGGGTTCAGTCGGTGTTGCATCTCCCTGCTCGACTTGGCATTGTCCTCTAAGTAAATGTGATGCATACAAACATCCGGACTGATGCCCTTGAGATCTGTCACCGACCATCCCATTGCCCCCCTATGCTCCTTAAGGACATCTAAGAGCTGAGATTCCTGAGCAGAAGTGAGATGAGAAGCAATAATCACGGGCAGAGTTTGGTCAGGACCCAGATAAGCATATTTGAGAGAATCCGGCAGAGGTTTCAGTTCAAGAGTAGGCGGCTGATCTAGAGATGGAAGTGCAGGTTTGGATTGTAATGGAGGGAGTGATTCTACCCTAGACCAGGGTGAGAAAGAGAGAGAAGAATCATGAAGCATGCTACCCTCTTCTAAGGTGTCCTCGATGTCATTCGGACCTTCATCCAGTACCTCCTCACAGATATCAATGATATTACATTCTTCTTCGTGGTCTGGGTATTGAGAAGCCTTAAACACATTTAATGCAACCTTCTCGCCTCCAAACGATATATCCATCATTCCCGTGGCACAATTTATATTGGCCTTAGCCGTAGCTAAAAATGGACGACCCAAAATGATGGGTGTGTGCTTTAAGTCCTGGGTCGAGGCCATATCCAAAATGAGAAAATCCACCGAAAAATAACATTCATGCACCTTGACAATAACATCCTCCAATAGACCCCTTAGAGTTTTCACCGACCGATCCGCCAATTGAAGGATGATTGAAGTAGGTTTTAACTCTCACAGATCAAATTTCTCATAGATAAAGGTGGGTAAAAGATTTACGCTAGCACCTAAGTCTAGCAATGCTCTATCAAAAGTAACTCCACCTATAGCACATGAGATTAACGGGGCTCCGGGGTCCTTCAATTTCTTTGGTAAATGATTTGTCAGAACAGCACTCACATCCTCGGACAAGCGGATCTTTTGAGTTACCGCCTTCGACTCCCTCTTCGGAGTACAAAGCTCTTTTAAAAACTTCACATATGCCGGCACATGCTTGATGGCGTCCAAGAGTGGAATATTTATATTAACCTGTTTAAACAATTCCACTAATTCTTCTTGATGCACCGGTAATTTCTTGTGAGCCTTCGACTTCAGAGCATCGGGAAAAGGGATTTTTGGCACATATTCTTGGGGTCCTCCTTCAACCTTTGCCTTTCCTTTATCCAGCTTCTTCTCTCCACCATCTGGCTTCTTCAGTTCTTTACCAATTACGGGCTCCTCTTCCTTATCACACTCCTCTTTGGTTTCTTGGCCCGAACTACTGTCAGTTCCCCTGGCCTTGTAAGGATCATCTAAAACCTTCCCGCTCCTAAGAGAAGAGATTGCCTTAGCATTCTCGAATTGGGGACCTGTAGGAGGGGGAGGTTGAGGTTGGTTTGGGTGAGGTAGAATAGGAACTCTTTGGGGGAAGCCTGGAGGTTGGTTCCTAGGGTTAGCCATAGGTTGGCTAGGAAGTTGACCCACCTCTCTCCTCACGTTACTTGCTGCCAATTGCCCTATCTGACCTTCCAACTTGGCGATAGATTGTTGCTGAGAAAGAATGAGCTGTTGGAGTTGGTCAAATTTTTCATCAAAATTGGGCTGTGGATGTTGAGGAGGAGGAGGAGCTTGAAAACGGTTTGGGGGATATTGATGGTACTGGCCCTGAAAATGTTGAGTAGAAGGTTGATGATACGGGGCCTGAGAATGCTGAAAATGAGGTTGAGAATATTGTTGGAACGGTGCATTGGATTGAGGGAAATTATGCTGAGACTGAGCTTGTTGAAACGGAGATTGGTGTTGTTGGTGAGGTTGAAATGGTTGTTTTTGAAAAGAGGGATTCGATTGGGTAGAAGGAACTTGTTGAGATTTCCAAGAAAAATTCGGGTGATTTCTCCAGCCTGGATTGTAGGTGTTGGAGTAAGGATCATAAGGAGGCTTAGAAATACCCTGAGCTGCGAAGATTTGTTCCTGGATGAATGGGGGAAGCTGAGCTGCAGTGGGGCAATCGGTGACACCATGGTCAGGACTAGAACAAAGGGCACAAATTTCACCATGATTGGGAGTTGAGAATGGTTGAGTTTGAGAGGCTGAAGAAGAAGGTTCATGCCTAGATAACAACTGATCTAGCTTTTGAGCTACGAGATCAACCTTTTCTATCTTCTGTGCCAACAAATCCATTTTATTCAATTTCTGAGTCAAGGCATTGATATCCATCCTATTCTCAGACTCAACTTGGCTTTTCACTTCATAAAGCCCGCCCTTTTTAGCCGGCCCAATTACTCTTTCATAAGACGAGAGCGAGGCATGACTAATGGAATTTTCACTGAGCATCTCAAATAAATCATATGCCTAATCTTCGCTCTTACGCATAAAAGCTCCCCCACAAGACGCATTCACCATTTGCCTGTAACTATCAGTCAATCCCTCATAGAATGCCTGGACAATTTGCCATCTTGATAATCCATGGTGAGGGCATTTCCTTAACAAATCTTTCAACCTATCCCATGCCTCATGGATTTGTTCCCCAGGGTTTTGTGTGAATCCAGTAATAGCTCTCCTCATGGTATTGGTTCGTCCTATGGGGTAAAATTTCTTCAAAAATTCCTTTTGCATTTCTGCCCAAGTGTCAATTGATCTACCCAAGGCTCCTAACCAATATTTGGCTTTGTCTTTGAGAGAGAATGGGAAGAGAGTCAGCCTGAGAGCATCATCAGAGAAGTTAGAAATTTTAACAGTTGAGCAAATCTGGAGGAACTCATCCAAATGTCTGTAGGGATCTTCATTGGTATTGCCATAAAATGATGGCAACATCTAAATGGTGCTGGATTTAATTTCATATTGGGCTGCTTGATTTTGAGGTGTTTGGGTATAAAATGAAGGTTGGTATTGATTCGGCAAAAAATATTCCTTCATTTGCTTGGGAGCAACTTGTTGAATTTGATTTTGATTTTGATTGTGGTCTGCCATGAGGTTAGGTTGATGGTGAGTTCTAGAATGCACTAACCTCTCAATCTCTTCTATTGGTCCTAACAAAGGTAGGTGAAGGGATCTCCTACCTTGCATAAACTAGGACAAATGAGAGAAAATCTTTTTTTTATTTATGATGATTTGTTTTTTTTATTTTGATTTTGACACAACCAAGACGAAGAGAGATGAGAAGAATTTGCTTTCTTTTTTTTTCTTTTTTTTATTTTTTATGCAAACACAAGCAAGTTTTCACACAAATGATCCTAATGACTTAAATGTGATCTACCCTACAAATGGGGTTTCACAAAATGGTTAAAGTGAAACTTAAGTTCACCCTCAATATGTCCACCAGCCAGGTAAGGGGTGGGGTAGTGGGAGGTTCCCCCTACTTTCGTAGGGACCTTATTATGCAAAATCACTAGCCCGCTTAAGGCGTTTGCCGTCCGACCGTCTTGCCTTAGACACCGGTTTTCAAATGAGGGTAAACCCAAATGACACAAGAACCAGAGTGTGATCCTAGGGCCAACGTCTACTGAATTTTTTATTAATGGCTTAGGTGATGCAAAGATGAAGAAGTTTGTGATTTTTGGGCTAAGGGAGGGTGATGAAATCCCCACCTTATCTTGTTTAGGGGTAATGCCCTTAGAGTGGTTTGAGATGAAATGCAACAATCAATGTTCAAACAAGGGGTTTAATATGCAAATGCATGAACAATTATTTTCTAAACACAATATGGAATGAAATTAATGCAACTTAGATGATGCATGACCTACAACACGATGTGTATGATTTCTAATCTTGAAATGAGATTTTTTTTTTATTTTGGTGCAAGTATTGGTTCTTTTTTTTTTAGTTAATGATCTATGTAACCAGCACAATCTTTTCTTTGGTTTTGATATTTATTTTTTTTTTTGAATTTTTCACTAAGAGATGAATAGATGAAGGTATAAATGATAAACTAACAATGATATGCAAATTTATCACAAAATGAAGCCTAAAATGGTATTTTTGTGTTTTTTGAAATTTTCTAATTTTTATGTATTTTTCATGAATTTTTCTGATTTTTTAAAGATTTTTCAACAATTAGAAAAATAGAACCTGTACCTACGCTTACTGACCTTTAGCGACGGTTGATTTTTGCTAGATTTTTAAGAATTCCAGAATACCTACGTCTGCAGGCTTTCAGTGACGCTTCCAGGCTTTCTGCGACGTATAATTTCCCATGAATTTCAGGTCCGGATTTCCAATGTCTTTGCTTTTCCGTTTTTGTTTTCTTTTTCCTGTAAAATAAAAAGAAGCAAATTAATATACAGATATACAAATCAAACAAAAGAGTATCCAACCATTAAAAAAAATATTTGTTACCCGGCAACGGCGCCAAAAATTGACTGACCACAAACCTCGTCGTTAAAAGCCGTGCCTCAATTTATAATTTACTGAACTCACACACTTAAAAAGATTGAAATTCAAGTAAAGTGGTGAAGACGGGTCGATCCACAGGGAAACAAAACTTTTAAAATGGGATGGATGAGAATTCTTCTGTTTGGAAAATCCAATTTGATATTAACTTAAACTAAGTACATGAACTTAAACTAAATTACAAATGGTGAGAAAATACAAGAAAAATTGAATAAAAATAATAGAGAGATTGGAAAAGGAATATCTTTGAAACTGGAGGGATTCAGGAAAAGTGGAAGAAAGTAAAGTTGTATAGGACGACGAGAGGAAGAAGATTGATGAAGAACTCAGAGGCAGAAAATGAGAGGAAGAAGGTGAAAATCATGAAAAACCGAGATCTATATAGACGGATGAACAGTAAAATCTAGAAAAATTGACCTTTAGAAAATTAATTCTATCTTGAAAACGGTTGAGAATTATAAGACGAGGTAGAAGAAGAAATTGAAGATGACTTGAGAACACACAACTTTGATGAACAACTCAGGAAGAAAATAAGATCAGAAGGGGGTGAAAACTTGGATAGAAGATCTGTGAAGATTAATGATAAACATAGATGATCACAAATTAAACCGTACAGAACAGACCTTTAGAAAATAATTAATAACTTTAAAACGGGGGTGATTTAGAGGAAGTGGAAGAAAGATGAAGTCTAGATCTAAGGGAGAGGAAGAACTTTTGTGAAGAAATCAGAAAGAAAAGAGATTAAGAAGGGCTTCAAAATGGAAGAACGGTGAAGGCTATCCTTGCGAATGAACAGTAAACACCCAAAATAGAACTAAGAAGATCATACCATATCTTGAGAACGAAGAGGAATAAGAAGAAATGGTAAACATAAAAAATGTGGAGAATAGAAATACGAACAACTTTGATGAAGACAGTAACTTCAAATGGAGTACACAACAACATGTAAATGGGCAAATAACAGTCTAAAATCTTAAACACACCAAGAACAGAACATAAAATCAAAGGAAAACCACAAAGATTACAATAAAATATCCCAAACCATACTTTACAAATCTCACGTAGCTCTTCCTAAGGCTAGAAAGAACTCTCTTAAAACATACAACAAATCGAACTCTCAAAATACAAAACAACCCGAACCCCCTTAAACATGCCAATAGGGGCCTATTTATAGGCCCAAACTTAACCTCTTTCTCTTTCTTTCGTTGTGACAGGGCTTTCAAAGGAGACGCCAATGTTAAAGCCGCAAAGATGGGCAGCCGCCCTTGTTGAAATGGCCAAAGCCGTGCTCTCTCTTTTTTCTGTCGGCAGCCGCAAGTGTTGAAGCAATGTTGCATGTCTGCGTGTGAAGCCCGCCAGCAAAGGTTGGCTTCTCACGTCGGCCGTGTCGTTTGCTGACCCTAGCCTCCTTTGGTATATTGTTGACCTCCCGCCGCGTGGAAGCATGCCCGCTGCTCGGTGAAGCCAAAGGCCGCATGGACCATGCATGAAGATCACGTTGACAGGTGAAAGAGTCCGGCCGCTGTTCTTTTTGAAGCATCCGCGTTTGCGTGTTGACCTGGCCACATCTCCTGTGAAGCATGCAAAGGGTCATGTGGACCATGTGTCGACATCAGCCCACCATGAAGATGGCCTCCGCATGTGTCTACACCTTCACGTTGAAGGTAATGCATGCACCTTTGCATGGCTTGCGGCCCATCTTGAAGATGCATCACGTGAAGGCAGTGTGCTTGCCTTTTGAATGGGCTTTCTTTCATGTGATAACTACCTGCACGTTAGAGCAAATGCATGCAAGTTAATTTACATAAGTATTATATACATCTACATATATAATATGTGTATATATCATATATATCCATATCTATATTAATATATCATATATATCTATATCTATATTATAGATATATATATATCATATACATAATTATTTTACTTTTCTTTTTGTTTATTCTTTTCTTTTATTTGATTTCTCTTTTTATTTTCTTTTAGTTAAACTCATGGGCTTAGTGGAACATGGGCTTTTTGGATGTGTGGATGGGCTTTGGCCCATTTGTGCCTGCAAAATGGAATCAAAATTTGATTAAATAAGACAATTACACAGTTTGATCGGAAAGTGAAATTACTTGTGATAAATGCCTAGTGATTCATATTCAAGCTCATAAAAATATGTCATAACATTAATTAACATGTAAAATTACACACTTATCAGCTGTACATCGCAAAAGTGGTGTCGCTCACAAGCCTCAAGTCCAAGCCAACTCTCCTCGGTAGCCTGATGGTGGTATCATGGAGGAAGTCCGGGCGCATCACGAACCTATCCAGGGGCAGCCTATTAATGTACGGGCGCCACTCGTCCCTGGTCTTCAGCTCAGCCGTCCTGCACTCAACCTGTGGAGAAAACCTGAAGGCGCCCCCTATGAAGTAAAGGGGATGGCTCCCAAAGATCCTGCTAACTGAAGTAATGTCCTCCCTCAGGGTAAACTTCATCCTAACTCCCATCCAGCACTCCAATAGGATCATCGAACCAAAGAGAGGACCTCCTAAGGCTGCTGAAGTAAGACCCTCGTACAGGTAAGCTAAGACAGCCTGAGAGATGGAAAACCCCTGCCAAAGGCCGCTGATGGTGCTGAGTAAAGGAGTCTCTAGGACATGGTCGGCTGAAGGGAAAAGGATGGCCCCGCATAGGCAGATGGACGCGGCTTTGGCTATGGCTTCAACCCACCCGCACTTATTCCGGCAATGCTCCACTACCCACTGGCTCAGAGGAAGGAGGTGGATGTGGCGAGGGCCTACGAAGGTGCGAACATCCCCGCTATCAGGTATAAATTCCCCTAGGATGAGTTTTGGGTCGATAGGGGCAACGGTATGGCATATCAAGTCTTCCTCCCCCACCTTGGACCTAGGGAGTCCGAAGTATGTCTCTACCTCCTCTAACAGGATGGTGGCCTCAAAAGATGGGAAGAAGAAAGTGTGAGTCTGAGGGTGCCAAATCTCCATTAGAGCAGAGATACTCTGCCAGTCTAAAGAAAGCTTGGGGTAATTCTGACCTAAAACTAGGAGGGAGTGTAGATGCCAGGATTTGAGAAGGTGAGTCACCCCGAGGGGCAATGCACAAACCATGGGAGCCACCCACTTTAAACTAGAAAAGCGTCTCGGGCCGGGAAGAAGCTGAAAAGAAAGAGAGGGTAAAGGGTGTGAAGAGATATAAAGAGGAAGTTGAAAGATGGACTCTAAGCGTATTCTGATCAAACTTACCTCTCTCATGGGGGTGGCGCTAAGATGTCGAGGAATCAAGTTTAGTCGTTGAATCACTTCCCGTTCCTTTCTAGCCGGCCGCGGTCCTTCGAACGACGCACCCTCCGCAGGACTTCCATCAAAAGCCCTCTTCATGTTGAGGTGTCGAGAATCAGAGATTTTAGGCTTTGGGAGGAGGAGGATGAATGAGTTTAGGGTTTAGGCCTCCCTACTACTTATAGGGTTCGTTAGGGAGCCTAAGCCTCTTAGGATTAGGCCCAGATAAGCCTAGGACGGGTTCAGATAGGGTTGTGATAAGATCAAAGCGCCTTGCCCTCTGGCTGGGGACTCTCCAGGAGTCCCCTCTCGGGCAATCAGGGTATTGGATTGGACAGTCTTACGATAGACCATCCATACCATATACGGCCCATCATCAACCGTTCTTCTCTCCAAGGAAGCCCGAGCCCACTCACTTGTGCGGCCCTACATCCGCCGTTCTACCATTCCTACGGTTTACAGGCAACCGTTCCAACCAATTTAAGCGGCCCATATAGAACCGCTCTTATCTACAGACGGCTAGTGGAGAACCGTTCATTTTCTCTGCCCCCAATTAGCCTGCTCACTCATGACTCAATCATTTAGCGCTCTCATCTCACTCAAGTCGGCGTGTGCGCTCTCAGCTCATTCAAGTCATCGTGTACGTCACTCATCTCACTCAAGTCGGCGTGTGCGTCACTCATCTCACTCAAGTCGGCGTGTGCGTCACTCATCTCACTCAAGTCGGCGTGTGCGTCGCCCATCTCTCTCAGGCTAAAGCGCGCTCCTCAAACTCATTTTGCCCACTCATACATGCATTCATCCACAGAACAAACAAACGAAAAAAAAAAAACAAAGGCATGCATATCACTAATCATATCATATCATATACAAAGAATAGGCCCAGTACAACCAGTCAAGCAGCTCCCTCTCCCTGGCCCCCGTCGCTGTCTCCACCGCCCTCATGCCTCTTTGGGGGAGGCATCGCTGAGGTCGCCTCATCACGCCGTCGCCGGCGTCGCTCCTCCTCCTCGTTCCTCCGATGGCCGGAGGAATCAGTGAAGTAACTCCTCACGGAGCCGTGGGTGCCGTGGCTACCGCTCGCAGTCGCCCTGCTGCGCTCCCGACTCGCCTCCTTCATACCCTCCACCTTGCCCTCCAGCCGGGCAACCTGTAGACGGGCCTGCTCTGCCTCACCCCTGTAGCGCTCGGCCTCTGCCCGGTAACGGTCCGCCTCGGTAGCACCGGCCCGTAGTCGCTCTAGCTCGGCACGGAGGAGTGCCGTCTCCACTGTGTCCGCCGGTCGGCTCCGTGCAGCCTCTTCTCGCACCCGGGCTACCTCCTCCAGAGCTGCCACCCGGCTCCGCTCCAGCTCCGCCACCCGGGCTGCCTCCTCCAGAGCCGCCACCCGGCTCCGCTCCAGCTCCGCCTGAAGGCGAGTCAGCTCGGACGTCTGCATTCACATATCACTATCAGTTGGTCACATTTCATATATTTCATAAGCATAGTAAAAGAGGAAGTTTAGAGTTACGTACCCTCTCCACGAGTGCCACCACGGCCGCCTTGGCCCGCTCTACCATCCGAGTAAAGTCCGCATCCCGATCAGCTCGATCTGCTGGGGTCTGGACGGAGGAAGAAGAAGGAGCGTCTAGTCCCGCCCTCGGAACACCCTCGGCGCGCTGCATCCAAATACTCCAGGTCAGTCATAGGCATAATCATAATCATATAGAACTGCATAATTTAAAGAGTCTAGGGTCTAGAAAACTCACCAGTAGGGCCAGAGCCTGTCAGGCCTCGTCTCTCTCCCGGATGGTGGAGTGTAGGAGTCCCTGCAACTCTGCCACCCGTCCTGCAGGGTCAACCTACATGTAGAAGTCTTTGTTAGTGCATCATATAAGAATCATAAGCATGATAGACAAAGTTTAAGTTTAGAAGTCGTACCGGTCGGTGGGCGCCTCGGAACACCTGGTCCCGGTAGTGCCGTGCGTACGCAGTGTAGTACGCGCTGTCGCTCTTTGCCCGGGCAGTCACCGCTCGCCCTCGTGCGGCCCAGTCAGCAATATGCTCGGTGTTCCTCACTGTCCAGTCGTACGCCTCGCGGAGTCCCCGGGTCGTCCTCGACACTCGTTCCCCCGCCTTCTCGGGCGCAGGGAACTCAACGGCCGGCTGATGGACCCCGATGGTCCTCATCACCAACCTAAAGTGCAATGGCTCCACCACATTCATGCAGTGAAGCCACATGTCCCGGCCAGAGAAGGCCAAGGCCTCGGTCACCCACGGCTGGCCCTCCGGGCTCTCCTCTGTATAAGGAGTCCACCGTACCTGCAATAGGAAACTACATCAGCATCATTATAATCATGGAAGAATAACATGCATTTAAAGAGTCTGAGTCTAGAAGCGTACCGAGGTGTACGGTAGAGTGTCCAGGTCGTCCTGCAGCTCCCGAACCTGCCTCCTCAAGGCCATCATTTCCCGGGGTGCTATCCACCTCCGCGCTATCGGCAGGAGCCCAGGACGGGTCTCCTCGCCTCTCCCCAACCCGCGTAGGCGCACGTAGGCCCACACCTATACCACAAGTCGTGTCAGCATTCAGAAAGCATATAGAGTTGCATAATCAAAACTAGAGAAGAGAGTCGCACCTGGAGTAAGGGGGAGAAGCCCGCAAGCATCGTCCGACGCGCCGTCGAACTAAGGGTGTCAAAGAGAAAGGTGAGGACCGCCGCTCCCCAAGCATAGTCACCTACATGCTCAAGCTCCTGGAGGAAGGGGAGGAAGCGACAACTCATCACGTCCGCCCGAGTGGAGAAGAGAAGCCGCCCAAACATCAGCATCAGAAACCGTCGTAGTACTCTGTCTGCCTCTGGTCCCGGTGCCGCTGCGACCCTCGGTCTCGCCAGCCCCACGAGCCGCTCCAAGTGCTCCTCTGGTCGCTCGCCCACTGCAACGCCAGCTCGTCGAAGACCCAGGATATCCTGGAGAGCAGCCCGGGGAAGGAGAGTCGACTGCCTCTCGGGGCGCCGTAACTGAAGCCCGAGCAGCTCTCGAGCCAGCCCCCGGTAGTCAGGAAAAGTAGTCCCGCTGACCGGCGACCAGTGCACGCGTAGGCCAGTGAGCCTGGCAACGTCCTCCAACGTGGGAACCATGTGCCCCCACGGGAACAAGAATGTCCGACTCACTGGGTCCCAGCGGTCGTGCAGAGCATAGAGCAGAGCTGCGTCAAAATGACACACCTCAATACTCAGGAAGGGGGCGAACCCCATGGCAGTCAATCGCTCCCTCTGGAAGTCCGGCAGTGCCAGATACACTGCCCGAACCTGCAGCCAGGAGGTACGGGTCCTACGCTTCCCCTGCATTCATCCATCCCATTTGCATTAGTCATTTAGTTTCACATTGTTATTTCATTTAAATAAAATACTCAAAGTCCAATTATTGATTTGAAGAACGGTTGGTCACGAACCGCTCTGTAGATGAGCGGCCTTCCTCAAAACCGCCTTGTTTCTCAGGTACCCCAGTTTGAACGGGCCATCCCTAGCCGTTTTAATCATGGACAGATCACCCTGAACCGTCTGATTGCCCGTCTCCCTAAGGAATAACGGACCACCGTTGGCCGTATTGTTTTAGTGACGGTCCTGTAAGGACCGTATTGTTTTGCCTGGCTACATGATTGGACGGACCTATATGGTCCGTCTACGTTTTGAACGGTGGTACCCTCACCGTATTGGGGTTTTGGTGCCCCGTTAGCAGTGTGAGTGTGAGCGGTGCTCCCTGCACCGTGTTTATTTAAGGCGGTCCTTTGGGGACCGCATTGTTTTTACGTACGGTTTCTATTAAACCGTTTTACCGTCGTCGTCCCCGACGACGGTGAAGGCCCCCAGCCGGCTGGGAGACCCCCGTGGTCCCTAAACCAACCCCCCTAAGACCCTCTAAGCCCCTAAAACTAGCATGCATGGAACGAAAGGGTTGGAAATGGAAGAAGAGGTGAGGGGGAACCTACCTCGGGATCGCGTGGTGCCTTGGCCGCCCCCGCGGGCGTTGGTCCTCCGGCCACCTCCTCCTCGCCGGCAGGGGCCTCTTCGTCGGCGACGACGATGGTGAGCTCCTCCATGGTCACCCCGGGTGTGCCCTCCTCCTCCGATGGCGGTGGCAGTTGCTCCGGCGGCGGTGAGCCCTCACCGGTGGCCGACGGCCTGGCGGACTGGTGCTTCATCCGGGTCATCAAACGGGCTGGGGTGCAGTGAGGTTGAGAAGAGGGAGTTGAGAAGAGAGAGTGAGGGCGTCGTTTGCCCCCTCGTTCCTTCCACCGTCGGTTACGATGGAGGGAGACGAGGGGGTTCCTTTTTTTTCGAAGCTGCAGGGAAGAACGGTCTATCGTTAGACCATTCATTATCTGAGCGGTTCGTATCTAACCGTATGTCTCTCTTGACCATTAATTTCAAGTCGGTTGGAATTCTGGGCACGAACGGTTTGAATAGAGCCGTCCCTGTAAGAACGGTGTGTTCACAACCGTTCACCACTGGCAATGGGCCCTAACAAAATTGTCTGAATGTCAGGTACACACGGTTAACATAGAGCCGTTTGGAAAATTGAACGGTTGGGATTCGGCCGTATATCTCGTTGATGTATTTAAATCATGAATGTTGAATATTTTCTTTGGAAATACATCTCTTAACCATCTTATGCAGCATCACTTCAGCCATGTCTCGCCATTTCGCCTGCACAGGTAAGTCAGGTATGGCCCTCTATCCCTAAATCCCTTATTGCATTACTATATGATATTATATTATACTATTTCGAGAGCCGGCAGGTTTCTTATATGTCCCAGGATCTGATGTTCCCCTTCAACAAAAACAATGATGATCCAGGTTCATGTATCTAACCTTCGGATAGGACGTTAAGTTGGGATGTCACGAGGAGGACGGTTCTATCCGCGCGCTGTGGTTGCGGACGGTATCTTGACTCTGATATTCCCAGCTTAGCAATACTACTCTCGAATTTTTTATATTTTAATCTTTCTTGGCATTTGTTTTAATGATTTCTTTTTGTTTTAGCCCATCATGCATCATACGCATCCTTTTGAGCTTTCTTGCCCCATGGTTTGCTTCAGAAATGTCCCGTCGGTAATGGTCAGCTATGTGTTTAAGAGGCTCGAGTAAGATGAACTAATTCCACTCTGAGTTTGAAGGTTCTCTTTGGTCGGTTCGTTGGGGTCAGTTGACTGAAAGATCCCCGTCTGGAGCTTTAGCATCTTTTTCTTTTGTGGCCCCCTCATTGGACCGCGGGATTGTGTCCCCCATGAGGTTGGTCTTGTCGGTTGATTTCCTTTAGTTTAGTCCCTCCAGATTGGCGTCGCCTTTTGGTCAATTACTCCTGACGCTCGGTTCAAGGTTTTCCGAAAGATTCTCATCGCTTATTGGTAGGAACGGGTGTCGTTTACCTTAACGCCCGCTTTTCCGGTCCACTCCGCTACATTTTCGCTTCGTCTCCATGTTCCGTGTCACCTCCGCTTCACCTCCGCTCGCTCCCCTGCAAAGAGGACGTTAAGGAGGGGCATCTGTTGACACCCGTTTTATACCGATAAGTTGAGCCGTTTCTCTTACTTCCATTGATTGATACCCTAAGTTGTCCATTATCTGTTGGGCCATTCTTTGTGGCACATCCTGAGCTCATTTTGGGGGGTGGACTCCTTCCTTGGTAAAGGTCGTATCCATTCAGGGCTTATCGGACCCTGGCTTTGATTAAATGAACTATTTTTTATTATCCAGTACCCAAGATCATGAACGGTCCCACATAAGCCGTTAGGATTGGGGCGGTTGATACCAGACCGTTCATACATTTCGGCTAATTTCTGAGGATTTTATGAATATTCACCGACAGGATTTTGTGCGGTGTGATCAGGACCGTTCAACTTCATGGACGGGCCTATTCCAACCGCCTATATCTCAGAGTCCTACGCGCGCCCGTTTTCTCAGATAATTATCCAAATATTTGAATTATCACTGACAGGGTAAAACGGTCGTGTTTGTGCCGCCCTACACTCAAACGGTCTCCATTCAACCGTGCATGTGTTCAGGGTCCCACGGCGGACGTTTCGGCCAGTTCGAGAGATAATTGGGATTATTTGCTGATTATTTGAATTTCCACCGACGGGTATGGACGATTAGTTTATAACCGCCCACCTGGTTGAGCGGTCTATCGTAAGACCGTTCATCCCGTCGGTTGCTGAATTTTAACAGATTTTAATCCTTTTCTCCATGGTTTTATCCTTAACTTATTTTGGTGATTTCTCCACGGATAATCAACCATTTTAGCTGCCGTTTCGACTGGATGAGAGATAATTGTATTATCTACGATTTATCTTCAATAATCTCATCCCGAAAATGGCGCTAAACCCTAGTTTCGGGGTTGGCTTTCTAGGCTCTATAAATAGACCCTAAAGGCCGGACGTCGAAAGGGGGGGAAGATTTTGATCGACGGCGAAGCTCTGCCGCATTTTTGAGCGACCTAGCACCAAGGAGGGAGGCTCTCTACGTCCACATGAGCCTCCGGTCAAGGAAGTAGCCCAGTCTTCGTAGTCTTTCGTTCCGCAGTTTTACCGTGTTCTTTCATTGCATGCTTTGTTTCTCACCCACGTACCCCCCCTCTTTCTCATTACCATGCACACAACCATCCCGTTTTTTGTCACCCTAGGGGTTTAAAACCCCCCAGGTATTCCCCTTTTCATTTGTTCATGCTTAATTCTTCTCGTTTGAATATATACTGCATTATTAAGGTCTGATTTGGGTGTCTCTTTCGTGTCTCTACATTGTTTCGCAGGTCAGCATCTAATCAGCACGAGGCCCATCCCCTCTGGCCGGCCGGAGAGGGTGGAGGTCGAGCCCTTCTCAACTTGCTGAGTGAAGGTATTGAGCGGTTATCCTCCGGCCGTTCAACGGTACGCGCGGTGCAGAAACGACCGTCCTTCCCTTGAGCGCGGTCCCTCAAGTGCCGTCCATCTCACTGCAGCAGTTCCTCCCGCATCCCTCGCAGCGCCCCAGGGCGGTCTATCGTAAGACCGCTCATCACAGAGCAGTTCTAACCGAGTCGTTCATTCCCCAGCGCTGCACTAAGGCGAGTGTCTCCCCATTTTCCAAGGTACGGCGTGCCTGTCGCGTACGGCATCTTGGTGGCGATCACGATACTTTCATTCCCTATTTCCTCTTCTTTTTGTTTCATGCATTTCGCGCACTTTTGACCCCTTTAGTGAAAGGAGAGAGAGGAGAGAAATATATATCTACATCGGTGAAGCGTCGCAGTCGATGACTTTCATCAGCGGGTAGTAGAGAGGAAGTGGAAAAAATTTTATCGTTACTAGCTCTACCGCCCTTGCAGGTTTTCACCAGAGCTGGGCCCTTTTTACTTTTTCCAGTACGCCCTTGCGAGTTTTCACACTGAGGGGTTACCCGATTTTGCCTGAGGCACCCTTGCGAGTTTTCACCTTAGCTGGGTTGATGACAATTTTTGCCCTCGGTAGTCCTGTAGAGGGAGATGACTAAGGCTGTCGGGGTATCTCTATTTTTAACCCCATATTTTGTTGTTTGTTGTTTTTTTCTTTTGTTTTGTTTTTCGAGTCTGGAGATTGTCGTTTATAGTACGCTGCTGTTAGGGGACATAACCTGAGGCTTGGGTTATTGAAGACTTGGCGTCGTTATGGCCCTGGTGAGGGCTTTCGCAGGGTACTGAGTCATGGCCCCTAGGGATCATTATACCCTGGTAGAGTGTGGCTGGAGTTATAACCGGTGGGTCAGGGGATCAACAAGCATTGAAGTTATGACTGGGATCTTGGGGGTCAAACCATGACGGACTGGAACTGGAGATTCTAGATTAAAGGTACTCAAGGTATATGGACATAGAATAAAGGGGGTCTAGAAATTGGATGAGATTGAGGTATGCTGGGATAAATGACTGGGATAATGTGTGAATGCTGGGGTATGCAGGCCTGCTACGATGGAGCGGGGGCCGAAGATAAGACGAGCGAACCTTGGTGATATAAAATTAATTGAGAAGAGTAGGGTTAATGAATTAGAGATATGCATTGGTCAGGGATTGGCATGTGTTGACTGGAGAGGCCTATGATTTGTTGAGAGGTGGGTGGATAGTCACCCTGACTGGTGGAGAGAGAATTTGTTTTTTCTCATTACCCACCTGTTTCGCGACCTTTTTTTTCTTTCTTTCTTTCTTTTCGTTCGTTTCTTTTCGTTCGCGTATCGATCAACCATTTGGCTAACTGGTAGTCAACTGACTGATTGATGACGTGGGCGTGCCAGTCACATGAGTGACGATTTTATTGTGCGCTCACCCTGACCCATGTCGGGCGAATGTGAGGTTCGGTCGGGACCAGCAGTCCGCCATACCGTAAAGGTTATGGCGTTAATTACATCCCCCACGAGGAGGGAACACCTTTGATTAATTACCGAGATATCGGGCTGTCGAAGCCGGATTAAAAAGAGCTACATGATGATCATGAGGAAACCGTGTCACAAAGGGTCTATGCATGCACGCACATAAGACATTCATGCCTAGATTACACATGAAGATAGTGTTATGAAACGGTGGCGATCAGCCACATTTATTACCCCTCGCTGAGAGGAGGAAGAACGGCACAAGTGTAATAGCGAAAGCAAAACGCTTAACGGATATGACAATGAATATGATGATAATATGACCCGGGCTTGCTTGACCCTTCCTTATTCAATTCAATGCCTGCTACGGCTCGTCGACATTGCCCCCGAGAGGCGAGGCTTCAAAACCGGCGTGGCTATGCAAGAAACACTTATACGGCGCGATAAAACATAGGCATAGTGGTTAATACGGCGCGATAAAGCGTAGGCATAGTGGTTAATACGGCGCGGTATTCATGCTTTTGAGACGGCGCGCAAGAGGGTTGGGGCGCGGCGGTTTAGGGTGCGCCGGAAAGCCGCAAGGAAAAATTTTTAGAAAATGAGTGTGGGGTTAATCCGGCGCGGGGGGGTACCGCGCCGGTTTAGGGCCCGCCGGTTAAGACCGCGCCGTATTAAATCTATTTTGTTGAATTATGAACCCTTTTAAGTTTATTAGACTTCAAGGGACCCTTTCTTGAATTGTCCGGGCCAGATGATTGTTTGATTGGAGTCCATGGCCTTCTTAGAAATGAGGGGGAGGTCAATGCGAGGTTCATACTCGAGCACTGAGTTGGTTCGATCATTTTCTTGACAAAATTATCTGGAATCTGTCAGAAAAAAATTGACAGCATCTCCCCCGAACAAACGGAGTTGCAGGGGAGAATCGGGGTCATGCTCACTAATGGAGCAAGCCCCTAAACCGCCGGTATGCACAGTGGCAGCCAGCAAAATCCCATCAGATAGGATACCCCGAGGACTAGCCTACAAGGGGCACCAATACTCTGTGAGTGAGAATAGAAGGACGGGGCCATTGATGACGGGAATAACCCACAGATCATGGCACAACCGCTGAAGGGACCGACCGTTAGGAGAGTGAGGCTCCGAGGGCTAGCCTACGAGGAGCGTACATCCCTTAACCTCGATTGGGTCTTAGATTGTCGGGGCTGAGCTCGTTGAGCTAGGACCCCCTGTTGTTGTCTGCTGTGGGCTTGGGAAGCATCTACCACCGAGAGGTAGAGTCCTTAGTTGCCCAGCAATTCCGTGGCCACGGGGGAATATCACCCTCCCCGGGTAGTTAAAACAGGATGAGAGAATCTCGGACTGGTTCGAACGACCATGATTCAGAGGAGGAGTAAAGGCCCGGGTGAAACGGGTCAACCGTAGAAGCATAGACTCAAACAGGTGGGACGCAGTGTTCAGGGGGATGCATCCGGCCATCCCGACGGTAATTCCCGCCTTGCGAATATTCAATAGCACAAAGGGAGGAATTAATAAGGGGGGAAACCTTCGATACCACAGCGGGAAGAAGCATGCGCATAAGCACAGCTCTGTCCCTGAAGAGGGACACAGGGGTCCATAAATCAAAGCCGAAAATGGTCGATTGGAAGGACCCGGGGAGGGGTCGTTTCTGTAGCCCTCGGTGCTTTGGGGCATGGTCGGTACTTCGAGGAAACCGGAATCAAAGGGCACGCACGAAAGAACTCAGAACCACATCGACATAGATAGAGAAGAGGATAGAAGTTCTGAGCATTCATTCGACCTCGCGGTCCAGACGTTCATATACATATCGCCATCCCAGAGATGGGAGTGGCCTCTCATTTATACATTAAGAATCCGGCGTCGACATCATTGCTTGGTCGCCGTTCATCATCTACAGGGGAATACACAGTAGTAGAGAAGAAATCACAGAGGAGGGGAGGGGTCGGCTCATATCATTGCCATCCCTCCCCTCTCTGCTTACAAATGGTGGACGGAAACCCGCGAGAGAGAAGAACCTACGGAAGATAGAGTAAGACAGGCACTGGCGCCCACCTGCTTTTAAAAATAGAGTATCGGCCCCCTCCTTCTTCTCCGGCTCCGGAAGGCTTCAATCGGAACAGGGGAAGGCGGCCGCCGAAGGACACTCGGATAGAACTCCTTTTTCCTCAGAAAGCTCTCTCCCCCCCTTCCCTTTTTTTTTGCCGTGCTCTCTGCCTTTTAGTCTTCCAGGCCTCCAGCCCTTTTTCAATCGAACCTCGCCCATATATATATAACAGGTTGGAGGCTCTTCATCCGGCGTGAGCTTTTTGGCACGCCGGGGGAGTCTTCATCAATCTATCGCGCCGGTTTAAGACGCCATTCGATAGGGTGACTGGCGCGCCGGGATGATGGCTTAAGGTAAAGGGGCGCGCCGGGCTAAAGGCTGAAGGTGAGGGGGGCGCGCCGTGGATGGGGTATTGAGTGAAGGGCGCGCCGGTTTTGGGCGCGCCGGGCTACTGCTCCTTGCACGCTTTTAAGCCAGTCGATGAACTCGGGGATAACTCCGGGGGCCATCGTGAACATGTACTCTGCTACTGCTCACTAAGACTTCGACGATATGATCTGTCGAAGCTCCTAGATTGGCGTACGGCCATTTTCCAGGTTCTGGATTGCTTTAGGCTGCTCGCACGGGTTTTCTGCGGGCATACGGCCTTCAGCTCTCTAACCCACGCCGTTAGCTTGGCCTGGTTCGTTTCCGAGGCTTCTCGGAAAGCCTGACAACACCACGGATAGCTCCGCCCGAGCTGGGTGATCATTCGGCTGCTAATGGGCCCATCTTGGCAGGAAGCCGCACCTATGTCGGGTGATCGGGATCTTCCGCCGCCAGAGCTTTCGGTCCTCCATGCTGGAGAGCCGGGGGAACTCCTTCATCCTCGGGAGAACCTCCTCATTTGGTGGGGGACCACCGGATAGACCGTCGTCCTTGATCGGACAACGGATGTAGTGGATGCAGCATGACTAAGTCGATGCCGGTTCATTGGGCAGGCTTGGTCGCACTGCCGGTTGGTTGGCGAGTTTGTCTCGGCTCTCCTGAGGTGAAGTCCCCGTATCTACACGGAGCGACTCGAGGCTCTGGCAGCTTGAGAAGTCTTCAATATGTTGATCTTTATCGGCTTCCGTACTTCGGTGGGCCGGGTCATTTGTTCTTATGGCTTGGTTGCCGACGATCATATATTAGGTGCCAACAAATGCCCCCCAGACGTGGGTGTTGCGAGCAAGGCACGGGCGTAGCAGGGCCGACGGATGTATTTCACCCGGACTGACCTCCCCTTTGGTTGGCGGGCGCCTGGGCTGGCCCTTAATTCGGCACGGACGGTAATCCGGCGCCGTTTGCATTTTAATACGGCACGAGGTTGCTTCGGCGCGCTCTTGACCCTTTGGGCTTTTAATACGGCGCGGCCGTTGGCTTCTCGGTTTGACCCGGCGCGGCCTTGACGCCGTGGGATTTTTAATTCGGCGCGCCCTTTCCCGGCGCGCCTTTTGCTTATGGCGTTTTAATCCGGTGTGCTAAATAGCGCGCCGGTTTAGCGGAGGGGGGGGCCTCCTCCATATAAGGCTTTCGCCTTCTTTTTTTCTTCTTCACTCCTCATTTGCAAGCTTCCCTTCTCTCTCCTCCCTTTCTTCTCTCCCTGCGGCGCCGAGTGGAGTGAGGGTGAGAGCGGCGGCGGTCCTTTGGGTGAGCGGAGGTGCCGTCAATTTGGGTTTCAAAACCCTTTCTTTGGGCCCCAGGAGGCTTCTAGCAGGGCTTGCCCTCGGAGCTGTTTCCCCGGGTGTCCCTCTGGCCTCGGTATAATGCCGATGGCTGCTTTTTAGGGATCGTTCCTTAGTGGACGCGTTCCCGCTTTTCTTCGGCAATTCCCTGTGCTGGGGAGACTCTGCCGAAATTTTGTCAGAAGTTCGCCTTTGATTAGCCATTTCCTGACGTTGTTTTTGTTTGATATGCTCTTTTTGCAGCTGTTATGGCATCCAGCTCTTCCTCTCGTGCCGTGGTGACATGGGAGAATGTTAATTCTCTCGACTGGGGTCACGGTCAGGTGGCCATGGTTGCGGAGTCCTCGGATTCGGAGACGGACACCGTAGACACCGGTCGTCTCCTTATTCTTGGGGGCGACTCCTTTCATTATAATAGAGAGGGCGTGACCAGGAAGGATCATCCCAAGGACAAACACCTGATGTCCCTTCTTCGGCGCTTCAACCTTCAGGGGAAGCGGGACGTGTTCGCCGTGCGGAAGGTCGAGCAAGCTCTGCTGGTGGAGAGAGACAGCTTGGCCGAATGCGTAACGCGGGGAAGACCCATCTATCTCCCTGGGGAGGTCAGGAAGTGGAGCGTTGTGCTGGGGTTGCAAGACCTGGCTCCGGCAGACGGACTGTTGACCAGAGCTCCTGAATTTGTGCCTGCTCGGTGGAATGACTCCGCGGGCAGAGTAGATCGGGAGAAGCCGATCTTTGGCTTATTCCTTGTCCCGTTGAGATGGGGATATAGAGATGCGTCATTCTTGCTGGATTGCTTGGCGATTCGCTTCAAGCACCAGATCTCCGTGGGATGGTTTGCTGAGTTGAAAGTCACAGACGCCCACGCATTCAGGCCCGGAGCAGTGGAATTCACAGACTATGTGCTGCATCATTATGCTCCTCTTTTGACCAGAGCTGGTGTTTATCACAGCTTATATGCTTCAAGGTATCGGTATCCAATTTCCCGAGGCTTGTGCTGTGGCATGATCGAGGTGTTTTGCCCCGAATACAACACCTTCTATACTTCAGAGGGGGAGACCTCTTTAGACTTGTGGAGTCTATCTCAGCTCAGCGGCCTGCCCATTGATGGAGAGCCGTATGAGGAAGTTTGTTGGCCCGACTGGTTGAAGGACCAGACCGACGGTGACGGTCGGTATATGGCGGGCTACGCCTATCAATATCTAATGAAGGCGTATCGCACCCTCTTCCATTCGTCGCACGACACGAGAGAAGCTCGAAAGCCGGGCGAGAAACGAAGAGTGCGGATGGGCGCTTGGCTTCAGTATTTCTTCCAGGGGAAGACCAAGTATGAAGATTTTCCTCCGATAGCACCGGTGGCCCAGAAGCGGAAGAAGAGGGTACGACGCCAGGCCGCTTCGTCATCTTCTTCGAGAGGAGGGCAGGGGGAAAACCCAAACCCTACTGGTGTTGATGCATTGACTCACTGTGCTGCATATTTGGTTTATTGGCTTTGTTCTTTTCTCTCCCTCAAGGTGACGAGAGCATGATCAGGGCGAAAGCCATATATCCGGCCTGTCTTATGGCTTGGGGTACCAAGCTGTCTCTTTGCCCAGTGGCCCTGTGCCTCATTTACAAGATGTTGGGAGACTTGCACAAGACGCGCCTCCCCAGAAGCCTTCGGACGGTTGGTCCGTTACATTTTTTTAATGCTTGGGTCTGCACCCTGTTCCCGGAGGCAGCTCCTCGGGCATTACAAGCGGTTCCTCTGGTCCCGCGCATGATAGAGTTTGCAAGTGCCGAGCCATCATTGCTAATGGAGCAACTTTATGCTATTCGGGGTAAATTGACCCGTCTTCCCGTGGACTCGCCTGGGGTTCTTCATTTCTAGAGCTTAGCTGCTCACTCGAGCCCATTGACGAACAGGACGAGACAGTGCAAGCTCTTTGAAACTGAGGAGTACATCCATCCGATTTCCCAGGCCAATTGTACCAGGCCTATTCTGGAGCCGGAGTTGGTTGATTGGGCACTGGCCATAAGGCCTAGTGTCCTCGTCTTTCGCAAGAGCGGCATTCTGTGGTTGGAGCCGTATTACCCGTTCCATTTCAGTCGGAACTTTGGCTACGACCAGCAGATTCCACATTCCTATTCGCAATTTGCATTGCCCAACAGGCACAGGGCCGGGCAAACGTCCAATGACGACGCCCGGATATGGTGGGACTTTTTCCATCATCGTGAAGACGTTTCTTTTCGGGTGCCCGCCCCCGCACGGTTCCCTCGCGTCACGCCTGAATACATCAAGTGGTGGAACGCGCGGACGGGATTTTACAGGACCTCCCGGAGAGAGTGCTGGGCCGTGGCGGAGCACATGTTCTTAACTTCCCAACCGGAGCCAGTTCTTGATATTGATGCTTCTTATTTGAAGAAGTTGAAATCTTGGACTAATACGGATGTGAAGGCCTATCTAGAGGCCCGCAAACTCGTAAAAATCCGCAGGACGAAAGTTGAGCTGAAGTTGCCCCCGATCAACAAGGATGACTATGTGAAGACCCTTCGGGGTTTATGCCGGGTAAGCAGTGAGAGGGTGATTCTCCAGCAACTCCCTTTGCCAGTAGAAGAGCCCATCGCGGCCGTGGCCGACTGGCGTCCCGAGGTAGATAGGTTGTATCCCTACCGGGCTTTCATTCGCAAGGAAGACAGGCGGGCTGACTTATATGCCAATACCCCCTGGTTGTTTGCACTCCTTAGGTCTCACGGCCTCTCGGTGGGTAGCCCCAGTGAAGCCATACTGGACCATCCTCTTCAGATCTCCTTCAAATATGCAGACAGGTGGGGACTAGACCATCTGAGCTTGTATTATCTGCTGTCCTCCCGTGGCCATGAGGACCTGGCACTACTGACTGAGCCGAGCGAAAAGATCGGGGATCTATGCTGGCTTATTCGCGAGGCGGCTTCGAGGGACAAGACGCCCTCGCTGTTTTATTGGCCTCTCTTCCCCTTTTATACGGGACCGGCAAGTACGTTCCATCTCTTCCTTCAGGCCCTTCGGCCGGCTTCTTCTTTTTATTGTGGTTGTGTCATTTTCACCCTTGTGCGTATGCAGTCCGATCGACTTCGGAGGAGACCCGGCACTTCAGGGAACTGATCATAAAGGCCCAAAAGCTGACATATTTTGAAGTTCCTGAGCCGGCGCCGACCACGACGCCACTGCCTCCTGGGGATTCGAGGAAGAGGACCAGGTCCCAACTGCGAGAGGCCGTCGGGAAGGCGAAAGCGGCGGTGACCCGGGTGACACGGGCACGCCGGAAGAAAGCTGCGGAGCAGACATCGACAACCATCCTTCCTCCCGTTGTATGTTTCGAAGAATTTGAGGCTTCTCGCGCACAAGGGCCAGAGGCCGAAGGTAGGCTCTTCTTTTCTCCAAAGTGCATTAGCTTGTCTTGACTGCTTGGGGCGGCCCATGCTGACAGTTGCTGATACAGCTGCCGCAGTCGTCGGTCCCGAGGCGACGGTAGATGTAGCGGCCAGGGATGAGGCAGAGGGAGTTCTTGCTGCTTCCGTAGAAAGGGATCTACCTTCCCCAACACCTCGGCGGGAGATGGAAGGTAATTTATAGTTTTAGTTGCGATAGCAACGTAAACCTTCATATCTTCAGCCGTCTTGACTCCCTTTTGCTGTGGACTGTAGTCGATATACAACCATCATTGCTTCCGGGCTCGGAGAGCGCAGAGGAGGTGATCCCCTCGGGGCAGGGAGAACCCGCCCCTGAGGTATCGTCTATTGCTGCCCTTGGTGTGGAGAGCACCGGGAAAGCTCCCGCCGAGGGTGATGCTCCTGCTGGCGAGGCTCCTACTTCGACGGCGGAGCGTCCTGAGAGAGCAGAGGGGTCTTCCTCCTCTGAGCATGTAGATTATGGTGGCGGCTCCAGTGACGAGGAGCCATCACCACTTGATTTTGAGACCGACGATGCTGGGGTATCCTCGGCCTATGAGAGTGACTATCCGACTTTCAGCCCGGCCCGGTTATCATGGGGCGGTCCTGTGCCGTCATTACCGCTTACGGGTGAGGAGGCTAGCGCTGGGGGAGCTGCTCTTAAAGATTTGAGCTTAGTCCCGGTCGAGGTAAGGATCCATCCGGGACCGATGGTTACCATGCTTCTTTTCTCCTTCCACTAGCCAGGTTTTAAGTGTATATATCTCCGATGCAGACTGAGGTGGCGCTGCCAACTATGACGGTGCAGATACCACTCCCGACCCTGGGAACAGGCCAGGCGACTTTCCCGTCCGTCCTGCGGCCCATCGCATTGCGGTACCCAAAGGATCATGCAGCAGCAATGGTTCCAGTTGGTCCCGGAGCGCTTGTGGAAGTTGATAGTTCGGCAGTAGCTGGAGATTTTCCGCCAAGGGAGGCTACACAGCAGTCAGTCTTGGAGGAGGGTGGCTCTGCTGAGATAGAAGCCAGGGAGATTATTGAGGGACGGACGTCCTCGGTGCTCGGGGTTCTTGTTGGACTCCCACCCCAGGGGACCGGCAAGGAGATTGTTGTTGCTGAGGCTCCAGCCACCGCATCTGCTGGTGCGGTTGTTTCCGGTGGTAGTGGGCTGCAGCTTATGCCGTCGTCATCCTCCGGGGCGGCTGATGATATATGGGCTGCCGTGGATAGCAGAGTAGAGTTTGAACTGCCCGAGACGTCGCCACTTGGCCTGCAATCCTCGAGTGATGTCGTATGGCAGTTCCTGGGGACCCTCCAGCAGGCCGTAACAGCCAGTAGGGATTTAACTTATGTTCAGCTGAGGGGGTTGATAGAGCATCTGTCCCGCTCGCTGCTGGCCCTTGGTTGTCCCATGGACGACTGGACTCCACGGGTGATCCTGCTCCTGAAGTATGTGAACCGGAGGGAGTTCTTGGGCCGGGAGGCAGCTGACCAGCTGGTGGCCATATCAATGGAGCGGGCTGAAAACAAGACGGCCCTCATTTCCCTGCAAGAGACCGCGGTGAAGGCGAGGGGCGAAGCCAACGCCTCTCTACAACGTCGGAACTCCCTGACGGCCCAGATGACGGCATTGCGGGCCGAACTTTCCAGGATGGAGGCTGAACTTGAAGAAGTAGATCGCCTGGGGGTCCAAAAGGTTGAGGATGCTGAGATGGCCGAAGGGCAAGCTGCTTCCCTGGAGGTGAAGCTATCCGAGCTGGAGGCCACCGAGTTCAGATTGCAAGAACTGATCCGTCATCCATCCTTGGGTATTCCCGTGCTGGAGGACATATTCCGACGCCCTTTGCCGTAATCTCTTTTCTTTATGTGCTCACTTTTAATGCACCTTATGTATCCCAGGGCATGGTCCATGTAATCATGCGCCTTCTCTTCATAGTAATGAAAAATCTCCATCCTGATTTTGAATGAAGACTCCATCTTGTCATTGTGTTGTTTTTTTTTTGTTTGCCCGTCGATTCTAGTTCGAGTGTATGAGTCATTAGGGCAGGAGAGCGCTCACGCCTTCAGGGAAGGGGTGAGGTGTTCACTCCACCGCGCCACGACTTTTCTCAAGACTAGAAACGGCTTATGCTGGTCGAGAGTTCGGGGAACTCAGGGGGGCATAGTGAAACTGGCGGATAAACGGTCATGCCGAGAGCGGCAAGAACCGAGAACGGGTACCGACCGGTCTTGCCGATGATGACAAGGGTCGAAAAGGGTAGACGGTCTTGCCGATGGTGACAAAAACCGGACAGGTAGTGACCGATCTTGCCGATGGTGACAAGGGTCGAAAGGGTAGACGGTCTTGCCGATGGTGACAAAAACCGGATAGGTAGTGACCGATCTTGCCGATGGTGCCAAGGGTCGAAAGGGTAGACGGTCTTGCCGATGGTGACAAAAACCGGATAGGTAGTGACCGATCTTGCCGATGGTGACAAGGGTCGAAAGGGTAGACGGTCTTGCCGATGGTGACAAAAAACCGGATAGGTAGTGACCGATCTTGCCGATGGTGACAAGGGTCGAAAGGGTAGACGGTCTTGCCGATGGTGACAAAAATCGGACAGGTGGTGACCGATCTTGCCGATGGTGACAAGGGTCGAAAGGGTTAGATAGTCTTGCCGATGGTGACAAAAAC
Source organism: Amorphophallus konjac (assembly GCA_022559845.1). Lineage (NCBI taxonomy): Eukaryota > Viridiplantae > Streptophyta > Magnoliopsida > Alismatales > Araceae > Amorphophallus > Amorphophallus konjac. The sequence goes on from CM040119.1 coordinate 92,688,614, forward strand.
CGGACAGGTGGTGACCGATCTTGCCGATGGTGACAAGGGTCGAAAGGGTAGACGGTCTTGCCGATGGTGACAAAAATCGGATAGGTAGCGACCGATCTTGCGGATGGTGACAAGGATCGAAAGGGTTAGACACTGGACGTGTATAAGTGGGATATCGGATGAAGACCCTCGCCACGACCTCGAAAGTGGCCTTTTGGACGGCGGATGGTTCATCACTATTCATCAAAAAAAAATTTTTTTTTTATTCACATTACTGACCTAAGCGCCCTTTCGGGTTTTCACGCGGCGGGGTACCCGATTTTGCCTGTGACGCCCTTTCGGGTTTTCGTCACAGCTGGGTTATAGCCGTTTTTGCACTTGTCCTGATATAGGAACAAGTCTGGCGGGGTATCTCTATTTTTAACCCCAATTTATTTTCCTCTTTTTTTTTCTTTGTTTTTGAATTCGAGATTCAGAAGGACTTGATCGCGGGAACGCCGACCGTCCTTGTCGATGAGGACAAGGGTTGGTCTTAGGTTTATTTCGTCGACACTGGTTAAATGTCGAAGTAAGGAAGTGGTTTATTAACAAGGATGTAGGATCCAAGTTCAAGTGTAGAGATCGACCGATCTCGCCGATGATGGCGAGAGTCAAAAAGGGTTTATTCGTCGGTGTATGTTACTGTCGAAACAAGAATGGGGTTGTCAACAGGGACGTAAGGTCCAAGTTGGGGGTAGAGATCAACCGATCTCGTCGAGAATGACGAGGGTCGAAGAGGGTTTGTTCATCGACATGGGTCACTGCCGAAACAAGGATGGGGTTGTCAACAGGGACGTAAGGTCCAAGTTGGGGGTAGAGATTGACCGATCTCGCTGATGATGACGAGGGTCGAAAAGGATTTGTTAAAGTATTCCCGGTGGGACTTTGATGATTGTCCCTTTCGGAGTTTATAGGGTGGAGAATAGGAGAGGCATTTGGAAATTATGACTTTACCGACTCAGGCGCCCTTTCGGATTTTCGCCGAAGCCAGCCCCCTCTTGCTTTTGCCCGCGCGCCCTTTCGGGTTTTCACGCGGCGGGGTACCCGATTTTGCCTGCGACACCCTTTCGGGTTTTCGCCACAACCGGGTTATAGCCATTTTTGCACTTGTCCCGATGTGGGAGCAAGTCTGGCGGGGTATCTCTATTTTTAACCACATTTTTGTTATATATATATTTTTGACTTCTTTTTTTATATTTTATTCGGAATGCGAGCCGAGAAAGGGTAGCTTGATCAGGGCGAAATGCCGCTAACCAAGGAGAGGTAGCTTGATTAGGGTGGAAAGCCGCCTGATCAAGGAGAAATAGCTCGATTAGGGCGGAATGCCGCTAACCAAGGAAAAGTAGCTTGATTAGGGCGGAATGCCACTGACCAAGGAGAGGGTAGCTCGGTTAGGGCGGAGTGCCACTGAACCAAGGAAAAGTAGCTCGGTTAAGGCGGAGTGCCACTAACCAAGGGGAAGGGTAGCTCGATTAGGACGGAACGCCGCTAACCAAGGAAAGGGCAGCTTGATCAGGACGGAATGTCACTAACCAAGGGAAAGGTAGCTCGGTTAAGGCGGAGTGCCACTAACCAAGGGGAAGTGTGTTCCGACCGATCACTCGAGGTGTGTCGACTGCGCTGCATGATACAGCTTAATGTGTTTTCCGTTGAGGGGAGAGAACTGGATGACTCCTTTGTGGTCTACGAGGACGTAGGCACCCCCTTCATATACTCGGCGGATGATATACGGTCCGACCCAGTTTTCGACCAGCTTCCCTTTGGGGTTAGAGGCCACCACTTCTCTTCTTTTGACCATCACCAGGTCTCCTTTCTTGAACTCTCGACCCTTGACTAACTTGTCAAAAGTACGGGCCATGCGAGCTTGGTAGAGTTGGATGTTTTGTTGCGCCTGGAGGCGTTTTCCTTCGAGCTCAGCGAGCTCTTCCAATCTTCTTTCTGCATTGGTCTGCTCACCACTGACTAATCCGTGCTGGATGGCAACTCGCTATGAAGGAACTTCGAGTTCAATCGGCACTACAGCTTCCGACCCATAGACAAGGGAGAAGGGTGAACAGCCGGTTGGGGTCTTGTAGACAGTACGATAAGCCCAAAGCACTTCGTACATCCTTTCTTTCCAATCCTTTTTGTTAGACTTGACAGTCTTCGCCAATAGTGTGCACAAGGTTTTGTTAAAGGCCTCTGCTAGTCCATTGGCTTGAGGGTTGTAGGGGGACGATGTCCTCCAGTCAATTTTGTATTTGTCAGCTAGTCGATAAACCTTCTGGTTTCTGAAATGGCTGCCGTTATCAGAGATGATTTGACTGGGGATCCCGAACCGGAATATTACATTCTGCCGGAAGAACCTTGCGACTAGTTCTCCGGTCACATCTCTTAGTGCTACTGCCTCCGCCCATCTGGAGAAGTAGTCTGTAGCTACTAAGATGTATCTGCATCCTGACGAAGATGCCGGCAGTGGCCCTACCACGTCCGTGCCCCACTGAGCAAACGGCCAACTTGGTGGAGTGGGATGTAGTGGCACTGGGGGTCTCCTCGCCACATTAGCATGTTCTTGACATTTCTGACAAGCCTTAGCGAACTTGCAGCAATCATTAAATATAGTGGGCCAATAGTAACCCAATTTCTTTATCTCTATTTTCATCTTCGGACCGGCCTGGTGTGCCCCAGCTGATCCTGCATGAACTTCCTGCATCACCTGTCCCGCTTCTGCTGAAGACAAGCAACGGAGTAGGACTTTCATTCGGGCATCTGCCATAATTCGGAACAAGGTCCCGCTTCTCATCTCATAAGAATCCTTGATCCTCAGGAGCTTCATTCTTTGTTCCTTTTCTTTTGGAAGTTGCTGGTGTTGAAACCAGCGTAGGAGATGCTCTCGCCAGTCGGGTGATAAGTGTGTATTTTTACCATTTAATTCATGATTATATGCACTTGTATGAGCTTAAATTGATATTAAATATACACTTCTCACACTTATTGTTAATTTTGTATCAAATGTTTAATTTTCTAAAATTAAATAAATTTTTATGATACTTTTTATGTATTTATATAGGCACGCAGTTCGAGGAAAACTCCAAGAAAAAGAAAATAAAGAAAATAAAAATATTATTTTGAATGGGCCAAAAGCCCAAGTACTTGTTCAAAAAGAAAAGAAAAATTTTTAGAACAAAAAAAAGAAATTGATTTACTATTTTTAGCATTTTCTAACTATTTATAGATATATATATAGCTATATATATATATTATATAATAAAATTAAAAAAATGAAAAAAAAAAAGATTCAAAACCCGCCCCCGCCCCGCCCTTCCCGCCTTCGCCGCCCGGGCACGGGCGACGAGGCGCGAAGGCGAATGCGGGCGGGGGGGGGTCGTGGCGGGCCGTGGCACGCGGAGCGGCACAGGCGCGGGTCCGGGTCAGCGGCGAAGGCGCGCTTCACGCGCAGTCAAACCGCGTCCACACGGCAGCAGCACGAGGCAGGCGACGCGGGGCGCGTGCGCCACGAGGCGACACGCGGTGGTTGGCGCGACGGCGGGCGCACGGCGGGCCCACGGGCCGGCTGCCTAACCGGCCTAACCGGTCGGCGCAACGCGCCGGCAGAGGAGAAATAAGAGAAAGAGAAGGAAGAAAGGGCCATAAAAAATTCCAAAAAAATCTAAAAAAAGCAAGAAAAATAACAAAAGGTTCAGCACACTCCAGCCTACCAAGTTGGGTCAAAATTAGGTGCATTTGAGTGGTTTATATGAGCAAGAAGAGATTGTAAACCCTATATAAAGGGGGTATCACTTGTAATGAAGAGTTAGTTGTTAGAGTTAGAACTAGATGGAGTTAGGGAGAGAGCTAGCTATGGGCACTTGTAATGTAAGTTAGTTCTTTACATTTCTGAAGTTTTTGATTGTTGAAGTTGTGTTTTTCCAAGCTTTTGAAGTCAAATTTGTAAGTTGAATTTATTGCAATACAAGTTTCATTTTGGAATTCAATCTTTTCATAGTCTTATTTCTCATTATTGTGATCCTCATTTCAAATTCTTGTCTTCATAAAAGTTGTTCCTTTTTAAGTTTTCTTCAACTTCTCTGTTTATCATTTCTTCAAATTCGTCCAAATTCATAAAGTTAATACCCATTTTCTTAAGTGCTGTCCTGTGCATTTACTGTTCATCCGTGGTGATACCTTCTTCCATTCATTCATTTTGAAGTCTTTATAGTCCTCAAATAACTCTGAGTTCTTCATAAGAGTTGTTCCTCTCTTGTATATCTAAGTTTTATTCTTCTTGCACTTTGTCAAATTCCTCTTCTTTTGAGCTTTAGAATTAAGTTTTCAAGGTGCTGGTTTTCTGTCAATTACTGTTCATCCGAACCAATAGGTCCTAGTTTTTCAAGTTTTTCCTTATCTTCCTTTCATTTTCTATTTCTGTGTTCTTCATTAAAGTTCTTCCTTTTTCAATTCTCTACAACTTTCATGTTTTCAACTTTTTCTAATTCCATTCAGATTTCAAGTTATTTCATTTCTTCCAACCCCCATTTCCACTTGAATTCTGTTTTGTTTTCACCTTAAAGTTTCAAACTTGTTATCTACAAACCCGTTCTTCTTAAGTGTTTCAAACATACCCGAAGCGGTGATTCTTCTTCAAATCCTCTCACGGCGTCAACTTCCTAGGCAGAACGATCATCATCAAAGGCTCGGCGTGGAAACGACGACGTTCTTCACTCAATTGGCTAAATTTTCTTTACTTATCCCTTGTCATTTCAAGTTGTAATTTCATTTCCGTTAGTTGTAATCGCACTCAAAACCCAAAAATTGGTTTTTCAAAACACAAGAATATTTTCCAACTAAGAAAAATAACCAAATTCCTTCCCCGTGGGATCGACCCGTACTTACCATTATACTCATGTTTTCAAATCCATAAGTGAGTGAGTGCGGTTATAAATATTTGAAATTTGTGTGGCACGGCAATTTTAACAACGACTGTCGAGGCGACATCAAATTTTTGGCGCCGTTGCCGGGGATGGAGATACTTTTCCTAGTTGGATACTCTTGTGTTTACTTTGTATATTTGTATATTGATTTTTGCTTTCTTTACTTGTGCAGAAAAATGAAAAAAAAAATTGAAAATCAAAGAAAGAGGAAGATCGAATCTGAAATTCCAAGGATATGAAATGTCGTTAAATAGCTCGGAAGCATTGCTAAAGGGTTGAAATCAAGAAACAGGTTCTATCTTTCCACTTTCTGAAAATTTTTACAAAAATCTGAAAATTTCTTGAAAACTCTATAAAAATAAAAAACAATCAAAACAAAAGAAAAATTTTCATGCTGGTTAGTTAGGTTCATTAACTAAAAACAAAAACAAAACAAAAAAATCTTCATTTGTACCAAATAAAAGACCTCATTGCAAGAGCAGAAACTACACTTTCATGCTCTAGGTCATGCATCATTTAGCTTAGAATTTGTCTTTGTTTAATTTCTGCATTGCATTTTGAAGATCGCAAGGGGCAAGGTACGTTCTACTGATCTCAGTCTGGCATTTATTTTTGCATAAAGAACCCCTTGTTTGAAATTGTGGTGTGCATTTCATTTCAAAATACTTTAAGGGCAACACCCCTAACAAGATAAGGTGGGGATTTCATCACCCTCCCTTAGCCCGAAAACCACAACTTCCTTGCATCTCTGCATTACCTAGGCCTTAATAAAACTCAGTAGACGTTGGCCCTAGGATCACACTGTGATTCTTGTGTTATTTAGGTTTATCCTCATATGAAAACCGGTGCCTAAGGCAAGACGGTCGGACAGCAAACGCTTTAAGCGGGTTAGTGGTTTGGCATAATAAGGTCCCTACGAAAGTAGGGGGAACCTCCCACTTCCCCACCCCTTACCTGGCTGGTGGTCATATTGAGGGTAAACTTAAGTCTCACGTTAATCATTTTGTGAAACCCTATTTATAGGTCCAGGTCACATCTAGGTCATTAGGGTCATTTGTGTGCTAACTTGTTTATCTTTGCATAAAAAAAAACAATAAAATCAAAACATAAAATTTTTTTTTTTGAAAAATCATCACTCTTTCTTGGGTCTTTTTTATTTCCACATCTAATTTTGTTCAGGCCCAATAATAGATTCTTTGATGTTTAATTATGCGGGCTATGTGAATTCCAACTCTCCATTTACCCCTTATCAACAAACTCCTTCACTCTTCCACAATGGGGTTCATAATTCATCATTCACCCAAGAGCCATATCAATGGTCATCGGATTTTCCCCCTCTGTCTCCTACACAAACCCAAATAATCAATGGGAAAATCAACAATTTTCTTCTTGGGAACCATACCAAGACCCCATTCAACGTCCTTCACATCCACACTTTACAGATTGGGATTCATATTCCAATGATCCTTACAATCAAGTCCATTCTTATGATCAACCCTATTATGGAGGGCAACCAATACACTCTCCTGATTTTCAGACTGAGTGCCCTTCAAATTACTATCCATCACAATCTGACTCTCAGCCCACTTATCTATCTCCTTTATACACAGATTTACATAAGGAGGAGATGTTGGATAAATTGACACGGCTCTTCCAGACTCAACAACAAGCCTTTCAGGAACAACTGCAAAACTTTGAGGCCCAAGTGAGTAGGATTGCTGAAAACATCATAGAAACGGAAGTGGATCCAATGCCTAACAACTCCACAAGTCTTGAGGACCAACTTCTTGGATGTTACAATGATAAAAGTCTATATGCTCAACCTATGATCCCACAATCTACCACTCATATCACTGTTGATTTTGAGGGAATTATGGAAGCGTCTTATGCGGAGGACGTAACGGAAGAGCAGCCTGAGGAGCCTAAACCCCATTCCAATTGTGAAGAGGATTATGATGATTTTGAGTCATCGGGGGGAGAAGAAGGGAATGATGAAAATCGTATTTGGGCCAAAACCTCTGATGATCATTATGACCCAGCCCAACAGACAAATCATTACTATTCATCTCTTCCACCCACACCTAATGCCTCTGATGATCAATTCATTCAGTTACTTCTCCATAGTCAATCCCTCCAACAGCACATCAATAGGCTTACTGAGGAAGTCAAAACCATGGAGGGAGAGCAATTCTTTGATTCCTCTGAACCTAATCCTCATCAAGTCCTTCCCACTGACTATGATCACTCTATGATTCCCCAAGATCATTACCCTCTGATTAATCTTAATTTAGAAGATGAAGGAATTATGGAGAGATCTTGTCAAAACGATTTGAATGAGGAACCTAGACAATTTGAGGAGATTGAAGAATTTGATGGCAATGAAATTCATGAAGGTGATGAACTGATAAATGACCATATTCCCCCTCCTACAAAGGAATTTGAGGAGTCAGTGCTTGCTTGTCAACATGAGGGAAATGCAAGAGAGGTGGATGATCTTCAGTTAGAGGGAGAGGATGAATATATTGAACCTCATCACAAGTCTCTCCCCGATCATGATGACCTTCTCTTTGATGATGGGAATGGAAAAGAAGTGGAGATGGGACATGGCTTTGATGAAATTATCTTTGAAGATGGGAAGGAAGAAGAAGTAAAGATGGATCTAAAATTGAACATTTATTGGAATACTGAAGTTGGGGTAAATGAGGAATTGAATGATTCAAGTATGCCGCATGATAATTTCAATCTAGAGGAGCAGGTAGAGCTTGTGCCACTTCTGGACCAAGGTGATTCTTTTCAAACTCTCCCAACTCATTGGTCCACCCTGGCTCTACATGCTAATTTATCTGATCCTAAGGAATTTCAGGAGGAATATTTCATACTTCATGATATGATTTTTCCCAATGTGCCTCCTCTATTCTTTCCTCGGGATAATGCTTTTGAGCTACCTCCATCTCGATCTCTGTCTCGCCCTTGCGCTCACCAGTCACATTCATTTTCTTTAGGGCATGAAAAAGACAATTTTGCCAAGGATAAAATTCTTTGGTGGCTCATTTTAAAATCAACTTGTTGGTTGTTGAGCTACAGTGCGTCTGGCTGAAGACGTTAAATTTAGCGCTTTTTGGGAGGCAGCCCAACATCTTCATAGTTTGGTGTGCAAATAAATGGCTTCTTAGGAGACAACCTAAGTGAATTCTGTGTGGTGATACATTCTTGGAGGCTAGATGTGTGCAAGATTTGAGTGGCCAAAAAGAAGAGAGAACCAAGCATAACAAAACATTTTATTCAAACTCTCAATAACAGGAACAAACAACCAGAGATTACAAAGTTTAAGGACGCCGATCTGAGGGGGCAGCAAAGAAGCTACTGACACGAAAGCCACGCTCTCGTGCTCTTCGATAGCGCTCCTCGCCATCCTTCAGCCATTGCTCGGCTAGGCCGAGACTAGTCCTCAATTCAAAAAGTTGGGCCTCCAGGGCCCTCTTTTCCTCTTTCTCGGCCGATCTCTTGGCTTTCTCTCTGTCTCTGTCCTGTTCTCTCTCAGCCCGTTCTCTCTCTCTATCTTCTCTTTCTAATTGAAGGGTGATTCTCAACTCCACAGCGTCCCTTGAAGAATCCTCATCTGGACGACGCTGTAGTTCTTCTTCCAGCTCAGTTATTCTAGCTTCCTTCTGAGTGGCATTTGCAAGTGCCTCTTGTGTTTCTTTCTCCTGCCACACATTACATCTCAGGCAAATAGCAATACTTGAATAAGGGATGTTAAATGATGAAATCCTCACCTGTACAGAAAGCATCCCCTCTGCCTCTGCAGCCCGTTGTGTGGCATGAGCAAGTTGCTCGTGGAGTTGATCCAGCTCGGATGTGGGAATCCATAGACTGGAAGAAACACCATCTGCTCCCATCGCCGAAGAAACTGCATCAAGCTGAGCACGCTGCACATGTGGTAACATTAAGTGGTTAGCGCCCCGAATCTCAAAGCCTACCCGGAATATGTACTGAAATACTTACTGATGAACCTAGAGCCGCTCTGGTATCACTCAGCTCTTGCTCCGTGTCCGCCAGACGAGCTCGTAAGTTCGTTATTATAGTATCACGGACATCCTATAGTTATGGCTTTTGAGTTCACAAACAAAGAAAAAAAAAATTAAAAACAACAAAATGTAGAAGATACAAACATGGTTTCCTTACCTCTACAAGCCCTCCAGGCTGGAGCCTTTTTGCATACATTGCTCTGTAGAGGCGTAGGTAATCATCGCTATCTTGTGCTTGAGATTCCACGAGTGTGCCTCCCCGTTGCCAATCTTCATATTGTTCGGGGAAGCGCACTCTCCAATCAACACAGGTGGCTGGTCCACGCGTCTGCCTTCCGACACTAGGTGACATGGTCATATCCACCCATTCTTGAGCCAGCCCTAGGGTCCGCATAGCTAATCGCAGCCTGAGGGGCTCGATTTCATTTAAGCAATGGAGCCAGAGGTCCCGTCCAAACCGGGCGCGGCTTCCAACTACCCAAGGCTGGTCAACATCGACCATGTTCATGAAAGGCCTCCAGTTCACCTTTAATGGGTTGCACGTATCTTCTCAGTTAAAAAAAATGAAAAAAAATGAAAAAAATAAAAAAAAAATTGAGAAAATAATTATCCTACCATCGTTGCAGGGAACTCTTGCAACTCTCGCCTGAACACCATCAGTTGGTAGGGTAAAGGTGCAGTGCTCATGATGGGTTGCCACCGTCTCGCTAGAGGGACCGTCAGTGGTCGACAGTGTCGAGCCCTCCCCATTGGAAGGTAATAGTAGCTCCACAGCTACACCATCATGTGTCATTGATGAAAACACAAACAAAAATCAGAAAATAAAAACAAAACAAAAATTTTCATTACCTGGATTAAAGGCGTAAACCCATTTAGTGTCATCTCTTTGTCTGTCCTTTGCGACAGACTTGTAAACAGATGTGCCAGCACAGCAACTCCCCAGGCGTATTGTCCTACTCTTTCCAAGTCTACAAGCAGTTCTAAGAAATGACAGTGGATACTGTCTCCCTTGGACCCCAGCAACAACTTGCCTAATAGAAAGAGGAGGAACCTCCTCAGATCCATATTGGTCCGCTCCCAATTGCTGGTATCCATACAATACATAGCACGGGCACTTCTTTCTGCCCTTTCCATAAATTCTTCTATGGACTCATCATCACGCGGACGCATGTCAGTAAGCCCTAAAGCTTCCATGATCGATGCCCTGGCTACTGACCTGTTCTTCCGACTATCTAAGTCCATCCCCAACAAGTTATGGGCACCTTCACGGTAATCCGCGTAGGTGACACCAGTCACTGCTTCCCCATCCACTTTTAGGCCCGTGATTCGGACCACATCTTCCAAGCTGGGTACCATATGCCCCCACGGCATCAGGAATGCCCTACTTACCGGGTCCCATCTTTCACGTAGAGCTTGGATCAGAGCAAGGTCGATCTTGAGTGGCTCAATTCTGAGAAAGGGCCCGAATCCCATCACGTCCAACCTCGCTTTCTGGAAGTCCGGGAGCCCTCGATATGCAGCCACGACCAACTCCCACGAGATGTGTGACTTCATCACACTCTGCACATACGCCAGAAATGAGAAATGGGAAGCTTTCCCAAGAAAGAACAGAGAAGAAGAAAGGAATGAAAGGAATCACTTACAAGCTGTGGTAGAGTCCTTTCACTCACAAGACCTTCAACTTCAGAGAATCTCCTGGCACTACTGCCTGATCTACTCCTCTTCGAGGAGCGAGACGACTCCCCTTCAGCTCTGAAGCTCGATTCACCCTCCATTCTGAACCTTGAGCAACACTCACTACTCCCCTTTGCAACCTTTTCACTCGACTCTACTCTCACAACGTCGATGTTCTCCAGTCGAGTGGGAAGGGGGGGTATTTATAGGATTGGAGAGCAAGTGATCTACATCTCGCACCATCACATCCAGCCATAGCCTTAGCGACACGTCATCCTCCCGTTAATCTCGCACCCACTCTACTATGTGGAGTGGTCACGTCGGAGGCGTGTTTTATTGACTTTCTCTCTCTTGTTGGTCCAAAGATTTGTTATGTTTATTGTCCCGTTGTGGCCACCTTTCGCATAACACACGCATTGAGGGGACATTTCTGCGGGAAATCCGGCTCCGTAACTCACGTTGCCATCATTGGTCGATTCCTTTGGAAATACATGTTCATTGGGTCCCACTCCTTGTGTTAATTCCTGGCTTCTGATCTGATTTCTTGTTTTAGTATGTTTGTTTTTCAGTTGTCAGGCCAAGCTGCACCGACGCCCTCGTCATTTTACCCCGCCATCAGGTTGTATCCTTCCATCCCAACTTTATTATCTCTTTACATGTCCTCTGATCTTTCTACTAATTATGCCATTGAGGACAATGTCATTTAAGTTGGGGGGGGGAGATAAAGTTCAAACTTTTCAACACTTTTCAAAATTTTCTAAAAATTTCAACAAATTTTTTTTTCTTACTTTCTTGAATTGTCATGTGAAACAACAGTTTTCCCCGAGTTGAATTTCTTGATTCATGTCGCATGAAAAGTGATTCTAGAATGGAAATAACTAGAGACTCGGATGATGGATAATTTATTTACTCTAGCCATGGAAAACTGATTTAAAGAATCTCTGTAAAAGTTCAGATGCACTTTCAAAGAAAAGAAAAATCACGTTGCACGCTAATGAAACAAGAAGGACAAGCCTTCTATTATTTGAGACAAACTGTCTGATATTCTGCATTTTCTGAAGAAGAAATATGTTAGAAGCTTTCTGCCATAGAAAAGTATGAGAAAAAAAATAAAGCACCATGAAAAATACTCCGATTCTGAGTAACCGGGCCTACTTCACCAAAGACGTGTTGAGGTTCGCGTCAAAAGGAAAAGGGAACTTGGATCTGTGGAACCGGCCTACTTCACCTAAGACGTGTTGAGGTTCGTGTAAAACAGTGAAGGGTAGTGCAGCATCATGTGTGTAAAAAAAAAAAGAGAAAAAGAAAAGAAAAGAAAAATATATAGTGATCCCAAAAGGGACATAGCAATAAGGCAGACAAAAAGCTAGTGTGCTAAACGCTCTAAGTAAGAAGTGCAGAATTGAAAGGCATTTGTTCGGAATAGCAATTGGAGGATGCAATTGTCTATACTGTGAATTTAGTATTTCACTTGCACAAGTGCTACTGAATTTTGATTAGAATTCTTGATCATATTCCTAAGGCTAGTCTGTGATAATTACTCCAGATTCCTGATCTTTAGTTAACTCTATAAAAGATGATCTGGAAATGAGGCATGAATAATTTCAATTCTTGTTGGTCCTGAATTTTTCATTAATTACATTGCTAAGGGACTAGCAATGAGTAAGTTGGGGGGTGTGATAAGTGTGTATTTTTACCATTTAATTCATGATTATATACACTTGTATGAGCTTAAATTGATATTAAATATACACTTCTCACACTTATTGTTGATTTTGTATCAAATGTTTAATTTTCTAAAATTAAATAAATTTTTATGATACTTTTTATGTATTTATACAGGCACGCAGTTCGAGGAAAACTCCAAGAAAAAGAAAATAAAGAAAATAAAAATATTATTTTGAATGGGCCAAAAGCCCAAGTACTTGTTCAAAAAGAAAAGAAAAAATTTTAGAACAAAAAAAAGAAATTGATTTACTATTTTTTAGCATTTTCTAACTATTTATAGATATATATAGCTATATATATATATATATTATATAATAAAATTAAAAAAATGAAAAAAAAAGATTCAAAACCCGCCCCCGCCCCGCCCTTCCCGCCTTCGCCGCCCGGGCACGGGCGACGAGGCGCGAAGGCGAATGCGGGCGGGGGGGGTCGTGGCGGGCCGTGGCACGCGGAGCGGCACGGGCGCGGGTCCGGGTCAGCGGCGAAGGCGCCCTTCACGCGCGGTCAAACCGCGTCCACGCGGCAGCAGCACGAGGCAGGCGACGCGGGGCGCGTGCGCCACGAGGTGACACGCGGCGGTTGGCGCGACGGCGGGCGCACGGCGGGCCCACGGGCCGGCTGCCTAACCGGCCTAACCGGTCGGCGCAACGCGCCGGCAGAGGAGAAATAAGAGAAAGAGAAGGAAGAAAGGGCCATAAAAAATTCCAAAAAAATCTGAAAAAAGCAAGAAAAATAACAAAAGGTTCAGCACACTCCAGCCTACCAAGTTGGGTCAAAATTAGGTGCATTTGAGTGGTTTATATGAGCAAGAAGAGATTGTAAACCCTATATAAAGGGGGTATCACTTGTAATGAAGAGTTAGTTGTTAGAGTTAGAACTAGATGGAGTTAGGGAGAGAGCTAGCTATGGGCACTTGTAATGTAAGTTAGTTCTTTACATTTCTGAAGTTTTTGATTGTTGAAGTTGTGTTTTTCCAAGCTTTTGAAGTCAAATTTGTAAGTTGAATTTATTGCAATACAAGTTTCATTTTGGAATTCAATCTTTTCATAGTCTTATTTCTCATTATTGTGATCCTCATTTCAAATTCTTGTCTTCATAAAAGTTGTTCCTTTTTAAGTTTTCTTCAACTTCTCTGTTTAGCATTTCTTCAAATTCGTCCAAATTCATAGAGTTAATACCCATTTTCTTAAGTGCTGTCCTGTGCATTAACTGTTCATCCGTGGTGATACCTTCTTCCATTCATTCATTTTGAAGTCTTTCTAGTCCTCAAATAACTCTGAGTTCTTCATAAGAGTTGTTCCTCTCTTGTATATCTAAGTTTTATTCTTCTTGCACTTTGTCAAATTCCTCTTCTTTTGAGCTTTAGAATTAAGTTTTCAAGGTGCTGGTTTTCTGTCAATTACTGTTCATCCGAACCAATAGGTCCTAGTTTTTCAAGTTTTTCCTTATCTTCCTTTCATTTTCTGTTTCTGTGTTCTTCATAAAAGTTCTTCCTTTTTCAATTCTCTACAACTTTCATGTTTTCAACGTTTTCTAATTCCATTCAGATTTCAAGTTATTTCATTTCTTCCAACCCCCATTTCCACTTGAATTCTGTTTTGTTTTCACCTTAAAGTTTCAAACTTGTTATCTACAAACCCGTTCTTCTTAAGTGTTTCAAACATACCCGAAGCGGTGATTCTTCTTCAAATCCTCTCACGGCGTCAACTTCCTAGGCGGAACGATCATCATCAAAGGCTCGGCGTGAAAACGACGACGTTCTTCACTCAATTGGCTAAATTTTCTTTACTTATCCCTTGTCATTTCAAGTTGTAATTTCATTTCCGTTAGTTGTAATCGCACTCAAAACCCAAAAATTGGTTTTTCAAAACACAAGAATATTTTCCAACTAAGAAAAATAACCAAATTCCTTCCCCGTGGGATCGACCCGTACTTACCATTATACTCATGTTTTCAAATCCATAAGTGAGTGAGTGCGGTTATAAATATTTGAAATTTGTGTGGCACGGCAATTTTAACAACGACTGTCGAGGCGACATCATCGGGCTGCTGAGCCCCTTCGATGACTGTTATTTCCATCTCATGTTTGTCGGCCAGGACCTCTGTTACGCAGGGGACCTGTCGGCGGTTGATCACTGTTATATTCAGGCTTGCGTCTGGCGGGACCGCCAATGAACTGGCCAGCTTAGCGAGGGCGTCTGCCTGAGCATTCCAGCCTCGATTGATGTGCTTAATGCTGATGAAGTAAAATTTTGACATCAGGCAAGTTGCCAACTGGTGATAGGGGAGGAGCTCTTGCTTTCGCACCTCGAACTCTCCTTCCAGCTGTTTTATAACTAGCATGGAGTCTCCGAATGCTTCCAGCATCTGAATTCCCATGGACAGAGCGATCTGCAACCCGATTATCAGGGCTTCATATTCTGCTTCATTGTTTGTGCATTGTTTGTTTATGGAGTAGGAAGTATGCACCACTTCTCCTTCTGGGGACTTCAAGACTATGCCCGCCCCTGCTCTGACCCTGGATGATCCGGTGGCAGAGGTGTCCATTCTGGAAGCGCCATTAAAGTATAGCTGCCATAAGGAAGGCTGTACTTGGGCGGCTTCTAGGGTTTCATCCTCGGGAAGTTCCGGTTCCCACGGGCTTTCCCCGGGTATCGGATGTTCAGCAAAGAAATCTGCAATAGCTTGACCTTTGATGGCCTTGCGCGGTACGTAGGAGACATCAAACTCCATAAGGATTACCGCCCATTTGCCTAGGCGGCCTTTGAGTGCCGGCTGGGACATAATATATTTCAGGGGATCCTCCTTGGACACCAAGCTGATTTCATGCGACAACATGTAATGCCGGAGCTTTTTGACTGCAAAGACTAATGCCAGGTAGATCTTCTCAATATAAGTGTATTTTTCTTCAGTTCTGACCAGTCTCCGACTGAGGTAATAGAGGGCTTGTTCTTTCCCTTCTTCATTATTCTGGGCTAGCATTGCCCCCAGAGAATTGTGTGTAGCTGCTATATACAGTATCAACGGCCGTCCTTTCACCGGTGCACCCAATACTGGAGGAGTCTTCAGATAGTCTTTTAACTTGTCAAAGGCTGTCTGGCAATCTTCATCCCAATAGAAGGGAACATCTTTCATCATCAACTTGTGAAAATGCTGGCATCGCCCTGACAAATTGGAAATGAACCGCCGGATATAAGCCAAACGGCCTTGTAGTGACCTCAGCTCGGAGATGTTCCTTGGTGGAGGTAACTCCTGAATCGCCTTGATCTTTGCGGGGTCTATCTCGATCCCCCGATATCGGACGACAAAGCCCAAGAATTGTCCGCTCGACACTCCGAACGCACATTTCATAGGATTCATTTTTAGCTCATGCTGCCTCAGCCTCTGAAAAATAATCCGGAGGTCTTGCAGGTGATCTTCTTTTCTTCTGGTTTTGACCACCAGGTCATCTATGTAGCACTCGACCTTGTGGTAGAGCAATTCATCAAAGATTTTGGTCATTGAGCGCTGATAGGTTGCGCCAGCATTCTTCAGTCCGAATGGCATTCTCTTGTAATGATAAATGCTTTTGGGAGTTCGGAAAGCAGTATGGACCCGGTCATGCTCCGCAATCCAAATCTGATTGTAGCCGGACGACCCATCCATGAATGACAGGGCTTCATGGCCGGTTGTAGCATCGATCATGACCTCGGTTATTGGCACCGGAAAGTCATCTTTAGGGTAGGCTTTATTTAGATCTCGGAAGTCAACACAAATCCGGATCTGTCCATTTTCTTTTTCACGGGGACGATATTCGCCAGCCATGTGGTGTACTGATTTTCTTCAACAAATCCCACATCAATGAGCTTGTCAACTTCAGCACAGATTCGGGTGATGAGCTCTAGCCTCATACGCCGCGGTGGTTGCTTCACCGGCTCGGCTTCGGGGCTGATTGTTAGCTCGTGTTGTGAGACGGCGGGGTTTAGAACAGCATCTCTTTGTAAGTCCAGGCGAAGCAATCCCGGTATTCTAGCAGTAGTTGAATATACAGCTCCCGTTCTTCTGGGGACAGTTGGGCACTGAGGAAGGTAGGCCTAGGGTCCTTCTCAATTCCCAGGTTGACTTCTATCAGTTCGTCGACTGTGGCTTGGCCTCCGTCTTCTATCTTCGGAGGTGCCGGTTGGAGGTCGACGAAGTCTGGAACACCATCTTGAGGGTCGAGCACTTCGACCTCCTCGTCGGATATCGCCAGAGCTTCATGGGGTCTCTTGATCTCTTGTGCTAGCGACTGTGTGGATGGATCTATGGACACATCTATTGCCATTGCAGCTCCCGAGGGTGAGAGAACAGCTTCAGTGCTTGTAGATGCGGTTGCAGCCATGACAGGCCAGTAGTTGTTTGCCGCCGGACTCGGACAGCATATTGGATTTGTAGCAGAAGTTGAGGGAGTCTCGCCTTCTGGGACAGTTGTATCTTCCACAGAAGTGGCCTTTTCTTTCATGGTAGCTGACTCCCCTTGATTGGAGTTGACCAAGGCCTCCCTGATTGGCAGAAAGGGTGTTGAAGTTGTCAGTAGTAGGACCCCTGTAGAGGGAGAGACTCCTACTTCTTGAATGTCTTCGGCTTCGCTGTTGCTGGCCGTATCAAATTCGGCTTGAAAGGCCGCTTCTTCAAGATGAACTTGCTCCCAGCATCGGCAGGAGATCAATGTCTCCATTTGTTGATTCCCGGATAGGGCCAATTCAGCATGTTCGGCTTCCGCCGGATATTCATCAAAGGTTGCCCCCAGAGGGCTGTCTTCAGTTGGATAGAAGGTGGAGATGGTATCCACCTCGTACCACCCACTGTAATAGTAGTCTTCCAGGGTGAAGCCCAGACCCGGATGTTGAGAGACACGTCTCATTTCTTTGTCCAGATTTACAGGATACCACATCTTCTGGAAAGCTTCCTTGCATTTTTGAGGTTGATCGGGAGGGATGTGTTGCTTTTGAAACATCCTGGCCGTCCGATCAGTGGTGAATGTCAGGCCCTGCACAGGAACCCGTGGGTTGGCTAGATCTTCAGGGAGGCTGCAGTCTGTGTCTTCTTGAGTGGGATGCTCCTCAGCTGTATAGAATAAGCTGCTGGGCCCATCTTCCTGTGCCACCTCCCAAGCTTTGAAAGGTTCGACAGTGGGACCATCGAGGCCGGAGACTGGCTTGGTGAGGCCGGCCGGGACTCCGATGCGGTCGTGCTGTCGATCAACATGCACTTCCTTAGCTTTGGGGTATAATGCTGGGGGTGTCACCCTGCCGACATTTCCAGAAGTCGTGATGTGGGAAACCACCTTCGGCTTGACATATCCGCGCGGCGGTGGTGGATACCAACCGTCACCCGATCTATTCTTCGATGCCCCTACGGGGGCTTCAGTTTCAGAAACCTTCCGGGGAGACCCCGTATACAGATTGGCGTCCGCCAAGTGACATTCAAACACCTCGAACGGGTGGATGTCAGCAAATATCCTTTCCTCCTTCCCCTGGAGGCTGTATTTGATGCATTGGTGGAGCGTGGAGGGCACCACCATATTTTCATGCAGCCATGGGCAGCCGAGCAGTGCTTTGTAGGAGGTGCGAGAGTCAATGACGTGAAACTGCACCGTTGTAGTGAAATCTGCCAGGGTCAGTGTGAACTCTGCCACTCCCATATATACTTCACATTTTTGGTTGAAGCCAGCGATACGCATATCCCCGACTTTCTCGAGATGCACATTGAAGTGGTACCTCTCGTATATTCTATATGGCAAGATGTTGACTGCTGCACCAGGGTCAACCAGAATCCGGTTCAGTTCTCTATCATTCAGATGTCCTTTCATATATAGCGGCCTGTTGTGACTGGCAGTAGGCAGTAGCATGTCTTCTGGAGAGAAGGTCATACTGGCTTCTGGTATAGCCTCAGCTATGCAGGTTTCAAACTGAGCAGGCATCTGCAGAGCAGTAATGATCGCCTGTCGAGTTTCTTCACTCAAAGAGAGAATTTCCCAGATCGTAAATCGAGCAGGGAGCTTCTTGAGCAACTTCATTATTCGGCTTCCAGCCCGGACATTGGAGAGCTTCATCTCCTCAACCCACCTGGGCTTAGGGAGGTTTTGATTTGTGGGTCCAGATGGCCCTGCTTCATCTTCCTCGGACTCGGCACCTTCTAGGCTGGCACCGACTGTCGGGTTTTCTTTATTAGCTGCTGCAGGGCAAGCCCCATCTGCATTTGCATCCTCAGTAGATTACGCTGGCCGAGGGTGACTGACCCTGGGTGTAGGGTTAGCCTCCTGACAAGGCTGCTTTCCCTTTGACATCTTCATGAATTCAAGGAATGAAGGGACTGTCTTGCCCCCAGTCTTGCTGTATAGACCTGACGGAGGAGGGACTTGTACTCCCTTAACTTCCGGCGGAGGTGTCTTGTAGGGTTGCTCCCCTCTGAACATAATATTGTGATTGGGCGGCGGCTGGCGCCCCCATTTCTGGCCTGACCGAGTGGCATGTGCAGCAGTTGCGGCCTCGGCCTTGCCTCCCCCAGCATGGGGTGTGAAGCAAATTTCTTCTTCTTCCTCTTCTCCGGGCAGGTTGAAGAGTGCTGACAGGGTATTGCAGGAGACGACTTGTGTTTTATGGGCCCCAGCGGCCTTTCTTTTCTTCTTCTTTTGCTTTTTCTTCTTTTTGGTTTCTGCAGGTGCTTGCCCCCAGAACAGGTTGCTCTCTTGAGGTGGTGCTGCTTCAGCTTCCTCCCCTTGCTTGAGTGAGAGTTGCTCCAGCTCTTGCCATGGGACGTGGTCCCGTACCAGCAGAGGTTTCAGTTCGGGCTGTACATATTTCTCTAGCCCTTCAATTAAGTGTTGCAGTCGAAGGACCCCAGGATTGGTTTCCTTGATTACTGGCAGCGGAGTTTGTCTCCTCCTATTGGGTGTATATATTCTGACAGCTGTAGGTGAAGTGACCCATACAGGCGCTACTACTGGTGGAGCAGGCCGAGGTGTAATGCCACGGATATGTGCCCCCTCTTTTGGGCGGGGTGCCCTCTTCTTCTTGTGCTTCACAGGGATTTGCTGCCACCCCTGCTGTTCCTTCACGGGCTCCAGGAAATAGATTTCGTAGGTGCTCCGTGTGCTTGCTTCAGAGATCTCCTCAGGTAATGCCTGGTAGAGGGAGACCATGTTGACTGCTGCTCTTCGGGGAGGAGCTTCATGTGGCTGAGGAGGGTCTACTTTGTACTCTCCCAACTCTATCTCATTCTTCTTCACCATCCCTTCGATGACGTCTTTGAAAACATAACAGTCTTCGATTGAATGTCCCAGCATCTGGTGATAGGGGCAGAATCTTGGACTGTCTCTTCTTTTGAGGTCTTCTGGTCTTCTCGGCTCAGGCAGAGTGACCATACTGTATTCTGTTACCTAGTCAAACAGGATCCGGGTCTTATCCTTAGGAAAGGAATAAGCCTTCTTCATTTTGTCCCTCAACGAAGGGCCTTCTTTGTCATCTGGAGCTTTCGCAGGTTGCGGGGGAGCCGCTTTCTTGCCTTTCTCCTTCTGTTGTTCGAATGCCTTGATATCCAGCGCATTCGCTTCTTTAGGTGTGGGGCGCCGTTCCGCAGCCTTGCCTTTCTGGGCTATGCTGGCAGTTGACGTCGGGACAGGTTTAGCTAGAAAAGCCTCTACCTCGGCCACCACATTATTCAGCCGGTCGAACGACCGTATTTCCATTCCGATCATTTTTTCCAGGACCTCCCTCCTGAGATTTTGTTTACATATTTGCACAGCGTCCTCCTGATGCGGGGGTCGCTTGCACCTCATTCTGAGGTTCCTCCACCTCTTGATGTAGTCAAGGGCGGTCTCATCTGCCCTTTGTTTTGTCGAATAGAGTTCGGCCACTGTGACCTCCCTCTCTGTGACATGGAATCTTTCTCTGAACTTCCTCTGCATATCTGACCAGTCATTGATTGACCCGGTCGAGAGGCTGGAGTACCATTCAAATGCGAGCCCCGTCAGCGAGGACCCGAAGAATTTCAGCAAATATGACTCGTCGGTGGACAGATCACCCATAACGGTCATATAATATGCAATATGTTCTTTTGGGGAACCTTTCCCGTTGAATTTGTCAAATTTGGGCGGCTTGTTGACTCCCGGGGGAAGTCGCTTAGCCGCATGGTGTTGCGGGTAGGGCACCCGATAGGCATCGAATGCGACGTAGTCGCCTTCGCTCTTCTCTGCGAGCTTCAGCTCGATCATCCTCTCCACCATCATCCGGTTCACGACCGTGGGGTCGACTGGCTCCGGATAGAAGTGTGCTGGCTGCAGGTACGGGGTGACCAGGGTGGTCGCCTGTGGAGGATGCAGCAGCGGGGGTGTTGGGTGCACCTGAGGAAGCACCGGAGGTAGCAGCGGCTGAGGCTGTGGTGGCCGCTGCTGTGCTGTCGTCACAGTTGGCTCTGACGGCTGGGGTAGTGTGTAAAGTGGTGGAGGGTCGTCTCGACGAGCCGCTCCCCGGGATGATTCACCTTGGACTTCGGGTGGTTTGGAGGCCGATGAGTGTTCAGTTTTCTCCATCAGCTGTTTCTTCAGGGAATCTATTTCCCGTTGATATCTTTGCAGCAGCATCAAGACTGATGGATCTATAGTGGTGGGGACACCTTCTGTTGTTTCCCCGGACGTACCCTCGGGCAGGATGTCGAGGAGTACGTCGTCTTCTTCTTCCGTCGTTACCACATTAGCGGTCAAGACGGGGGCTTTGTCATCCCAGTGGAGGTATAACTGGGGCTGTTTCTCTTTCATCATTGTCAGAAGCCCTCTTGCTGCTTCTGTCCTACGGGTAGCTGGTCCCGGCCGTACGGCCAACTGAGCCAGTTCTTGGGGGTCTTCAGGAAGCTCTCCATATTGGCTGGATACACCAGCCATGTTGCGAGTGAAAACCTGCATCCTCCTTCTTTGTCGATGGACCCTCCGCCTTGCTTGTTGCGGAAAGGTCAGCCTCTCGAACACAGAAATTCTTCCTCTTTCTTCCCGCTCGGGGAAGGCTTCATCGGCTTCGATCTCAAAGCCGTCATTGTGTCCATTGTCGTCGACCGACGACATCCTCATTATATCCCCCATTTCTTCTTCATCTGCCGTTGATGGGCAGTAATTTTCTTCAGTGGCGACTGTCTGCATCAGCCGCTGCTGTCCGAGTGAGGTGTTACCCAATCCTCGGAAATAGCTTCTGACCAGGCAGGCCATTTCTTCTCGGCCCCGTTCTTGATATAGCACGGGGGAGAGTGGTCGACCTCTAGCAGGAGGAATGTAGGCCAGTCGAGCTCTGTCGGCTGGCTGTTGGAACCTTCGCCCCGTGGCAGGGACGTTGGCTTGACGGGCCGCAGCCTGGAAACTTCTGTGACACAGAGGATCCGCAACCACCTCTTCTTCATTCATCAGGGGCAAGCCCCTTTCTCTTCTCGCTCCCGCTTCGTCGTTCATAGGATGGCGGCGGGTGGGTGTTAGAAGGTAGGCAGGTTGGGTCCGCTTGGGAACCCACACCTGTTTGAATTTCCTCGGCCTGAGCGCCGGGTTTCCTTGGCCATGGTGGCCGGCTTCTTCTCTTTCTGCCCTCCTTCTAGCGAGAGCTTGATAGTTGTTGTAGACAGGAACGTTTGGGATGACGCGGTCTGGGGTCACCCGTGCCGTGCGCCCGTTGAGGAAGACACGCATGCCTCCCACCAACATTGATTTTCCGGACTGAGAGACAGTTTCGGTGATCACAGCAGTGTTCTTGCGAGCCTGGCGACGCTGACGTCCTCCAGGGGGTTTGTTGATGACAGTGGGATGTGTCCCACGTACAATGTGGTGCACCAGGCAGCTAGCGGCCGGGGCCGGATTCTTGAGCGAACCATCGCAGCAGGGAGCCTTCAGAGGCTCCATTTCCTTCACGGTTTCCTTGACGGGTTCCGTGGCTTCGACTTCCAGCATGTCGACAAAGGCCAACCCCAAGAAGTTGGGGAAGCCCACAGCAGGAGGAAAGCTACCAAATTCTATGGGCACCGCCAGGTACCCTTGCGCGTGTCCGACGACTATCGATTGGTCGAAGTCGACGCCAGCTATTCCATGAGTCGTCATTGTTCGCATTGAAATATCAAACAAGGCGATAATCAGTAGTCTTTGAGAGGGCTTCGAAGCCCGAATATCTCGACAAAGAGATGAAAGGTGACACCTGTCCCACCGGGCGTGCCAGACTTGTTTCGCGACCTTTTTTTTCTTTCTTTCTTTCTTTTCGTTCATTTCTTTTCGTTCGCGTATCGATCAACCATTTGGCTAACTGGTAGTCAACTGACTGATTGATGACGCGGGCGTGCCAGTCACATGAGTGACGATTTTATTGTGCGCTCACCCTGACCCATGTCGGGCGAATGTGAGGTTCGGTCGGGACCAGCAGTCCGCCATACCGTAAAGGTTATGGCGTTAATTACATCCCCCACGAGGAGGGAACACCTTTGATTAATTGCCGAGATATCGGGCTGTCGAAGCCGGATTAAAAAGAGCTACATGATGATCATGAGGAAACCGTGTCACAAAGGGTCTATGCATGCACGCACATAAGACATTCATGCCTAGATTACACATGAAGATAGTGTTATGAAACGGTGGCGATCAGCCACATTTATTACCCCTCGCTGAGAGGAGGAAGAACGGCGCAAGTGTAATAGCGAAAGCAAAACGCTTAACGGATATGACAATGAATATGATGATAATATGACTCGGGCTTGCTTGACCCTTCCTTATTCAATTCAATGCCTGCTACGGCTCGTCGACATTGCCCCCGAGAGGCGAGGCTTCAAAACCGGCGTGGCTATGCAAGAAACACTTATACGGCGCGATAAAACGTAGGCATAGTGGTTAATACGGCACGATAAAGCGTAGGCATAGTGGTTAATACGGCGCGGTATTCATGCTTTTGAGACGGCGCGCAAGAGGGTTGGGGCGCGCCGGTTTAGGGCGCGTCGGAAAGCCGTAAGGAAAATTTTTTAGAAAATGAGTGTGGGGTTAATCCGGCGCGGGGGGGTACCCTGCCGGTTTAGGGCGCGCCGGTTAAGACCGCGCCGTATTAAACCTGTTTTGTTGAATTATGAACCCTTTTAAGTTTATTAGACTTCAAGGGACCCTTTCTTGAATTGTTCGGGCCAGATGATTGTTTGATTGGAGTCTATGGCCTTCTTAGAAATGAGGGGGAGGTCAGTGCGAGGTTCATACTCGAGCACTGAGTTGGTTCGATCATTTTCTTGACAAAATTATCTGGAATCTGTCAAAAAAAAATTGACAGCATCTCCCCCGAACAAACGGAGTTGCAGGGGAGAATCGGGGTCATGCTCACTAATGGAGCAAGCCCCTAAACCGCCGGTCTGCACAGTGGCAGCCAGCAAAATCCCATCAGATAGGATACCCCGAGGACTAGCCTACAAGGGGCACCAATACTCCGTGGGTGAGAATAGAAGGACGGGGCCATTGATGACGGGAACAACCCACAGATCATGGCACAACCGCTGAAGGGACCGACCGTTAGGAGAGTGGGGCTCCGAGGGCTAGCCTACGAGGAGCGTACATCCCTTAACCTCGATTGGGTCTTAGATTGTCGGGGCTGAGCTCGTTGAGCTAGGACCCCCTGTTGTTGTCTGCTGTGGGCTTGGGAAGCATCTACCACCGAGAGGTAGAGTCCTTAGTTGCCCAGCAATTCCGTGGCCACGGGGGAATATCCCCCTCCCCGGGTAGTTAAAACAGGATGAGAGAATCTCGGACTGGTTCGAACGACCATGATTCAGAGGAGGAGTAAAGGCCCGGGTGAAACGGGTCAACCGTAGAAGCATAGACTCAAACAGGTGGGACGCAGCGTTCAGGGGGATGCATCCGGCCATCCCGACGGTAATTCCCGCCTTGCGAATAGTCAATAGCACAAAGGGAGGAATTAATAAGGGGGGAAACCTTCGATACCACAGCGGGAAGAAGCATGCGCATAAGCACAGCTCTGTCCCTGAAGAGGGACACAGAGGTCCATAAATCAAAGCCGAAAACGGTCGATTGGAAGGACCCGGGGAGGGGTCGTTTCTGTAGCCCTCGGTGCTTTGGGGCATGGTCGGTACTTCGAGGAAACCGGAATCAAAGGGCATGCACGAAAGGGCACGCACGAAAGAACTCAGAACCACATCGACATAGATAGAGAAGAGGATAGAAGTTCTGAGCATTCATTCGACCTCGCGGTCCAGACGTTCATATACATATCGCCATCCCAGAGACGGGAGTGGCCTCTCATTTATACATTAAGAATCCGGCGCCGACATCATTGCTTGGTCGCCGTTCATCATCTACAGGGGAATACACAGTAGTAGAGAAGAAATCACAGAGGAGGGGAGGGGTCGGCTCATATCATTGCCATCCCTCCCCTCTCTGCTTACAAATGGTGGACGAAAACCCGCGAGAGAGAAGAACCTACGGAAGATAGAGGAAGACAGGCACTGGCGCCCACCTGCTTTTAAAAACAGAGTATCGGCCCCCTCCTTCTTCTCCGGCTCCGGAAGGCTTCAATCAGAATAGGGGAAGGCGGCCGCCGAAGGACACTCGGATAGAACTCCTTTTTCCTCAGAAAGCTCTCTCCCCCCTTCCCTTTTTTTTTGCCGTGCTCTCTGCCTTTTAGTCTTCCAGGCCTCCAGCCCTTTTTCAATCGAACCTCGCCCATATATATATAACAGGTTGGAGGCTCTTCATCCGGCGTGAGCTTTTTGGCGCGCCGGGGGAGTCTTCATCAATCTATCGCGCCGGTTTAAGACGCCATTCGATAGGGTGACTGGCGCGTCGGGATGATGGCTTAAGGTAAAGGGGCGCGCCGGGCTAAAGGCTGAAGGTGAGGGGGGCGCGCCGGTTTAGGGGTATTGAGTGAAGGGCGCGCCAGTTTAGGGCGCGCCGGGCTACTGCTCCTTGCACGCTTTTAAGCCAGTCGATGAACTCGGGGATAACTCCGGGGGCCATCGTGAACATGTACTCTGCTACTGCTCACTAAGACTTCGACGATATGATCTTTCGAAGCTCCTAGATTGGCGTACGGCCATTTTCCAGGTTCTGGATTGCTTTAGGCTGCTCGCACGGGTTTTCTGCGGGCATACGGCCTTCAGCTCTCTGACCCACACCGTTATCTTGGCCTGGTTCATTTCCGAGGCTTCTCAGAAAGCGTGACAATACCAGGGATAGCTCCGCCCGAGCTGGGTGATCATTCGGCTGCTAATGGGCCCATCTTGGCAGGAAGCCGCACCTATGTCGGGTGATCGGGATCTTCCACCGCCAGAGCTTTCGGTCCTCCATGCTGGAGAGCCGGGGGAACTCCTTCATCCTCGGGAGAACCTCCTCATTTGGTGGGGGACCACCGGATAGACCGTCGTCCTTGATCGGACAACGGATGTAGTGGATGCAGCATGACTAAGTCGATGCCGGTTCATTGGGCAGGCTTGGTCGCACTGCCGGTTGGTTGGCGAGTTTGTCTCGGCTCTCCTGAGGTGAAGTCCCCGTATCTACACGGAGCGACTCGAGGCTCTGGCAGCTTGAGAAGTCTTTAATATGTTGATCTTTATCGGCTTCCGTACTTCGGTGGGCCGGGTCATTCGTTCTTATGGCTTGGTCGCCGACGATCATATTTTAGGTGCCAACACCACCCTACCGCCCTTTCGGGTTTTCAACAGAGCCAACCCCCTTTTGCTTTTTCCGACGCACCCTTGCGGGTTTTCGCGTCGAGGGGTTTCCCAATTTTGCCTGAGGTGCCCTTTCAGGTTTTCACCTCAACCGGGTTGTTCGCTTTTTTGCCCCCAGCCGCCTCTTTACGATGAGGATGATTGAGTCCACCGGGATATCTCTATTTTTAACCCCATTTTTTGTTATTATTATTTTTTGCTTACCTGGGAGCCTAATGGCTGAATTGTTGCTGGTGCTGGGCGTCCTCGCTCTTGCGATCGCGGGGACGAAGCTGGGAGGACAACCTGGGTGGGTTGGGGAGAAAGGCTGATAGAAGTTACTGGGCCCAACTCCCCTAGGGAGGTTTGGTTTCCCTGGTGATGGCTGGGATGCGCCTTAGCCTGGGTGGTGCGCGAACTCGTGTTCTGGGGCATGGTACAACTTCATGTGCTTACCATTGAGAGGTGGGAATGACTTATTACCCTTGTGGTCTACAACCATGTAGGACCCACCCTCGTAGACATGATGAATGATGTATGTACCTCGCCAATTAGGTTGCAATTTTCCACTGGAGTGCCCCGCCATGACTTCCCTTTCCTTGATCATGACAAGGTCGCCTTGCTTGAAGGCTCGCTGTTTGACGAGCTTGTCGTAGGCTCGTGCCATGCAGGCTTCGTATACTTGTAGGTGCTGGTAGGCTCGAGCCGCTTGCCTTCAAGATTGGTGAGCTCTTCTAGCCTTCTCTAGTATTCATCTATATCTGGGCCGTCAAATCCGATGTGAACCGCTATGAGATAAGATGCTAACTAGATCTCAATAGGGATGACAGCTTCTGCCCCGTAAACGAGGGAGAATGGTGAGCATCCCGTAGGGGTCTTCTAAATTGTCCGATCGGCTCATAGTGCCTCGAACACTTTTTCACCCCAGTCACGCTTCCGGTGGCTAACAATATTAGCCAGAAGCTTGCAGAGAGTTTTGTTGAAGGCCTCTGCCAGGCCATTGGCTTGAGGGTTGTAGGCTGAAGAAGTTCCCCAGTCAATGTGGAATTTGGCCGCTAGTTGATATATGGCACTATTCTTGAATGGTGTGCTATTGTCTGACACTATGCGACTGGGACTACCGAATCAATAGATGATGCTGTGTCGAAAAAATATGGCTACTACCTCACTAGTAACCTCCCGCAGGGGGATGTCTTCATCCCATCGGGAGAAGTAGTCGATGGTGGCCAGAATATACTTATGGCCTCTGGAAGATGGCGGGAAGGGTCCCATGATGTCCATACCCCACTCTGTAAACGGCCACGTGGGGGCCGTGGGACATAACGGGTTTGGAGGTCTTCTAGGTACTGGGCCAAATGCTTGGCATTGATGACACGTACGGGCATACTGAGTGCAGTCCGCTTACATGGTTGGCCAGTAGAAGCCTTTGAGCTTAATGTTATTCTTCATTCGATCTCCGGCCTGATGAGTGCCGCATAACCCTTAATGGACTTTGTGCATGATGGCTCGAGCTTCGGCTGGGGAGACGCATCTTAGGAGGACCGACTTGTCCTCTTCATCGACAAGTCTATACAGAGAGTCACCGATCAACTAATATGACGTTGCCCAGCGATGTAGCTAGACCCTTTGAGCTTGGTCAGGAGGGAACAACCCTTTCTCGAATTTGACGATAGGTTCGCACCAATCATCTTCTTTTGGAGGAGTGTTCTGGTCAAGGCTGTGGACATCGTAGACGGTGAGGCCAGATTCATCCCCGAGCGTTCTCGGCATCAGTCTTCTGTGCTTGACAGTGATGTCGACTTCGCCCTCGGGTGGAAGCTTGATGGCCACAGCCAATTTGGCCAGAGCATCTGCTTGGGCATTGCTGCTCCGGAAGACATGATCTATTTCAAAGAAATAGAACTTCTGGATTACTCTTGTGACGGTGGCATTGTATAGAATTAACACTTGTTTCCGCAAATTGTAGACGCCGATGACTTGTCGGACTATGAGCTGGGAGTCCCCGTAGGCTTTGAGGCACTTGATGCCCATGTCGAGAGCCATCTGGAGCTTGATGATTAGAGCTTCATACGCAGCCTCATTGTTGGTCAGAGATTTCATGAGGGTGCATGAGTTGTATAGAACTCCGTCCTGATGGGGCAAGAAAACAATGTCGGCCCCCGCTGTGACTGCCGAGCTTTGATTACTTTGGGTAATCCCTCAGGACGCGCCATTAAAGTAGAGCTCCCAGCAAGGTACATTAGCTGTGAGGGCGTCTTGCTGCCAGTAATGCAAGACATCACCGATCTGTTCAAATGGTTATTGTGACTGGATGGCAAGGGACTCCTCGTCTGGGAGCTCCGTGTTGAGATGTGAGTCATCTGGTACTGGATCGACTGCCAAGAATTCAGCCATGCCCTGTCCCTTGATTGGTTTTCTGGGGATGTAGATAATGTCATACTCCATCAGCAGGAGAGCCCATTTTCCCAACCAGCTTGAGAGGATGGTCTGCTTGAGGAGATACTTGAGTGGGTCATGCTTGGATATGAGCTCAACCCAATGGGCCAGGAGGTAGTGCCACAACATCTTAGCGGCAAACACCAGGGCTAGGCATACTTTCTCCAAAGGGGAGTAGCGATACTCAACCCTGATTAGTTTCTGGTTGAGGTAGCAGAGCGGCTGCTCCTTACCCTCCTCATTGATCTGCGCCAACAGGGCTCCTAACGAAGCGTCCATGGCAGTGATGTAGAGTATGAGGGGTTTTCCCTTGACTGGTGCTCCCAAGACTGGGGGTCGAGGAGATACTCCTTGACCTGCTCGAAAGCAGTCTGGCATTTTGGGTCCCATACAAATGGGGCGTCTTTCTTCATCAGCTTGTTGAAAGGTGCGCATCGACCAGAGAGGTTGGAGGTGAACCTTCGAATGTAGGCCAGTCTTCCTTGGAAGGACCTAAGCTCGGTAAGATTCTTTGGCGGTGGAAGCTCTCAGATCGCTTTGATCTTGCTGGGGTCCACCACAATTCCTCGTTATCTGACGACGAAGCCGAGAAACTTGCTGCTGGATACGCCGAAGGCACACTTCATAAGGTTCATTTTGAGCTCGTATTGCCCAAGTCGATTGAAGACTTGCCGCAGATCATGTAGATGGCCTTCTCGCCTTTTAGTCTTGACGATGAGGTCGTCAACATAGCATTCGACGATGTTGTGCAGCATCTCGTCGAATATTATGGTCATTGCCCTTTGGTAAGTAGCGCCGACATTCTTCAAACCAAAGGGCATGTGCTTGTAGTTGAAAATCCCTTTGGGGGATCGGAAGGTAGTGTGATTCTTGTCTTTGAGGGACATCTGGATCTAGTTATAATCGGACGACCCGTCCATGAAAGACAAGGCTTCATGTCCGGTTGTCATGTCGACCATGGTTTCCGTGATTGGAACTGGGAGGTCATCCTTTCGACATGCTTTGTTGAGGTCCCGGAAGTCGACACAAATGCGGACTTGTCCATTTTTCTTCTTTACTTGGACTATGTTGGCGAGCCAGATCGGGTAGATACACAGCACAATGAAGTCGACCTCTACCATTTTGTTGACTTTGGCCGAGATCGGGAGTTCTAGCTCATGGCGCATGCGCCGCTGTGACTATTTGACTGGAGTTGCTGAGGGAGGAATGGCTAGCTCGTGCTTGGCCATGGAAGGGTTTAGCCCTGACATCTCTTTGTATGTCTAGGTGAATCAGTCTTTGTATTCGAGCAGGAGTTGCTTGTAGTCCCGCCTCTCTGCTTCGGTAAGTTGAGCACTGACGAACGTCGGCTAGTGGGCTCCGTCTTCACCCAAGTTGATTTCAACGAGCTCGTCAACGGTTACTTGGCCACCATCCTTTAGATCGGGAGGAGCGGGTTGGAAGTCGACCAAATCCTCATCATCGGTGTTGGCTTCATGTATTTCTTGATTTTTAAAGCCACTAGTTGACGCCGATGGGACTGGCAAATTGTTGTTGCTGGACTCTAGCAGGGATTGGTCTGGACCACTAGTTTCTTGCGAGTGGTTGTCAACTGGTGCTGCTGAGGTTTCCCCGGAGTTGCCTGCTAAAGCTGATAATCCTCTATGGCCTATGCTCTGGGTACTTTCCTCATCATAAGAGTTTTTCGAACCGAGTCCTTCGACAGACTGGGTGGCAGGAGGAGCTTCTTCAACCCTGATATTTTCGTAGGGAGGAGAGGAGGATTCCTCGACTACTTGAACCGGAGTTCTGGCTTTAATAGGGATCGAGATCAGGATCTCCTCTTCCTCATCCGTAGAGCTGTCAAACTTTGCCTCGACTTTAGCCTGGTCGTCGACTGCTGTGTCAAGCCTATGACGTTGACCGCATAGTAGACATAGAAGTCTGGGTCTTGGTCATAGCCAAGTCCTCTGGTATCCTTATGAAAGGATGGGGGTTGCCCTCAGACCTGGGAAGGGGTCCACAGTTGGCGAAAATACCTTCGCTGTGCAGAACCTTGCCATTGGGGAATGTGTTGCTTCAGGCACATTTCTCAAATATGCGGCGACAGGGCATCCATTTGTTGGACTACTTTAGTGGTATCATCAACTCGTTTAGACCAACTGAAGTCGTCTTCTGGTGGGGCTTGCGGGGAAATGTCTCCCTTATAGAAGACAATGGGCTTATCCTTGTTAGCCTTCCTCTTATTTCTGAGTTGTCATTTGTAAGTAACGACAAATGTTGAGAGTGCCTCGACCTTGTGCTCTTCTAATGCACTCAAGAGCTGGATGCAGTCTGGCACCAAGCATATGCTCTTGTCGATGGATCGACTGATGAGATTAGCCTCGAAGTTGATTTTACGCCTCTCGGGGCGGTCTGGGGTTGACTTGGAGCTGAGGCGTAGCCGATGAAGCTTAGCCTTCTCTTCATCAATAGAGAAGAGATCATCATCATCTTCCTCTGAGAGCTAGCTGTTGCTTTTGCTTTTGATTACGGGGTATGGATTGAGTCCCCCAAAATAAAGCGCATCATCAGTAAGGTTGCATTATACTGGAGCTAATGGGGACAGGTTTGTAAAGACCGCATATTGTTCCCCATCCTTGGCGTACTTGATGCATTGATGGAGAGTTGACGAGACGACCCAATTTTCATGCAACCAGGGTCTGCCTAGTAGCACTTTATAAGATGTGTTGGCATCGATGATGTAGAATGTCACCTTAGAGGCGAAATCATCGAGAACTAGGTCGACATCCACCTGGCCGAGGACGTCCTCAGTGTCCTGGTTGAAGCCGGATATCTTGACCGCTTGAACCTTCTGGAGGTATGCGGTCAAATATAGAGTCTTGAAGGTTTTGAGCGACATGATGTTGACAGCAGCACCGATGTAAACTAGGATCCAGTTTACTTCTTTCCCATTGATCTTCCCTCTCATGTAGAGTGGTCGATTGTGACACGGAGGGGAGAGCAACATGTCTTTTTTCGTGAAAGAGACGGTGGCTGTGAAAGCTTCATATGTTGCCACCTTCATCTCCGCAGCATGTGCTTCATAGACTTCTGGTTCTTGGAGTATCTTGATGAGAGCTTCTCTTAGTTCCTTACTCCAAGCGATGGCCTCCCAGATTGTAACGCTGGTGGGAAACCGCTTCATCTGCTGGAGGACCTTTCGGTCGGCTCGGGCTCGAGCATCCCCCAATGATGGTAGTATGTCAAGCTGGGCCTTCTGTGGGATGCCGCGTTGCTCCCCATCGGGGAGTTGCACTGCCTTTCCTTTATCACTGGGATCAGACTGACCCTGATCACCTGTGGACTCCTAGAACATGGGTGCCAATGATGGTTCTTCAGGGGATGGCTGGCGAGCTGGCTCATCCTTTCCGGACGGGCCTACTTGCTTTGCGAAAGAGAACGGAGCTGGTGCAGGGATTGGGATGCTAGCAGTGATATCCTCCGTGCCAGAGGGATCGAAGATCTGGGCCCTTTTTGGATTTCTATCTCCGGAATGGGGGCAAGTTCTTCTCCTTAGAAGAGGATAATTCACTCTGGATCGAAGGTAGATGGGTGGAGAGGTGGCTCGGGAATCCTCCCATGACCTCTACCGCGTCCTCGGCCATGACCTCGGATGCGGCCTGTGTTCCCCGGAGTTGGTTGTAGCCTGAGCGAGGCAGTAGTTCTTTGTCTCGTTCGAGAGGCCACCGGCTCACCTCGCCGAGGAGCATTAATGTTGTCTAGGGGTGGGGTAGCCACCATGTTGTAGGTACAACCTCGAAGCATCTGTTCCAGCTACTCTGTGGTGATCTCCTCATATTTATAGAACAATGAGAGTTCTTCTGGGATGAGGAGCCTCTCACAGTTCTTGATTTTTTGGATCGTCTCCTGGACCCAGCTTCTGAGGCGAGCTCGCTTCTGCATTTCTTCCCACGGGATGTAACTATCGAGTGGGAGATCACCAGTGGGACGAGGAGGAATGTATTCCTCCAAGTCATCGATGAGCCGTTGTAGCTTCTAGAGAGGCGTTGGCTCGGTTGGAGATTGTAAGGCGGCTGCTTGCTCAGCTTGCTTCTTGAGCCGTCGTTTGAGGTTTTTCCTCCTGTTCCTTTCCTGTCTTTTTGCGATGGCCGCCTCCAGGAGAGTAGGGGGGAGAGGTACTAGAGCCGGAGTTGACAAACCCCCGTGAGGGCATCTCCGAACTGGTGTCTTGGCAGAGTGAGGTTGTCGACTTTTCTTTGCCCGGATTTCAATCTAGGCACCTTCCGCTTGTTGTATTTGGAAGGTGGCATTGATCACCTGCTCGATGACCTCGGGTGGTAGCTCCTGGTATGCCGGGATACTGGGACTGGCATCCCAGACGTGTGCACGGTTTGATGCCTTACTCGTGGTGGCGAGTGAGGTAACTTTTGATAATCTGGTATACTGGGGCCGGTGTCCAAAGACGTGTACGCTGTTTGATGCCTTACCCGCGATGGCGAGGAAGGTAGCTTCTAATAACTTGATATGCTGGGGCTGGCGTACGAAGACGTGTGCGTGGTTTGATGTCTTATCCACGGTGGCGAGGGAGGTAGCTTTTGGTAAGCTGATATGTTGGGGCCGGCGTCCGAAGACATGTGCGCAGTTTGATGCCTTACCCGCGGTGGCGAAGTCCACTGTTGCAATATGGGCTGGGAGACTTGCTTGGAGTCTTGCTCCTTAGCTTTGCCTTTGTTGTCTGGTTTGGAGCGGTGTCTGGTGACAACATGAGTTACAACCGGGTGTCGCCGCGCCTGGCGATCACCCCGACCTTGTGTACTAACCGGGCCTTGCGGCGAAGGACTGGGCTTGCTGGCCAGAGTCACTGAAGACTCCGAAGATGTCTTCTCCACGATCTGGACTGGGCTGCATGGTATACGGAGAAGACCCGAGGGCTCGCCGGATAGGGAGACATGGCGTGGCCATGCCATGGCTTCGCCCTACTTTTGCTTCCCCTTCCAATCTCCTGGTACAAAAGGTGGAGGCAGAGTAGGAGGGCAGCGAGAGGAAATTGGGACTCCCATCATCGTCTCGCTCACCGGAACATCCTCTCAGCCAAGAAGGACCCGGAGGAATCTAGTGGTGTCTTCCTTGGAGAATGGAAGAGACTCCAACTCTTGCCAAGGCCGCCATTGTGAAGTCGAAACGGCAGGAGTCGACTGACCGGTAGTCGGTATCTGGGCGTCTGGAGGAGCTGAGGTGGCAGGAGAGTGGAGGATGTTGACCGAGAAATTCCCTGGCCCCGTCTCCTGACTGGCATCCCGCCTTCTACGGCTTCGCAGTCGCTCGAGAGCTTCTTGATTATCAGTCGAAACTCAAGCCATTCTGGGGTATGTTGATAAGGCAACCCGTGCCCATTCGCTTGAGGAGGATCTAGTTTGTTTGGTGCATTTCTAGCAATGCTCAGGGTTTCTTCAATGGCTTCTCGGAGCCTCAGAGTCACCACAGAGTTCTGATGTGGGACGGGACGTGAACCTGGGACTCTAGCTCGCGGACGTCCCTAAGCGAGGGAAGCGTGCGGATGTGCGCGGTTGAGGAACCGACAATGAGTCAAGGGTATCAGCTTTTCCACATGCTCGGATCGAGTCACGGGACGGGTTCCACTCACTCTCGCAGCGGTGATTGAAATTTGGGCGAGCTAAGTTATCCTAACACTCTAGCAGCAGCATATAGAATTACATGCGAAATAAGCAAAAATGCCGAGTGAGAAGCAGAAACAATACCTCCACGCTACCGGGCGTGGGGAGGACGTTCCCGGCCAAGCTTCGTACTTCCGGTACTATAATTAGCCAAATATTGCAGAAGTGAAATTTATTGCCCACTCCACGTAGGGAGATAAAGGGTTACAACCGAATTTGGGTTCATGGGCAGCAAGGCGGCGGGTTCCGGGCGGCGGTAGGCAGCGGCTCCGGTTCTGCGAGTTGCTGGCCAGCAGGATAGCGAACAATTGCCTCCAAAGGGACGATGACCTTCGGTAAGCTTCTGACGGTGGCGGTTCACAAGGGCAGAGGGTCCCTAGTCGACCCCTGGGAGTGGCCGTCATTGAATCTTCTCCGATGTATTTTTTGATGAATTTCTCCGGCGACCTTCTTTGCTGGCCTATCTAGGACTGGAATGTGTGCTCCCACGAGAACGGCCGGTACGCCCAGATCCGGTGTCGGATAGAGACGCGGTTGGCACCGTTTGAAAGAGGACTCAAAAACCTACGACATATGTTGATTTCAGAACCATCCAACGAAAGGATTGAAAATGAAAATGACTGTGTCACGGACTTTTTTCTAGCTCAGAATCCAGATCCATCAGAACAAGAGGGGAGCTGTCTAAAGATGATTTTTGACTGAAGAGTTGGCGGTGGATTTAGGGCTTGTGGATTTTATGGGTGAAAGAGGACTATGTGGGGGACGTACATAATTATTTTTGGAATTTTGAGAGGTGCTTTGAGAGGCGGGAAAAATAAGAGAATATGACTCCATCCTGTAGATATGTAACCAGACAGATTGCGAGGGGTAGGAAGAACGACCTAGGAGGAGGGGCAAATAGGATCGGAATGGAACAAAATTTATATTGGGAGAAGGATAACACGAAGGGGAACAACCCCTCAAAATTTTTGCTCGATCAGAGCTGTGGACTGGGAGAATCAACATGTTCTTTAGGTTACTGTTCTGGATTTCTTGGTTCAGGACAGCAGGGTGGAGGGTGGCTTGTGGCGGCTCGTTGGCGGGTCCGATGGCGGCGGCGGTGGCGGAGCTTCACACTCCAGGGAAGAGGTAGAATGTAATGACCCGGAGATCCGAATACGGGTAAATCGATACCATAAACTCGGAGACGCCACCCAAGAGGCTGATGAGGACCCGTAAGGGTTGAGAGGATTGGTTGAGGAGATGCATAATGAATTGAAATTACAAGCGCAATATAAACTTGAGCAATGATTTGAAATTTATGCGGAAGCAATTTACAATATCATAGTGATAAATATGTACAATAGTCCAGATCCATAATTACAAGTCCAACACAACTGTACAGGAGTCAAAATAAACAACTACACGGGGCATACCCAGGCCAAAAGGTAAAAGAAAAGGACAGACCAACTAACAACCCACTGTTGGCACCTATGACATGCCGTCAAAAGCACGGGAAGCACTGGCGGTCGGTTGCTGCTGCTCACCTGGAAAAGGATGGGTGAGTCTCACAACAAAGACTCAGTAGGGTTCACGTGGATCCCTACCTTGCAACTAAAAATAGAAATGCAATTAAGCATTCATTGGCATAAGAAACAATAGTTTAATTAAAGCAGTACAACTATCTAAATAGTTAAAAATAGCTAAATAAGATGCCAATTATAATTGAAACATAAGAGTCATAACTAAATCTACCAATAGAATAAACTTCAACATTTCCAAGTGACAAGAGAAAGAAGGACCACCAGAAAGAAGAAACCAGATGCGTCCACTGATGACTTACACTGCGTCTCATGTATCTCCACAAGCCTGGAATGCGGCAAGTGAGTCACGTAATAGTAACTAAAGTCAAGAACTAGTCAGGGTCATACTCGTCAGTGTCAGTCCAAGCCCCTGACCACGGGTGCACACACAGGCTCAATGCTTTGAGCCAGGCCTCTAGTTAGTTTTCCCCCCAGTAGGACGTTACTGCCAAGCAAGGGGGCCCACGGGAACTAGCTTAAAAATCGTAAACCGGGACTACCCCGCCACCTCTCACATGTGGGCCGACACTAGAGGTCGTCGGGCTACGACTAGTGGTTCCATCACAAGGAAAGAGAAGATAATTCTATTGTGATATAAAAATGTGCCACAGTTTATAAAAATATTTAAACAGGGTGATCATGCATCATTAAACACATAATTAACTGAACAAGATTGAATTTGAAATCTATAGGAAAGAAACGGCCTAATATAGGGCCGCTACAGTCATAAACGGTCGAACGACTGACCGCCAAATGATTCTAAGCGGTCTACTAATGGGCCGCGAGGCTCACACCTCCATACTGGTTTAAAGTGTTTATGCGGTCGATGTTTGGGCCGCGAAGGGTCCATAAGCGGTCGCACGATAATCCGCCAGAGGGTTACAAACGGTCTAGAAGTGAGCCGCGAGGCTCAACTGCCTTACAATGTCAACGGTCGTACGCGGTCGAAACGTCGGCCGCTAAGGTCAGTAGACGGTCTATCGATGGACCGCTACACTCAATGAAACGGTCTAGCATAAGACCGCGAAGGTCCACCGCCATACGCCGTTTCATAAATGGTCTCTGGTAGGACCGTTTGCCTACCAAAGAACCAAAAACGTGGGTGCAATGGCATCCCCTCCCAATCGATTCCAATCGATTTTTAACATGTTCCCTGCCTTGCCACGACCATTCCACATCAATTTGTCATCCAAAAACATAAAGACGATGGCCATGGGAGGATTAAAACATAAATGACAATTTCCATGCTCTTAAAACATAAATTCGATTTGCATGTTGTTTAAGACATAAAGACGATGGGCATGGAGGGGAAATCGATCCTAAGGAGGTAAGGAAGCCATCCCCCTACTTATTTCAAGCCGAGAACGTCGATCTCTCGCCGTTACCCGAGGAAGTCACGCCCTTCTTTCGTAGATTCCCACCTCCACGCTCCACCGTCGGCTTAACGACGGCAACTCCAATCTCCACTCGTCCTGGGCTCGCCAAAGAAGCCTCCCGCAGTTTCTACAACGCTCCGGGGTGGTCGATCCACCGAGAGGGCAAGAGAGGGGAAGAGAGGGCGATAGTGAGAAAGAGAGAGTGAGTGAGAGGGGGGTCCTTCGTGGGTTTGGGGAAAAAATGGGTTTTACATTTTTTTTTGTTTTTAAACCTTTAATTGCTAATTAACCCCCAAAGCAGCAAAATTGGATAAATGCCCAAATTGATTTCTAAAATTGCATATAAATGGGTTAATTCACATGAAATGGCCCATTAAGCCCATTAAAATTTGCTAAATTCATGGATTAATTTATATTTTGATACCAATAAGGATCCGTTAACTAACGGGTCTTACAGTCCCTCCCTCCTAATAGAAATTTTATCCTCGAAATTTAATAGGAAGCATCAGGAGAGAACTGAAAGAAATAAGCCTTACTCAAATAAGAAAGGAAACTGCTGACGCATCTCATCCTCACGTTCCCAAGTAGCCTCATTACCCGAGTGACGTTGCCATACTACGTTTACCAGAGGGATCACCTTATTCCTCAGTGATCGTCAATTCGAATTAGATACTCTGGCGTGGATAAATCCGCTGTCACTTTAGGCCACATCGAATAATCTAACACGTGGGATGCATCAGGAATGTATTTCCTTAACTGAGAAACATGAAACACATCATGGATTGCTTCCATCGCCGATGGCAACTGAAGTCGATAAGCCACTTGGCCCACACATTCTAGAATAGGAAACGAACCAATATATCGAGGACTAAGCTTTCCACGCTTCCCAAATCTCATTACACCTTTCATCGGAGATATTTTCACAAAAACCATGTCTCCCCGCTCAAACTGCAATGGTCTTCTGTGCTGATCTGCTTAGCTTTTCT
This sequence comes from Amorphophallus konjac, assembly GCA_022559845.1. Taxonomy (NCBI): domain Eukaryota; kingdom Viridiplantae; phylum Streptophyta; class Magnoliopsida; order Alismatales; family Araceae; genus Amorphophallus; species Amorphophallus konjac. Next base: position 92,726,669 of record CM040119.1, read on the forward strand.
GTCGACTTTGAGCTATCAACATTTTCTATCTGATCTGACGCACCACATTAACACATTGATGAATCATATCCGATCCTATCAACGGTCGATCACCAGCCTCAAACCAGTTTAATGGTGTACGACAAGGACGCCCATACAAAGCTTCATACGGTGCCATATCAATGCTGGAGTGATAACTATTATTATAAGTGAATTCCACCAATGGCAAGTGTTGACTCCACGAACCCTGCCAATCCAGACAACACGATCGCAGCATATCTTCTAAAGTCTAGATAGTCCTCTCAGACTGACCATTAGATTGAGGATGATACGCTGAACTAAATGCCAATTCTGTACCCAACGCCTATTGAAAGCTACACCAGAAGCCAGAAGTAAAACGTGGGTCACGATCTGACACAATGGATATCGAAATTCCATGCAATGGCACAATCTTTGCAACATAAAGCTCGGCCAATTTCTGAACACCCCACGCCACTTTGATCGGCAACAATCTCGCTGTCTTAGTTAAACAATCAACTAACTTGTGACGTTCGGGGTAAACCCACAACAAAATTAGTCGTAACATGATCCCATTTCCACATCGCAATCTCCAAGGGTTGAAGCATTCCTCCAGGCCTTTGTTGTTCAGCTTTGACCTATTGGCAAGTCAAACATTTAGACACAAAATCAGCTACATCCCTTTTCATACCTGGCCACCAAAATTACCTTTTCAGATTTTGATACATCTTTGTAGTGTCAGGATGAATAGCATAACGGGATCCATGGGCTTCACATAAGATGGTAGTCCTTAACAAATCATCAGCTGGAACATAAAGCCTATCTCTGAAGCTGACCACTGACTCATCATCTAATTCCACATCAGGTAATAACATAATGCGGGACAATTCAGAATCTTCTTGCTGTGCCTCTCTAATCTGTTGGTAAATTGCTGGAGTCATCACTAGGCTAGCACAAACTGCTACCATCGGATCACGAGGAATTTTCACTCTGAATGTCTCGCAAGGAAACTGTTCCCACAACTTCCATTCTTGAATTAATAAATGACTGATTTGTATTTTTTTGCTCAGTGCATCAGCCACAACATTCATTTTACCAGGCTGATAGGACATGGTAAAATCATAGTCTTTCATATACTCCATCCACCTATGCTGACAAAGATTCAAGTCCTTTTGAGAAAACACGTATTGTAAGCTTTGATGATCTATGAAGATCTCAAATTTTTCACCATACAAATAGTGTCTCCAGATTTTCAGTGCAAAGATCACCGCTGCTAACTCTAAATCATGAGTAGGATAATTCTCTTCATGTTGTTTTAATTGCCGAGATGCATAAGCTATAACCTTGCCATGTTGCATAAGCACTACACCCAAACCCACTCGAGAAGCATCCGTACACACCACGAATCCACCCGAGCCAGAAGGCAAAACAAGCACTAGAGAAGTAGTGAGCAGTCTTTTCAACTCATTGAAGCTCTGTTCACATTGATCTGACCACGTAAATGGCACATCCTTGCGAGTCAGTCGAGTCATTGGCGCGGCAATCTGTGCAAAATCTTGAATGAATCTTCTATAATAACCAACAAGACCCAGAAAACTTCTGATCTCTGTCACAGTCTTCGGGCTCTACCATTGAAGAACAGCTTCTATTTTAGCAAGATCAACTGCAACTCCGTCGCCAGAAATCACATGGCCTAGAAAATGAACTTCTCGAAGCTAAAACTCACACTTGCTGAATTTTACATAAAGCTCGTGATCTCGCAGAGTCTGCAATACTACCCTGAGATGTTGAACATGTTCTTCTTCAGAAGCAGAATAGACCAAAATGTCATCCACAAAGATCACCACAAACCGGTCCAGATATGGACGAAACACACACTGCATCAGGTCCATAAACGCTGCTGGAGTATTGGTTAGCCCAAACGGCATAACCAAAATTTCATAATGACCATACCGCGTGCTAAAAGTCATCTTCTCCACATCAGATTCCTTAATCCTCAATTGGAAATAACCAGATCGAAGATCAATCCGTAAAAAGACACTCATCGATTGAAGTTGGTCAAATAAATCATCGATCCTGGGCAAATGATATTTATTATTGATAGTCACCTGATTCAATTACCTGTAATCAATACATAGCCTCAAGCTTCCATCTTTCTTCTTTACAAATAAAACAGGAGCACCCCATGGAGAAAAGCTGGGACGGATATAGCCTTTTTCCAATAAATCCAGCAACTATGCTCTTAACTCTTTCAATTCTACTAGGGCCATACGGTAAGGTGCCTTTGCTAAAGGTGCCATACCTAGAATTAATTCAATTACCATCTCAATCTCTCGCTGAGGAGATAAGCCTGGCAACTCATCAGGAAACACATAAGGAAATTCACAAACCACAGGAATATTATCTATCTCCTACTGTGGTGCCTCAACAACAACCACGGAAGCAAAGAATCCCTAACAACCTGTATTAAGTAATCTACAGGCTCGAATAGCAGAAATAAGCAAGGGAGAAGAACGAGATCGAATACCTTGAAAATAAAATGATGCTTTCCCAAATGGCTGAAAATAAACTTTCTTTGTTCTACAATCAACCACGGCTCCATATTCCTCTAACCAGTCCATGCCCAGAATAACATCATAATCTACCAGCTTCAATGCATACAACTTAGCTGGCATCTGCTGATTCCCAATCACAATAGGAGTCTCCTCAAGACAGAAAGGAATGAACATATACTCCCCAGAAGGAAATTCAACTAACGACTCACAAGACATCTCAGATGTCGGCTCCTCAATACAAACAATAAAATCTTCAGAGATAAATGAATGAGAAGCACCTGAGTCAAATAAACCACGAGCTGCATGACCATAAATCATAATAGTACCATCAACAAGATGGGATGCAACTACTTCAGAACGAGTCATATGAGTGACTCTCCCTTTTTGCTTCTTCCCAGCTGTAGTAGACTACTGTGATGACGTTCCTGAAGCTTGAGAAAACTGTTGAGATTGTGGTGGTGGAGGAGGTCAGAACTATTGTGGCTGTGAAAACTATGAAAATTGAATAGGCTACTTCGGCCTTTGCAGGCAATCACGGACCACATGTCCCACCTGATCACACCGAAAACACACTACGGGCATCAAACATGGTCTACCCGGATGGCTGCCACCACACCTCGGACACGGTCTCGACTGGCTAGCTACCGAGCCCTGTCGCTGAAAAGAAGAGGGTGCTACTTGTTACACGGTACCTGAGGAAGCTTGTCGGTCATACTGCTTCTTGGATTTTCTGAACATCCGTCTGAACTTGGATTTCATAAAAGAAGTACCACCGGCAGAAGGAACAGAAGATGGTACCCCTGTCACATTTGATTGACTAACTTGCTGATGGTGCACACTCTACTACACTAGCTCAACTTGGGTTCGCCCTCAAGATCTTGCCATATCCAACTCTAATGCTATAGCTGCCTGATAAGCCACATCTAATTCTGCTACTCTAGTTGCAATCAGAGGTCCAACTCCATAAACTTGTTCCGATATTACAAGACTGACATATCGCCTTGAGCCAATTCCATGAATTGATGCATTTTTTCCATCCTCAAATATGCCGGACTATATGTACGCACAAAAGAAGTGACGAATTCTTTCTAGGTAATTTGTCGAAGAGGACGAGACCTGAAAGTCACCTCCCACTCTGTGGTCCACCATGCGAGTGCTGCCCCCTGCAACTGGAATGTAGCTAGCATAACCTTTTCATCTTCAGTGCATTCCATGGAACGGAACACACACTCAGCCGCATCTAGCCAAACTCTCGCTGCATTTGGATCTGCTTGCCCTTCATAAATTGGTGGGTGGAATAAAAGAAATTTCTTTAAAGCTCTACCACGACCACCTTGAGGCAAATCTTCACCAGGAGCAGGATCAATGCAGCCTTGCCCCGAAACATTCACTGGAGGGGGCGAGGCACCACTCTCTGCCCTTGGAACTCGAGCTCTCCTTCTAGGCGGCATTTTAATCTAAAAGGAGGCACAACAAAAAAAATATATAAGTATACGGAAAACAACCTAAGCCAGCAGTATTATACACATGGACTTGTTCTGGACTAATGTAATTTCAATTCCTTATACATCACCATAACTCCGCTCTGATACCAACTGTAACGACCCGGAGATCCAGATACCGGCAAACCAATACCACGAACTCGGAGATGCCACCCAAGAGGCTGAAGAGGCCCCGTAAGGGTTGGGAGGATTGGTTGAGGAGATGCATAATGAATTGGAATTACAAGCGCAATATAAACTTGAGCAATGATTTGAAATTTATGCGGAAGCAATTTACAATATCAGAGTGATAAATATGTACAATAGTCCAGATCCATAATTACAAGTCCAACACAACTGTACAAGAGTCAAAATAAACAACTACACGGGGCATACCCCGGCCAAAAGGTAAAAGAAAAGGATAGTCCAACTAACAACCCACTGCTGGCACCTATGACATGCCGTCAAAAGCACAGGAAGCACTGGCGGTCGGCTGCTGCTGCTCACCTAGAAAAGGAAGGGTGAGTCTCACAACAACGACTCAATAGGGTTCACGTGGATCCCTACCTTGCAACTAAAAATAGAAATGTAATTAAGCATGCATTAGCATAAGAAACAACAGTTTAGTTAAAGTTGTACAACTATCTAAATAGTTTAAAATAGCTAAATAAGATGCCAATTATAATTGAAACACGAGAGTCATAACTAAATCTACCAATAGAATAAACTTCAACATTTCCAAGTGACAAGAGAAAGAAGGACCACCAGAAAGAGGAAACCAGATGCATCCACTGACGACTTACACTACATCTCATGTATCTCCACAAGCCTGGAACGCGGCAAGTGAGACACGTAACATTAACCGAAGTCAAGAACTAGTCAGGGTCACACTCGTTAGTGTCAATCCAAGCCCTTGACCACGTGTGCACACATAGGCTCAATACCTTGAGCCAGGCCTCTATCTAGTTCCCCCCCCAGTAGGACGCTACTGCCAAGGAAGGGGGACCACGAGAACTAGCTTAAAAACTGTAAACTGGGACTACCCCGCCACCTCTCCCAGGTGGGCCGACACTAGAGGTCGTCAGGGTATGACTAGTGGTTCCATCACAAGGAAAGAGAAAATAATTCTATTGGGATATAAAAATGTGCCACAGTTTAGAAAAATATTTAAACAGGGTGATCATGCATCATTAAACACATAATTAACTGAACAAGATTGAATTTGAAATCTGCAGGAAAGAAACGGCCTAATATAGGGCCGCTACAGTTGTAAACGGTCGAACGACTGACCGCCAAATGATGCTATGCGGTCTACTAATTGGTCGTGAGGCTCACACCGCCATACTGGTTTAAAGTGTTTACGCGGTCGATGCTTGGGCCGCGAAGGGTCCATAAGCGGTCGCACGATAAGCCGCCAGAGGGTTACAAACGGTCTAGAAGTGAGCTGCGAGGCTCAACTACCTTACAAGGTCAACGATCGTACACGGTCGAAATGTCGGCCGCTAAGGTCAGTAGACGGTCTATCGATGGACCGCTACACTCAATGAAATGGTCTAGCGTAAGACCGCTAAGGTCCACCGCCATACGATGTTTCGTAAGCGGTCTCTAGTAGGACCGTTTGCCTACCAGACAATCGAAAACGTGGGGAATGCAATGGCATCCCCTCCCAATCGATTCCAATAGATGGGAAACTAAGTTTTAACCTGTTCCCTGCCTTGCCACGACCATTTCACATCAATTTGTCATCCAAAAGCATAAAGACGATGGCCATGGGAGGATTAAAACATAAATGACAATTTACATGCTCTTAAAACATAAATTCGATGTGCATGCTATTTAAGACATAAAGACAATGGGTGTATTGGGGAAATCGATCCTAAGGAGGTAAGGAAGCCATCCCCCTACTTATTTCAAGCCGAGAACACCGATCTCTCGCTATTTAACCCGAGGAAGCCGCGCCCTTCTTTCGTGGTTTCCTACCTCCACGCTCCACCGTCGGCTTCACGATGGCAACTCCAGTCTCCACACGTCCTGGGCTCGCCAAAGACGCCTCCTGCAGTTCCTGCAGCACTCCAGGGTGGTCGATCCACCGAGAGGGGAAGAGAGGGGAAGAGAGGGCGATGGAGAGAAAGAGAGAGTGAGTTTGGGGGAAAAATGGGTTTTACATATGTTTTTTGTTGTTGTTAAACCTTTAATTGCTAATTAACCCCCAAAGGAGAAAAATTGGCTAAATGCCCAAATTGAATTCTGAAATTGCATATAAATGGGTTAATTTACATGAAATGGCCTATTAAGCCCATTAAAATTTGCTAAATTCATGGATTAATTTATATTTTGATACCAATAAGGATATGTTAACTAACGGGTCTTACATAGAAGTTGGATTCACTCCAATATTTAGGGCTTCACACCCTGGATCAAGAAGGAAGAAAATGAAGAACAAGAAGAGAGAGAGAGGGGGCGCCCAAGGCTTGGAGCAATTTTCTGATTTCTTCTTTCATTAATTCTATGAAATATGGAAATACAAGGCTTATATAGAAATAGATAAAAGACCTAAACTATCCTCAGATCTAGGGTTAAGGAGGGGCAAATGGGGAATTAATCTCCCATGTGATCAAATGACCATTAATAAAAAATTACAACATGAATTAAAAACTATAAAAGGGGGAGCTCCTTTAAAAAAGGGGAGAGAAGTTTGAATTCTTCCTTCCTCTCCTTGGTCCAAGTCCAAGGTGGACCATGGACCAGCCCCACATGGGCCCTAGAGCCTAGGTGGACCAATAGGAAAGAAGTTGGGGGTCTCGCCAGGCCAACATGGCCTTTTGCAAAGAAACCCAAAGACTTTTAAAGACTAACACTTCGGCTTATAGTTGCCATACAATTGCAAACCCATTTAACACAAGGGTATAAATGCAAACAAAAGGATACAAATCCAAAAATAAAATGTTAGTGCCCGGTGTTGATTCCCATCAAGTTCCCCTCAGCATCAATCTATTCGCATTGGATTTGCTCCTGGGTCAAGTGCTGGGCTTCCTCGCAGGAGTTGATCGCGTGGCAGATTCTGGCGTGGAAAGGGCAGTACTAGGGGTGACTAAAGTCCCATTGAGTGTAGTCTATTGGCGGCTCATGGGGCATGATTTTCCCCCTCTCGAGGAGAACATCAAAGAGCCGCCTGGTCCTTTCTTTTGGAAAGGAAAGAAGTATGCGATCATGCTAGGGTCTCAACCCTAGATACCATGGCGAATGCTCGCCTTGGCTGGTGCTGGGTTCCCCTGTCTCAACATCGGAGAGGGAGAATGCGGCCATCATGTGGATCACATTAGCCGCATCATGAATCACACGTGCCGCCTTAGCGGGTCTGGACCACGTAAGTGACTGTGGGGGATCGACAAGACCGCTCTTCATTTTGATGAGACCGTCTCGGATCAGCTTCTATGCTTGAGTCTTGAGGACGTAACAATCTTAAAGTGGGTGACCTAGCATGCGATGATATGGGCAATAGCCTGGGTCATCGATTTTTTGGGCCTCGTCTAGCGTGCGAGCTTTTGGCAGCTCGATGATTTTCTGAGCCATGCAGAGGTCGAAGAGCATCTTCGTGTATTCCTTTTTAAAGTAAAATGACGTCTTCATATGCTTTGAGAAGGAAGGATCGGCTGGTGAGGACACCCGAGCTAGAGATAGGTGCGAAGCGGCAGAGCGACACTACAAGTCGCGTAGCACTGTTCGGGGCTCGCAGGCTTCTTTATCACTTGGAGATTGCTTAGAGGATTAGACCGGAGCCTGGAGACTTTTATTCCTTTTATTTTGGACCATTGTAGGCCAATTTGGGGCCAACTAGATTTTATTTGGGTCACATTTGTGCTTAGGAGGCTCCTATAGGGGTTATTGGGCCACATGTTGGTTCAAGCCCATGGGGAATGGGCTGGGCGCCCATGGGTGAGCCACAGTGGGCCGCCCCCTCCTTTTCCACTCTCCCAAGCCCATTAGGGTTGGGAGAAGGCTGCGCCCCCCCACCCTTCCCTCTCCGCCTTGGAGATGGCCGCCCCCCCTTCCTAGTTTTTAGTTAGACTTCCTATTTTCCCTCCCCTCCTTTCCTATTGCGTAGGAAGTTCAAATTAAATAGGATTTCTTTTGGTTTTCTTTGAGGAAGTTAATTAGGTTTTCCCATCCCCCTTATGTATACCCTTGTATTATTATTGGAGAAGTTAATGAAATGAAGAATTAAAATTGAGATAAGAAGTGTTGGTCGCGGCCCCCCTCTCCCCTTGTCTCTTGGAGGGTGCGACTCCCTCTTCCCTCTCTCCCTCTCCCTCTTCCTCTCCCTCTAGGGTGCGATGCCCTAGCCCTTTCTCTTGCAGGTTCTTGACTTCTTCATCTACTAGAGGTGACCTCCCCATCATCCTTCCAAGTCAGGAGCCATGGATCAAAGGTTTGCTGCAAGCATTGAGGAGATAGCCCTTGCTGCTCGGCGCCCCTCTCCGACTGTCTGTCTATAGATTTGAGCCGTGAAGACCAGGTTGGCACGCCTAGTTCCCGTCCTCAGACCACGTCCACCCCTTCAGAGATTTTGTTCTTCCACATGTCCTCCACGCCTCCTGTAAATCCCATGACCTAATTCTCCTAGTAGCAAAAGTTGTCCTCAGAGCTCTTTTCTCTGCGCAGGCTGCGTCTATTTAGGAAGTCCACTTTTCCCGAGGGAGGAACCATATCTACTATATATGACGGCCATCCCACCTACCACAATGAATGAAGGTGATCATTTACACCTTTAAGAATTTCAAACTTGGGACCGTGTCATGAGGGAACCCATATCGAGGTGTCACACATTCTTTGATCCATTCGACCCCTTCCTTAGTGAGCCTCGTGACCCACAACCACCATTCCACCTTGTTAGGGAAGTCCCCTAACACACCCCTATCCCACGGGCTAGACCACCTACACTCCGCAAGGAGCCCATTCATTGGGGTACAGAAAAAAGTAAATTCGGCTCTCCTAGCCCACCCAAACCTTCCACGCCTAGCCCACCCAAACCTTCCAAATCCAAAGGGCCGTTAGTGTATGAATGGTGCATGTTAGGATGTCTAGGATTCCATTCCACCAATTTTAGGTTGCGTTGTGTGTATGCATGGCACACATTCAGATGTCCTAGTCCACCATTGCATATGTATGGATCGGTCTAGCAGTAGGTTTGTTTAGGGTCTTGTGTGAGTCTGTGTCTTTGTTTATTTGTTCAGAGTCTGTACATGCATGTGTCGAGCATATTAGGAGTTGCATAGTAGGCCTATTGCAAGCTCGCGATGTCAGTCCATTTTCGAGTGTGAGGCAAGTCGGGTCTAATGCGTACGTTGTAGACTTGTCAGAATTTAGGATCAGCTCTACCTCAATGTCTCGGATCTAGTCACATAAAGGGACCCAGCAGTGATTCCTACTGAGTCTTTGAGCTGTCTCCTCCCTTTGAGAGTGACCCCACCCCGGAGTGTCCACCACTAGCCTCATTCCCACAGCAGCGTGAGCATATAGAACATATACGGGATGAGCAGGTGACGATTACTTGGAGTGGAGAGTACTCCGGGGTACCTGGTACGATGACTGATCCGCAGGAGCCACACGAGCAGCCGCACCCCTTACTCGACGGGGTCGAGTTCTTCCCACCCGGGGAGAATTGATGGGAATTAACACCGGGCACTAACATTTTATTTTTATATTTGTATCATTTTATTTATATTTATATCCTTGGGTTAATTGGGTTACAAATGTATGGCAAGTATAAGCCAATGGGTTACTTGGGATAAGTCAATGGGTTTCTTTGCAAAAAGGCTTGGTAGACCTGACGGGACCCCCATCTCTCCCATTGGGCCACCTAGACTCTCTAGGGCCCATGTGGGGCTGGTCCATGGTCCAAGATGACCAAACCCTCTTGTTGACTCCAAGAGGGGGGCGCCCCCTCTCTTGTCCCCATATGGAAGATTCGAATATTCTTCCCCCCATTTTACCACCTTTATGTATTTATTTATTTTGGTCATTTGACCACATGGGATATTAATTCTCCTATTCCTTATTTGCCCCTCCCTAACCCTAGATCTAAGGATAGTTTAGGTCTTTCATCTATTTATATATAAGCCTTGTATTTCCATTCTTCATACAATTAATGAATGAAAAATTAGGAATTTTATCTATTTATACATAAGCCCCTCTCTCCTCTCTTTCCCTTCCAGCTAGACTGCTGTGATTTCTATGGTGTGAAGCGATAAACTTGGTGGATTCCAAGTTCTATCCCTCCCCCTGGGTGTGAAGCTCAGCCACCGCCGTCGCCGTTCGTGCCACCGTCGAGCCGCCATAACTCCACCTTCCTCCTGCTGTCCAGATCTGCGACCTACAGAACTGAAGCTCAAGAAAAAAATTTTATCTCCAGATCCAGATATCAGATCGGCCTCAAATTTTGATGGTTTGTTCCTCCTGTCATCTCCCATCTCCAGTTCAATTTTTATGTCAATCAGACGTCGTTTGCTATTTTTCCCAATCCTTTAGTTCCACCACTGACAGTCTGCCCATCAGCAGATCTGCGGGATAGTAGTATGTTATTATATTTTTCCCGCCCTGTTAGCCATATCCAAAATATCCTAAAATATTTCAGTGTTGTCCTCACATCCCCCCCTTCCACCCATAAAAATACCAGAGTCCATATTGACTATTTTCCTTTGGGTCATAATTCATTTTTAGACAGATCCCATTTTGTCTTGTGTGATCTGGATCCCGAGCCAGAAACAACTACAATCCACAGAGTTTTTTGTTTCCAATCCGTTTACTGGATGGTTGTGAAATTAATTTATATTGTAGCCCTTTGAGTCCTCTATATAACGGCACTAGTCTCGCCTCGATCCGCCTCCGTATCTGGGCGCAACAATTCTTTTCACCGGGTTGCGTAAATCTATCCCGAGACAAGACTGCAGAACGGAGTTGGAGTTAATTCTCCCATAATTCCTCGGCTCCGAACCAGCGACCGCCGCTCCCGAGGATCGATTGGAAACCCCCCAGCAGCGTCCCAGCCAGCCGCCGCATCTAGGAGACGTCCGGAAGCCGCCGTCCCAGTAGCCGAGTTCACTTGCTGTCCAGCGAGTCAGAACAGTACCAAGTCGGACCAGCAGCCCACCTCTGGCCCGATAGCCCTTCCAGCTTGCTGCCCGTCAACCCAAGTTCGCTATTCCCGGGTTATTGTTGTCACCCTTTACCTCCCTACATGGAGTGGGTAGTAAAATCCTTGCTGTAATTAAGTTTTACCATTGTATCGGGAATACGAGTCTTGGCCGGGGTCGCCTTCCCCATGCCCGATAGTGTGGAGGTATCATGTCCACTCACCTCACTTGGCATTTTTTCTTATTTCGTATATAATTCTATATGCCGCTGCTAGAGTGTTAGGATAACTTAGCTCGCTCAAATTTCAATCACCGCTGCGAGAGAGAGCGAGACCGTCCCATGACCCGATCCGGGCACGAAAGTGAGAGTTGACCACCCTAGCTCATTGTCGGTTTCTCAACCGCACACGTCCACACGCTTCCCTTGCCAGGGACGAGTCGCAAGTTTGCCTAGGGTCTCAGGTTCGCATTCAACTTGGCGTCGAGTCGCGTCCCGTCTCGCATCACTAGCACCTGATGGAAGACTATTGTTCCATGAAAGGACATGTGTACCAGACTGTCTAGAATTGAAAAGAAGATCTTAGAAGAAGCTCACTGATCAAGGTACACCATACATCCTGGAGCTACCAAGATGTATCAAGACTTGAAACAGACTTTCTGGTGGCCCAATATGAAAAGGGAGGTAGCGGATTTTGTGTCTCGATGTCTCACATGCCAGCAAGTCAAGGCTGAACACCACAAGCCCGCTGGCAAGTTACATCCTCTAGACATTCCTAAGTGGAAGTGGGAGGATATAGGCATGGACTTCATCATGGGTTTGTCTAAATCTAAAGGCAGACATGATGGAATATGGGTTATCATAAATCGATTGACCAAGTCGGCACACTTCTTGCCTATAAAGAGCCGATGGTCGATTGATGTTCTAGTTGCTTTATACCTCAAAGAGGTTGTTAGATTGCATGGAGTTTCTATTTCGATCGTGTCTGGCTGAGATCTGCATTTCACTTCTCACTTTTGGAAGGGTCTACAACACTCCTTGGGGACGAGACTCAATTTTAGTAGTACATTTCATCCTCAAACAGATGGTCAGATCGAGAGAACGAATCAAGTTGTAGAAGACATGCTACGGGCTTGTGTTATTGATTTTGGTGGAAGCTGGTATGATCATCTATCTCTAGTCGAGTTTGCATATAACAACAGTTACCAGGCAAGTATTCAAATGGCACCGTTCGAGGCATTATATGGAAGGAGTTGTCGCTCACCAATATGCTAGGACGAAGTTGGGGAAAGGTAACTTTTTGGCCCAGATATCGTAAGGGATATGACTAAGAAAGTACAACTCATTAGAGAAAGACTCAAGATGGCTCAGTCGAGACAAAAGATGTATGCTGATACTAGAAGAAGAGACTTGGAGTTCCAAGTCGGTGATCACGTCTTTCTTAAGGTTTTCCTAGGACGAGAGATTAGAAGATTTGGTGTTAAGGGCAAGCTTACACCAAGATATATCGGTCCCTTCGAAGTGTTAGAAAGAGTTGGTGAGGTTGCCTATCGGATCGCCTTGCCATCGCAACTATTCGAAGTTCACAATGTGTTTTACATCTCTATGCTTAAAAAATATGTTCATAATTCATTCCGCGTCATCGATCATGACAACCTAGTGATACAAAAGGACCTCACTTATGAACAAAAACCATTAAAGATCCTTGATTGTGAGGTTCACGTGTTAAGGAACAAGACGATCCCTATGGTGAAGATTCAATGGAACAAAAATTTTGAACATGAAGTCACATGGGAGACCGAAGAATCTATGAAGAGAAGATTCCCCGACTTATTTCAAAATTGTAAGTACTCTGCACCCTCCATGTCTAATATAAAATTGAATTTGGAGATCAAATTCTTTTAAGTGGGGGAGGGTGTAGCACCTCGGATAAAAATTATAAGGAATAAAAAATTCCTAAATAAATTAAACATAAGAAATTTTCTAAACAAATAAGACAAGGGCCAAATCAAACAAAATCCCAAACCCACAACCATCGCTATTGGACAACAACTCAAACACGTTAAAAAGGGGCCTTAACCTTTATGTATATAGTCCTTAATTAAGCACAAACCCTCTCACTTAACCTATATATGTGGGCCTCATGTATGTGAGTTTAGTCTAAGAACCAATGGGCCTTACAATAGGTTTAAGGGTATAAGGATAGTACCCATACATCTAGAGTCTTTTGACAAACACCCAAAACCCCATCACATTCGAAGCTTGCTTTCGAATAGCATCTTAAGGTTTTCACAGGATTAGCATGAGGTGGCTGCGATTTGGGAAGGAAAAGGATTAGCATGTGAAATTTTAAACTAACTAGGATTGCTACGTGGGGAGGTGAATTCCCATTAGTACTTTAAGCCCCTGTTAGGTTTCTCTCTATAAATACCCTACCCTCACGAACGAGCAAAACCCTATTGCTACTACTCGTTCTGCGTCGACGTCGCCCTTGTTGCTTTCTTGCCGTACATAAATGTGAAGGGGAAGAGCGTCTTCCTTCGTGTTCCTGCTACTGCAGTGTGTTTCCTACTGCACCTGCTGCAACGGTTTCAGTTGTTGTTACTGCAGTGCATCGTCTTCATCCTCTTGCCATCATACGTGAAGGAGAAAGACTATGCTTCTTCCCTCTACCTCTTCTTCTACGTTCCTTGCTGCTGCCGTCTTCTACTGCTACTTCTGTTCGAGTTACAGTTGCTACTATTTCTTATCCTATCTTCCCCATTCATCGTTCCCAATCAACCAACGAGGTAGGTTTTCTCAAGAAACGAAGCCCAAGATCATAGTAATAGGTATTGCATGCATGAAGGTCATAAAATCCTGATTATAGCTTACTTCCATGATCTCTGTTTTGAGTTTTTACGTAGATTTGTAACTTGCTGTATCGTATGAAAATAGTGGCCAGAACAATGGTCGCTGATTAATGGGTGACCACAGAGACGAGCGTCAATTCTTGAATTAGCGGTAGTCTTCTGGGCGCAAATTAATGAGCGACCGTCACCCCGTCGCTATTTCTTTTAATGTAATTAATGAATAACCCATGTTTAAAATTTAATAACTATGGAACTTGACTATGTTAATTCTGCATGAATATGTTTTCAGAGTCTCCATATTTTTCTCTATCTATATATTATTGACACCCGTTTTATGACCAATAAGTTGGGTCATCTCCTTGTTCATTTTAAATGATGCTCCGAGTTGTTCACCCTTGTTGGGCCATCTTGGTCAATTTGAGGTTCATTTCATGAGTCATGTCTCCTTGGTTGAGTCTGGTTCCTTATTTTTTTCCTGCTGGACGAAGCTTAGCAAACCTTCATTTTTATCACTCCTTTGTCTCTGACGCATCACTCCTGGCACGTCTCAATGTTGTAACGCACCTATCTTGGACTGTTACCTCATCTCGGAGTCCTAAAGTCCATGGCTTCTTTCAAAGCTTATCTTCTATCTGATCTGTTAAGCGTGACGGCTTATCGTGCGACCGTTACTATCACTCTGACGTACCTACTCCTGGCCCTTACATCCTCCAGAGTCCTTATGTTTGAAAACTTCGCCCGTTGATCTTATCTTTCAGTGGATAAGGTTGTGTGATGGTCCATTCCTAGGGCGTTACATCACTGTGGCGGTCTATCGTGCAGCCGTTACATCAAACAGAGGGTTCTAGCAAAACTGCTCTTTCTCTGCTACTCCATGCCCGAATTAAGAGTTTGATCTGATGATTTCTCCATCAAATCTGATCATCAGAACCTTCTGTTTGTTTCTATGGACTCTTGGGAGTATTATCTTCAAGAGTTTGCTAAGAAACGTCCTACTTTCTAGCTGGATTATCTCTTACTCGACAAGAGAGTTTGAGGGTCTATAAATAGAACCCTTAACTTCATGGCTTGAAGAGGAGACATCTGGAGTTCGCGTCAAAGTGCTGCCGCATCCTGGAGCTAGAACCAACCAAGGAGATATGCTTCCCACGTCCATCTTCTTCCAAAGTCCAAGGAGTATTGGTTTCAAGGGTCTAGTTTAGTCAAAGTGTCTTCTCAGTCTCTTTTTCCCTCCTCCAAGCATCATAGCATATCCCCTCTTCTTCTATCACGTTCTTGCACTTGCTGCACTCATATAAACATCTCTCCCATCTTTTAAAACGCCCCAGAGGGGTTAAAAAAAACCAACCTCCCCGGTATTTCCTTCTCCTTTTGCATGCTTTTGAGTTCTTTTGGTTTATTGATGCCACTCTTGCTCAAGGGCTAATCTGGGTTGTTTTCTTTGTGTTCTACACTCTTTTGCAGGTTTACAGAGTCCACAGTACGAGGCCCAAGCTTTCTGGCCAGCTGGAAGGCGCGGAGATCAAAGATTCCCAAGTTCCTATTCTGCAGATCTCTGACAGTCTATTACAGGTGCGTTAGAGTCACGTAGCGGCTTATCGTAGGGCCGTCACACTTCTGTGGTGCATCATCATTCGGCCGTTACGCTTCACAGAGCTGCAGTTCTTTCCCTCTCCCGTGGGCGGGTGTTTCATCCACCTATTTCTAAGGTATTTTTCAAGTCTTTGGCTTGTTTGTTACCTTAGTGGCGATCACATCTTTCCTTAGTATTGGGCAGTAGCTGTCTCTTTCATCATACTTCATATCTCTTACTTTATTTTGCTTGTTCCACCTATACGGTGTGTTTTCCTTTACTTCCTTGCTCCACGCCCCGGCGTGTGTTTTTCTTTGTTAGTTTATTCCTGATAGAGATAGCATGCCCATGCTAGATTTCATGCTGATTACCTAGGTTCATGTTGCACATGTTCATAGGTTGAGTAATTTCACTATTGTTCATATTTCCATCATAGTTAAGATCATATCCATCTTGCAAGAAAGGAACACATAATAATCAACAGAATTTTTGGCGATCATAGTGGGACATCTAGTGCCAATCGTGCTTTCAATCTCTGTTAAACATGCTACCCTTTGTTTGCCCTAGTTTTTCCCGGATTTCCCTTTATTTTCTGTTGTTTTCTGGTTCTCTAGCTCTTCTGATGGTACTACGTCCACGCGTTACATTCTATTAACAGTCTGTTCTTAGACCATCACACTCTTCTAGCGCGGGTATTCTAGACCGTCACACACTCCAGCACAGGTACGCATCTCGAGGTGTAATTTATTTCTGTAGTTTCTGCTGTGATTTTCATGCTTGGGTGCTACTTGGTCTCCTTGGTTGATTTGCATATTCATATCATTGTGTTCGTATTTGATTGCTAAAAATTTAGGCTAGAATTTGCATGCACTCCAGTGCACATAGGTTCATTCATATATCCATACTTTAGATTGCATTTTTCTACCTTGGTGTGTGAATCTCCCGTCTCCATATTCCTTTGGGCTGACCAGGAGATCACATCAGGGACCTCCATAAGTCTCCGCGAGCTGTGGATTCCCTCACGGACGCCGGGTGGGTTGTACCTCTTCCCACACCGTGTCTAGGATTGCATAAGTGAAGGAATGATTACATTTAGAGTCAACCAAGCCACACATCCTATTCCTATTAGGAACCTATTGTTGAGATCACCATTTTAAATCAAGTCACTAAGGTTCTAAAGGAGAAAGCCATAAAAATCTTGTTGCATCATCTAAATAACTTGGTTGACCATAAGTGTTGTTATCTCTTTTTCACTTACATCTTTTGTTGAAACCATCTAAGTTTAGTCACTCATTGTGTGCTTGTTGTGTGTTGTTTTCATTTTGTTAAGGTCTTTAGTTGCATGTGGAGTTGCTTCTGATCTCTAGAAGCGTCATCACCTAGGGGCAATTCCTTCTCCAAGTTCTACTTCAATCCTCTCTTTGAGTCCACCATGGCCTCTTTTGATCTCCCTCGTTCCCAAGAGGAGTCTCTTCCTCAAGGGCTTCTAGAGGATCCCTCTAGGGTTATCTCCTTCCATTCCGGAGAGGGGCCCATTCCTCCTTCATCCCCCATCCCTATGGAGGGTGCCCAATCCACTCAATCTCTTCCTCCTCCTTCCGCCAATTATATTCTTCAATGATGGCCCAATTGGATCCGGCCCAACTTCAGGCCGTTTATCAGGCCATGCAGGGGTCCAACACCCCACCTTCCACGATTGTGCAAGGTCAGTCCAATGCTTCCATTATTCAGTCTAGAGTTGACGGACCCACTGTTCAGCCCATCGACCTCACTCCGGTCCAACCTAGGACCCTCAGATTCTCTAGTCTGGAGATGGGCCAGTCTTCTAGTTCGACCCAGCAATTTTTGGATAAGGGAAAGACCATTGTCCCTCCTCCTTCTATAGCAGATTATCGCATGTCCGGCCCATCAGTGCCGCAGGTCCTTGTCGGCCCATCAGATTTTATGTGCCCTCAGCAAGGGGCAGCCCAAGTCCACACCAACATGGGTCATCCTTCGGCCCAATATCCTTCCTATGGGCCGCCTCCTCCATCTGCTTATCCCTCTGCTCCTCAGATTCCATCTTTCACTATCCCTACTCCGTCCAGGGAGCAGGAATTACTTGATAAATGGGCTGCCATGCAACAACAACTTGACTTCCTCCTGAAGCGGGTTAGCCTACAGTCCTTGGTAGACGTTCCAGTCCCGAGCTTTCAAAATATCTGATTCCCTCCGCAATCCGAGCTACCCAATTACCGCAAGTATGATGGGAACGGTAATCCCATTATCCATGTAAGGGACTTTCTATATGAATCGGCCCAGTTTTAGTATGATGATCACCTTATGGCGTATCTATTTCGCCGATCACTACATGGGGTCGTGCTTGAATGGTTCTACTCTCTGCCACTAGAGGACACCGAGAGTTTCAAGATAGTGAAAGATAAGTTCATCCAAAGGTTTCAAGATAGGGTCGACCCAGAATATTCCTTCACAGATTTGGTGGCCAAGATAATGAAGCCCGATGAGGAGTTTACTACTTATGCCAACAGATGGAGGCAGATGGCCGCCAGGGTACCAGGCCACATTCCGGAGGAAGAGAAGGTCAAGCTACTCATCTCCAATGCTACTCCGACCTTCCGTAACGTTCTCGCCATGAACGACATACCAAACATGCACCAATTATATGGCAGGGCGCGGTTTATCCAAACCCAATTCAAGGACTCTCCCACAAGTCATGGCCCTCCACCACAATTACCGCAATCCTTCCGCTTCCACCATCCTCACACCCACACACCAAACCCCTTCTCCGTCTGTGAAACCACTTGTTCTTCCAGTCACCCCCGCCACCATCGCCACGCCTCCATCTAACCCTCCGCTCATTACACCTCTGTTAACCTTCATACCTCCACCCCCGCCAACGCCCATCATCATCGCGCCTCCCACTAACCCTTCACCCGTCATCCTACCCCCGCAACCTATTACCTCCATCCCTTCCAATCCCATCATCACCACTCCCCTACTTTCTCCTACACCACTTGATGGGAATCGACGCCGAGCATTAACTTTTTTTTTTACATTTGAGTCCTTTTATTTACTTTTATATCCTTGGGAAAAGTATATGTACAATTGTAAGGCTTTGTAAGCCAATGTGTCATTCCCTAGGATTGTGTGGGTTTTTATGCAAATGTGTAGTAGGTCTAGTTAGGGGGCCCTCTCCCCTTCCCCATTGGTCCACCTCATCCATGTGGGGCTGGTCAACCATCCTAGGTGGCCATCTAGAAGGTTTGAATGCTAATTGACCACATGGGAGACAAAGGGGTTAAAATTTCAAAGGTTGGCCACCTACCTTACCTACCTAGTCAAAGGAGTGCTCCATTCATATGTAATTTATTTTTTTTGAGTTTTGACCACATGGGGGAAGAAAATGACTTATTTCCCACGAAATTCCTAGCCCCCCACCCCTTGCCATTTTCTATATAAGCCTATGTATAGTGTCATTAGAGATTAATGAAGAAATGAAGAGAAAATTGTTGGAAAATCAAGAGTGTTCTTGAGCCCCTCCTCTCTCCCTCTGGTTTTTCTCCTCCAACCTCCAGTTCTAGAGTGATTTCTATCTTCTATCCCCTCCCCTCTACCTCCTGTGATCATCTGTGCCGCCGCCGCCGCCGTCCGTGCCGCCATCACGCCGCCGCGGAGCCGCCTTTGGTGTTCTGTCCATCCTGGACAGAGGCTTCTTGTCCAAATATCTTCTCTCCTCCACGTAAATATCTCAAGCTGAAATATTTATGTTGTGTTCTACCCTTGCATCCCAAGATCCACCTAATTTTTCACACCAAAATTCCACCGTTTAGTATTTTTACATTTTCGTCCAACCTGTCATCCCAGATCTGCCAGGTTTCTGTCTATAGTGACAGAACCTCTGAGTTCTCCCCCTCCGACCATCTTTTTGATTTTTTCAAACCCTCCTAATTTTACTGAGAGTTTTGTCCATCACCCCCTACCTCCAAAAATTTTCTTAATTTTTTATCAGCCTTCTATCTATTTTTAGAAATTCGTCTTCTTCCTCTGATACAGTGTTTTTAGTCAGATCCAGATCCGACCACCCTCCACTTCCAAAATCAGAACAAATCACCACCACCTCCAAATCCCGATCCAAAAATAGTCCTGGTTTCCTTGTTCGATTTCCTACAACCTTGATGAAGACACATCTTCAAATTCAGACATCTACTTCACGGTCAAATGCAATCAACAGGAAAGTTCTATGCAGATCTGAGTCTTCGGTTACTGTACATTAGCAGCATCTAAAATTCGTCAACATAAAGTACAAATCTGGTGAATTTTTTTGAAGGCCACTAGATTGTAGTACTTCGAAGCAGATTTCCAACGGCCCTAATCTCGTCGCATTCCAACACCGGTGCTGATCACAACGTCAGTTCTCGCCGGAGTGCGCGCTGAAATACAGAACCGGCAGATTTCCGATCAATTTTTCCGACCGGTGCCGAACGGAGCCGCCCGGTCTTCGGCCGGCGAACCAGCGTGCCGCCAGCCCGGGGAGCGCTTCTCCAAGTGTCTCCACTACAGCGGTACCATCGGATCCCACACGGCCCCTCCGGACAGCACGTGGGCCCCACGGACGTGAACACGCGTGTAGTCGAATCAACACACGAAGCTGCCCGTCAACCCGAATTCGGTCCTCCCGGGCCCATTTGTATAGCCCTTTACCTCCCTGCGTGGAGTGGGCAGCGAGTTGCATTTCTGTAATATCCGTGTATAACTGTTCCGGGAGTACGACTTCGGCCGGGTCCGTCTTCCCCACGTCGAGCGCGTGGAGGTATCGTCTTCGCTCCTACACTTGGCCTTTCACTTATTTTATATATGCTTGCTTATGCCACTGCTAGAGAGCATGATAGGGTAATTAGCTCGCTTTCTATTTATATCACCGCTGCTGCGAGAGAGAGCGTTACCGTCTCGTGACCCGATCCGGGCACAAGTGAGAGCCGATCACCCTAGCTCACAGTCGGTTTCTCAACCGCGCACATCTGACGCTTCCCTCGTTAAGGGGCAGTCACGAGCTTGTCGTGTCCGTGGTCCCATCCCGCATCACCACTCATCTACCCCACCGGGCCAATTATACCGTCATCCGAGGCCGCGTCAGCCTATAATTATGCCCTGCGGAGCGGGCGTTTGTTTCATCGCAATTATGCTCCTACTTCCAATCCCCAATCTTCGCAACCGGCCGTCGATCAGGAAGAAGCCGAGCCACTGCCGGGTACCCAATATGACCTGCTACATCATTTGGATAGGGTGCCCGCCAAAATATCTGTGTTGGAACTCATTAAAAGATCTACCCTTCACCAAGATGCACTAAGAGACTTTCTTCAGAAGGTGATGGTTACTAAAGACGTGGCAACCGACAGTTTACCTACAGCACAGGCGACTATTTCCAAAGGGCCAGCAATTACATTCTCTGAAACCGAGCTTGCACCACCAGAAGCTCAGAAAATGCCGCTTTGCATCACTATAATCTTGAACAAAGTCAGCATTGATGCGACATTAGTTGATACATGGGCATCTATCAATGTGTGCCCACTCAGCACTCTCAGGGCCTGCAACTTATCTGAAGAGCTTCTACGGCCGACCCCCACAATTATAGCTTCTTACGACAACTCACGAAGAGCCTGTCACGGGATTGTCACCATTCAAGCTGAGCTTGGGCCTCTCACCATGCCCATTGAGTTCTATGTGCTGGACATCGACCCTATGTTCAAGGCTATCTAGGGTCGTCCGTGGATCGACACTCTTAGCGCCGTGCCATCCACCGCGCATCAATGTCTCAAATTCCCTTTTCAAGGGTGGGTGGTTAAAGTCAAAAGCTTATCTACGGTCCACACTGTTAAAGCTATTTTAGAGAAGATTTTGCCAACTTTGTGGCCCAGTAGTCGGCCCATTATTTCTGTGTTGGATCTGGACTTCCCATGGGCCTATGCACCACGCAAGCCCGCCACTACACCTATCAACATCAAAGTGAAGCCCCAGATCCGAGATTCCAAGGGCAGGGATATTATATTGAAGTTTGGCTATCAACCGGGGAGAGGCCTCGGTGCACAGTTACAAGGGTGGACCAAGCCGGTGCCAAAAGGAAGAAAGATGAGTAGGTGAGGTCTCGGTTATCGAGAGTCCACGCTGTCAATGATGGGTAACTTAGGGCCACTTACCTGGGATTACCGCCAGCATTTTATAAAAGGGCCTCTCCAGCCGGGTACACTGAATCCGCCATCAGCACAGTCAGAAAAGAAAGATACAGCTTGTACAATTGCCAGTCCGCCTCTGCTGCCAAAGGGGCCCGTTGATGACATGATCGATTTCAGCCAAGCATTTGCCAGGATGTTCAAGCAACCAGACAATTGTCAGAAGAATCAGGAGGTACGGCTTGTTCATTGGAAGCCGAAACCAGCAAACCATTCACGGGAAAGGGCGAGCTCTCCCATTACCATCACTTTGTCTCGTTCCCGCCTGCGCGCACTATTCCAAATGCTGGACTTCATTCCCCGTCCTCCTCCTATTATGTCGCGCCCGCCGGCACCTCATTCCAAATCCATTCCTGATAGATTTTTGCAGGATCTAGCTCAGCGATGTCATGTTCTTCTCAAATGCCCTGAGTTCGTAGCCATGGCGATTGTCCTAGAAGAAGATGAGGATCAAGACGGGGTGTGGAGCGACGACGGATTAGGTGTTTATGAAGTCGTGGATGGGAAAGACCCGCTCGATCTTGAAGATAGCGATGTGGATGACACGATGAACTTATATGCGCAGGGTTTGAAGAGGTTCGATGAGCAATACTCAACAGTGGATGAACCTACAAAAGAAATTAATTTGAGAACTAACGAGGATCCCAGGCCTATCGTTATTGCTCCTAATCTCCCTCTTAAGGTTGAAGAGGAACTGATTAAGATTTTGAAGGAGTATAGCGATTCTTTTGCCTGGTCATACAAGGACATGCCGGGTCTTGACCCCTCCTTGGTGGAACATTGACTTGTACTTAAGCCAGGGGCAACACCCGTTAAACAAAAATTGAGAAGATTTCACCCCCACATGGCCTTAAGGATGAAAGAAGAAGTTGAGAAATTGCATAAGGCCAGGATTATTCGAGTTGTTCTATATCCTCAAGGGTGGCGAATATAGTCCATGTCATCAAGAAGGATGGAAAGGTGTGAATTTACATTGATTTCAGGGATTTAAACAAGGCATGTCCCAAGGATGATTTTTTGCTGCCTCATATAGATGCGTTAGTGGATAACATAGCCGGGTATGAAGCTTTGTCATTCATGGATGGGTATTCAGGCTATAACCAGATCCGTCTAGCTCCAGAAGACCAAGAGAAAACTTTCTTCACCACGCCCTGGGGTACGTATTGCTATGTGGTAATGCCGTTCGGATTGAAGAATGCTGGTGCCACCTAACAAAGGGCGATGATGGCAATATTCCACGATATGATGCATGTTTGCATGGAAGCTTATGTGGATGATATTTTGGTGAAATCGAGGATTAAAGAGGAACACGCCGCTGTCTTGGCTAAGGTGCTTCAAAGAGCTATTGAGTAGAAGCTGAAAATGAATCCCAAGAACTGCATATTTGGAGTATCTTCAGGGAAGCTGCTAGGTTTCATAGTTAGCAAACGAGGGATTCAGATCGATCCTGATAAGGCTAAGGCCGTCATGGACATGCCCCAACCTAAGAACAACACGGAATTTCGAGGATTGATTGGACGCCTACAGTTCATTAGAAGATTCATATCCCAACATTCTCAAAGGTGCCGCCCGTTTTATGAACTGCTAATGACGGGGGTCAAGTTTGAGTGTAATGAAGAATGTCAAAACGCCAATGAGGATTTGAAGTCTTATCTGACCAATCCCCCGGTTCTGCAACCTCCTGTCCCTGGGAAACCCCTGATCCTATACATTTCTATCATTGAGGACTCCCTAGGAGCTGTCCTAGCACAAGTGGACGATGAAGGGAAAGAGCAGACAGCTTATTACTTATCTAGGTTGTTCAACCCGGCAGAGGCCAAGTATACTACTATGGAGAAGACTTGTGCCGCATTAGTTTGGGTAGCTCAGAAGCTAAAGCACTACTTCCTAGCCCACCAGGTTGGGCTGATCTCTATCATGGACCCAATTCGTTATCTCTTTGAAAAACCCATCCTTTCTAGTAGGTTAGCTCGCTGGCAGAGCTTCCTCTCTCAGTTTGATACCACATTCATCGTTCAGAAGGCAATCAAGGGATATGCCATCGTTGAGCATCTAGCCCATCTTCCTATTCCCTGCACTGACTCTAATCAAGATGAGTTACCTGATGAGCATCTTGTTGTTCTTACACACCACCCCTTCTGGTTTTTGCACTTCGATGGTGCACTCAATTCTCAAGGCCGAGGGATAGGTGCCGTTCTCCTCACTCTAGAAGGGGTGACTATCCCTCTCGCTTATCAGCTCCGCTTTCATGCTACCAACAACATCGCTGAGTACTAAGCTCTCCTGGACAGATTAAAGCACGCCTACCTCTTGGGCACGCATTACCTAAACATCATAGGAGATTCTCAGCTTGTTCTATGCCAAGTCCTATCCGCCTACAGCACTCGTGACCCGAAGCTCAAGCCATATCATGATTTGGTCATTCTCTTGGCTAGGCAATTCTACAAATTGATCTACATCCATACTCCTCGATCTCAGAACATCCTCGCCGATGCACTGGCGTCGCTTGCTTCCTCCTAATCATATCCTCTCAATCGGAGTACTGAGACCATCATCATCCAGAGATTGGACGCCCCTTCTCTTCAAGATCCTTGGTTTGACAACCTTAGGAAGACTGTAGAGGCGAAGGCTGAGAAGAAAGATTTGAAGGAAGTTTCTTTAACAGAATTAGAAGAGATCTTGGAAGAAGAAGAGTTGCTTTGGTATCATGAAATTGAGTTGTATTGTAGGGACGGATCGTTCCCAGAAGGGGCAAGTGCCGAACAACATAAGGCTATTAGAAGAGCCCCGTCGAGGTGCACCATCATTGTTGGAGAATTGTACAGCCGCGCTCTCAATAGAATGCTCATGAGGTGTCTAGATGATGATGAAGCTTGGAAGGTGGCTGAAGCGGCCCATTCAAGTGAGTGCAGAGGTCATATCAATGGCCAGGTTTTAGCAAAGAAGATCTTTAGGCAAGATTATTATTGGCCCACTCTAGAGGAAGATTGCTCTCTCTATGTCTGGAGGTGTCTTAAATACCAACTCCACGCTGATAAAATCCATGCTCCTGCTTCATCTCTTCATCCTCTCTCCACTCCTTGGCCATTCTCTATGTGGGCTTTCGATATTGTCGGCCCGCTAGGTGATCCCAACTCTAAGACCAAGCAAAATTCTTTCATTCTTACCACCGCTGAGTATTTCACCAAATGGGTCGAGGCGAAAGCATACGTAGAGATCAAAGCAACCACAGTGTGCCGTTTCATCCCGAAGAATATCATCTGGCGGTTCGGAGTGCCAAGCACCATCGTCACCGACAACGGATCCCAGCTCGTCTCTCAAGAGCTCCAAGACCTCTGTAAGAAGTTCAATATTACATTGCATCACTTATATTCATATTATCCTCAAGACAATGGTCAAGCCGAAGCCACTAATAAAACCATTCTCAAAATCATAAACAAAACATGCGAATCTCATAAATTTGTTGATTGGCCTGAACGATTAGTGGAGGCTCTATGGACTTATCGCACCTTCGTCCGTACTCCTATGGGGAAAACTCCCTGTGCTATCACTTACGGGATGGAGGCGGTGCTCCCATATGAGATCTTGATCCCTTCCCTAAGGGTGCAGCTCGATAAGGAACTTAATCTCGACGAACATCGGGAGGCGTTGCTCATACAGCTGGAACTCTTGGATGAGAAGAGGCTAAATGCGGCCGATCACGTATCTGTTTATCAAAAGATATTCTCGCATTATTTTCAAAAGAAGGTAATTCGGCGCAAATTTCAAACATGTGATATGGTTTTGAAATGTAAATTCATTAGGTCTGGAGGTCCTAGGTCTAAATTACTACCTAATTGGGAAGGGCCATTCGTTGTTAAAGAGGCTTATCCAGGGAACGCGTATCACCTAGTTAACGCGGAAGGTGAGGAGTTCTCTCACACTTGGAATGGGTTGTATCTTAAGCATTTTTACCCTTAAAGTCAAGCTAGCACCAACCCGGTGGCGAGGTGTCTCTCCCTTGATCGTGAAAGAATACCTTGAGCGCGACAATCACATAATACACGACAACTCTAGTCAGATTTCCCTCTGCTATGCAAACCCGTTTCTCCTTTGGCCATGCCTAGAGGAAGTGAAAGTCCCTGGTTTTCTCTTCGGCCAGGTGTAGGGGCAAGGGGTGAATAAGGGGGAGATGACCAACCTAGACACCCCAACGAGAGGAGGTCTTAAATAGGGGCAGTCCGTTATGACCTGATTCCACGAACAAGGAAAAGAAAAAGAAAAGGGAAGAAATCATAAAAAAGAAACGGAGCATGAATCAAGGCAAAAGCCAACACGTCTATCAAAAGCATAAAGTGCAACGTCAAATTGCTCCAAAGAAAAATGAGACATCGAATTAGGCATGGCAATAGTGGCAGTACATTTTCTCCGCGGGACGTTATGAGCCCGGTCGTACGCGTGCCTAGACTAGATGAAGGTTCAATGATGGACACAAAGCCCCGACGTAATAGACTGAATCTCCAACCGGGTCATCGTGAGAGGAATTCAAGCCCTAAAAGCTTCTATCCCTACTCTAGGCTTACCCTCATCAGTTCTTCTCTCTCTCCCTCAAAGGACTGCAACATACCTAGGGTATGGCCCTTGGAGAGGCACTGTCGTATGAACGAGGTGGGCTTGGCCAGGGACTATCACCTTTAATGCACGCCAACCTCGAGGGATTTTTAGCGGAATAGGCAGGACTCTCGTTACCGAGGCGGAACTGGCTTTCAAAAATCCAAAAAATATCAAATATTGTCAAAAATTCAAAAAAAATCAAATATTGTCAAAAATCTAAAAAATCACATATTGCAAAAAAAAGAAAAAAAAATCCAAAAATACTCATCATCCTTGCATTTGCATTTGCATGCATTGCATCCATATTCTTATTTTTATTTTCGCCTATTTAATAAGGTTCCACCCGTTGACCAAATATCAAGAATTGCTCGTCTCTAACTTGCTGCAGCAGGGTTGAGTCTAAGAATGGATCTAACTTGTTTTATTGCTTAAGTGTGCGCAGGAATAG
The DNA here is from genome assembly GCA_022559845.1 of Amorphophallus konjac. Taxonomy (NCBI): domain Eukaryota; kingdom Viridiplantae; phylum Streptophyta; class Magnoliopsida; order Alismatales; family Araceae; genus Amorphophallus; species Amorphophallus konjac. The sequence goes on from CM040119.1 coordinate 92,753,526, forward strand.
GTTGCACTGCCCAACACCCAAGAACTCACCGCTTTTCCGATCTCTTTCCCTTGCGGTCTTTTGGTAGACCGCTAGGTTTCCTTAGCGGTAGGATGGTGACCGTTACCGACACTCGAGAACCAGAACTCTTATGTTTTTCTATTCCTTCACCCTTGCGGTCTTTTGATAGACCATTAAGGTCCTCCTAGAGGCCTAATAGCGACCGCATGCCACACCCGAGGGCCAAAAAAACATAGTTTTCCTATGCCTCTTCCCCTTGTGGTCTGTCGCCAGACCGTTAGGCAACCCTAGCGGTTCTTTGCTGGACCATTTTTTTTTTCAAACAGAGAACTCTGCTCCATCTGATCATTCATGCCAAAAGGAACACTCTCACAAACAATGGCTCAATCAATCCATTTATTCATTCATTCAAGGTTCATAGTACATCATTCTTTCAAATGAAATTCAATACATGATCAAGGAACTCAAGCTACATTCAATTTTGCATCCGAGTAGGGTCGGATTTTGCGTAATGCTTTCACATAAACTCGATAGTCCTCCACATTCTCTGTCAATTCTGCCTGCAAGGTACAGACTCAGCTGATCTCCCACATGGTCAGTGTGCTCTGAACTACCTATTTATCATCCTCGATCCCAATCTTCCTAGCTTGAAGGGGAGGGTAGTAAGATAGTGCTAGAACCATAGTGCAAGGAAGTCCAACTTGTAAGTTGCATCGATGGGGGTTGTAGATCGCCAAGGTAGTATTCCCCACTAGCTGAAGGTCCAGGCCCGATCACCAGGGTAGTCTGAGAGCGGTGCCTTGAAGAGCCCGTGATTGCATCACGGATTTGTCAAGTGGCAAGGTGTTAAGGAAGAGGCGTCAATCATCCCTTGTCTTCTTATCCGCAGTCTGGCATTCAACATGTTTAGGAAACCCAGATGCCCCTCCAATGAAGAAGAGTGGGTGGCTCCCGAATATACGACTAGCTGATGGCACATCCTCCCTGGGTAAGAATTTCAGCCCGATTCCCATCCAACACTCTAGAAAAATCATAGACCCGAAGAGGGGACCCCCAAGAGAAGCTGAACTAAGACCCTCATAAAGGTAAGAACGGATGGCTTGGGAGATGGATAAACCTCGCTACAACCCGCTGATAATGTTGAGGTTTGGAATGTCTAAGAGGTGGTCGGTGGTAGAGAAGAGCAAAACCCCGCATAAGTAAATGGAAGTAGCTTTGGCTATGGCTTCATACCTCCCCCACTTATTTTTACAATGAGCAGTGATCCATTGGGCCATGGGTATCAAGTGAATGTGGCGGGAGTTGATCATGGTTTTTACATCATCTGGGTTGTGTATGAAATCCCCTAAGATGAGTGATGGGTCTATAGGGTCAACCGTATGACACACTAGGTCTTCATCTCCCACTTTAGTCCTAGAAAGGGCTAGGTAACTCTCAACCTCCTCTATAAGACAGTGGCTTCAAAGGATGGGAACACAAATGTGTTCGCTTGAGGGTGCCATAACTCCACTAGAGCTGAAATACTAGACCAATCTATGGAGATTTTCTGGAAATTCTTGGCTAAAAATAATAGAGGGTGGAGGTGCCATGACCATAGGATTGAGATGACCTCTATAGGGAGTTCCTTTATCATAGGAGCCACCCACTTCAGGCGAGAATAGCATCTTGGGCCAGGAAGGAGCTAAACGAAAAGAAAAAGAAAAAGAAGAGAAGGGAAGAAGAATGATATGAGAAGCTTAAAAAGAAATTGAAGAAATTGAACTTTTGACTTGGCTTACCTCTCTTAAAGGGCTTGTGCTCAGATGCTTGGGGATGGAGGTCAGCCGCTGTAGCTCCCCACACTCCCTCCTAGCCGGCTTTGGCCCGTTCTAGACAACCTCACCCATGATGCTAGCTTCAAAGGCTCTCTTCATGATGATTTGGGTGGTTTTAATGGAGTTTTCAAGGTTTAAGAGAAGATGTTCTGTGAGTTGTGAGTTTAGGGTGTGTTTCTAGTTATAGGGCTTTTTGTTTTAGTCATAGTGCATTGGGATTGAGGCTAGGAGGCCTCAATTTAAGTTAGGATAGGTCTTAGTGTAGTTTGGGCGCTCCTATCCACGGGTTCGGATTCTCCCGGAGAGTCCCGCTTAGATTTAACTACATTTTCCCCCTTACGGTCTATCGAGCAACCGTTAGGCTTCCCTAGCGGTCGTCCGACGACCGTTTGTCCACACTCTTTACCGCCTTCTCTCTCGCTCACCTATCAGTCACGAGGTGACCGTTTCTTCCCCCTTGTAGTCTTGCGCAGACCGTTTTTTTGTTCTTCTTAGTTCGCCATCGTCTACCCCTAGCAACACTATTTGGACTATTTTTTCTCACCTGACCACCATGTTTTCTCCCGTGTCTTTCACTCTCTTTCTCCCTCTCGTAGGGTCATCATGGTTAGTAGAGTTGGCATTAAGCATCTGCACATTTGCATTTAGGAAAACACTAAAAAGGATCATATTTTGACTATGAAGTCATGTACATGCATGTGTCCATATATGAGGAAGGAGAAAGAAAAGCTACATCAAGTGGGTCCCTCTCCTGGACCACCGCTGTCTCCAGTCCCCTCATGCCTCTTCCCCGGTGGCCCCATAGCCATGCTCCCCTCCTCGCGATGGTGTCTGCGCCTCTCGTCCTCCCCGTTCCTCCACTGGCCGGAAGAACCAGTTAGATATTCCCGGTGTCCGCTGCGTGCGACGCTCTGTGACACAATGTGAGAGGATCATCCGCCCACTTGTTGGAGTGCTCTCTCTAGCGCTCAGATCTCGACTCTCAGCTCTCTCACCTCCAGCCGGGAGTCTGTCGCCTCTGCCGCTCTAGTCCTTAGTCGCTCCACTTCTGCAAGGAGATGGGTCACCTCTGTTGCCTCTGCCCAAAGCCGCTCCGCCACTACCAGGGACTGCTCCACCTCGCTCAGCTCGGCTGCCAGCTCCCTCGTCTGCATAACCATTCATCATGGTCAGTCATTTACATAGCATAAGCATTTAAGTCAAAAGGGAGTCGGTTGCTTTACTTACCCTCTCTGCGAGAGTGGCCTCGGCCTCCTCGGCCCAAGCAATCGCCCGTACGAAGTTGGCATCCTGCTCTGCCCTGCCCGCTGGTGGCTGGGAAGAAGAGGATGGAGAGTCCGGTCCCTGTCTCTACGCTCCCTCGGCCCGCTGCATTTTAGAAGTCCAGTCAGTCAGTCAAGTTCATAAGCATTGCATATTACGTCTAAAGTTAGGTAAAGCTCACCAGAAGCTCCAGTGCGTGCTGGAACTCGTCCCGTTGCTGAATGGTAGAGTGGAGGAGTCCCTGGAGCTCCGCTATCCGACCCTGAAGGTCTAGCTACATATAGGAAGTCAAGTCATCGGTGCATTATAACTCGTAAAGGAAGCATAAGTTTAGGGAGTCGTACCGATCATCGTGTGCCACGGAAAACCTGGTCTCCATAGAGTCGGGCGTAGGCCTTCAGGTAGGCCTCGTTGTTAGTGGCTCGGGCTCGCACTACCCGGCCTCGTCTCATCCAATCCAGTACATGGTCCACCGCTCCTGTGACCCAATCGATCTCATCAGTCAGTCCTCAGGAAGATCACCCTACGCGCTCCTCCTCTCATGTCGGTAACTCCACCTCTGGCTGGTGGACGCCCCTGGTCCTCATGATCAAGTGGTAGTGCAGTGGCTCGATGATGTTCATGCAGTGAAGCCACACATCACGTCCTGTGTATGCCTGGGATACCTCTACCCAGGGCTGTCCCTTGTAACCCTCATCATGGTATGGTGTCCAGCGCACTTGAAAGGGAAGGCAATAAAGTCAAGTGTCAGCATCAAAAACATTTAAGTGCATTTAGAAGTTTAGAGTTTAGAGTCTTAACGATGCATAAGGGAGTGTGTCCATGTCGTTCTGGATCGCCCGCACTAAGCATCGCAACGACCCGGTGTCCGGTGCCGCCATCCACCGCCTCACAATGGATACTGGGTCCGGCTATACCTCCTTCCCTCTCCCCAAACCTGGGAGGTACATGTAGGTCCATACCTGCATTGTTAGATGTCAGCATATAGCATATCACAAGCATAATCATAATCATAAGCATTTAAGGTAGAAGGGTTACTTGAAGCAGGGGTGAAAACCCGCCCAACATCGTTTGCCGGTCGGTGGTGCTGATAGAGTCAAACAAGAACGCTAACGTGACGGCGCACCACGCGTAGTTTGCAACTCCATCTAGATCTGCCAATAAAGGGAGGCGCTGGTAGCTCACAACGTCTACCCTCGTCGCGAAGATCAGCTTCCTGAACATCAGCATCAGGAAGCGGCGTAGGATAATGTCTCCCTCTAGGCCTGGTCCTGTAGCCACTCTCTCTCTCACCCAGTCTGTCAATCTCCCTAGGTGCTCCTCTGGCAGCTCTCCCATGGCTATCACCGCTCCTCTCAATCCCAGGCTCTCCTGGAGGGTCGCTCGTGCCAGCATGGATGAGTGGTGTCCCGGCCTCGTCAGCTCTAGTCCCAGCAGCTCCCGCGCCAACTCCTGGTAGTCGGCGTATGTCCTCCCGGTCACCAGTGATCCGTGAACTCTCAGTCTAGTAATCCTCGCCACGTCCTCTAGCATGGGGATCATGTATCCCCACGGGAATAGGAACACCCTGCTGGCTAGATCCCACCGGTCGTGTAGCGCGTAGAGGAGGGCAATGTCCAATCTCATCAGGTTGTCCCAGAGAGGAACTCAAGCCCTGAAAACTTCTATACTTGGCCTAAGCTTATCCCCATGTTCTATTTTCTTTTTAGGACTAAGACAAATACCCTGGGTATGGCCTCTATAGAAGCACAACCACGCAAGTTGGGCCCTGGCCAGGGGTTGTCACCTCTATCGCACGCCAACCTCAGAAACTCTCAATGGAATAGGGAGGACCACGTTTCTAGGGGAGCACTGGTTCTCAAAATCCAAAAAATCATATATCTCAAAATCCAAAAAATCATATATCTCAAAATCCAAAAAAATCATATATCTCAAAATCTAAAAAAATCATATATTTCAAAATCCAAAAAAATCATATATCTCAAAATCCAAAAAAATCATATATCTAAAAATCCAAAAAAATCATATATTTCAAAATCCAAAAAAGTCACATATTTCAAAATCTAAAAAAAATCACATATATCAAAATCCAAAAAAATTATATATTCCAAAATCAAAAAAATCATCATATTTCAAAATCCAAAAACATCGGATATTTTGAAAATCTCACAAACATCCGAATATTTGAAAACTCCAAAAATACCATCATGTGCCTCACATGCATTGCATTATTTCCATAGTATGTTTTCTGCCTATTTAATAAGGCTCCACCCCTTAACCAAATATCAAGAATGGTCAGCTTTCTAACTTGCTTCAGGCAAGGGGCTGAATCTAAGAACAGATCTAACTTGTTCTTTTTGTCTAAGTTTGTGCAGAATACAGGTTTAAGCCCAGATTCAAGCCCACAAATCAACAAGTTCTGGCCCTGTAACGGTTTATTCTTGGACCGTCACACCCTTCTAACGGTCCCTCGTTAGGCCGTCACCTCCTCCCGAAGTTCAAAACTCATTTATTCTCAGAAAGCTCTCCCTGACGCTTCTATATTAGATCGTTACATCCTTCTGACGGCCTGCTATTAGACTGTTACACTCTCCCAGAAAAATAAAACTTAGTTTTTTGAGCTCACCCTCCTGACGGCTCATCGTAAGACCGTCAGGGTGTTGTGGCGGCCCTACATAAGACCGTTACATTTCCCAGAAACTCTATTTTCTAGAATGTTTGGACCCAATCAAGCAATAAATTCATATTCCATCAACTGAGGTACTTCCATGTCATTCAATTGAACTCAATGATACATAAAATTGGTTGGTAAACTTCAATTTCATTACATCTCAAGAAAGCTCAAACTACATTAAGTTTTCTATCCACATGAGGCCGGATCTTGCGTAGTTCCTTCACATAGGCACGGCGTTCCTCATCATCTTCTTTCACTTCTTCTTTCCACGGGTGCACTTTGCTGATCTCCCACATGATCAGAGCGTTCCGGATTGCCCTTTCGTCCTCCTCGGTCCCCATCTTCCTACCTTGAAGGGGAAGGAAATGTGATACTGCAGGTCCTATGGTCCGGGGTAGCCCGATTTGAAGATGGCACCGGTGCGGGTTGTAGATCGCCATGGTAGTGTCCCCCACTAGCTGTAGATCTAGGCCTGGTCGCCGTGGTACTTTGAGAAAGGTGCTCCGGAGAACTCTTGGATGCATTGTGAACTTCTCTATTGGCAAAGTGTTGAGGAAGAGATGCCAATCATCTCGTGTCTTTTTATCCACCGTCCGTCACTCAACCTATGAAGAGAATCCAAAGGCACCTCCAATGAAAAATAAAGGGTGGCTCCCAAAGATCTGGCTAACTGAAGGAATATCTCCCTTCGGTTGAAATTTGCTTCCCACTCCCATCCAACACTCAAGGAGTATCATTGAGCCGAATAGAGGTCCTCCTAAGCAAGCTGGGCTAAGCCCTTCATAAAGATATGAAAGGATCAGTTGAGAAATAGATAAACCCCGCCATAACCCACTGATGATGCTAAGGTTTTGGATATCTATGAGGTGGTCGGTGGTGGTGAAAAGGAAGACCCCACACAAGCAAACCGATACGGTTTTAGCTATGGCTTCATATCTCTCCCACTTGTTCTTGCAATGAGAGACTATCCATTGGGCCATGGGTGTTAAGTGAATGTGGCGTGGGATGATCATTGTTCTAACATCCTTTGGATTGTAGATGAAATCACTTAGAATCAAGGAGGGGTCTATTGCTTCCACCGTATGACACTAGATCTTCATCTCCCACTTTTGTCTTAAGAAAGGCTAGGTAAGTTTCTACCTCCTCTAATAGGACTGTTGCTTCAAAGGAAGGGAAGAGGAATGTGTGCGTTTGTGGGTGCCAAAGCTCTATGAGGGCTGAGATGCTTGCCCAATCCAAAGATAATTTACCAAAATTCTTGGCCAAAACTAATAAAGGTTGGAGATGCCATGCTCTAAGGATTGAGGTCACTTCTAAGGGGAGTTCTTTTATCATTGGAGCCACCCACTTCAGGGTAGAATAGCACCTTGGACCAGGAAGAAGCTAAGGAAAAGCAAAAAAGGACGAGGAAGAAAAGAGAAAGGATCATGAGAAGGAAAGTGCAGAAATTTATGGTATTGAATTAAAATTGCCACTTACCTCTCTTTGTACACTTAAACTTAGATGCTTGGGGATGGAGGTTAATATTTGCAGCTCCCCATGCTCCTTTTTAGCTACTTTAGGCCCGGTGTAGACCCTTTCCTCCATGCCCATCACTCCAAAGCTCCTCTTTGTGATGTCCTTTGCTATTTTGATGAAGTTCCAAGTCTTGTAGTAGAGCATTGATGTGAGCTATGATTTCTTGGCTTGATCCTAGTTATAAAGGTTTGATTTTGGTGCTAGAATGATAGGACTTGGGTTAGAAAGCCTTATCCTAGGCCTAGGAGGGTTCTAGTGTGGATTAAGGTCTCTTTGCTTCGAGTTCGGGCTCTCACGGCAGAATCTGTCTCGGATTACACAGTTTTCCTCTGACGGTTCATCGTAGGACCGCCACAGCTCTTTGACGCTCCAAAATTGGACCGTCACGTTTGTTCCTACACCGCTTTCACTCTGTCATTTCTGACGGCTTAATCTTGAACCGTTACGTAACCCTGACGCTCCAAGATTAGACCGTTACACTCCCTGCTGCAGGTTTTTAATTCCCTCTTGCCATCCGAGCATTCAACTTCTTCTGGGTATGGAGGAATGGTAAGGCCTCATGATCAGAGAAGAGGACAAACTCTTGATGCAAAAGATAGTGCCTCCAATACCTCAATGCCTGGACGACTGCGTAAAATTCTTTATCATATGTGGAATAATGTAGTTTGTCATCATTCAGCTTCTCGCTAAAGAATGCGATGGGGTGGGACTCTTGGCTTAACACCTCTAATACCCACTCCCGAAGCGTCACATGTGACCTCAAACACCTTAGTAAAATTAGGTAATGCAAGGACATGTGCTTGGGTCATATGGTCCTTGATGTCCGAAATGTAGTGGCTGCAGCCTTAGTCCATACAAACGCCCCCTTCTTAATGCAATCTCTGATCGGGGTAGTGATAGAACTGAAGTCACGAATGAAGTGATGGTAGAAAGTCGCTAAGCCATGATAACTCCAGACATTGTGGAGTGTGCGAGGCTCGGGCCACTCCCTGATGGCCCAAATCTTCTCCGGATCAGCGGAGACTCCATTCCTAGACACAATAAACCCGAGGAAGGTAATCTGATCGGTCATGAAAGCTCATTTCTTTGTGTTGGTGAATAAGCTCTCTCGCCTCAATACAACACAGACCTGTCTAAGGTGTTCTAGGCGGTCCTCCCTAGTGCGGCTGGAGATAAGAATGTCATCAAAGTAGATCACCAAGAAGACCCCTATCATAGGGCGCAACAACTGGGTCATTAATCGCATGAAGGTGCTAAGGGTGTTGGAAAGCCCAAAGGGCATAACCAACCACTCATAGAGACCATCCTTGGTCTTGAATGCCATCTTCCATTCATCCCCAGGCCTGATCCGCACCTGGTGATAGCCACTTCGAAGGTCTATCTTAGAAAAGATAGTGGCTCCCGACATCATGTCTAGTAAGTCATCTAATCAGGGAATGGAAAAATGATACTTTACTGTGATCTTGTTGATCGCACGGCTATCAACGCACATCCTCCATGTGCCATCCATCTTCGGGGCCAATAATGCAGGAATAGCGCAAGGGCTCTTGCTGTCCCTAAGAGATCCCCGACTCATCAACTACTCGACCTGCCTCTGAAGCTCGGCATGGTCCACGGGATGATATGGATCTAGAGGGGGACGTGAATAGATCTAGCCCAAATCGTAAACCAATATTAAGCAGATAAAATGCGGAATTAAAAGTTGCTTAATCAGAATAGCCAATGTAGACATAGAATCACTAAAGTCACTGAATTAACAAAAGACTTAGTCTAGTGATATGAACAGAGAGAATGAGTAATTTCAATTAGATAGGTGAAACAAAACAACAGCAAAGCTAAATTTCAGAGAGATGGAGTGTGAAGAGGTACTTGACGGAGGTAGAACTCACAGAGTGTCCTCATGCAAGATAAACCGCTTTTCAGATAAGCCTAACTTATCCTTCCAGCAGTACCTTTTGATATACCTTCTCCACTCTCTAGAATACTCAATATATCAATCAAGCGAATCAAGATAACAACTAGATGAATAAATGCATCGATCACAAACCATCAAGCATAAACAAGCGATTTTTAGGTGGTTCGATATCCTGCAGAGATCTATGTCCACCCCACACTTAAACCAAGTGTGGCTTCACTGCTGATTCATAGCTTCTAATCCGCTGATCCACAGCTTCGGGGAAAACTTCCCAACACACGCTGAGCCTTACAGCTTAAGCTATCAGAGGAATCCTCCTCTACCGCTGGGGATTACAGCTTACCCACCGCTGACTCACAGCTTGCTATAACATGAGTTTGAAATTGAAAAACAAAAGCAACAGAAAAATAGTAAAACAATCTGTAGCTCTCACAAAGAGCAGATCGGCTCTGGTATTGTACCAAGAAGTCAGAAAGAATAACTCACAGACACTCTGACACACACCCTTCAAGCGACTCTAAGCTCTTCTCTCAAAGCTCTCTCAAAGCTCTCTCTGGATTTTGCGGGAAATTCCTCTTGACTTGGCTGCTACTATTCTCTTTGTATTTTTTTCTCTGTATTTCTCTACGTCTCTGGTTCTCTTCTTTTTCAATCTTTTTTTAACAATGGGTGATCTGCCCCTTTTATAAGGTGGCAGATGATGGGCGCGTGGAAACCACGTTTCCCGCCCAAAAATTTGTTCAGATCTGAGGTTGGAATGTCCACGTGGCAGCATCTTAATTGGGTTGCTTTCCACGTGTCACGAACATAACACTTAACCTTTTGCCTTGGATCATGTGCCTTTTATCCTGGTACTTTAGTTGTTCGTGACTTGGAGTTTGCAGGTAGTTGGGACACGCGTTAGGTGTTTGATCACAAGTCTCACCTGTCAAATGAACAAAATGTCAGTCACATGTTGTAGATTTAGACAATTCACTCGTCTATGTGTATAAGCACAGACCAGATAACATGACTTAAATACGTGCACTTAGTATGAAGATGCATCGACCTCAATATGATAATGCACAGACCATAGTATGAAATCAGACTACTAGCTTCGACCTTGAACACAAGACAATGCACAATAGCATCGACTTTATGCACAGGGCAAAGGACTAGCATCGACTTTAAATGCAACCAGCTAAGTACTAGCACCGACGTTGTATGCAAGATACACAACTTGCATCGACCTTAGTTGTGCATGGAATGCTGCTAGCATCGACATGGAATGCTGCTAGCATCGACCTTACATGCAACTTGCACTGACCTTATTACGCATGTATGAAAACATGCACGAACCTTAATATGCATGAAGTAGACAGTGCACCGACTCTTTTCATGCGAATGGCAAAAGAATGCACCGACCTATTATGTGTAAAGCAGAATGTGCACAAACCTTAAATGCTCACATCAAAACTTGCACTGACCTTATGTGGTCACAATGAAACCTGCACCGACTTATATGCTCACAACACAATCTGTACCGACTCTATATGCTTCACAACAGAACCTGCACCGACTCTATATGCTCACAACAAAACCTGCACCGACCCTATATGCTTAATGCGGATGCTGCACCGACTATGTATGCACATGGTAACTTACATCAACCTCACTAAGTGAAGACGACGACTAGCACCGACCGGAGGTGTGCGAGCGGCACTACTTGCACCGACCTTATATGCTTTTCTTACACAAACATGCACCGACTGAATGCAGGCATAACACAGACATGCACCGACCTTAGATTCAGAATAACAAAGTGTGCAAAAATATTTTATGAAAGGGTCTAATATATAACTAATTCAACAAAATACACAATATTACCATGATCATTATAAAGTCATCAAAGTCAACTCTACAGTCAACAAAGTCAACTCTATTATTGCCAATCATTCAAAACACATCATTCAAAACACAATCAATGCATAGCAGTCTTCACACTGCTGATCAAATCCAGAGGAGACCCAACATTCTCCCCCTTTTTGATGATGGCAACATCTAAAATTATGATGTATTTTGATGAGACAAGATTAATCCAATATCAGACGTATTTAACATAAAGCACAGTTAGACAATGCACCAGACAGACACACATATGCAGACCTATCATATAGTAAAGATCAGATGCAGCCAACTCTCCCCCTAAATCTGACACAAGTGTCTGTCTCTCCCCTTGAAGAAACTCTCCCCCAAAAGTCTCTTGACACAGGATACTCTTCTTAAACACATCTACCCCCTGAAAATGTTCTCCCCCTTAATCAAAATACCACGAAGTGTACGTTTTCTCTCCCCCTTTGCCATCAACAAATAAGGAGTAAGGGATACTGTGGAAGAGAATCAGGAAATAGAGTAACACCCTTTGCAATAGTTCGATAGATGAGCAGATTATAGGGAAAGTCTTCAGACAGAGAATCATAATTATGCATTCGTGATAGATGACCGGGTTAATAGTGATAAAAGGTAGAGTAGATTCACTGAATGTCATGTATATAAGGTTGCAGTTCCTGTTTATAGCAACAAACCTAAGTCACATAACCATGATAGACTTGGTCAATACTGTATCCTACTGATTTCAGAACCAATGAATATCTATGGGAATAACTAGGATATGTATTAAGGTTAAACAATTTGATACTTAGTGAAACTAGAAGTGCAAGGGTTACATCAACTTTTTCAATATCGATTTTAAAACTGAGCTTATTGAACAGCCAGGTAACTTCTATACCTTTGACATTAAGGGTACACATGGGTTAGACGCCAGTACCCCCAGTTACTAAGCATAGACTACCATATCTGTTTCTGATCAAAAACAGCAGTCATGATTACACCTTTTTGCATAAGGGTACACGTGGGTCAGACGCCAGTACCCCCAGCTCCTCAGTGAAACCAATTCTACAGATTTGATCATGTGAACAGAGTTAGCATGAAGCACTTCATGACATGAGTTTGTATCCATTTCATTGATGAAGTACTCAGTTTCTCAGTGCAGTTCAGTCATTGCTCTGCCAATTGAGTTATTCAATTTTTTTACTAATGATTTTCTTTTTGCTGCCCTTTTTAATTTTTCAAAGTGACTTGTTTAAAAACAATACACTTTCTGAGTTTCTCAACCTAGATTTCAGTAAGTCTTTCATTTTCAGATACTGTAAAGATCTTATCTGTCACAACATGAGAATGAGGTTGAGAGCTATAAACAATTTTCCACCACCCTATTTTCTGAATTCAGTCTTTAAACTCTACAGTTTATGAAGATTAAACCAATAGTTCATTCATGAAGCAAACAAGATTCTTGTAGAAGACAAATGATGGTTACTGCTTAAGATAATGAACTGATTGCAAGACTGTCATCTATTCAGAAAAAGGGAATTGGAATTGAAGCACAGAATCAGCTCTTGGGGAATATCAAGGAGTAGAAAATACACCAAATGATGGAATGGATACCACGTAATACAATTGATGTAATTGAGTCCAAAAGAGACTGAGTGATGAGGGTTTCTATATCTGGAGAGAGTTTAAATGATAGGGGTTTGAAGTTTCAAACACACTGATCTGAACACTAACATAATATCTTGAACAACTCACACCTAGACAGATTGTACATACTCCCCCTTGACACACAATGCAACATGGACATGCAATCTTGTTCTAAGCAGAAGCTCCCACTGTCTATAAGCATGTTTTACTCAAGCATTCAGACACAACTGTCCACAGGGCATTAGACCCAACATTTAAGAAATGCAGTGCAATGCATGAACTCTCTTGATTCATGATACCTGGCGGAGGATAGTCCTCTACACATCGTATGGGCTTTCAGACGGACAGAATCTATCTTTCCACCACATATCCTTTTATATACCTCTGAAATCAAGATGACTCAACTATGACACAAATAAAGCTATTAGCAAGCAGACTTGAACCATTCTCAAGACAGATCAGAACATTTATTCAAGAATCTTAAAGACAGGCTGACACAGAATCATTCTCAGAATTAATCCAAACATCAGTACAAGAATGAAATCAGAATTAATCATCATGCTAAAATTTACATAAACCGAATTCTCTTCTTAAAAATTTAAATCTTTCATTTCCCAAAGGTTTAGTAAATATGTCAGCAATCTGTTTTTCATTTTCAATAAAATTCAGTTCAATTTCATTCTTGCTTACTTCATCTCTAAGAAAATGGTGTTTAATTTCTATGTGCTTAGTCCTAGAGTGATGAACAAGATTTTTAGTGAAACATATAGCACTAGTATTATCACATAAAATTGGGATGCATCCCAATTTTATCTGATAATCAGTGAGTTGGTGCTTGATCTAGAGTACCTGGGTTGCACAATTCCCTACTGCGACATATTCTACCTCAGTAGTGGATAGAGCAATAGTGTGTTGCTTCTTGGATGCCCAAGACACTAGACAACCACCTAAGAACTGGCAATACCCACTAGTGCTTGTCCTATCAATCCGACACCCAGCATAATCTGCATCAGTGTAGGCTAGTAGGTCTAGCTCACACCTAGCAGGATACAAAAGGCCTAATTCTGGGGTGCCTGAAAAATATATAAAAATCCCCTTAACAGCACTAAGATGTGACTCTTTAGGACTAGCCTGGAATCTAGCACATAAACACACATCAAATTGTATATCAGGCCTAGATGCAGTAAGATAAAGAAGGGATCCGATCATACCTCTATACAGTTTGGTGTCAACCAATTTTCCTTTTGGGTCATCATCAAGGCTAGTTTATGTACCCATTGGTGCAGTTATCTCCGTCAGGTTTTCTAATTTAAACTTCTTCAGTAGATCCCTTATATACTTGGACTGAGTGATGAAAGTTCCTTCTTTAGTCTGTGTCACATGCAGTCCAAGAAACAATTTTAGCTCACCCATAGAGCTCATTTCAAACTCATGTGTCATTAAGTCAGAAAATTCTTTACACATTGTTGGGTTAGTTGAACCAAAAAGAATATCATGCACATATATGTAAACAATGAGAATGTCTGGATGACATACCTTTGTGAGCAAGGTTTGGTCAATTTCACCTCTTGTGAACTTCTTGTCTGAGAGAAACTTACTGAGCCAGTCATACCAAGCTCTAGGAGCTTGTTTCAGTCCATCTAGAGCTTTATTCAATTTATAAACATGATTAGGAAAGTCTATACATTCAAAACCAGGAGGCTATCTTACAAAGACATCCTCTTTAATTTCTCCATTCAGAAATGCAGATTTCGCATCCATCTGCTGAAGGGTAATTCCTAATGAGCATGCATAAGCTAGGAGAATTCTAGTGGCCTCTAACCTAGCCACAGGGGCAAACGACTCTTCAAAGTCAATACCATATTTTTGATTGTATCCCTGAGCTATTAATCTGGCCTTATTCCTAACAACATTGCCCTGCTCATCGATTTTATTCCTGAAAACCCATTTAGTTCCAATGACAATCCCATGATCAGGAGGTGGAACTAGGTGCCATACATTGTTTCTGTCAAATTGATTTAATTCCTTGTGCATGGCATTGATCCAATGCACGTCACTAAGGGCACTGTCTATGTTTTTAGGTTCTATGTGTGACACTAATGCAAAGGAGTTTAACTCAGTCTGAGCTCTAAGATAAGATCTGGTCCTAGGGGGTTCATGCAAATTACTAATTATATTATCTATAGGATGATCTCTAAGAAATCTGACATTGATAATTTGATTACCTTGAACCTCATTTACCTCTCCCTGAGAACCAGGCTCCTCTGCATCACTATCTTCAGATTGGTCTACAGGATTTTCATTTTTCAGAATCTCTCCATTATTCTGTTCCCTGCACAAGCCATTTTCAAGCTTGGTCATTATTTCATCAAAGACCACATGTGGAGATCTTCTACTGTCTTAGAGTTTAAATTGTATACCCTATAGGCTCTAGATGTTTCTGAATATCCTAGAAAGATTCCGAGATCACTTTTGGGTTCAAATTTATCAAGGTCTCTTTTAGCATTAACATGCACAAAACACTTACAACCGAAGACCTTAAAATAAGCTAGTGAAGGTTTCTTACCCTTGAGAATTTCTTAAGGAGTTTTCTGGGTAAATGACTTTACCATGGCTCTATTGACTACATGGCATGCAGTGTTGACTGCCTCAGCCCAAAATTTCCTTGGTAGGTTACCTTCCACCAGCAATGTTCGAGCCATCTCCATAAGAGTCCAGTTTCTCCTCTCTACTACGCCATTTTGCTCTGGAGTCCTTGGAGAGGAGAACCTGTGAATAATGCCATTATCCCTGCAGAAGTCATCAAACTGTGAGTTATCAAACTCACCACCATGGTCAGACAAAATATTCAGAATGGAATTATTATAATTCTATTTTGTTTTTAAATAGAACTCCTGAAATTCATTAAATGCTTCATTTTTGTGTGTGAGGAAAAACACCCAAGTAAACCTAGAGAAATCATCAACTAATACAAAACCATATCTTCTATTAGATAAACTAGCTGATCTAGTGGGTCCAAAGAGATCCATGTGAATAAGCTCATATGGTTTTGAAGATAAGTTTTCTGTTCGAGACTTGAATGATTTCCTAGTCTGTTTGGATTGGGTGCAAGCCTCACATACAACATTATCAATTTTAAATGATATTTCAGGAAGTCCTCTGACCATGGAATGCTTATTAAGTTTGTGTAGCACTGTATAACTAGCATGACCTAGTCTACGATGCCAAAGATAGGCTAGGTCATCCTTGTTAGCAATAAGGCACAGATTTGAATGTGCTACATCATCTAGGTCAACTAGGTAAATGTTATTGACTCTTTTACCAGAAAATTTAACATTATCAGAATTAGGCTCATAAATATTGCAACCAGTAGAGTCAAAAACTACCCTATGACCTTTATCACAAAGCTAGCTAATACTTAACAAATTATATGCAAGACCTTCTACCAGCATAACTTCATCAATACAACAGGTAGAGCACTTACCTACCTTTCTTGATCTGACAATCTTACCCTTGGTGTTGCCTCCAAAGGTGACAAGGCCTCCATTCTTTTCAACCAGCATACAAAATTTGGCCCTGCCCCCCGTCATATACCTGGAGCAGCCACTGTCCAAGTACCACAGATTTTGCTTGGCTGCCAGGCATACCTGCATCAAGGATCAAGTAGAAAAGTTTGGAACCCAAAAATATTTGGGCCCCAAAACAACAGAGGAATCATCAAAACAAGATAACAAACATTTAGGTATCCACATTTATTTTGGAACATATTGCATTATGGATTTGCTTGTTTTCTTTTTGTTGTTCCTGTGTTTATTGTCATTCATTGTGTGGACAACATTGGGTGACGTGTACCCTAGGTTTATCCTAGGCTGACCATAGGAAGTGTGTTTCTTTTGGTTTCATGTCCTGGATTATCCAAGCCAGTTTCTAACCTGAGGTCTATTCTTCTGAGTGGGATTTGAATGATATGTAGACCTTCCATTAACTCTATCCTTTTCAGACCTACTGAACTGATATGGCTGTGCATAATGGTATGTATGGTAGGCCTGAGCTCTGAGATAGTTTCTGTTACTCTCTGATCTCCCGACAGTAGTGGGTCCACCTGGAATATGCAAGGGAGTCGTTTGTGTTTTCCAGTTACCTTTCTGTGGAGACCTACTGGAGTTACTCTGGGGTTTTGATATTGCAGAAAGTTTACCCTATACTGGTGTCTGCCCTGAGGCGTAGACTTGTGTGTGTGTGAATTGCTAGACACCTCCACTTTTTGTTTGCCCTTGTCCTGAGCACTGAGCTTTTTCTGATTAGCAGTTTTTACAAAAAAAATTTCAGCATTGTTTCCACTGTACATTTTAATAAGAGGGGTGTTCTTTCCCTTTTCTACTACAAATGAACTAGCTTTGAATTCAAAGCTTTAATTCACTCTTGTTCCCAAAAGAGCATTTAAGTTTTCTGTACCTTGGGTCATACTCTCAAGGGTTTTCTGTTTATCCTCATTTTCTTTTTCAAGATTTTCTATTGATTTCTTCAGTTCAACATTAATATTTAACACAACTTCATACTTTTCATTAACAATTTTCATTTTATTTTCACAATTTTGAAAGTTCAACTTTAAGTCATCAATCACATTTTTCAGCATGTCATTCTCCTTCCTAGCATCAATTAAAACAGATTTCATCTCATCAAATTCAGTAGCAGATTGTTTTAGATAGTTATTTTCTGTTTCATGATATGCAATTCTACCAGACATGGTAGTATCATTAACAATAGAATTGACTTTTCTTTTTAACTGTCTATTTTCTTTTCTAATATCATCAACTTTATCTAACAATTCACCATAAGCATCTTCCCAATCAGTAAGAGTGTAATTTTTGAAGGGAGATGTTACCTCATCATTTTCTTCTTCTCTATCGCCATCCCTGGTCATCAGGCATACTTGACTTCCTTCTCCTTCACTTTCTGAGGTACAGCTGAGATTGCCCTCATCCTCATCGCTCAAGTACTTATCATAGCTTTCCCTCTAGTGTTTTTCTTCTTTGCTTTTTCTTTCAGTTTTTGGAGCTCCGGGCATTCTACCTTCATGTGGCCTGCCTTCCTGCAATGATAGCAAATAGTAGTGTCAATCTTTTTGGCATGATTAGTTTTATATCTTGTCTATCTTCTGTCACTATGTTGTGTTCTTCCAAAGTTTCTTCCCTCTTTTCTCAGAAACCTTCTGAACTGTCGAGTCAGCATAGCGAGCTGATCACCTTCAGTCTCTGACCCTAAGGAGCTGTGGTCGCTGGATGACCCACTTTTACAGGAGTTGGCCTTCAATGCAATGGGCCTCTTCCTATTCTCTAGCTCATCTGCCTTTGGCAAGTTCATCTCATATGTCATGAGTGAACCGATTAGCTTATCAACCTTGGTCGTCTTTAGGTCTCTGGACTCCTCAATAACGGTAGCCTTTGTGTGCCAGATCAGAGTTAAGGAACGTAAAATCTTTCTCTCCAGCTCATATTCAGAGTACACTTTGCCAAGGCTCCTGAGTCCATTGGTGATAATCATGAGGCGAGCATACATCTCTGTGATAGTCTCATTCGGCCTCATCCTAAAAGCCTCATACTCAGAGACCAGCATGTTGGCTTTGGTCTCTCTCACTTGGGATGTCCCTTCGTATATAACCTCCAACTTATCCCACATCTCCTTAGCAGATGAACCTGATGAGATCCTGGAGAACTACGTGGGATGAAGGGCACACTGAATGGCGTTGATAGCGCTCCAGTTGAGTGTTGATCTTCAGATATGCTCTCGTGTCCATAGATCCTCATCCTCAGACAGTTCGAAGGGGCCTTTGCTAACAACTTTCCAAAGTTCAAAATCTTTTACCCTCAAGAAGACTTGCATACGGTTCTTCTAGTATGCATAGTTTGAACCATCAAAGTATGGAGGCTTGGTCGTAGATTGTCCTTCGACTGTCATTCCTTTAGCATCCATGATGTCAATCTCTTCAGGATGTTAGTCCCTGCAAAAGAGTAAGGCTATGATACCACATGATATGGATCTAGAGGGGGGGTGAATAGATCTACACCAAATCTTAAACCAATATTGAGCAGATAAAATACGGAATTAAAAGTTGCTTAATTAGAACAACCAATGTAGACACAGAATCACTAATGTCACTAAATTAACAAAACACTTAGTCTAGTGATATGAACAGAAAGAATGAGTAAATTCAATTAGATAGGTGAAACACAACAACAGCAAAGTTAAATTTCAGAGAGATGGAGTGTGAAGAGGTACTTTGCGAAGGTAGAACTCACAGAGTGTCGTCATGCAAGATAAACCGCTTATCAGATAAGCCTAACTTATCCTTCCAACAGTACCTTTTGATATACCTTCTCCACTCTCTAGAATACTCAATATACCAATCAAACGAATCAAGATAACAACCAGATGTATAAATGCAGTGATCACAAACCATCAAGCATAAACAAGCAATTTTTAGGTGGTTCGATATCCTGCAGAGATCTACGTCCACCCCACACTTAAACCAAGTGTGGCTTCACTGCTGATACACAGCTTCTAATCCACTGATCCATAGCTTCGTGGAAAACTTCCCAACACACGCTGAGCCTTACAGCTTAAGCTATTAGAGGAATCCTCCTCTACCGCTGGGGATTACAGCTTCCCACCGCTGACTCACAGCTTGCTATAATAAAAGTTTGAAATTGAAAAACAAAAGCAACAGAAAAATAGTAAAACAATCTATAGCTCTCATAAAGAGCAGATCGACTCTGGTATTGTACCAAGAAGCCAGAAACAATAACTCGCAGACACTCTGTCTCACACCCTTCAAGCGACTCTAAGCTCTTCTCTCAAAGCTCTCTCGAAGCTTTCTCTGGATTTTGCTGGAAATTCCTCTTGACTTGGCTGCTACTATTCTCTTTGTATTTTTCTCTCTGTATTTCTCTACGTCTCTGGTTCTCTTATTTTTCTATCTTTTTATAACAATGGGTGATCTGCCCCTTTTATAAGGCAGCAGATGATGGGCGCGTGGAAACCAAGTTTCTCACCCAAAAATTCATTCAGATCTGAGCTTGGAATATATGTCCATGTGGCAGCATCTTAATTGGATTGCTTTCCATGTGTCACGAACATAACGCTACACCTTTTGCCTTGGATCATGTGCCTTTTATCCTGGTACTTTAGTTGTTCGTGACTTGGAGTTCGCAGGTAGTTTGGACACGTGTCATGTGTTTGATCATAAGTCTCACCTATCAAACGAACAAAATGTCAGTCACATGTTGTGGATTTAGACAATTCACATGTCTATGTGTATAAGCACAGACCAGATAACATGACTTAAATGCGTGCACTTAGTATGAAGATGCATCGACCTTAATATGATCATGCACGGACCACAGTATGAAATCAGACTACAAGCTTCAACCTTGAACACAAGATAATGCACAATAGCACCGACTTTATGCATACGGCAAAGGACTAGCATCGACTTTAAATGTAGCCAGCTAAGTACTAGCACCGACGTTATATGCAAGATACACAACTTGCATCGACCTAAGTTGTGCATGGAATGCTGCTAGCATCGACCTTACATGCAACTTGCACTGACCTTAATACGCATGTATGAAAACATGCATGGATCTTAATATGCATGAAGCAGACGGTGCACCGACTCTTTGCATGCGAATGGCAAAACAATGCACTGACCTATTATGTGTAAAGCAGAATGTGCACAAACCTTAAATGCTCACATCAAAACTTGCACCGACCTTATGTGGTCACAACGAAGCCTGCACCGACTTATATGCTCACAACACAATCTGCACCGACCCTATATGCTTCACAACAGAACCTGCACCGACTCTATATGCTCACAACAAAACCTGCACTGACCCTATATGCTTAATGCGGATGCTGCACCGACTATGTATGGACATGGTAACTTACATCAACCTCACTAAGTGAAGACGACAACTAGCACCGACCTGAGGTGTGCGAGCGGCACTACTTGCACCGACCTTATATGCTTTTCTTACACAAACATGCACCGACTGAATGCAGGCATAACACAGGCATGCACCAACCTTAGATTCAGAATAACAAAGTGTGCAGAAATGTTTTATGAAAGGGTCTGACATATAACTAATTCATCAAAATACACAATATTACCATGATCAATATAAAGTCATCAAAGTCAACTCTACAGTCAACAAAGTCATCTCTATTGTTGCTAATCATTCAAAACACATCATTCAAAACACAATCAATGGATAGCAGTGTTCACACTACTGGTCAAATCCAGAGGAGACCCAACACATGACTCATCTAGTAGTGCGGAAGATTGGGCAAAGATGAACCCGGGACAAGGTCGATTTCGTGCTTGATATCGTGCATAGGCGGAAGGCCTCCAGGGAGGTCCTCCGTGAAGACATCTGAAAACTCGCGCAGAATCACAGCCAACTCGGGGCGGTGCTCATCCTTAAATCCTGGGGCTACATTGCCTACCCCACAAACAACAACAGCAAGGACAGGACTACCACTGACAAACTCTTACTCCATCTCTTGGGGACTAATCATCATCAACCTCCTGGGTGGGAGGTCTCCTGTGTTGGGAGCCGTTGAAGCGGTAGTAGCCCGTGCCGAGGATGAGGTGGGAGGACCGACTGTTCCCTAACTAGGAGGGGTCGAAGTGCTGGGGTCGGCTGGTCCTTATACAGAAGGATCCTTCGGCTGGGTGGGGTAGAGGGTTATGCTATGGCCCCTGTGGTCAAATGTGCAGGTGTTCGACCGACCTTGAAGGGTGGCATCCCGATCAAAAAGTCAAGGCCTACCGAGGATAATGCTACCCACCTCCATAGGCAACACATCACACCAGATCTCATCGTGGTAAGCCTGGAACTACAGTGGCACCAGACATCGTAGTCTGACGGGGATGGAAGTAGATTCCACCCAGATACTCTGTATGGTGCGGGGTGATCCACGGGCGTCAAACCCAGGCGTCTAACAGTGCCCGTGGAGATAGCGTTAATGCAACTCCCGCTATCTATGATCACATTACAGGCCTTTCCTCCCAACCTCCAAAATGTGTGGAAGATGGTGGTACGACGCCAATCGTCACTAACCTGAGGCTGGGTTAGGATGCACCTGACTACACCCAACCGCACATCATCCTGGTATTGTGTACCTGGGACATCAACTTGCTCTCCCTCCATCAGTTCATCAAAGAATGTAGATTCTAAGAAATCCACTTAGAACAATTAAAAATAAAAGAATTAAGCATGCACGAGGTCCTAATAAGGAGAGTGATCGCCAGAGGGGTTACCTCAAAAGGAAGGGAAATTGATCGAGAATACCTGGTGAGAAAAGGGATGCGGGATGATTGTGGATTTCTTCCTCCTCCTTCTACCGGCCGGCCGATGAAGGGGGTTTCTCTCTTTGATTACCCTTAAACAAATCACAAACAACCAAAGATATAATAGGATTAGCCAAAGTGTAGTATCAATCCTCAAATAGAATAAGGTGATGAAAGAAAAGCATGAAGTGTGCACCTTTTGGTTTCTTTAAAACCCCTAAGAGAACTAGGGAAAGGAGACGTGATGCAAAGCTAATGCAAGAAATCACTATAATGAACAGTGGGATGATGATGTGCTAATGTAAAGAACTCCATGCTGTTCCTAACAATAGTAAAGGGAGAAACCAAATTTGGCTTGCAGTTGATGCAAGAGGAGGAAGCAGACCACCGAAGGATCAAAGGTTGTGCAGGAAAGGGAAGTGGAAACTCCTCTCCACATGAAGGAAACCTGCTGCTCTCTGTGCCGATCTCTCTGTTGTTCTCTGTGTTGCTATTAGCTAAAGCTCCCTCTCTTTTTCGTTGTTCTCTCTGTTTCTTCCTGCTATCAGCTTTTTTCGCGCGAGCTCGACGCAGGGATGTATTTATAGGATGCAAAACACAGATCTGATGGGATAAGAACAGGCAAGACTCATCTACGGCAAGGTCTCTACTTCCCTAATCGAACATGGTGACCAAAACATAGCAGGGAACTCTCCAGGAAAGGGGTGTTCAAGCAGGACACGGAAGGGTGAAAGATGACCCAAAGAAAGGCGTTATTCGAAATTGACGACATGGGACAAGGCGTTAATTAAAATCGCGACTAGGACAAAGGCGTTAATTCATGGATTTAATTTTAGTAATGAAAACATTCTTTATTTGAAAATGATGAAGAGACGCCTGAGAGAGAGGCGTTAATTCAAAACACGACCCATGGAGGGACGTTAATTCTTATTTTTCAATTTGGTTAGGATTTGTAAAAGTCCAGAAACTGACGCCTTTTGGATCAGTCGTCCTTTCTTTGAGAAACGCCCCGGCCCAAACCGTTATTTAAAACACGCCCTACGTAGAGTCGTGAATTACAAAAATAATTAGAAAATGGTCTAAAAACACACAAAAATAGAAAAACTTCATATTATGGAAATATTGAAGTTCACTTTGGGGCGTTAATATGGTGACATGAGATTTAATCAACATAGTATCAATTTTGGCGTGTCTACAGCTGCCCCGCCTTGGCGTCTGCTTTGCAAGGGAGTGAGACGAAATGAAGTGAAAGTGCAACAAGCGAAATGAAGTGGAATGAATTGATAAGTAGATGCCAAGGTGTGATGTGACACACCTCTGACACTAAGCGTTAGAAATCTTTCCAATATTCTGAGTGAAACAGCTCTGGGTGATTCCAAGAAAGCATCGATTGGCTGGACGAAGGAGACTAAGCTAAATAAATAAAATGTGCGCGAGGGCACGACAGGGAGGCACCTTTGGAGAGCGGTTACCAGCCAATGTGGACGTGCTACAACCAAGGTGGATTTGCAGAAAATTAAAGTGAATGGAATGAAGACCCAACAAAGGGACGCTTTCAAGGAACTAGCCTGAGCAGTTTCAGAGAGAATAAAGTACTTGATTTGGAGTGGAATATCTCATGTCAACTCAATCAAGAGCGAGTGACCTTCATTATTGCCGTAATATGAAGATTTTCATCATTAAGCTCAAAGTCCTACATGATGCATGCTGGGCTAAAAGAAAAATTAAAACAAACTAAAAAATAGAAAATAATCAAGGATAATATTGCCAAGCCATCCAGATTTGGTCAAGAATCCAGATTTCTGGGCTGACACTAAGCCGAAGCCCGTTTGTCCGCGCATCAACCCAAAAAGTGGAACCATCGTCCCAGACCTTTAATGACTCAACGGCCTATCCGTGTGATCAAGATTCTCCTGGAATTATCACTGTTTTGGATGAAGGGGAACTCAAATTCTAGGTTCGTCAAAACCACAAGGTCCTTGATATACTATAATAGCGTAGAGTACCATATAGTAACAATGCTTACAGGAAGGAATACAAGAACGGAATGATGTTACTCCCATGCATCTCGAATCCTGCACTCTTCTGCACTTGAAAATTCATTAGTCCTCATGATAGAAAATATCCTCAATTTAAACATGACATGACCATAAGTGCATAATCACAAATAAATTCCACTTAAAAGATAGCACTTAAGTTCATTAAAAACAGCATAGAGGAACTGAATATGCAAGCCATAAATTGACGACCGATAGCAGTGGCGTCAAAAGGATAAAAGAAGACTAGCATCAAGGTGTTAATTAATTTGAGATTTCAACAAAAGACGACCCTCATCAAGGCGTGAAATAAAACACGACCTGGAGCAAGTCGTTAATTCAATAAATGACGCCCTGAACACCGTCGTTAATTAACTATAAATTTGAAACACACTCTTCCGACTCTGAATCAGAACGCTTAAACCCAGTTATGCTCGTACTTTGATTTTGCAGTTTCGAACAGGCATAAGATCCTTCAAACTTCTATAAAAAGAGGGATTTCTCTCAACAAATCAATCGAATCCTATTTTCTGCTTCTTCTTCTTCTGCTTTCGCAGGTGCTGCTTGTTCCGTTCGGCTTCTTTCTGCAGACAGTTACTCAGAAGATGGAGAGAGCTATCAAGAAACTGAAGATTTCCACTCCTAGGCTCTCGGGAATTAATGGACATATTAGCAACATGATCGTTCTGAACCAGGTATGTCATAATTTAAGTTGTTTAGTTCTTCTGTTTCTTCTCTTCTACCTTCAACTGCTCATCTCTTCTTCTCTGTACTTTCTTTTCTTTTCTTTTCTCAGGATTATCCAAACATTCTAGGGGCAAGGAGATTCACCAAAAATAAATGGCTTCCCCTCTTGCTCTCCAAATTCAGTTCGGACATGAGGGTTTTCCTATCCAGATGGCATCTCCTAGGTTTAGTTACCCATGCCAAACATTATGACCAAATCCACCTAGATTGGGCAGCTATAGGAGCTCTTGTTGAGATATGGCATCCTTCTACTCACACCTTCCTCTTCTCTACTTTTGAAGCCACCATTATATTAGAAGAGTTAGAGATGATTTTGGGCTTAAAGAAGATGAAACAAGGGGATGAGGAGAAGATGGTCATCATGCCAAGGCAAATCTCTTCTCATGAATGGTTAACAAGCTTGATTCCTAGCCCCAACTTAGTGAGCCAGATCAAAGCCACCAAAGGAATTAACCTTTTAAAGCTTGCCTCATGGGTCTACAAAAGGTCCGACCAAGCCAAAGAGGATGATGAAATAGAACGGGTAGCAAAAGCCTTTGTTGTGTGATTGGCGGGAGCAATCTTGTTCCCCTCCACGGAAGATTTCTTAGAAGAGTCCCAATTGAGTGCTATAGCGAGCCTTTGGGAAGGAGAGAGAGTGGGACCGGCGATATTAGCCTTTCTATATAGTGGGCTTACTTCGGCATCAATGGGGAGACCGATTTATGGATGCATGCTTGCACTTTCTAGTTGGGTAGATCTCCACTTCAAGTTCGATCCATGCGAGGAGGCCCAACAACCATCAAGGATATTCTCAAAAAGCCCTCTTTCTTACATGACCGGCTCATTGGGGTTGAGCAATAGAGTGGTGAACCGGATTCCTCAAATCAAGAAAAGGGTGGAATGGAGGGAGCATCTCAAAGTAATGCCTAAGAACCTCTTCACATGCGCCCTGGACTACTCAAAGCTCAAGAACTCCGCGCACGATTCTCTCCCGGGACGGATCTTCATCTAATAGGCGCCACGGAATTCGTGTTATACAACTCTCATAGGTGCCTTCCTCAACTCGGGCTTCCACGGCGACTATTCGAGGACTTGTCTCATCTCCCTCCTATCAAGACAAGGGACATCGGCTGTAATGAGGATAGAGAAGAAAGCACAACAATCCAAGCATTGTGGAAAATCTGCAAAACTCATCAGCCTGTGGATAACTTAGAAGAAGACAGGGATCAGTGGAAATCATATGTAATAGCTTTAAGAAGTTTAAGGCCCAAAATGGCTCATTAAATGCATTGTAATCTTTTCATCAATAATGCACAATGATAACATTCTGATCGAGCCATATTATGTTGTTTCTGATGAATTCTTTCAAAAATCTGTGTTTCTGTTCTGAATAACGACTTAGAGAATGACATTAATTCCACAAATAACGTCTCAGAACTTATCGTCTCTCATTGATCTTTTCTGAAATCAAAGCATTAATTCCCATAATTGACGACTTCAGCATTGGTGTTAATAGAATCACGCTTTAAGACAAGGCGTTAATTTGATTCAAATTCCAAAAAGTATTCGTTAAATATCCAGGAATAACGCCTTTAGATAAGCCACTTCTCATGTAAATAACGCTTGCATCAAAGTCGTTAATCAAAAATAGCAATGATTATTCCAATCACGTCAATCAATTCCCATTGAATGCACCTGACGACGGTTGTCATTCCCCATGTGAAAAGAAATCACGCCTCAAAGCTCGTCGCCAAATGTGGAAGTAACGCCCTGTGGCCTAGTCGTCCCTTCAACAAAACACGCCCTCCTCTCAGGCATTAATTCTTTTCGAACACTAAAACACTTTTCCCCCTTCTTTCTTCTTCTTCCTCCGTCCATTTTTCCTCTTTCCCTCTTCTGCAACCCTAACTGAACCCCATCTCCCACTCTCTATCCCTCTCATTTTCTCTCATTCTCTCACCCCCTAGCCATGGCCGGCGGTGGACTTAAGCGCCAGAGGGTTTCTGCTCCCGATGTTGTGGACCTGGAAGGTGAGCACGAACACGCCGAGGAAGAGCTCCCTCCCGCGGCGGCCGAGGAGGCTCCGGCAGCGGAGTACGGCGACGAGGGAGAACCCGGCGAGGAAGAACGAGAAGAAGAAGGTGATGAAGAAGATGATGGAGAAGACGAAGAAGGAGAAGACGAAGAAGAAGGAGAAGACGAAGAAGAGGAAGGGGATGAAGAGGGAGGAGAACAAGGAGAAGAACGACCAGCGGCGGACGTTCCTCACCGCGGACAACTCCGACGGCCACGGCAACCCCGGCCGCCCCGCCGTGGAGGGATGGCTGGACCTAGACAACAAAGGTAGGCCCCCAAACCTTCATTTCCATTTTTTTTAAATTTTTTAATTTTATTTCCATTTTCCATAGCTCTCGGTGGGGAAAAACCAGTGACTCAGAAAAGAGACGCCCCCAGGGGTGTCGTGAATTAAAGAAAAGACGCCCAGCCCTGGGGTCGTCAATTCATTTTTTTTATTTTTAAAAATAATTAATCACATGAGAACACGCCCTGTAGCATGTCGTTAATTTGAATTATCATGTTTATAATCATGCTGGTAATTTCCATGCTTTTCATTTTCAATAATTTATTTTTCAATATGTCTGCCCTGATTATCTCGCATGCTATTCCATTCATTTTTTTTAAAACCCTGGGAAAACAGCGCCCCCCATCGGGGTGTTAATTCATTAGGTGACGACACAGGGGTGGTCGTTAATTCAAACATTCCCAGAACATGTTCCAAACCAACGCCTCCCATAGGGGCGTCTTCTAGATAACCAACGACCCTGGCTGGGTCGTTAATTCAATAAACATAGAGAACCATTTAGAAATAACGCCACCCTCAGGGGCATTAATCAAGGAAGCCACGACCCAAGGTTGGTCGTTAATTAAATCAAACAGCAAACATCTCAGCAAATGCAGTTAAATGAATTTTCACATGAAATTTAAACAATTAAGCAAAAATTCTTTCTTTATGTATGCAGGGATTGATGAGGACACACATTTCCTGGGTCCAGGTCCGTGCAGCATATTATGGTCTCCCTGAGTTTCAGAGAGCTAGGGTAGATGCTATGGGGTTCAGGGCTTTCCTCAGCATAGAGCTAGTTAGACCAGACCTAGCACTGATCCAGATTCTGAGAGAGAGATGGGATAGGACTAGCCGGGCATTCCTGATGCCATGGGGTCATATGATCCCCACCCTAGAGGATGTGGCTAGGATTACCGGGCTGAGGGTAGACGGGGAGGCTGTGAGCGGGTTCACCTACCCTAACTACACTGAGCTTACCCAGAGACTGCTAGGGTTAGAGATGGTTTATGAGACACCTAGCGAGTGCAGGACCATCTTCCGTACCGACCTCACCACAGCTATGGGATTGGGCGATGCGAGGCAGAGACCCAGGGAGTCCTTAGAGCAGTTTTTCCAGAGATTGATGGATGGGGCTAGGGCAGCCTATTGCCAGGACCCGACCGACAGAGAGAGGGCAGACAGAGATCTGAGGAGGTTCTTATTTTTGATGCTCGGGAGGCTACTGCTTGGCACGAAGGGCAACGTCATCAACTGCCGATTCCTAGGGATACTTGAGGACTTGGAGGGAGTCGGCAGATATGCCTGGGGAGTAGCGCTGCTGGCGCACTTGATAGCCGACCTCTCCATGGGGACAGGTCGAGAGACGACTGTCAGTGGCTTCTCACCTTTTCTTCAGGTATGCATTTTTTTCTCTTTTATGTGTTTTTGTTATTTTTAGAATACATATGCGTATGAATGCTTTGCTAATATGATGCATGGATGCAGATTTGGAGCCACTTGTACATGCCCATGGGGCGCGTCGACCCACGGCCTGGAGGTGAGGGATCTTTCCCTCTAGCGCGGCGCTGGCTGCCGGTGGTGTTTGGAGCCCCACTCGCCTATGAGTTGTGGGTTGTTAGGGTGCTAGGCCTGGATATAGAGGGGGGGGGGTGAATGTATCCCTCTAGAAAATATGGCCCATTTTTAAAAAAACTAAAGCTCAGATATGCGGAATTAAAACTAATGAGCTTTCCAAGATGAAATGATAAGGCAATCAAATGAACAAACAGTTGGACTGCAACAATGCAGCCACCTGATCAACCAGAAACGAATGCAGAGTAAAACAACCCAAACACATTTAGCAGAATATAATGCTCAAAAATAACTCTCTAGATAATGCAACAGGCCAAACATGCACAACCTGTGAATGGGAGGTAGAAGATATGGAGCTAATGCAAGGCAAACCACTGCACAGATAATTTTTAGGTGGTTCGGTTCTCCAGACCTACATCCACCCCTCACTCCCAACCAGAGTGAGGCTTCCACTAGTAACACTAGCACAGCAGACTCAGTCTGCAACAAATACTGCCAAACAGCTTGACCAGGGGAACAACCTCCCCTCTTCCTCCCAACCGGAGGGAACCCACAAGCAACACCCAGCTACTTGCAACCGGAGATCAAATCTCCCTTCTCCTGACCCACCAGGAGGAATCCACAAGTAGCATCCAGCTACTTTCGACCGGAGATTAAATCTCCCTTCTCCTGACCCACCAGGAGGAAACCAATCCCCAACGGGGCAATCGGAAGAATCACAAGGAAATGTAAATGAAACTAAGAAAAGGATAATACAGTAATCAGAAAACTGTAGCTATGGTAGCACAACCGTGGCTCTCAACTAGAGCTAACTGGGATGGATATGATCCACGGTACAGCAGGAAGAAATATTCAAGTAGCATTGCTTCTCTTCTCACTCTGCTCAAGCTCTCTATCTCTTTCTTTCTCTCTTCTTTCACTTATGCTTCTTCTCTTCTCTCTCTTTTCTTTTCCTTTCTTCTTCTGGATTGTGGAAGCTCTCACTCTTACTCTGCTTCAGTCGATCACAATCGGTCTCTTCCAGACAGAGGAGTCTTCCTTATATATCAGCAGCATTTAGGGCGACATGCGCTCTCCACGATTCCCGCCAAGAGGCCTCAGTCCACATGTCAGCATCCTGGTACCTCGTCCATCTTGGGATCACGAGCCAGTCACCTCGGATCACGTGCCCTTCATTAGCATGTTCAGCAACTACAGTCTGGTGGCGTCAACTCACTTGCTCCAAAAGGTTGACGTAGCCTTCAAGGGCATTCTACCAGCAAGACTAAAGTCTGCTGCGTTGACTCCATCAGCCTGCTGCGTTGACGCATTGATACATTCCAGTGAGCAACCAGCCTAGCCTTTTTAACTGTTGCGTCGACGCTTCCAACCCGTGGCGTTGACGCATTGATGATCCAGTGATCAAGTCTTCAGCAGATGGGCGTGCTGCGTCGACGCTCTCATCATGCTGCATTGACGCATTGCTGTTCCAGCAGCTGAAATTTGGATGGCTTCAGCCTTCTTGCGTCAAGGAGTGCGTTGACGCATTGTGCAGCTGCGTCCACCCTCTGGTCACCTTGTCGATCCATCAAGCTACTGCGTCGACCCAACGAGCTGCAGCTTCGACGCTGCCAGGGTACTCCAGAGGTTGCAAGGAGATACTTGAACTGCTACGTCCACGCTGCCAGTTGGTGGCGTTGACGCACGAACATGTACTTCAAGCCTGTCTTGCCTTGTATATTGGCGTCTCTTAAGCCGCTGCGTTGACGCTGCTTCATAGTGGCGTTGACACATCGAGCACCCTGCATCCTTTTGTTCCTTGTATATTGGCGTCTCTTAAGCCACTGCGTCGACGCTGCTTCATAGTGGTGTTGACGCATCGAGCACCCTGCATCCTTTTGTTCCTGTTAAACATTCATTAAAACTTAAGTGTCTATATCACTTAGCTTATCGTTGTCATCATCAAAACCAGGAGTACAACAATCTCCCCCTTTTTGATGATGGCAACTCTGGACTGTTTTAAGGATGAGGCACCAAACAAACGCATGGACAGGTATCTAAGATTCAAGAAGCTTCATTACATTGTATCACAGTTGTATCATTACATTGTATCACAGATAAATCACAGGTAAGCTATATGCGTTTGTCATCAATGCATTTGTCATTACAAAAAGAACTCAAGCTACTTTAAACTCTTTTCTCCCCCTTTGACATCATCATGAAGGGGGCAATATGTGATCTGGCACGAGGCCTCAATTGAAAAATCTGGCATGACTGGAAGAAGATCCACGAGCCCTTGGTGGTTGACTTGGAGTAGAGTGAGATCGTGGAGTGGTAGATTGCTCTCTGCCCAGCAACGTGCGAATGTCTTGAGATATAGCAGCTAAGTCATGTTGCAGTGTGGTCCTTACATGTGCAATAGCAGAGGATATATCATCTTGGACATTTTTGGTGTTCTTCAGTAGATTTCCAAGAGAATTAAGCGTGTCTGTCACAGTGTCAATCTTGCTTAAAATAGCTTTGATGCATTGGGGAAGAGCATTAATAGGACCCTTGATGGTTTCAACAGCAATCCTCACATCAAAACAAAGATCAGTAATCTTGGCAAGGGATTAACAAAATGAAGATTGATTGCTGTGAATGTCGGTCACCAATGTTGATAGTTTGTCAAGTAGAGATGATAGGTTTTTCAAGACAGACCTTGTAGCTTGGTCAGATAGCATCTTGGAGAGTAAGAATTTTTGCCACTCGGATAAGACATAGACTTCAAATTGTATAACCCGAGCAGTCAGTTTGTTGAGATGATAATTTGTAAAGTCCATTAGCTTGTCCATCTTTGCATCATGACGCTGCAGCATCATAGACATGTGAGCAAACATCTCTTCAACAGTGGCTAGTGGTGGAGCTACATCAGAAGTTGGAAAAGGCCTCCTATAAACACCAATTTCCATTGTAGGTGTAGAGCCACTGGGTTCCCCAGTTTCCAACTGAGGGCTTGATGATCTCACAAATGTTTCTTCAAGTTCATGCTCTTCTCTTACTGAACTACCATCTGGTCTGCCTTCTCTCACCACAGGTGGAATTGGTATCTCTGTCCTGTTTACTTGACTATCGTCCATAGTGACTGTTCTTGATGCCTGTCCTGTCTCTGATTGAGCTGATTTCTGACTGGGAAGGATTCTAACAGCCTTACCATCAATGACTTGGAAGCCCATAAATCTCTGAACGTAAGACATGGAATATATGTTTCCTTTGGGGATAACATGTTTCTTTTCAGTTCCAAAATCCACTCCTACCTTTTTGAAGATTGATGTGAGGTGTGCTGCATAAGGTAGTGTTCTAGAGTGCTGAAGACAAGTTCCAATTGTCTAAACTACCACATCAGTTAAAGAAATCTTAACTTCCTTTAGCATGCAATACAACAGGAATCGCTGCATATCTGTGACTCTTTCTCTACCACTGCTTTGAGGTGTGATGATAGACGTGCATATGTGATGAAGTAGTCTGACAGATGGTATAAATCTATTAGCTTTCAGACTGGACAGGTATGTCTGTTTCACGTCAGAGGGGTCTTTGGTTAACCTAGTCAAAACAGCAAACGCCTCATGTTCATCTAGCTCATACGAATGAAGCTTTGCTCCTCCCATTGGTATTTTCCAAACTCGAGCAAGCAGGTCACTAGTTAACTCAAAATGAACATTTCTAACAGTGGAGGACAATTTGGGAATCTTTGGTTCATATTTCAAATTCTGATAAAATTCCCTAACGAGTGTAGGATAGTAAATAGTGTGCTTCGTCACAAACTTCCACCAGCCTTGAAATTCTAATGCAGGCCGTACCTCAGGAAATGCAGTCAGTAGCTCTTCATCGGAACTTACAATGTACCTGGGGATAAGAACCTTGAGAGGTTCTTCTATATTGATGACAACAGAAGACCTGGATTTCTTCTTCCCCGTTATACCAGAAGAGATGCGTGGTTCAGCTGAAATCGATTTTGAGGATTTTCTTCTCTTGACCGGCGGACTAGGGCTCCGAGGACATCTCTCCTTCTCCTTTCCTTTGCGCTTCCTGGAAATAGTTGTAGATGGTGTCGCTTCTGGAGGGTTGGCCACTGGAGCATCAGGCGCATCCTCTGTGAGTGAGTCCATCGTCAACTGTGTCACACTCGAATCCCTCAAGTTCTGCTCCATCAACAGCTTTCCCGACTGAGCACCCTTGCCGAAGATGATCGGAAACAAGAAATGGTGTGGGAGGGTGTTTGGAGAACACGGAAGGTAAGCCGTCCAAGGGTTTCGAACAGAGTGGAGACGAGTGGCGGTCAAGCTACTCTTTTAAAGAGACTACGAAGACCCTTTTAGTGAACGGCTCAGCCGGTTCAAGTCGGTGAACCAGGTTGAAGAAGGTTGCATTAGAGGCAATGCGTGGACGCCAAGGGGACATTGCGTCTACGCAGTGAGGCTTATGTGAGTAGAAAACACAAGACACGTAGTCAGAAAGACACAAGGCGTGGACGCCAAGGGACATTGCGTCTACGCAGTGAGGCATATGTGAACAGAAGAAGCAAGACAAGTAGCCAGAGGGACATCCATTCAAGGGATTTTCTTAAGGTACTAAGATAGCAAGATAATTAGGCTTATATTCAGGAAAATTTAAGTGTTGCAGATCGAGTTCCCATGACAGAGATGTAAGTAAATAGGCTCTAATTCAATTAATGATAAAGAGAAGAGATAATCTTAAAACATTGAATTAGAGGCCATGAACCACTAAAGCCACCTGCCTAGAGAAAAATAGAACTCTTTTCACACTAGAACCATTTTCATTTCTATCCCTTATAACTTTCAATTTTAAGAAGCCTTTCAGACAGAGAGAAGTTTAACTGGCATTGAAGATAGACTCAGTTGAATAACGAGCATCAGATCAACCAAACTCACATGTTTTAATTGTTTTCACATTTTCAGCATTTTCAACATCTTTTTACATTTTCATTTGCAGTCAAGTATTGCTAGCATTTTGACACGGGTACACATGTTTATCAGACACCCGAGTCCCCGATTACTCAGCATAGCAAACTATTCTGCATTGACTAACCAGAGGTGGCAGCTGACTTCATGACATGCCTATCAGCAGTTCAACTGCTTGAAGGTAGTTTCTCAGTTGATAGTTACCATTGCTCTAGAATGATTTGTTTTTCTCTTGAAGACAGAGATAGTAGCGCACCTCATGACTTGCTCTTCAGCACTTCTTTGGTGCATAGGGCTAATTTCTCAGTGAACAACTACCATGGCTCTGCATTATATTACATGTGAATAGATTGCATCTTTAGCATTTATAAACACTTTCTGAGTTCAACATCAATACAATTATTAAATTCCTCTACACACATTGGTTTCTTTACTTTTGAACAATAAGGATCGAGAGATGATGAGGTCCTGGTTTTATTAAATTGTTCAGCTTTTGCTCCATACATAGTGCCTAAATGGGTTCAAAAGTTCTTGAATTCAAACATCATAAGAATTATGGATCTCCTATCATTAACATATCATAGAGCAATTCAGAAAATATCTCATATTTCACAGGAATTATCACTATAACTCCCCCTGAATTTAAGACATCATCTACATATCTCAGTGCTCTAGAGATTTTTCCCATACACGGATGTCGAGGAAGCTTTATTGTGGGATTAGAACGAAAAGGACAAGATATATGGACAGAGCAAGTTGATGTGAGAGGGAGGTTTCCAAAGAGAGGAAGATGTAACCCTGAGATTCCAATAAGGCACAGCTGCGTTAACTCACCCTCTTTACTGCGTCAACTCATCCGTCTAGACATCACAACCATTTGTTCAATTTCAGAACCCAGTTGCCCACAGCGTTAACTCAGTTTCACCATAGCGTCAACTCACTCTACCAGCCACAGACACTCCACATCAAGGTTCTCAAGGAATAAGCTGTCTGGTGCGTTAACTCTATTTCCACACTGAGTTAACTCAGTCCTCCAACCAGCAGTAACAGCTCTGTACTTTATTCAGCATTTTGTCACCAAGAATTTTATCTTAAGCTAACTCCCCCTTAGATCATGCAATGTTTGCCATGAAAACTGAATCTATGAGATTGTGATACATGCACATTCAGACTGCCCTAATAAGCAAAGTGACCCATGGTACTAGGCGGAGCACTTGCTCTAAAAGACCACTTCACACATAGTAAGAACCTCCAGACAGATCTCCCTGCCTTTTGGTAGCTTACCATTTAATATACCACAGAGGTCAATCATAATAATTCAACATGCAGTTCTGATTTCCAATCAATTCTCAATCTGAATTATGCACTGATATCTCAACATGTGCTCATGAGAAACAAGGCAGATTTTTAAATGTGAGCATGCATGCATGGATCAATTTTCAGCTTTTCAGATTTGTAGAATGCAAGTTTATTCTCTTTTCAATGTCTAAACAGACAATTAAGTATGAGCATTGAGAGACATGAATGTTCATAGTGTTCAATAGATGACAAGTGTGAAAGAACACATCAAACAAGATATGCAGTGAATTTCATTATAGGAAGTGCAGAGAATTTACCTGAAAATTTCAGTCCTAGGGGTTTTCTTCTTGAGTGCCTTGGTTTATTACCCATCTTTATTCTTCAGCTTCCAAGGCACACCTGCAGGTAAGCAAACTATTTTGCACAGATAGGCACCCAAGAAGTCTTGGGTCCTGACATGACAGTATTACTCCTAGCAGGTTTTC
The DNA here is from genome assembly GCA_022559845.1 of Amorphophallus konjac. Taxonomy (NCBI): domain Eukaryota; kingdom Viridiplantae; phylum Streptophyta; class Magnoliopsida; order Alismatales; family Araceae; genus Amorphophallus; species Amorphophallus konjac. The sequence continues at coordinate 92,788,986 of CM040119.1, forward strand.
TCATCACATTTCTAGCAGCATGGTCATCAGATTTCATCAAGTAGCAATTGTTCATTGAATGACCAAATTGTTTACAGTAATGGCATGAATTAGCAGATTTCAAGTTCTTTTTATGCACATTACTGTTGTCATGAAATTTATTGACAGAGAAAAAAATTTGTTTACTGAAGCCGGCCAGCCAACATTCAGCAACTCTATGACCTAGCTTCCCACAGTGATAGCATGCAAGAGACTTTTTGCTAATGGCAGGGAATTTATCAGTTTTAGAATTGAATTTACTACCCTGAGCATGCCAGCATTCAATGGTCCTGTGGCCTGTCTTCCCACAGTTGACACACGCAGAATATTTTCTATTTGCAGCAATTTTATTCCTATCAACATCATTACGGTTTGCAGGGGATTTAGCATGATGTGAGAAGGACATTTTCTTACCATCCTTAAGCCAGCATTGTGCAATGCTGTGTCCTAGTTTGCCACAGTGCAGACATTCAACTTTCTTTTTCTGGAATGAAGATTTTTTATCATGAAGTTTCTCAGCATTAATTATTTCAACATTCAAATCATCCAGTTCTTTTAATTCACACTCATGCATCAAATGACCAATTCTATGGCAGTAATAACATGACATTTTCTTTTTCTGAACCTCATGATTTCTGACATGAGTTTTCCTAACATGCATTTCACTGGCATTCATGTCGTCTCTTCCTTTCAGTTTGCATTCATGCATTTGATGACCAGCTTTATGACAATTAAGGCATGACATGAGTTTCTTGTTAGCATGATATTTAAAAACAGGATGCATGTAAGTAGTAGAAGTCATTTTATTCTTTCCCTTTTGTTTTTCAGTTGGCATCAAAATTCTTTGAGCAGCAAATTGAAACACTGAAGGATTGGCTGAACTAGCAGAGGCAACATTTGGAATAGCTGAAGTTTGAATCTTATTTTCAAAATTCTTTTTCTTGGTTGGATTATAGCCCAACCCTTCTTTTTGAAAATTGACTTTAACACCTAGCAGTTTATCTAGATTTTCTTGACCATGAACAAATTTGGACAAGGAATTTTTTAAGTCATGAATTTCATTTTCCAAGGAGGTTATTTGTAACTCATAGCTGGCGATTTCTTGCTCACTGCAATTCACACATTCAGTTAACACCTTGTTAGCAGTTTTATATTTTTCAATTTCTTATTCCAGATTGCTCAATTTTTCAGGAGTTTCAATACAAACCGTTTTTCCTTTTTCTAAGGTTAGAAGTCTCTCAGACATTGCACTGTTTAACAGCTTCAATTTTTCAATTTCTTCTTTGAGCTTATCATTTTGAACCAATTCATTTATTAGAAGTTGGTCTTCTGAATTGACTTCATACTTTCTTCCATTTTCAGTTTGTTTCATTTCTCTTTGTTGTGTTTCACACTCTTTCTGTAATTCTATGTTTACAGATTTTATGGCATTCATTTTTTCAATCAGCAAATCATTCTCTTGTAGTTCTGAGTTAACAGAATCCTGATTCTTTTTCCTTAGCAATTTAACTTGACTCTCAAGCTCACGAATTTAGATATAGAATCATCATTTGTTTGTTTCAATTTTAAACAATTTTGACATGAAGAAGAATTTACACTGTTTAACCTAATACCCTTTTTCAGTTTCTTATGTTCCCTTTTTAATTTTTCATATAGCCCCAACAAGTCAGCATAAGTATTTTCCCAATCATCTGAAGTATAGTTTTCAAAGGGATTTACCTCATTATCATCATCATCTTCATCTTGATTGCTGCCTTGATTATATCTGTCTGCCATCATGCAACTGTCCTCATTTGCCCTGTGAATTTTCTTCAGCATATCCAAGATGTCTTTAGCGGACCTGCAATCATGAAAGCAAGACCATAGAGCTCTGTCAGTAGCTGCTTTCATCAGATTAAAGGCTTCCTGATTTTCTCCGTCCTTTGATCTGTGTCTGTCGGTCCATTTGGACACTTTCGTAGGTAAGGTGTGAGGACCTTGTGAAATTAATTTCCACAGATCAGGATTAACAGCATTAACATAAACATGGAGAGCAGCGTGCCACTGATTAAAATCAGAACCACTAAAGACGGGTGGAGGAGCCATTGAACTAAATAGAAAGTAGATTCAATGCAACAGGAATAATGATTCACTAGAACAAATTAGCACCTAAGACAGCAAGATCGGATCTGCAGGTCGCTGGACCTTCTAAGCAGACACCGCTCTGATACCAATTGTTAGGGTGCTAGGCCTGGATACAGAGGGGGGGTGAATGTATCCCTCTAGAAAATATGCCCAATTTTTAAAAAAACTAACGCTCAGATATGCGGAATTAAAACTAATGAGCTTTCCAAGATGAAATGATAAGGCAATCAAATGAACAAACAGTTGGACTGCAACAATGCAGCCACCTGATCAACCAGAAACAAATGCAGAGTAAAACAACCCAAACACATTTAGCAGAATATAATGCTCAAAAATAACTCTCTAGATAATGCAACAGGCCAAACATGCACAACCTGTGAATGGGAGGTAGAAGATATAAAGCTAATGCAAGGCAAACCACTGCACAGATAATTTTTAGGTGGTTCGATTCTCCAGACCTACATCCACCCCTCACTCCCAACCAGAGTGAGGCTTCCACTAGTAACACTAGCACAGCAGACTCAGTCTGCAACAAATACTGCCAAACAGCTTGACCAGGGGAACAACCTCCCCTCTTCCTCCCAACCGGAGGGAACCCACAAGCAACACCCAGCTACTTGCAACCGGAGATCAAATCTCCCTTCTCCTGACCCACCAGGAGGAATCCACAAGTAGCATCCAGCTACTTTCGACCGGAGATTAAATCTCCCTTCTCCTGACCCACCAGGAGGAAACCAATCCCCAACAGGGCAATCGGAAGAATCACAAGGAAATGTAAATGAAAATAAGAAAAGGAAAATACAGTAATCAGAAAACTGTAGCTATGGCAGCACAACCGTGGCTCTCAACTAGAGCTAACTGGGATGGATATGATCCACGGTACAGCAGGAACAAATATTCAAGTAGCATTGCTTCTCTTCTCACTCTGCTCAAGCTCTCTATCTCTTTCTTTCTCTCTTCTTTCACTTATGCTTCTTCTCTTCTCTCTCTTTTCTTTTCCTTTCTTCTTCTGGATCGTGGAAGCTCTCACTCTTACTCTGCTTCAGTCGATCACAATCGGTCTCTTCTAGACAGAGGAGTCTTCCTTATATATCAGCAGCATTTAGGGCGACATGTGCTCTCCACAATTCCCGCCAAGAGGCCTCAGTCCACGTGTCAGCATCCTGGTACCTCGTCCATCCTGGGATCACGAGCCAGTCACCTCGGATCACTTGCCCTTCATTAGCACGTTCAGTAACTACAGTCTGGTGGTGTCAACTCACTTGCTCCAAAAGGTTGACGCAGCCTTCAAGGGCATTCTACCAGCAAGACTAAAGTCTGCTGCGTTGACTCCATCAGCCTGCTGCGTTGACGCATTGATACATTCCAGCGAGCAACCAGCCTAGCCTTTTTAACTGCTGCGTCAACGCTTCCAACCCGTGGCATTGACGCATTGATGATCCAGTGATCAAGTCTTCAGCAGATGGGCATGCTGCGTCGACGCTCTCATCATGCTGCGTTGACGCATTGCTGTTCCAGCAGCTGAAATTTGGATGGCTTCAGCCTTCTTGCGTCAAGGAGTGCGTTGAGGCATTGTGCAGCTGCGTCCACCCTCTGGTCACCTTGTCGATCCATCAAGCTGCTGCGTCGACCCAACGAGCTGCAGCGTCGACGCTGCCAGGGTACTCCAGAGGTTGCAAGGAGATACTTGAACTGCTACGTCCACGCTGCCAGTTGGTGGCGTTGACGCACGAACATGTACTTCAAGCCTGTCTTGCCTTGTATATTGGTGTCTCTTAAGCTGCTGCGTCGACGCTGCTTCATAGTGGCGTTGACGCATCGAGCAACCTGCATCCTTTTGTTCCTGTTAAACATTCATTAAAACTTAAGTGTCTATATCACTTAGCTTATCGTTGTCATCATCAAAACCAGGAGTACAACATGGGTGTTACGGAGAGAGTTCCGAGACTTCCCTCCCTCACTGGTATGCATAATGCAATGTTATGTATTTCTTTTTATGTGTATGTTATATGATGGATATGATGGATGTATGCATGCTTGTGAATGCAGGTGTGGTGGAGACCCTACGAGGGGATGACTGACGAGGGCCAGCCATGGGTCGTAGCGGGCCGACCTCGCTTTGAGCATGAGCTTTGGGTTCATTGCCTGAGCGAGATTGAGCCGTTACGGCTTAGACTGGTGATGAGGACTCTCGGCCTTCATCAGGAGTGGATAGAGGTTGGAGAGCCGCGAGGGATTGGGAAGAAGACGCGCGGTCGTACCAAGGAGATCGATTGGAGAGTGCGGTTCGCGGACCAGTACGCCGACTGGCAGCGAGGCGGGATCCGAGTTAACTCTCAGGCAGCGGACAGCTCCGAGTACCTCCGACGCTACTGGGAGGTTTACGCCAGTCGACCCCAGATGAGGGTCTTGGGGGTATGTATGAATGCACTTATTTCTAAATTGAATCTAAATGCTTATGTATCTATCATGTGACTACTATGTAATAGATGTAGGATGCATGGGATATAGCAGCGATGGATGCACAGGCCCACCTACACAGCCTGGAGGCACAGCTGGCCACCACGCGGGCAGACCTTGAGACCTTGGTGAGTACTTAAATGCTTTCTATATGCCATGAATTTTTGTTCTTGAATTATTGATGATTAGCCACTGACAATCTTAATAAATGCAGCGTGCCCAGCAGGGAGCAATAGGGAGAGATACAGGAGAGGCCTCCAGCTCGAGAGGGCCTAGTCCAGAGGCGACTGCACTAGCGGAGCAGCTAGTAGGGGCAGTGACATGGGCCGAGGCAACAGATCGTGACCTCGCCTCACGGGTAAGTTTCAAAACTCAGACCTTATTCAATTATCTATTATTATGTGCTGATGAAAAAGTGTTTTGCAGACGGAGGAGCTCCGAGCCACTTTTACTTGCATCGAGGAGGGCCAACAGGCGATGGCCACACGGATGAGTTTTACTTTTAACCATGCATTCATTTCATGAATTGTTTGAATTATTGCATTAAATGTGGAACTGATGACTTGTTTACCTGTTTGCAGACTACACACTTACAGGCGGCTCATACCCGGGCTTCCCTAGCTGGGGTGGAGTTAGCGATCCGTGAACAGTGGGTCGCGGAGCTGGAGAGGGCTTTGAGGTGGCGGGAGGAGCTGCCTCAGGACGTAGCGGAGCTGCGGGTCGCTCTTGAGCTGGAGCGGAGAGAGCGTGTGCGAGAGCGCGAGGAGCGTGCTCGGGAGCGTGAGGAGCACCAGGCGGAGCGTGCCCGGGACCGTGAGCAGTACCAGGCGGAGCGTGCCCGTGACCGTGAGGAGCGGTCAGCATGCGATCGAGAGCTTACAGCCTTGAGGGCCCAGCTAGCCGTTGCACAGGAGCGGCTACGAGCGACTGAGGAGCGTCTTCAACGAGGTCGGGAGCGGGCGCGAGCTGTAGGGTACAGCTTCACCAGCTCCACCTTCGTGGCGGGCTCCTCTCTTCGAGAGAGGAGCGAGACAGGGGACCAGGTTCGAGTTCCAGCTTCTTCACGGGGGCCCATGCCCCCTCCACCAGCGCCTCCTCGAGACGGCGAGGACGAGGTAGAGAGTAGGAGAGAGGAGGGTGGAGGCGAGAGCTGAGAGAGACTTACTTGTACTCCTCCACCCTCACACTTGTACTCAGATATTTATGATGTAGATTCATATGAGATTGAAAGTTTTGTTACGTGAACACTTGTGTAGTTGTGTACTTGTGGTTGTGTACTTTGCTCCTTTTCCACGTTCTTTGCTTTTGCTTCACTTTGCCCTGTGCCTGCAGCCGTAGTTCACACTTAAGCAAACAGGTTAATTCATCTGTTCGACTTGGCCCCTTGCTTGATAAGCAAGGGATGTCTTTACTTTGACCTTGATAACGGGTCAAGGGGCCAAGCCTTTAATCAAATAAGGCAAATGAAATAGCCAATAAAGAGAGATGCAACACGCAAGCAGTCATATGCAAACCATAATAAAAAATGCCCATACAAGATGCAAGCACACATCATGAACGATAAACCACCACCATTTTTTATTTTCTTCTTTTCTATTTTTCTTTTTTTCATTCTTTTTTTTTCTTATTTTCTCAAAAAGATGCCTTAGACTAGGTCATTTTTTAAAATAAAAGACGCCCACAATGACGATCGTTAATTTTTGAAAAAGAATTTGATTTTCATGGAAATGACAACCTACCTAGGGGCGTTATTTGAGAAAAGACGACTTTCACACAGGCGTTAATTCCATAAAAGGCGCCTTACTCAGAGGCGTTAATTTCCGTGTCTTCAAAATTGGGTTGACCAAGCTACTAAGGCACTAGGTCCTACGTTGTCATCATTGAGTATTCATTGATCATTCTTGAGTAATCAAAAGGGGGTCGACGTGCTAATGGTTAAACTTATACGCAAGATCTCACACGGTGCAATCTCCTAGGTCAGTCTCGACCATTCTGCTGGTTTATGACTTACCACAAAGAAAGAGATGGAAGAGGATATAAGGAAGCCCATAAGGGATTCTGAGAAGCTTGAGGCAAAACTACCTCCCCTACCCTATGCCTGTTGGGGTTCAATCTTCGGCATAGGGAAATTTTGTTGCCTTTTGCCTCTTTTATATTGCATGCATACGCCCAAGGTTTTCCTTGCGGGGACTTTGCCCTCTTGACATGCTTTTCTTTTCACGATTTGACTTTCTCTTCGAAACTGATTTGTACTGATGAAAAAAAACCTAATTGTACTTGGGCTTTTGCGGCACTTTTGTTCCCTTTTGGGCCCCGACTTTCACTTACTAAGGCGGCAGGTAGGCTTGGCGGGTCTACTCCGAGACCTCCCTTCCTCCCTTATGGGCCGAAGAGGAAAAGAATGGGTATTGTCTTCACCTTTAGTCAGGTTTTTGGCTTCCCATCGGATTTTGCACCGCTTGAGTTCGAGCTTTAAGTGTGTATTGTATGCGGGAGTCGACCCCATTTTAAGTTAACAAGACTGATGAATGAATTCTGAATTTTGACCTTTCAGACTTTGCGTGCTCGTACGCCATGGCAACCATTTTGGAAATTGGAAGATTTTTGGATTTTGGATTTTGGAGAATTTCTATTATTTTTTTGGGTTTTGGAAATTTCAATTTTTTTTGGATTTTAGAAAATTTCAATTTTTTTTGATTTTTGGATTAGGGGTAGTATTTTTTAAGGTAGAGACCATTCCAAGGATGAGCTAACTCTTCTCCTTCAGCATTAATCAATTTATAAGCGTTGCTAGGATAAACATCTTTTATAACAAAGGGTCCTTCCCAGTTTGGTTGGAGTTTTGAACGGGGTCCACCAGGTTTTACGAAGATTCTCTTGACTATCATCTCACCGATTTTGAATTTTCTCTCAGTTACTTTCTTTTGATAAAAACGTGAAAGTCTATTTTGATAAACGTGCGCATGCTCAGCGGCGACCAGACGCTTCTCATCTAGGAGTTCCAACTGGGCAAGGAGTGAATCACGACACTCATCAATAGAGAATTCCTTGTCCAATTATACTCGCAGAGAGGGAATGAGAATCTCATAAGGAACTACCGCCTCCATTCCATAAGTAAGGGCGAAAGGGGTTTGCCCAGTGGGGGTATGAATGGAAGTGCGATAGGCCCAGAGAGCTTCAACTAGCTTGTCTGGCCAATCCGAAAATTTATTAGCCTCACACGTTTTCTTAACAATTTTGATCAATGTCTTATTAGTTGCCTCTACTTGACCATTACCCTGCGGATAATAGGGAGAAGAATGATGCAATGCAATGTTATACCTGTTGCAGAGATCCTTGAGCTCTTGAGAGATGAATTGAGGCCCATTGTCGGTGATGATGGTACTCGGGATGTCGAACCTTGCGATGATGTTCTTCATTATGAACTTGCAGGCGGTTGATGCTTTGATCTCCACGTATGCTTCCGCTTCCGCCCACTTGGTGAAGTACTCCGTTGCCGTAAGGATGAATGACTTTTATTTTGTAAGGAGGTTCGAATCACCAAGGGGTCCAATGACATCGAAAGCCCACATGGAGAAAGGCCATGGGGAGGACATAGGATGGAGTGAAGAAGCAGGAGAATGAATCTTGTCGGCGTGCAGTTGGCACTTAACACACCTTCGAACATAGATGGAGCAATCCTCTTCTAGAGTTGGCCAATAGAAGCCTAGCCTAAGGATCTTCTTAGCTAGCATCTGGCTGTTCACATGACCACCACACACTCCTGAATGCGCCTCTTCCACGACTTTCCAAGATTCGTCATTGTCAAGACATCTTAATAAAACACCCGTGAGCCCTCTTCTATAGAGCACACCTCCAACCAAGACATAACGTTGAGCCACTTTTCTAATTGCTTTCTTCTCTTCTGCAGTGGCTTCTTCGAGATAGGACTGATCATTGCAATATCTGGCAATCTCATAATACCAAGGTTTTTCCTCATCAGCCAATTCTTCTTCCCAATCTAATAACATGACCTCTTTGCTTTTAAGAGCTTCACTCTGCCTGACCTTCTCGAGCACCTTGTCCTTAATGTCGAGGAACGCGCGATCCTTAATAGCTGGAGTGTCACGCTGATGAATGAGAGGAACATGGAAATCTCGTTCAGGAGGGAAGACTAAAGCAGAGGCCAATGAGGCAAGAGCGTCAGCTAAGATGTTCTGGCTACGAGGGACATGGACGAAGATCAATTTGGTGAAGAGTTTGGCATAAGCTAAAGCAAGTTCCTGGTATGGTTTCAGGTTAGGATTGATAGTGCGGCATTTGACAAGCACCTGGCGTAGAATGAGCTGACTATCACCAACAATTCGTAATTGGGTAACACCATATTTATGAGCAGTTTGAAGGCCGGCCAAGAGAGCTTCATACTCAGCTATATTATTTGTGACAGGGAAAGTAAGTTGAGCGGTGAATGGGATGGTGACCCCTTCTGGTGTTAAAAGAACCATGCCGATCCCTCTTCCTTGGGAATTTAGAGCTCCATCAAAATGTAGTGTCCACATCGGATCGTGGGGTTGATTAATGGACATTAGTTCTTCATCTGGAAACTCCGAATTGATAGGATCAAATCGGGGTAGAGGGTGGTGAGCAAGATGTTCGACAATGGCGTAGCCTTTGATAGCTTTCTGTTGAATGTAAGTGATGTTAAATTGAGAGAGGAAACTTTACCAGCGTGCTAATCGGTCAGTAAGGACAGATTTTTCAAGAAGGAATTTAATCGGATTCATGCGTGCAATGAGATGAACCTCGTGAGCTAAGAAATAGTGCTTTAACTTCTGAACTACCCAAACCAAAGCGGTGCAAGTCTTTTCCATAGCTGAGTACTTTTGCTGAAAATGGTTGAGAAGTTTAGACAAGTAGTATGCTGCCCTCTCCTTCCCCTCTTCAGCCACTTGAGCTAGGACAGCACCCACAGAGTCATCCAGGATAGAAACATAAAGGATGAGCAGTTTGCCTGGAACTGGCGGCCTCAGGATAGGAGGATTGGCCAAATAATCCTTCAATCCGTCAAAAGCTGCCTGACACTTGTCATCCCAATTAAACTTGACCCCCGGCTTAGTAAGCTCGTAAAACAGCCTACATCTTTTTGAATGCTGGGAGACAAAGCGGCGGATAAATTGCAACCTCCCGATTAATCCTCGAACTTCCTTCAAATTCTTGGGAGGAGGCATATCTCTGATGGCCTTTGCCTTATTGGGATCAACTTCAATTCCCCTTTTGCTGACAATAAATCTAAGCAACTTCCCTGATGAAATACCAAATACGCACTTCTTGGGGTTCATTTTCAACTGATACTCTCGTGATCTTTGCAAGACTTTAGCTAGAACCCCAGGATGCTCAATCCTTGTTCTTGATATTATCACCAGATCATCCACGTACACCTCAATATAAATGTGGATCATATCATGAAAAATTGCCATCATAGCCCTTTGATAGGTGGCTCCAGCGTTCTTAAGTCCAAAAGGCATGACCACATAGCAGTATGTTCCCCATGGTGTAGTAAACGATGTTTTTTCTTGATCTTCCTCGGCCAGGCGAATCTGATTATAACCCGAAAAGCCATCCATGAAGGAGAGAGTCTCAAATCATGCCGTATTATCAATTAAAACATCAATATGAGGGAGGGGGAAGTCATCCTTAGGACACGCACGGTTGAGGTCCCGAAAGTCTATACAAATCCGAACCTTTCCATCTTTCTTTATGACTGGGACGATGTTAGCCACCCAGTTAGGATAGAGGACAACTCTAACAAATCTAGCCTTATGAAGCTTGTCGACCTCTTCTTTCATTTTTAAAGCCATGTTAGGGTGGAAACGTCTCAATCGTTGTTTGACTGGGATAGACCCTGGCTTAAGTGTAAGCCGATGTTCAACGAGCGCAGGGTCTAATCCAGGCATATCTTCATAACTCCATGCGAACGTGTCCTTGTATTCTTGGAGTACCAAAGTAAGCGCCTCCTCTTCGGAGGGTGGCAAGTTCTTTGAAATGAGGACAATCCTAGGGTCTTCTTCCGTACCCAGATTTATTTCTTTGGTAGGCTCTTCTACTGAGGCTGATGGTTCATCAAATCTCCTCATGCCACTAGCAAAGGCATCAGCCTCGTCCTCATATTCTTCGTAACTTTCATCCCCCTCTTCAATAGGGTCTTCATCATTCATAATCTCATAGACACCCAAACCCTCATAAGAAGCACAAGTACCCTCATATTCTATCTCTGGCAGGATGATCGCATTCTCTAGAAATTCGGGAAGAGTTGAGCATGCCTGGCACCTTTTAGTCAATTCTAACAAGAATCTACGGGGAATCTGCTTACCCTTGGATTTCTTATCTGAAGCTACCCCATGAATTTTACTAGAAGAAGAAGAAGAGCAACTAGCTTGATCATTAGAAGAAGAAAAGGAAGGAGGTGAAAAAGTGGATACAGGAGGGGATACAGATGAAGACCCCTCGTAGGAGGGGTAGAAAAGATTTATCAATGAATCCTAGAAGAGCGGTCCCCGGGTCGGGACACCCTCAGAAAGGAGATAAGAGGTCTCTTCAACAGAGATGGGGGTTTTTTGGCATTTTTTTTCTTCGTTTTTATTTTTATTTTGATTTTCGAGGAGGAAGCAATGCGAAGAGGAAACAGGAGGTGGAGTGGAGATTGACAGATTGGAGAAGGATTGAATTAATAATGACCCGCGCGGGGGTGCGATGGAGAGTCTGGAGAATTGCTCGAGGAGCAAGGGAGAACGGGAGGAGAAATTTGTATTGAACTTGGAGACATGATGACCATAATCGGAGGCGGTCTCGGCACGCGAGAAAATAGTTGAGCATACAGGAGAAAGAAGAGACGGATGCATGGAAGTGAGGGAGAAGAGGTCGGCCCACAGCCTGTCTATCGTGAAACCTTCTTCGTATGGCACATCAGGCTCTCCAGTGTCTGTATAAGTGCTCAGCAGCTGTCTCTTGTCTGTTATCACAGCAGGTTTCTCAATCAACTCATGAATTAGTGGCGGCCATTCTGGATCGGTTGGCATAAATAGACGGCTCAAAGCGATAGCAATATCATTCATGTCGAACCATCTATACCAGTCACACTCTGGATCATCCATTTTCCTTCTCTTATCAGGCCTTAGAGACTCAGGGCTTTGTAGGTGGCCAATGGAGCAATATGACGAGCAAACTGTCTAGCATGAACATCTTGACAGTCTAACATGGAAGTGACTATTGTAGTCTGCTCATTATTTTGAACGCCACCTTTAATAAAATGTGTCTACAGTGTCCATGTAAGTGGCTGGCGATCTGTCTTCAGAGTAGACATCATAATTGCCCATGGTTCTTCTTCATTCTTGCCCGGCCCTTTATAGCCTAGGCCGCCCCGGGCAATCAATCTTTGTGGCTTGACAGGCTTGGTTCTGCCTTGGAAATTAACACCCATGCCTTTACCAGCTTGGTACCCCATTTTCATCAAAATATTCCAGCCAGGGGTATTTATTATGCTCTTCTTCTTCTTCCCCTTGGAAGTCAGAGGTGTCATAGCAACCGTTGTGACTGTCTCTGAGGGCATCGGCTGTGGGTTAATGACATCTAACACTGATAACAACGGTTTGTTGGAAGGCCAAATAGACAGAACTGATGTTGCTAAGTGTATGTCTTCATCTGGCAAAATCGGCATGCTAGTGACTTTGATAATACGGCCTTTATGTGGAAACTTGAGGCATTGATGATTTGTAGAAGGCACCGCATCCAGCTGTTGAATATAGGGGCGACCCAGGATGCCATTGAATGTTGGATCCATGTCTAAGATGTGGAAATCTACTGTGATTGTAGCTGGACCCAAACTGACTTTTAATGTTATCATACCCAAGGGAGGCTTCTTGGTGTTATCATATGCTGTGACTGTTATAGTGGATGGCCGAACCTGACTTTCCGAAATGCCGCACATCCTTAAAGTGCTAGGCGGCAATACATTGATGGATGCCCCAGTGTCCACCAAACATTGTCTTACTGCCACCTTGTTAATGTCCACTGTGATACACAGAGCATATTTCCGAGCTGGTTGAGGTGCTAGTTCATGTTCATGAAAAATAATTGCTGGCTGACCGCTAGCAGGCGTTAGGACCGTGGTTATATGCTCGACAGGAATGTCTTCATTAACCATGACCTTCTGCAGATATTCTTTTAAGGCCAATTGATGGGTTGTTGACCTTTTGATCAGCTCTAAAATAGAAATTCTTGCTGGAGTCCTATCCAGATGCTTTAATAAATCGTATTGAGTGCCCGGGATAGACTCCTGCTCCTGTTCTTGCTCATTGGGCCTCTGTGTGGGCTCCTGCTCCCTCTAAGGAAAAACACGGTGGAATATCCGTCCACTGCGGAGTACCATAGTTTGATTTGGCTATGCCTCTGTCGGGGCAAGGGTAGAGGGAGGTTTAGAGGATGAAGAAGGGACATTAGTGTTGGCAAGTGGTGGAGAAGTGTTCAAGAAGGAGCCCCCGTAGGGGGTGTTGGGGAAGGGTTCAAAAAAGAAGCCCCCGTAGGAGGCGTGGGAGTAGAAAGGGGTGCCCGAGTGTGGGTGGAGATAGTTGGTTGAATAAGGAGAGACCTGGGTATAAATGGTGGGTGAACTGATGGTGGAGGGGTCCTTGCTGGTGGAGAAGTAATGGTGGTGGATGTAACAGGTGTTGATGATGGGTGGATGAGGAGTGGCCTAGATGGTAAGGGCAAAGGGTTGGTGATGGGTGGTGGAGTTTGTTGCGTGGTAGGCTGCGGAGGTGGAGAACGGGTAAGGAGAGACTGGGTTGGCAAGGATGGAGAATTAATTGGAGTAGATGGGGTTTGGTTAACAGGGCGCAGAGGGGTGCGGATTAGCTGGGGAGTGTGAAGCGTGCGTAAGAGGCGCGGAGGTTGGTTTGGATTGTGGTTTAGTGCCCTGACAGAGGCGTTTTCTTCATGCCACCCTTGCCCCCTCTCCAACTCATGGAGGGTTGTGACAGGGTTCACATGCTGGTTTAGCGGGTGCTCCGGCAGTGGATTGTGGACAATCCCCATATCTTGCTATGGTGCTGGAGCTTGCTGTTGTACTTGTGGAGCTGGTTGCTGCGGCTGCTGAGCATGTTGTTGCCGAGGAGGTCTTCTTGTTTTCAAAGAGGCGATAAACTGCCTCATCTCATCCCAATTAATACTGCCTTGGTCATTTAAGTCATAAATATAGTCTTTGAAATGAAAGCAGTGATCGACGTTGTGACCAGGGGAGCGGTGGAAAACACAATAGCGGGACGTGTCAACATTAGCGGGTCACGCCGTCCTTTCCTTTGGTAACATGAGCAAGTTGGCGGCCATAAGGGCATTGAATATATCCGGGAGACTTTCGGGCAATGGTGGATAGTGGGCCCTTTTAGGGCCTAGTGGTCTCCTTTGTTGTTGTTGTGGTGGGCCGTAGTTGGCGGGTGGTGGTACTTGGTTGTATTGTTGAGGAGCTGGGGGGTCGAGGTGCGGCGTTTGGTTTTGTGGACGAGCAAAGGAATGTTGGGGAGCGGATTGGTGTTGTGGGGGTGCATTGAAGAGGGTGATTTGCTGTGGAGGTGGCGGAGGTCGTGGGTTAGATTGGAGAAAGGGTGTGGGGTTGCCAACCACGCCAACTTGCTCGTTAGTAACAGTGCCCTCAGTCGTGGGTCCGCTATTGTTGACATTTGTATTCTTCTTAATCAGCCGCGGTTTTGGTTCAAACATGCCCATGATGGGCGAATCTTTCATCTGGGTTTGAATATATCGAGCTCTCTCATAGAGCTCCTCCATGGTAGTCAATCTATTCATGGCCAATATATGTCGGAACTGAGGGGTTGCATTTGAAATGATCATCTTGACCTGTTCCGGTTCTGACAATGTATCTTTCAATTTTTCGGCCATTGATCGCCATCTATCAGCAAATATAATGAAGTCCTCCTCAGGCTTCATCTTTTCTGCAACCAGATCAGTAACTGATAGGGAGGGTCCGACCCGGTCCCTATATTTCTGCAAGAATTTTTTTTGGACCACATCAAAGTCACTAGCATCTGTCGGGTCCAAGGAATAAAACCACTCGAGGGCTGGCCCCTCTAGAGACCTTCTAAACAAATAAGCCAATGAGCCTTTGTTGCCCTGCCAAAAGGAAGTTTCATACATAAAATCTTTCAAGTGAATAAATGGATTGCCGGTTCCATTATATCGCCGAAAGTTCGGCATTTCAGAAGGTGGTAGATGAAATACTGGCAATGTAGGGAGAGAAATCTCCGGGGCATTCTTTGCAGCAGTAACTTTCTTGAGTTGTTCTTCCATGCTAGCCAACTTTTGAAGGAGTAGAGCATTGGTGCCTGACTCGACTGGGGCCGAATTTGGAATGAAAGAATTTGGCATAGGCGTCCTTAGAATTTGGGGAGGTTGAAGGAATTGAGGCCTAGCCGCAGAATAACTTGCCTGTTGGGCCGGCATGGCCACAACGGGCGTTGTTGGACGTGAAGGAGTCTTGTGCAAGACTGCCTGGTCATTAACAACATGATGGCCACTCGCGATCGGAGGGGGGTTGGAAGATGAAGAGGTAACAGCTTTCCCTTTCAAAGCGGCCTGAACTGCCTGTCGCTGGGAGTCATCCAATTGAGATAAAGCATGAATCAAATCATTGACATTGAATGATGGGGAGGTGTTCCCTGATGCGTTTTGGTTGGAGGGTAAAGCTTGAGAAGAGGGTTCAACCTCATGAGTTGTGGTGTCAACCACATGAACTTGGGAATAATGTGCATGAGACGGTGGGTAGTTTCCCTCGTGGTAAATGGAATCCTGGAGGGGAACCTCATAAGATTGACTGAAAATATTCTCATCCATATCATCATAGGAGTACCCGTAGCTTGCCATGTTGATGATTTTACCTGAGCGAAGTTGCATTTTTAAGAGGAGAAAAAGCTTATCTTGAGGGGATTATAACCACAACAATCACTCAATCTAATCAAGTTTATGCAAACAAGTTATGATGAGCGCAAGCTTTTAGATTCAAGTTTGAGGTTAGGGTGAATTAAGTTGCAGCACAATCCACTCTTTTTGCAGTGTGAACCCTAGTTATGAATTTGAGTGTGATCTCCGGGTTAACTAGGTTCTTTCTCTCTCCTCACCAACGATGGGTTGTCTAAGCTCCGGATACTTCAAGGTACAACCAGCCCGGCGTCCGTGAGGGAATCCACGGGTGCGGGGACTTACGGAGGTCTTGGAAAAGGAATTTCCGGTCCAAAGTGACGGAATGCTCAATGGAGGGTTATTCCAATTCCAAGAAAGGTGTGTGGAATCCTAGTGTAGAGAGAGGAGGTCTCTCAACCAAATGCACAAAATGTAGAATAATATGATCAGATCAAACAGGTATAATCAGATGATGAACATATAAATCAATCCAGCATGAATAAACAGAACAAACATGTTTCTGTAAACACACAGGTAGGAAGCGACTTAGCAGCAGTCGCTAAAAGTAGAAGAAACGACAGGGGGGGCTGCCGCTAATCTGTGAAGTGCTGACTGACAATGCAGAAGAAGCGCCTTGGTGTGAGGCACTAATTGTGAAAAGGACGCCTCTGGCAGAGGCGTCAAAAAAAAAAGACAGTGCACAAGCTCAAAATAAACAACGCCTTAATGTCAGGCGCTGCATTAACAAAGGACGCCCAGACCAAAGGGCGTGAATTCTCAGGGAGTGATAAACCAAATCAAGAGATATGATGAATAGCGCCTTTGTAGAAGGCGTTGTATAACAGGAAGACGCCTTGGGTAAAGGTGTTAAATTATGAAAAATGCCTTGAGGGAAGGCGTTAAATAAGAAAACAGCAGCGATGTTCACAAACTGGCTAATCCGCAGTGGACAATGGAGGGTGCCCGTGGGGCACAATGGTGGGGTACCATGGGTACCAAAGGGAGGGGCACACGTGGGTGCCAATAGGAAAGGGCACACGTGGGTGCTGATAGGAAAGGGCACACGTGGGTGCCAATAGGAGGGGGTAATCAAAAGAAAAACAGTGGACGTCCCACCGTGATCGCCAATTTGTAGATTCTAAGAAATCCACTTAGAACAATTAAAAATAAAAGAATTAAGCATGCACGAGGTGCTAATAAGGAGAGTGATCGCCAGAGGGGTTACCTCAAAAGGAAGGGAAATTGATCGTGAATACCTGGTGAGAAAAGGGATGCAGGATGATTGTGGATTTCTTCCTCCTCCTTCTACCGGCCGGCCGATGAAGGGGGTTTCTCTCTTTGATTACCCTTAAACAAATCACAAACAACCAAAGATAAAATAGGATTAGCCAAAGTGTAGTATCAATCCTCAAATAGAATAAGGTGATGAAAGAAAAGCATGAAGTGTGCACCTTTTGGTTTCTTTAAAACCCCTAAGAGAACTAGGTAAAGGAGACGTGATGCAAAGCTAATGCAAGAAATCACTATAATGAACAGTGGGATGATGATGTGCTAATGTAAAGAACTCCCTGCTGTTCCTGACAACAGTAAAGGGAGAAACCAAATTTGGCTTGCAGCTGATGCAAGAGGAGGAAGCATACCACCGAAGGATCAAAGGTTGTGCAGGAAAGGGAAGTGGAAACTCCTCTCCGCGTGAAGGAAACCTGCTGCTCTCTATGTCGATCTCTCTGTTGTTCTCTGTGTTGCTATTAGCTAAAGCTCCCTCTCTTTTTCATTGTTCTCTCTGTTTCTTCTTGCTATCAGCTTTTTTTCGCGCGAGCTCGATGCAGGGATGTATTTATAGGATGCAAAACACAGATCTGATGGGATAAGAACAGGCAAAACTCATCTACGGCAAGGTCTCTACTTCCCTAATCGACCATGGTGACCAAAACATAGCAGGGAACTCTCCAGGAAAGGGGTGTTCAAGTAGGACACGGAAGGGTGAAAGATGACCCAAAGAAAGGCGTTATTCGAAATTGACGACATGGGACAAGGCGTTAACTAAAATCGTGACTGGGACAAAGGCATTAATTCATGGATTTAATTTTAGTAATGAAAACATTCTTTATTTGAAAATGATGAAGAGACGCCTGAGAGAGAGGCGTTAATTCAAAACACGACCCATGGAGGGACGTTAATTCTTATTTTTCAATTTGGTTAGGATTTGTAAAAGTCCAGAAACTGACGCCTTTTGGATCAGTCGTCCTTTCTTTGAGAAACGCCCCGGCCCAAACCGTTATTTAAAACACGCCCTACGTAGAGTCGTGAATTACAAAAATAATTAGAAAATGGCCTAAAAACACACAAAAATAGAAAAACTTCATATTATGGAAATATTGAAGTTCACTTTGGGGCGTTAATATGGTGACATGAGATTTAATCAACATAGTATCAATTTTGGCGTGTCTACAAAGAACTCCTTTGCTAAGTCCTGATCAGACTCGTAACTGATCGGCACAAGCTCAGGTGTGGGGTCGCCGGCAGAGGGGTCAGAAATGACAAGCGATTCCCGACTGGGGCACTTGGCCGCATAATGGCCAACTCTGCCACACCTATAGCAACCGTCACGTGTCTAGGTGCCTTGGGATGTTCCACTGGCCATCGGCCCCTTACCCTTGTCCTCACGATGGACCGGGGGTGTAGGAAGCAGGGGTCGAGTCGGCACGGTGGGCTGGAGAGGTCTAGGGGCAGGGACAGGGACAGGTGCCTGCTGGCGAAGGGGAGGATCCCTCGGAGGGAGGAGGCGCCTCGGAGCAGCGAGGTCCTAGCGAGGGGGTTCCTATGGACGAACCACAGGCCACCGGGTGTAGTAACTGGACGTGGTCCGAGGATCAACCCATGTGGATAGGTGACCCCCTGGCACTGGATAGGAGCAAACTCTGCCTCAAATTGCTCCACCTTGAGGGCAACATGGCACGCGGCTTCCAACATGGTCACGTTGTGGCGGAAAAGCTCATACTGAAGGTGGGGCCGCAGACTACGATGGAAGCGAGGAACAGGCATGGAGCTTTCCTCTGTGACGTCACATCGTTGAAAATACTCATCGAATTCGGCGATGTACTCAGAGATGGACCGATCTCCTTGGGAGAGACTCTGCCATTTGTCTATGAGATGCTGGCGGTAAGTGGCAGGAAGGTACTTTTCCCGGAGTTTGACTCTCATCTCATCCCATGTCTCAACTTGAGGCTCCTGATGCTGAAAGAGCGAGCTCTCCACATTCTTCCAATAAGTCTGTGCTTGCCCGAGTAGCTTCATCTTCGCGAACTTGACTCTCCGGTGGTCCGTCATCTCAAACAACTCGAAGTACCGGTCCATTCCGGCCTCCCAATATAGATAGAACTTCGGGTCCAGAGACCCGTCAAAAGTGGGAGGGTCTGCGCGAACGGTCCTGAGGATCCGCTCGTTCTTATCATCCCTCTGTGGTCGGTGACCACGTCGGCGTCGGCCATTACCCTCATAATCGTTGTCAGACTCGTAATCCTCAAAATCGGGCGCATGTGGCCATCGTTCCTCAGCCCTAGGTGGGGCGGGCTGGGGAGCAGGCGCCTGAGGAGCCTGAACAGCTCTGGGAAGCTCGTTCCCAAGGGGGACTCTCTCCCCACTCTCTAGCCTTCCAACCAGACCTTGGACAGATTGGTCGAAAGCCTCAGCGCGGTCCTCCATGGCCTTGAGTCGGCCCTTTAAGCTATCGGTATGCTCTCTAAGAGTCTGATCGGACCTATTCATGCACTCCATGAGTAGAGCCATCATGTCCTCCAGAGATCGGCCTCCCTGGTTGGCAACTCGGGGTTCACCCACAGTGTCAAGGTGATGGTACTGGGGACCTCCACGAGTAGGCATGCAAGGGGACATAAAGGGAGCTAAGGGGTGACTCACTATGACCTATCTGGATGGACCCATGCAAAATAAAGGCCGACCTAGACTCCAATATCCGGTACGTAATGGAGGTATGATCCGAAGATCGAACTCACGGAAGTGTGCAACCTTCCCAATAGGCGTAACCTATCGTTCCGGGAACACCTTTTAATATCCGGGCATAGGGATGAAATGCACACCTTGGTCCAACTAGCCTAGACTCATACCACGCTCTGATACCAATTTGATGCGGGACAACATGAGACTCGACATAGACTTGTTGCGAACCTGGGACTCTAGGGGACGACGCGACCAAAAAGACGACGCGACCAGCGACGACACAAACAACTCGACACCTAAACGGTCCCAGAAGAGGCAAACATGCCCCCAACAAAAAGATCTAACTCACGATCATCCTAAGCGTAGGAAACGTGTCGATCTGTGCGATTGAGAAACCGGCACTGAGTCTCGGGTGGTCAGCTCACTCTCGTGCTCAAATCGAGTCACGGGATGGGTCACACTCCCTTTCTCACAGCGGTGATTAAAATTGAACTAGCTAGGAATGAAAATAGCTCACATGCAGCGGCTTAAGAACCTATACGGAACAAGCAAGTAAGACAAATAGGGAGGCGAGTGTACCTTCACGCTCGGGACGTGGGGAAGATGTCCTGGCCAAGATTCGTAACTCCCGGTACAGTGGTAAAATTTAATTACAGCAATGATTTTACGTCCCACATCACGCAGGGAGGTAACAGGCTACACAACGACGCCAGGAGCACCGATCTTAGGTTGACGGGCAGCAAGGCGGCGGGGTTCTGGGGTGGTTACGGGCTGCGGCTCTGGATCTGAAATTTGTTGGCTGACAGGATAGCGAACAAAGGTGTCCAAAGGGACGTCGACCTCCAGGGACCTTCTGAAGGCGGAGGCTCACCGAGACAATGGCGGAAGATCCTTGGTCGACCCCTGGGAGTGACGGTCGCTGGACCTACACCAGCGTATTTTTCAGTGGATTTATATGGTAACCTCCTTTGCTGGCCTATCTCGGGACAAAACTGCACGCTTTGGAAAGATCGCCCTCCACGCCCAGATCCGATGTCGGATCAGGACGAGACCAATGCCGATGTGAAGAAGACTCGACGATCTTCAAACCATCAAATTTTAGGATCTATCCAACGGTCAAAGTATCCAGGGCAAAGACTGTACCGCTGTGGTTTTCTTTGGCTCGAA